>OY747098.1:28926144-30157069 GCA_963556455.1 Epiblema foenella | reverse complement strand
TTTACGTGTGGACGGAACATCGGATATCAAACGGCGTTTATTTTTGTTAGGGAGAGATCGAGCTACAAACCAGTTCTGTTCTGGTTGGGATGGGAAGAAATTTGATGCAAATTAATGTTAGCTAATAAGTCGTCTGCTGGTTTCGTTGTATGTCTACCTATTATGTGTAGACCACCTGGTTCACAAAATTAGGTCCTAATTTTTCCTTTGGATAAATCTAAATTTGGGCTACAAAGCCAAATTTTTGGTTGGACTGCATAAACATCGTCTCCGTCTAAATCTATAACAATTAATAAAACACAACTGACATTACATTTAAGCCGTTAACTATTGACCATATAAGTTTTTTCAACCAAGATGTTTTCATATCAGAAAAAACGAGCGTTATCCCTCATGTTGTGTTACGTAATAAATTACTGAAGTAAGTAAAATTAGTACAATGTCCGTGTAGTACAGTAAAACGAAGAGTGGACGAAAATAATCGTTAAGATTTTTATCTTAGAAAAAAAAAAGAGTTGTATGTATGTTATTCACACTAATTATATACACCTACTTATGCAACTATTTTATTTCATTTAATCGTATAGTCTTAATACGACGAGAGTTACATATGTTTACGATGGCTCATTTATACCGCTGCCAATTATTTACAATTACTCAGTATAAAACTAATTACTCAATTTTCTTATGTACTGCTTTCTACTGATTATACACCAACAAATGCAACATTGCTAAAGGTGATCTCAAATCTGGTTTAAATGATAATCATGGACATTATATAATTAGACAATATTTACAGATTAAATACTATTAAGTTGGTTACGAGAAAATGAATCTGAAAGTTAGAGACGTGCGGCGATTTGGTTGTGTTAGGTCTAAATCCTGATCCCAGTGTAAGAAAACAGATAACTAAGCAGAAGCTTCAAGTTGAGAATGCTTTAGCGCATTAAGGCCGCCCTTTGTACTAAAAGTAAATAAATAATCATAAGAATATTAGGGAAGGATATACTAAAATGTGAAACACACGTTCATTATATATCGTTGTTTCATTTTCGTTCATAGTCTTGTTTAGATATAAGCAATTGATTGTCTACTAAATTATGCAAAACACCTCCATAATGTCAAGTGAAACTAATATGGCAACACCAGTCTTAAATAAGAGCCGTTAGAATAAATTACTGGCCATTAAGTACTCAATACTTTATTGCAATTTCACAAAGTACTTAGTTGTGCAGGTGGTAAACTTATAAGGTAGAGCTTTATGAACCCTGATGGGCACTGCAATATTATTTACAATTCCAGAGGAGAATTTGTATTTGTAATTGATTATCTTAACAAACAATAATTACTTATTAGATTTATTAGCAAAAAATGTTAGAAATACAGATTGTGAATGATATACTTAAAATATGGGATAAAATATATATGTCAAAAGATTTAAATGTAATGTTATTTGTCAGTTATTATTCATTAAATTATTACATGATTCAAAACATTAAATTTTTATATTAACAAGATGCCATTTTATTGCAGCCTGACATATGGCAGACAATGCACATGTACGGCTGAGTGACTCACGCGCAGGTGACCGGTCAGCGGCGGCCGCACGTCTGCGCAGTCGGCCGTTGACACCGATCTCTATGTCACTGTGTCGTCTACATAGTACAACTGTGTCATAAACTGGTTTAGGTTGTAACATGGCCTAGCTGACCGTCTCAGACCCAAAACAAGTGTCCTAGGTCGAAGACCCGTCATAACTCATAAATCAGCATAGTTATAGCTTTTCTGACTGTGAACATTAGGTCCATTAGACATAAAATGTGTTTGTGTACAGTTGTATGTACTTGTGTACATTTCTTAACCTAACTTCGACCGGTTTAGCCTAGTGGGTAGTGCACCTGCCTGTGAAGCTGACGGTCCTGGGTTCGAATCCCGGTCAGGGCAAATATTTGTGTGATGAGCATGAATATTTGTTTCTGAGTCTTGGATGTTTTCTATATATGTAAGTATTTATATTTATTAAATATATCGTCGTCTAGTACCCATAACACAAGCCTTCTTGAGCTTACTGTGGGGCTAGTTCGATTTGTGTAAGATTGTCCTCTGATATTTATTTATTATTTATTTATTTATTTATAACTTAGATTGCTCATTAGGGAATCCTAGACGTGGTTGTTTATGTAACAGCACTGCAGTCTTTTTTGATCGGTCGCTAAATAATTCATGATGAGTACAATACAATACAAATACTCTTTATTGCACACCTCAACCCGTCTGAAATCCCAGCGCTCATTACAAAAGAATGATACTGTTTTTTTTCGCCGTGAGACGACGGCTTAAACTACTTAACTTACTAAGACAATCATGTGAAAGTGGTTATAGACTAATAGGCAATCTCTTAACACAAGTTAGGTATTACTTTAATGATGATGTACTACTAAGGTATGTTTACCTTAGTAGCACATCATCATTAAAGTAATACATAATGAAAAATAGTTTAAAGGTTTAAATACAGTAAATATATGAAAAAAATTACAAAAGAGACAAGCTCCACACAAGTGGCCTTAAAATTAAGAAACAAATCAAATTAAAGCACATAGCACCTTTGATTTCACATTTAACATACTTAAAGAAATATTAAGCGATATGTTTAAATACAATATTAAAACTAGGCCAAATATAAAGTAGTGTAGAAAATACGTTGGCAGTTAATGTGGAGTTAAAAATACTTTCCCAGTATTATTACTATGGCCTCTTTCCCGCTCACTGTACGATAATAAACAGTGGACCGGCATTGTAATAGTTACTGACTCATGCAAGTGCTAGAGACGATCCGTAATTTAAGTTTGTGTTATAATTAATCTCACAACTCCTTTCCGCTGGGTTTCATGTTGGGGCCTACGCTTCTATTGGATTGGGTCGACTGTAGACTTCAGCCAAACTTAAAGTATTCCAGTGTTTAAAACCGCGTGGTCGTGGCCAAGGTTTCTCCCTGGATTTTCCAAAGACCACTCTCTAACCGCGCACTCCTATATCGCTTTATTGGGCCCGGCATATAAAAAATATAAGGTTCAAAAAAAGAAAAAAAATCAGCCACTACATAGAAAGAGAAAAGGAGACAGGTACTATCAGGACGAGCAATGACAATCGCTATTGTTTCGTGACCAGCAAACAATGTCATCCCACTTCTGGCTCAGACAACCGTTGCTTTCGCCGTGTACATGGTCTCACTAAGTGATCTACTCGTAATCCATACCAAAATCACTCTGTAAAATTGGAATAGACACCTTTGTTAAGCTTACAACGATGTCTTCTTTAAATCATCACATGGCTGGACCGGTGAACGACCTAGCATTACGCCAATGAGTCAGTAAGCAACTGATCACTAATTATACACCCACTCTCACTGTTACCTAACCCGTAGGTCAAGAACGTGATTTCAGTCTAAAATCGAGAAATATAACAGCGAAAGCACTTAATTCTAATGGATAAGAGAAAGGTATTTCCAGCAATGAATTTTTAAGACGAAATGGGCGTATTTAAAAGTTAATAAAACATTGTGTAACTCATGGATGCTATATTTAAAGACCCGTATTGATGAAACAACCCAAGATCATAGTCACGATGTCGTTGTATACATTTGAAACAATATGTTAATGTGATTCTGATTACGATAAGACTGTACATAATTCATGAAGACATTATCGACAAGAGACAGCTACTTCTCAGATAAAAGACTGTAATTTATTGCAAATGTTGGATGATTAATATTCTAAGCGAATTAGAAAGTAACACTAAGTTACACAAACTGAATTCAATGAAATGAATTATTCGAAACCTCTCGTAGAGAGCTGTGTTTGATAATGATAAAAAAGAGTCTGTCAAAGAAAAAAAAGTCATTTACCTAACTTTAAAAAACAACACGCATCCAATACGGACCATAACAAAACAAGCTATTAGTATATGCAGACATGATCCTAAGAAACCCATTCCGAATAGTTCAAAGCCGGTAAATTTACCAACGCCTCCATTCAGTCCACAGTTTACGTTTCTGCTCACTCCTGCACCGTTAAGACTAAATATAGATCCCCACAAATGCACCATTCACAAAACTTAACACGTTACTATAGCAAAATTGTATTTCAGTTAGGAAGGGCACATCCAAATCGAAGAGTGTGTCCGTAGAATAGTGTGTCTATTCACTCACTCACACTCACTGTAGTGAAGCCTTTTTAATCATTGCAAAATTTTATAATTGATTATTATCGGCTAAGGTGCAGCGGGGCAATCTAGAATGCAGGAAATTAAAACAAATTCTATGCCCGGATAGCGGAAAAGCGCTTTCACAATTTCACCAAGATGCTCTAGTAAATGATGTAAATCACGGAAAATATTTCAATTACTTTTAAATTTCCCGAAGTCTAGATTTCCCCGCTGCACCTTATACAATATTATAGTAGCCTGGTGTGAATTATGATCGTAGGCAAATAAGAGCTAATTTGGTTTGTTCCAATAACAGAAGGATATGTCAGGTGACACGATGCGCCTACTACAAGTCAAGAATTATAAGAAGTCTTCCACACAATCAACATCGAACGTCACTTAGTAATCCATAGCAGAAGAATATGGTGCTGTATTGTCATAAAATGATAAGCCGGAGGGATCTAGTTCTATTATGAAATTTTGATTGCTACGCCACTGACATTTTAGTATTACGTGGAATCGATATTCAATAGTCAATACTACGGTAGTATCGAAATTGAATACACACGTCAGTTCAGAAGGAAAGAACCAGTCCTCAACTTAATAACTTGGGATAAAATTTACAACACAAAAAATGAATCTACAATAAATACTAGGCATGAATATTGCATGCTGTCTACGTACAAAAGCCCGCAAAATGCATTATTCCCCTAAACTTTTCACATTAGCATTGCCTAGACGTGATGCTTTTAAAAACTGCAGTTGGAAAGGTATATCGTGTTCTGTTGTTTAACGCGAGTTTAAACGACCCTCCAGGTTCGCAATGATATGTATATCGTTGGTGATAATGGTGATTCACCCCGTTTACATAATGGCTAGAGAATTTTGGAAGGAGTTTACTGAATGTTTAGCCTAGTGGGTAGTGCACCTGCCTGTGAAGCTGACGGTCCTGGGTTCGAATCCCGGTCAGGGCAAATGTGTGTGTGATGAGCATGAATATTTGTTTCTGAGTCTTGGATGTTTTCTATGTATTTAAGTATTTATATCTATTAAATATATCGTCGTCTAGTACCCATAACAAAAGCCTTCTTGAGCTTACTGTGGGCCGGTCCATCTGGACATTTTGACCCCTGCACATTCCAACCATTAAACATTTTGTCACGTTGACTACCCACTCCCCAAATAGGCTAGTTCGATTTGTGTAAGATTGTCCTCTAATATTATTTTATTATTTATGTTAGAAAGTAAATGAATGAAGTAGTAGCTGTTAGTGTCATTACTACTTAGTAAACTTTGTAGAAATCTCATTGAACGTCTAAACAGTTTCAAGTTTCAGCTTACTATTAAAAGTTATAAGCGCTAATAGTAACCTCAAGTAATCATTTTGATTGAAATGAGGAGCTCAAAAGTCAGTAAAAAATGTCAATGTTGTATTGAGAAAGTCAATAACTGAAAATGCAGTAAGAAAGGAACTGGCAACGGAATTAGCTGAGTGTTTTCTCTTGTTTAGTCTGTTGTGGACGGGACATTTCCGGTTACCCTTTTAGACTTCCACTGCATTTACTTTCGTGTAGTGTGTATATTGAAGGGACTTTGCTGTCGTTATAGGTACTTTTTCTAAGTCAAAGACACAGTCTATTAGAAATTAGAAACTAACCATAAACAATAATTATTTGTATTAACATACATAATTACGCAGAAAAAGTGCGTAGCATTCAATAAATGCATGCGTTAATGACTACCAATTATCGTGCTTGGTGACTGACAGGTATTGTCTACACTGTGTTAAAACCCATAAATTATTTATACCCTCTTGCATATTACTTCAGATTAGAGATCGGTAAATCCAGCTGATATCAAAACAGTATTATAATTTACAGGTTGGCGTAAAGTAACATAACAAACGTAATCATAACGGTACCAAAGCCACTACCATAAAACAAAGGCATCGGAGCCTGAAATTATCAAGTACCAGCTACTCAGCGGTTTACTCCATGATGGTCTTCCACCCGTTCGTTCGTGCGAAACGATTTCTACGCATTCCTATAACTCGGTTATTAATCAATCACCACTTTCGTAAAAAAAAAAACACTAATCGCATCGCTAGTTTCGGTCTTTTTGACACTGGCCGGTAGAACTTCGAGTTCAGTTACGATTTTTAAATCGAGAAGTTCGATTTTGGAACGGCGACGGCACATGCGCGCGGGCCGCGTGTGCGAGATCGACTGACGCGTGCGCGCGGCGTGCATGCTTGCTGTTAATACGGAGATATACTGTTGCATATTAACTTCATCTCGAGTTCGTTTACTTAGCTTATCGAGATTGATTGTGACCACAAATTGGCACGTAACTTGGATATTGTTCCGTTGCGTCACAACCGTTAGCCGAGAAACCATATGATCGCAGAAACTGTGGCTTTTCCTATCATGCATTTATTATACTGAAGGTGAAGAAAAACTGCGGTGAGGTGTCTTTTCTTCATATTTAGGTTTCCTGATTACTTATTTGCCTACAGGGTCCTCTCACCAACTTTACCACTATGCTAACAATGACAATTCGCTGTGTAGATACATTTCTGAGTTCTCAAGTAGCGTTAGCCGCTTAGCATTATTGTTACTATTCAAGCCAGACATTTATAGCGAATTGTGATTGGTTTGTTAACCACAATGACTAATATGTTGGTAAAATATTCAAAATACATCTGTTGGGGAGAACACAACGGCTAAAACAATATGAACATTATGACTACACCCGTAACAATAACTTTATTTGTTATTTCATAAACAAATTTAAGTTATTCTTGTTTTAACCGATTATAAAAACGAATTTGTCTTTATGTACCTTCATCTTCAGTAACAACCCGACCATGTTAAAATTTAATCTTTTTTAGATGGTAACTCGGGGGTTTTTTAAAATAAAAATTGGATCAAGATCTGACAAGGAAATGGTCAAATTTTATATAGTTACCTATATCCATGACTTTATGTTCATTTTTAAGGGCGATGATTTTAACATTGTTCATCATCGTCCTAGCGTTATCCCAGTACAGTTGCATCCTGAAGGATGCCCGGGGTCCGCTACCTAATCCCAAGATTTGGCGTATAGGCACTAGTTTTTACGAAAGCGATTGCCATCTGACTCCCAGGGGGAAACTAGACCTTATTGAGATTAGGCTTGTCAAGTGACTAGGCAACTTGTCTCCAGCCGCCCGAAGACCTCTAACTTGGTGTTATAGACAGCAGCCGGGATCAACGGCTTGGCGTCGTCTCTCTCGGCGTGCCTTCGAAAGCAAGGGACCGCTCAGTTAATAACCACACAAAGCGGTCACCCATCCAAGAACTGACCTGGGCCGAGGTTGCTTAATCTCGCAGTATGCGAGCGCCGCTGGGCCGCGAACGCTCCTATTACTTTAAGTCTATTATATGTATATAATAATTAAATTAATAAATTTTCTATTTTTTAAGGCTTCCGTAGTAGCTGTATATCCTTATTCGATCTATTAGGATGATGCGCTATTATATTATTTTTATGGAATCTAGGCTAAATAACCACTTTGATCGAAGCCAATCAGATAAACATCTATGCAAATATTTGCGTGCGGTCAACCCGTTTGATACTTAGTATTATCAGAGCATGGAGTCACGTAAGAAAGCGCATAATCGACACGTTTCATGCATTTGCATTGATCATTAGTGCAATGGCTGATGGACTATACATGGCGTTTGTGTATACGCATAATGGATGCATTATAGTCCATGGAACCCGATTTTCTTTTCTTACCAAGCCGCAATGGCGAAGGTACGTACGAATACATCATAAAGTCTATAAATGCTTGGCCGTTATTGTGTTCGAGATATTTGAGAGAACCACATGATATTGATACCAACTTGAACCTTACTTGCCGAAGTTTTGGTTTCGGTTTCGGCCGAAGAAAAACGTGTTTTCGGTTTCACACAAGGTATGCCAGTAGTATACCTACTTGCATGCTACTGGATTGCCAGTAAAAACCATAATCTAATTTTCTACAGCTAAGCTAAAAACTGTACATTAAGTTTGTGTATAACTCGAATATTCAAGTGCACTAATGCATTTGGCAAGACAGCGGACTCGTATTCAGTGGCCACTTAGCGAAATTAATCGTGCGAGAATAAGGTCGGTAAAAGCTGTAAAAGCAGAAAATATCTTAGGGTTACACTGAGCAATTTAAATATGTCCAAAATTAAAATCAAGGGCACTTTACATGTCAAAATATTACCTAATTTACAATTTAAGAATGTTTTCACTATAAAAATATATTCATAATATAAGAATGTCAAAACATTAATTTACATTTCAAGACAGGATAATAATTTCAGAATTACAAATATAAGAAACAGTGAAAATAAACTTACAAAATTTTCTATTACAAAAAATGGGTACAATATCGTTAAAGTATAAGGTCTCAATATGATTAAACAAAGTAGATGAAGTTAAAATAATATCCCAGAGATGTAATGGTCTCCGAGCGTCCAAATACAATTAATAGTAACTATTTTAACGTCGTTAGAGATGAACATGGTCCGAAAGCGTCAAAATTAAAATAATAAGATTCAAAAATAAAGACATTAATTTAATTTTAGAGATGTATATTATGGTCTCTAAGAGCCACTGACAATAAAAACAAATCCAGAACAGGATAATGTCTTTCGTCAATCCCCAATAAAAGACCCGATCACGAGAATGATGCGTATCTCCGCCATCGCCTCCCTCGACCATCTGTTAGGGAAGGTGGTGACCCGATCAACGACGCCATCATAGGCAAAGCCCTTTGAGAGAGCATAACATATTCAAGTTGGCGGACATTGATAATAGCAAAGATTAAAGCGATTCGACTGTTAACTGAGAAACAAACAGCATGGTGTTACATAAAACGTAATGGAACTAAGAATATACGCTAAGATGAAAATCCAAATTACTGGTTGTCATGGACGTAATATATATTAGTCGATTACTGTACAAGTTTTTATTTTAACCACGGACCGTCTAAGAGGGCTGAAGAGGCCCTATTATCCTAAAAAGAAAATAATAAAGTACAGACAGTAGAAACAGCAGACCCGCTTGTCAATTCCACAATGATGCGAGTACAATATCGGATGTCCACGCTGGCATACAGAGACAAGACGAGATACGCTCTGAATCACTCGAGAGTGCTTGGCAAATACATTACATATGTATTTGGAACAAGGATGATTGATTGAAACTAGGTAGGTCTGGAACAGAGCACATTTTAACCCTTTATTTGCTCTCTCTGATAACAGCAAAACATTAGCAGAGCGTGAGCAGAAAAACATAAGAGCGTAGATTCTCATGAAGATTACAAAATTGAATTAGGGATAAACAAAAAACAACCACATTTAGGTACATCATAGTAATCTTACATGAGAAGGTTGACTGTGCGTGATATAAAAGGGTGATGAAATTAACCTATAAACATTTCTAAGGAAAACTTACCAACAGGCCAATTTCGACCAAGAAAATTAACGAAATACTAATAATACATCTTCTGTAGAGTGTTTTTCCTATATTAAGTACAAGCGAGATATTCTTGAGTGCATTCACAGCAGGTCAACAAGTTCCTTGAATCACAGATCGGCATAACTGAATACCTAACGCTCCATTGTTAATCTGCTGGCATCTTCATGACACATTGCACAGGTATTCATGGAAAGCGAAATGTACCTAAGTCTCAGATTGATCTCTGGCGATGTAGTGCCGAAGACCTAAGATCAATTGACATAACTGAATAATTAATGCGCACCATTATGATTCTGTGAACGTCTCTTGACGTGTTCAGTTATTTATAGAATTCGCTGTGGGCATAGTAATGATAAACGCGTCCTCTGGACAAATATTTCAACTAATTGCATACAATATACATATTCAAATTATTGTGGAGATTTAATTTACATTAATTTATTGAAAGCGTTAGTAGAAAATCTATGATTTTTAATTCATAGAACCAAACACAAAATAGAAAGGAAATCTTTAAGAAATGCATATCCATCCGAAACCTCTACCGATCATAGAAGTAATTTAAAAAAGGAAATAGTAAGATCTTCATAAACGAACAACGATGAAGACAATTGCGATTCAAGGCTCAAGTTTAACTGCCAATAAAAATTACAGGGAACATAAAAACGCGATCTACGAGTAGTAAATATTTAAAGTCCGACGACGAGTCGAGAACGACATTAATTACTTAGACCGCTCCCTGAAACGAGGGCGACGAACTGTAGTCGAATCAATGTAGACTTCTCATAGTTCCCATTTTGATTCTGTTCGTACACTTCATTTTTGAAATGAAATGAAATTTATTTACTTGAGACATAGTTAACAATAAGGTGGAACAACTTTGTTAAGGATCAGCACATCTCGCTAATATTTGGACATGCAGAATTTAAAAACGTGTGACTAATAGTATCGCTTTTTTCATTACAATTTATTATTATATCAATTTGTTCTATTATACGTAAAAAAGGCTTGTATCGTGTAAAAACATTTGTCTACTAACCATTTGTGTAATGCAGATGTGAATAGTTCTAGGGCAAGCCGCCTTACGTCAATTGGCAAATTATTGTACAGTTTGATTGCCATGGCATAGCTGTTTTTGCTACAGAGCTTGATTTTATAATTGACTGGCAATACGAGTTTTGCAGGGTCTCTGACATTAAATTTACAAACACTGCTTAATTTAGTAATAGGTCAGGATGTAATCTAGTACATTTGATTAAGTTGAATGCCAATGACGTGTATTTGCCTATTTGAAAGCCGTTTTGATTTTTAACTATTATTCAATTTTTGTCACAGAATTTGGTAACTATTTGGTAATCTAGACACATGTATATCCCGTGGACTGACTTGCATATAACGATTAAGGGTGGGTTGCACCAAACCGTCTGTAATCGTAAGCGGTGTTCGTTAAATTCTGATTGTATGGAAAGTTTGACAAGTTTCTATGGGATGACAGCTGCCGGCGCCATATTTGACGATGACCGGCCTGCTGTGATCGTATGTTGGTGCAACCGCCCCTAAGTTGGGAAAAGCAGTGGCAAATAATAAATAGATTACATGAAGTGTATTACCATCTAGATATACCGTGTTCTGCAAAGTAAATTAAATTAATGATAGATTAATTAAAAAATTTAGGTCGAACGTTCAATTGTCTACATTTAGCTTATTCCTTTCTTATACGAGTATTAAGCTTCAGTGTAGGAGATTTTTTGGGCAGTTATCGTCCACCTCGTTGACTACATTTGCGGGTTCCTAGGGTAAATTCATTATGGAGTCGAGTTTACAAACAATGGGAAAGGAATCAAAGGGTGTATTATTTGTGAAAACCACGACCGCCACTGTAATGGAACGCGGTAGATTTGCAAAAGCAGCAGAGGATTGCGGCTTGCGTTTTGTAAACAGAAACAGTGGAAGAGTTATGATAAGCTTCCCTGTTGAGCGTAGTGTTGCTATAACAATGCTGTAGCCGTAATTTGTTCAGGTGGACTTCTTCCTGATATACTTCCAAGATCCACCCTACCGTCTGTCCCGATTAGATGGCCTTTCGTCAACTTTAGACAATTTCGGTGCCATTTCGTAAACTTTAGACAATTTCTTTGGATGGCACCGGCTTCAAAAATTACAATACGTCTATATTGTTCAATAAGAAGCGTAAAGTCTCATGTTAGAAGTAAGGCAATTATTTAAATTTTTTAGTGTTTTTTCGAGTCGGTTTTACTTTTTTATTAATAGTATAATGTTGAACGGAATCCGGCCGGATTGAAAATCATACCGGATTGCAATCGCCATATGGCATATCAGGTATATAGCAGGTCTAGCTCGGTAACTAAATAAACGCAATCAGTACTTAGCACAGACACTGATACGAATAGGTACCAACAGTTCGAAAAAGGCATTGACGTCAGAGAAGGTTACGTCTCTATTTTTACCGCCCACATGGCATAATGTTATAAAAGAAAAAATGGCGAAACATTTGTGAACAAACCTTGAACTTCACTTAGACATTCAGAGTGAAGTACTAAAATGTAAATGTTTAGGCACCTATATTTGACAACGAAGTCAAATATCTTGGAGTGACCCTCGACAGAAAACTGACTTTCCGTAGCCACATCAATGGGGTACGCAACCGTGCGTTGTTCGTGCTAGGAAGGCTTGGGCCGATGATTAACAAGTTTAGTAAAATGTCACTTAGAAATAAGCTGACACTCTACAAAACTTGTCTTCGTCCAATCATGCCTTATGCAAGTGTAGCTTTTGCTCACGTGCCTATGACATCGCTCAAGCCGCTTCAGGTCGTTTAGAATTGTTTTCTCCGTAGGGCGACTGGTGCTCCGTGGTACCAGTCGAACCTCAGTCTGCACCGCGACATGGGGATTAGCACCATGTATGGTTTCTTTAACCAGACTGACAACGCTCCCCATCATAGGAATCCGTTAGTTAGGAAGGCTGTTGACTACGTTGTCATCCCTCCCCCCCTCTGTCGTTACTCGGCGATCACTGATTAGGGGCCGCACGGTCCGGCGCCCTAGGCACACACTTCCGGGCCCGGACGACGTAATCACAGCTTCTATCGAAAGATGGAACGCTGCGCTTACGGCGTCCAACTCTGACACGACGCGCACTCTTAGGAATTACCGCCGGCGGGGACGTCCACCGCGCGATCGCGACAACAGTGACACATTTAGTGCCTATTCGTCCCGGTACCGCCGCACACCGGGTAGAGTCAGTCCGACCCAGGTCGAGCCTAGCTGATTTTCTTGCTGGACTCTTCTCAGCTAGGCTAGGTTTAGTGAACCAGCGACAAAACTCCCAGCAGCTCGATTCCACTCACCTCAGATTCGGTTGAAACCGCTCAACCAATCTCACTGGAGCGCAAACTCTAGAGTATTCCAGTATTGCAAACCACACGCGTGGTCGTGCCGGAGGCTTTCCCCTGGAATTTCCCCCGGCTACTCTCCAACAAAAAAAAAAGGGACCTATTTACAAATTTCAACTGGTTGATGCAAATTGGTAGTAACAAAAGACTAGCTCAACTTATCACCGATGGGCTACAATTAGCACAAGTAGTTTGAATAGAAAGTTTTACAAGAATATTACCAATGAGAATGTTATGATACCGTGCGTCCGTGACATCCATTACAATCATGTGATGTGATCGCGTTGATGATTCAACGCCTTGCCCAGCATTCCCAGGAGATTATGTTCCAAAACAATGGTTTATGGTGTAAATGATAAAAAAGGTATAGTTATGGTATGATAGGTACGTTAACTCAAAATCTGACTACTCTATAAGGTTACTTCTATACAAATGGTGAAAATTCTATTAAAATATCTCAAAAATAACGAAGCTACAACCGTTTTAATGTTCCTGGATAGAGAGAGAAAGCGCGACAGATCAGTGACGTCACTGATCACAAGCGACATAGTAAATGACTATCGTTCCAATAAAAAGGTGCATTTTGCGGAAAAGGGACAGAGTATGCCAACTCTTAAAGCTTTGAAGATTTATAATTATATAATTATTTATTCCTTTGAGTTACTTTTTTCGCCATTTCTTATTTGATGTCAACATCCCTATTGTTTATCCTCGAATCCCTATTAAGGTGTCCTACCAGATATAACCAAGTCCTTCAGAATCATGATACAATAATATACTGCATCAGGTATGGCAATTCGGTACATCGGTTAGTGGGTGACACGACATTCATCAGCCAGCATCAGCCTATCGATCGTATGCGGACGTGTGTGTGTCGTCAACAGTGACGTATTGTGGTGGTGTTGCGATCCGAATTATCCGACCTTGTTTTCTTAGACCATGATCAGAATCACTCGTGATCTGCTCGAATTATCAACCAATCCAAACCACATAGGAGATAACAGATCACAGAAGACAGGTTTGTCCCTAGAACCACCTGGGGGTTGAAGTCGTTGCCACGTTGCTCCGATATGTGGAATATATCCACGTATTGTTTCACTACAGAGGAAAAAATCATTTACCGTCTCAGTAGCGGGTAACTATCACTAACTAATAGCTATATTGTGCAACCTAAAGCCTAATGGACGAAATGGCGTCTGAAAAGTTCCCTCGCCGAACCCCCATAATTAAGTTGTAGCGTGCAATTTATATAGTTCTGTCTGGCAAACGAGGCTGCATGAAAATTTGAACGAGAAATAAGCTAGACATTATGCCGTTTATTTAGTTTGGAAGTAAGAAATAGTCATACATAGCTTTAAACTCCGAGTAAAAGGCTGAACATACATATAATGTTTGGTGATTTTGTGTATACATGATAAAATAATGAACGTACACGAAAACAGCATGCTTTTTTTTTGAACTTGACTATGACTTTATAGGCCGGGCACAATAAAGCAGTAGGAGTGCGTGGTTGGAGAGCGGGAAAAATCAGGGGAAACCTCCGACACGACCACGTGGGCGGTTTAAACACTGTAATACTCTAACCCCCGTATTCATAAAACTTAACAAACCTCTGCTAACTAAAAAGTTCTTTGTCCCATTCTCACAAACGTCAATGTCAAAGTGACAGATAAGGACAAACGAACTTTAGCGGCTAATTAACTAATATAGGTTTGACAGACGTTTATGAATAAGGGGGTAAGAGTTTAGGCTCCAGTGAGATTGAGGTGTGAGTGGAATCGAGCTACTGGGAATTTTGTCGCTGGTTCATTAAACCTAGCCTAGCTGAGAAGAGTCGAGTAAGAAACTCGGCTAAGCCCGACCTGGGCCCGAGAAACATGCATCAGCATACTATTTTTCAGAAGCTATTGAACGTCGAATGAATAGCGCACAAGAATGCTTCCGGTATTGACATTATATGGACGCTATTTATCATTTACCTCACCATCTTCATATGTACATAATGTTAAGCAAATAAATATATTTCATTTCATTTCCGAGTCTACTGAATTCTCTTGCAAATCAGCCTCGGCCTGGCTTTACTTGTCGTGTGCATGGTAGACCAAATACTTTAGATAATTCATTTCTTCCTCCCTCTAGGACAAGCGATTTGCCAAAAGGTTAAATACGTTAATTCGATGCACCACTTCCATTTTTTCCTTCCTTGTCTATTTTATTATCTCCGCCACGTTCTGACAAGTATACGAGTGTGAGAGGGACGGATATCTTATCCACAACGACAAAATAACAACCACAGGCAAAGCCATCAAGCAAGTGGTTAATTGCTTAACCAGACGTCGCCATTACCACAACAATGGCAGGCTGAATCAGCTGACATCCTGGCGCCGAGCCAGGGTCGCCCAATGCTGGGACTTGCGCAGTGCGACTGTAAACATAAACGTATCGACGCCGGAAATAAGAACCAATGCAAGACTGCATTGGAAAGTGAATGAAAGGCAGCAGAAATCAGAAGCAATCATCTTTGCTTTCTTACGTGGGCACCTGCTGTCTTGATGTGCACATGAACAAGTGTATCATTTACTGGTCATTTTGCCAATTCTAAACACCATCTTATTCATTCCTGACTGGTGAGTATAATGTCGCTTTATTAACCCTAACACCGACTTTGACGACCGCTTTAGCCTAGTTGGTAGTGACCCTGCCTTCGAAGCTGGAGGTCCCGGGTTCGAATCCCGGTCAGAGCATGTATTTGTGTGATGAACACGAATGACGATTTGAAACGGGATATTTACCATGTATATTTGTATTTTTTAGTTACCGTAATCCGTATTCGTATCGTAATTCTAATGTAAATGACCATGTAAGCTTGAAATCTTATATTATGAACACGAATATTAGTTCCTGAGTCTTGGATGTTTTCTATGTATTTAAGTATCTATTTATCTATATAAGTATGTATATCGTCATTTGGTACCCATAGTACAAACTGCTTAGTTTGGGACTAGGTTGAATTGTGTAAGATTGTCCAAAAAAGATTAATTCAATATTTATTTATTAAAAAAAACTGCATTAAAATCCCTATGAGACTGGAGCATAACTTTAATTCTACTGGTCCACAACTTCACACTAGCACTATTGCAATTTTTTTCTATGTATTGTATGTAACCAAGCCCCACTACTTGTGATTCTCAAATCCAACAGTAACAATTCATGGAATCGCTTGGATCACTAGTTAAATTCGCATAGCATGAGTCACTGTCGTCACTGATGTTTTACTAAACAATGCAATCTACTAAGCAAACAATTGCAAGTGTTGTGTACCACTCACTATCAGAATTTATAGAATCTTGACACATTAATTTGGAATAATTGAGTTATGAGACTTATGTCATTGTGTAAATACGTATACCGGCACTCATTTGTCATCGAAGATGACAGCATTACGTCACGACTATTCAGGGTGTCGTTATTGGGGGTCGCGTGCAGAAAATTAAAATTTCTGACTGGTTCACTAGACTGATTATTGTTCATTTGTGATATTTGGCCACTAGTACTAGTATCTTTGGTAAATATCAGAAAATACTTGATAAGATAAGAGATAAAGATGAAATCATTTATTTGTCCAGCAAAGGTTAAAGGATATTACAGGTTCATGGTCAGTTGGACGCTGTAATAATGTGTCGACCTACTCTAGGTTTTCCTATTAAGTTGACACATTACTGCATAACAGCATCCAGTCTGTCTATGAAGCACCTTACTGCTTATAAATTGTTGAGCATGCATGTCAAATTCCTTATCATTTATAAATTCACTATCATCTTGTTTCTTCCCTATTTCATATTTTGACTAATGGAACTAGATTCATAGGTTATTTAAGCTCATTGAAAGTTATCACGTATTATTTTGTTAAATCGTACACCACTAGTCCCAGGCTTTAGTGTGCTACGTGTAGAAGATTGACCATAAAAAATAACATTTTGATTATGGAGCCCCTAAAGTTCTGAAGCCTTAATCAATTCGATTTACAAAAACTGTTTATTGTTGTCAATCAAGGTGCATTTAATTTAATTGCATTTAAGATTGTCTTCAGAATAAGCTTGTTGAAGCTTGTTTCCCTCAAAGGGGACAAAGCGGCCTCCTAGCTACAAGCGCACAAACGACGATACCCAACACAAAATGCCAACTCCAAACAGTACCTCAAGTAAATTGCCTCTCGATAAAAAACAGGATTAACTAACTAAGCGACGAAACTAAGCTTGGCACTGATGCAGAAAAACGCTCACTCCTCGCAGTCGAAAATTCACGAAAACACAATCACAGACACCAAGATTTTTCACAAAAACTCTTGTCGAAGTTAACCACTTGTGTTAAAAACGCAAAATTAATTAAAGTAACTCCAGCCTGATTCCTTCCACGGGGAAGGGAGAGGTGGATTTTAGGTTGTTTTTTTTATTAAATACAGTCCGCGTCCAGGCTTGCGCCCCGTCCACGCCGGCTCGACGACTGGCAGGATCGAACGCCAACCCCAGGGGGAGGCTGCGTATTTGCGCGGGACGTTCAAACAATATTCAACCTACATATTCCAACATACGGCGCAATTTGCGATGGTACGATTTGATAGGCGAAACAATTGACGCGCGCTTCGAGAAGGACGCAAGCGCTGAACTTCCGCACACCGTTATATTTCTTATTGGAATGGTTTTAAAAGCGAGTTTACCAATTTAATTGTTGTTGAGGAAAAGCCAGGGCGAGAGAAGAGTCGCAGTGAACTTGAATGGGGGTATAAACGATGGAGGGCGTTGTTTCTAGTCGTGTTAGAGGGCGCTTTCATTAAGCTTACTCTGTTAGCTTCGCCAATATAAGCATTAGTCTCGCGGGGCAAAAATTACCGTGGACAGGCTGAAATATTTGGCAAGTCAGGGGTTGTGGAATTAGGGGTTACAATGACTTTAGACCGAAAGGCAGTCAACAGAAACACAGTCGCAAAAGTTCCCCTTTTGTGGATAAAAGCGCAAAATTCCTTGCTACTTTGGAATTTGTGCACAAAATTTCCGCTTTCTCTATCAATTTAAAAGTTTCTACAGACTTCAACAAGATAAGTACTCCTTCCACTATGATCGCATTTATACGCGATAGAGGTAAGATAAAACATATTGTTATAGACCAGAAATTGACTTGTTTTTATCAAGCGATTTGCATACGGCGCCATACCGCAGGGCATTATATTGGGACCAACTCATCAACTGGCTGGTGATCAGTATTAAGAATCATCTTGCTAATTTTTAGATGAAATTTCTTATCTCACAGGGGCCGTTCAAGTATTACGTAAGCAGATTTATTACAATTATTTACCCCCGTCCCCCGTTGTCAGCAAAAGTAAGCAAAGCTCTTACTCCCCTCCCCCCATGCTTACGTAAACATTGGTACCTACTATTTTTTTTGAGACATGAGCAGCAGTTTTAATTCCAAGAAATAAGAAAAAAGATTTAGGATAGAAGACTTTAACACACACACAATATTAACTTACACAATTATATATTATTTATGAGAATCCCCGAAAATGCGTTTCGTTTTCAAGTATAGATAATGTGTGGGTTGCCATTTGTGTAAAAAAATAAACAGCTATTGCTGATGTAATCACCATCTGGACCCTCCACCCCCCATGTCATCAAAAATAAACAAAGCATAAACACCCCCGCCCCCCTGTAGTGCTTACGTAATACTTGAACGGCTCCACAGAAGAAAACAGTAATCTTATAAATTCTTAGTTAAATATAAATAAATATATTTTGGACAATCTTACACAAATCAACGTAGTCCCAAACTAAGCAAAGCTTGTACTATGGGTACC
The DNA here is from genome assembly GCA_963556455.1 of Epiblema foenella. NCBI lineage: Eukaryota > Metazoa > Arthropoda > Insecta > Lepidoptera > Tortricidae > Epiblema > Epiblema foenella. The sequence goes on along the minus strand of OY747098.1, from coordinate 30,138,089 downwards.
AAGTGACGATATACATACTTATATAGATAAATAGATACTTAAATACATAGAAAACATCCAAGACTCAGGAACAAATATTCGTGTTCATCACACAAATACATGCCCTGACCGGGATTCGAACCCGGGACCTCCAGCTTCGAAGGCAGGGTCACTACCAACTAGGCTAAAGCGGTCGTCAAACCATCTAAAACTTAGTACTCTTTAGGCTTCACCTAACACGTGGGCGGGAGATTGTGCAATCAATAAACCAGATCCAAGGCGATTTGCTACAGACAACGTTAGCCTAGATTTGAGTACCACCTGTGAAGGCTTGAAATTGATGGATGCTAATAGAACGTGTGATACTGAGTTATAGGTTGTGCAGAAATGGGCTCGTAATAACGGTTGGTGGTATGGACTTACTTATTTACTAGCCTAGTTGTGATTCGTAATTGCGTAGTAACGCAGTGCGTACGTACCATAATTATAAGCCCGTTTACTTGTGTTGGTTAAGTAATAGTAAAATTAAGCGTTAAAATACGTGATAGTCCACATTGAAAGGGACCTTACGGCGGCAGGCGCTTACGCTGCGAATCGGTGCTATTGTACTCGAACAACGGCAATAAAGGCGTAAGTGCCGGCCGCTATAAGGTCCCTTTTGATATGGACTACCACATATCGACATAAAAGACGGAAAGTATGCGGAACATTCTTTAGAAGGAAAATCACCTCCCTTATTAGGAAAAGAAGCAATAGATGTGTTGAAAAAAAAAGTACAGCAGACGTCAGAGTTAAATCGTCAAAATAAAATGTATTGTTTTATAAGTACTGTCGCCCTTAAGCATGCTAGGAGTAGTGAGAGTCTTTATATAACATAAAAAAACACAAAAATTCGTTCTTTCACTCCACCTCAAAGCATCATGCTTACAATTAATGATAAAGGCAATGTTACAGATAGATAGATGCAGGACTTGTGCGGTGAAGACTGGTGCCTGAACTAGGGGGAACCTGTATTTCAGGTCACCAGGTCTCCGATCCCCAGATGTCTGCAGATACAAACATTATTTTTATTACAAATTCACAGTATCAATATTGGAGTAGCATTAGCAAAGTAAAATGAAAGTGAAAGACAAAAAGAAAAGAAAATCAAGTCTTATCGTGAGTTATCGTGTTCAGCTACTGGGGAAAATGTCACACAATAAAAGTTAAAAGTAACTTTTCGCCAATTATTCCTTCACGGAAGTACCATCCTTAGATTGGGCTTCATTCTCTTAGCTCTCTACTCATCACGATACAACATTATTCACCAGCTTTTCCGAAATGTGATTTGTAAGTCGCCGTACCTTGTTTTTTTTTTTAAAGATAAATTAGGTAAACAAAGAAGCAGTGGTCGTAAACACACACATTGCATTTGCATTATTCGCACGAAAGATCTGAATAAGTGACAGTTAGTGATGATGACAAATTACTTTTTTAAAACTCGAACCAACTTCTTACAATCTCTGTCTCTTTGGTTTTTTTTTTAAAATGGGATCGCTCTTGGGCAGCATCTAGCCAGCGGGCAAAGATGAGGCCGACGATGAAGCGAGCTCATCCAAAAGGTGCCTATTCACTCGTGCCTTAAAAAGGTCTAGCTTATATGAGTTCAGAAACACAAACGCCGGCAGAGAATTCCAAACCTTAGAAGTGCGCATTATAAAAGATGATGCAAAGCGCTTGGTTCGAATAAGAGGAATTTCGACCAAGTAAGGATGGTATCCAGCCGTACGTCTGGATGTCCGATGGAAGAAGGGGGAAGGCGGTTTGAGCTTATGGAGCTTCTGAGCACTCTCTCCGAAGTACAATTTGTAGAAGACGCACAGACATGCTACTTTGCGTCTATGTGCTAGGCTCTGTAGCTTGTTTCCTACTACCTGACCGTCGCCAATAAGCCTATTTATTTTATTGTACAACTTTTAATTTAATGAAACGAAACGTAATTTAAAAAAATAATTGATGCCTCATCATTTAAAAATATATAAGTGAATATAAATTAAACATATTTACTTGTTTTTGAATGAAATAACGGTTATAATCTGAGTCTGGAATTTTTAAATTATATTTCCTGTAATCTACGGAATACACGGCGGTTTTTGAGCCCTATTGCATTGGGGTACTCCGGAGTTCGTGATTTTCGACCCACCGATCCTATATTATTGCTGCTATGTATAGTGTATATTTTTTGATGCCAATATGTTTGTAAAATCCACACTGTCGAATTAGGATTATAGCCTGTAAGGACAGTTGTGTGTATGAAAGTAAATAAATAAATAAATAAAATAAATAAATAAATATTAGAGGACAATCTTACACAAATCGAACTAGCCCCACAGTAAGCTCAAGAAGGCTTGTGTTATGGGTACTAGACGACGATATATTTAATAGATATAAATACTTAAATACATAGAAAACATCCAAGACTCAGAAACAAATATTCATGCTCATCACACAAATATTTGCCCTGACCGGGATTCGAACCCAGGACCGTCAGCTTCACAGGCAGGTGCACTACCCACTAGGCTAAACCGGTCGTCAAATAAATATTCATTGAGATTATTTGACTTATCGCAGAATGTGCCTGATAAAAAAGCCTCGTAAGTCTTTCTCTGTCATTCTTTATAATGCTAAAAAGAAACAAAGTATAGACCAGTCTTAAAGTGTCAAACGTGTCCGTGTGATTACATTCGAGGCACGCACCTTCAGAGGAAACGGTGACCACTGCATACGAAACTAGATAACAGAGAACCATTATGATGAGTTGGTGATCAATATCTAAATTATTTAAGTGTGAAGATGGATTTGTGTCAAACGCGAATAGACTCATCAAACATCAAACATTTATTCTGTAAGTAGGCCTCACTCAAGGGCTCTTTTACAACTTATACTATACTTGACTTATAATCAAGTAAGTATCAATTGTGAACGTTTGTAAGAAACTATGAACAAGTATATAGGTTATAATTTCCCGGTAATGTTTCCGCTCCTATTTGCTCTTCACTACAAAGTCGCTTTCTCTGTCCCTATATCTATGTATGCTTAAATCTTTAAAACTACGCAACGGATTTTGATGCGGTTTTTTTTAATAGATAGAGTGATTGAAGAGGAAGGTTTATATGTATAATAACATCCATTAAATAGTGCACCCGTGCAGGGATCGGATACCGGTATTTTTCCATAGAAAAATACCGGTATTATTACGGTTACCGGTTCATTATTTCGTTTTTAATGGGACAATCTAATAATACGACGTTGTTACTTAAATACATGATTCAGCCCTACGTAAAGAGCAAAAAATAATCCAAAATATTGGGCTGATTCAGGGTTTTTTTTAAATACCGGTATCGGTCCCTGCACCCGTGCGAAACCGGGGCGGGTCGCTAGTTCCTAGTAAAATAAAAAAGGCAAAAGACACTACAATAGCTAGACTGATAATGCACAACTATGCGCCAAGCCAAAAGCAAACTTAAGTCTTCGTATGGGCGACGGCATAAATTTCGCTTGTTTACGAAACTCCGACAATAACTAAAATAGCGTGCCAGTATTCATTACTGTGCCTGCGGGGCTACTCCAAAATTCGAAATACGAACTTCGTATCATGCCGTCCCTTTCATTCATAGTGTATTAAACACGAGAGTGAAAGGGACACAACACGAAGTTCGGATTTTGAATTTCGGAGTAGTCCCTCAGTTTTCTTTTATTTTTCGCTAACGACTCCTTTCCTACCGTGTAGCGTGGAATTACTTATTCAGTCTAGAGTAGCGGGGCTACCGCGAACTGAAAATGAACGAAGTTCGAATATCTCCCTCTCTGTCGCACTTGCTAATTCCTGCGGCAGAGAAGGAGATATTCGAACTTCGTTCGTTTTCGGTTCGCGGTAGCCCCTTAGAAACTTGTAAATAAGTATGGCACTTGGCTAAAGGCGGAAAGGGACTGTTACAATTTAAGTTCTCGTCTCCCGGAAAAAAAAACAATAATTGTAATGAGCCCTGGGATCCCAGGGACTGATAGACGACGGGTTGATTGGGTCAATCGCGATCACAAATAAATACACGAGTTATTTACGGCGTCACAACTGTCAGAGCAATTTTTTATTTATTTTTATTGGGAAACAAACAGCAAGTTGATCAATTTAATAAAATTATTCATCATCATCATCATCATCATTTTCAGCCTGTAATCGCCCACTGCTGAGCATAGGCCTCTCTTCGAGTACGCCACTCGTCCCGGTCCTGAGCCAGTCTCATCCAAGAGTGACCCGCGATCTTCCTAATATCGTCGACCCATCGAGCCGGTGGACGCCCGACGCTCCTTTTACCACTAAGTGGCCACCAGTCTGACACTATTTTGGTCCACCTGCCTTCACTCTGCCTGGCAAGGTGTCCTGCCCAACTCCATTTGAGTTTGGTAATGACATATCCGACGTCACGCACTTTTGTGCGGCGTCGGATGTCGGCATTCCTCACCCGGTCTTGCAGTCTAATGCCGAGCATGGCGCGTTCCATGGCTCTCTGTGCTACTCGGATTTTGTGCACAGCCTCATTTGTAAGCGTCCATGTCTCGGCACCATACGTCATGGTGGGCAGTACACATTGGTTGTAAAGGCGAGTCTTCAGGCATTGTGGAACATCGGTGGATTTAAGGAAGTCGTCCAGTTTATTGAAGGCAGCCCACCCTAGCTGGACTCTCCTGGAGACCTCCTTAGCTTGGCTTTCCTTGTCAAAGGATAAAACATGCAAATTATTCATAATATTATTAAATTGATCAACTGATACATGAGCCAAAACAGTTTCCACTAATGAAATAACAACAAAATTTGCTCCAAGGGTACCTAAAATACAATTGAAGTGTCAGTTTAAAATGTATAAAGAAGAAGAAATAAAATAATATTAATGAGGTTAATCAACAAAAGGAAAACAATGACAGATCCTTTACAAATACAATAACATGCAGAGATTTAACACTAGTTGTAACAGAATACCATTCAACCACCAATTTTAACATTAAAACCGCGGGGACATATTTTAGGTACTTTTAATCTCTTGTTTAATATAAGCTGTTTTTAGTTAATTTGCAGAGAACTCCATTATATATATTTTGTAGATTTTAGATAAGCAAACGTAAATCTTAAATTTAAAACTCCCAGAGAAAAGTTTCAGACATATTGAAATATAACAAATGGTCACTCACGTTAGCTGAGTTTCTTGCTGGACTCTTCTCAGCTAAGCTAGGTTTAGTGAACCAGCGACAAAACTCCCAGTAGCTCGATTCCACTCACACCTCAGATTCGGTTGAAACCGCTCAACCAATCTCACTGGAGCGCAAACTCTTAGAGTATTCCAGTATTCCAAACCACACGCGTGGTCGTGCCGGAGGTTTTCCCCTGGATTTTCCCCAGGCTACTCTCCAACCGCGCACTCCTATCGCTTTATTAGGCCCGACCTATTAAGCCACAGTCAGGTTCAAAAAAAAAAGTCACTCACGTATTTAAGGTCGAGTCTAGCTCGATATGTTTCGGACCAATACATGGCCTTTAATAAGCCCTCAGTTCTGATGATTAATAATTAATATAGACTGATCAACAAGTGAATTACCAACTATCTTTATTGTCATTTTTTGCAAGTTGTGGTGTGGGAAGTAAAGTAGATAGTCTAACCATGACACACAGTCTCTCTTGCAACCTCGGATTTCAGACTTTCAAATCAGAAATCAGAAATATTTATTCGTGCAAAACACAAAAAGAACAAGAAAATAAATAAAAACAGAAGAACAAGGTATTGCACGAAATGGTTCTGTCTCAGCGTAGTGCTGGCGCGATTACCAGCGCTGATCTTCCGACAGAACCATTAAGTGATTTCCCAGAAGGTAACACATTTAAATAAAAATTTTGATTAAAACACACATTTAAATTTAAATCCCACCTTCTGTTACAAAGTCGTGAACATATGTGATATCCACATCGAAAGGGACCTTGTGGCGGCAGGCACTTACGTTACACCTATTCACTATTGTATTGGAACAGCGGCAATAAAGGCGTAAGTGCCGGCCGCCATAAGGTTCCTTTCAATATATAGTGTCTACTTACTTGTTACACAATCATAATATGCTCGTCACTAGTGTGTCTGTTCTGAGTTATCTTTCCGGCCCTGGGCCCCACGGAAGACCAGCGATGTGGTATATGAATGCCACAGCATATGCTGAGTGGTGTCCTTTTGTAGCCACCATAACAGCACCAAATAGGTATAAGTTCTTTTTGTCTGTTTTATAATTCAAAATGTGTTACTTTTATTTTTACTTTGTTCTATTTGTTTAAATATTTTCATGTGGTGCTGTATGTTTGGTTTATCAATAAATGTTTTTCTATTCTATTCAATATGGATTATCACATATGGTCCCACTGCCTCAATGGAAGCCGCATTACCGTTAAATGCACATACACGTGTATCAGCCACGTGCCGTATCGACCCGGCCTCCCCTATTCCCGCACACGATACACGCGAAACAACACTTATGCTACAGGTTTTAAGGCACATGTTATCGTTTTCGTCGAGTCTACCCTAGTCTAGCAAGCCGGCAAGAAATGTCTTACAATACGCAGGTTTGCTGCAAATTGAACGACAGTTACGTCTTTTTAAATTTAAGATCCGTGGGAGCAGCTCGGAAAATGTTACAAAACAATTAGATACCTATGTTTAGAATGAAGGAAAAATTTAAAAATTTAGGCACCGAGCAGGATTCGAACCTGCGACCTCCCGGCACTCGCGGCCGCAATCATAGGTGCAATCGCTATCCACTTCCAAAATCATCAACCGTTCGATCAAAAAAAAAATAGATAAGTACCTATGTTGTTGGACTTCGTGCTTTATTACGCATTCAGTAGAGTGATTTTCTGAATTATACTGTAACGGCATGCATGGTAAAAGGTCTTCCATAGGTACCTTTATTTTACGATCAATCTAGGTAAGTAATATGAAATCGTTAGTATAAAATATAAATGAGAAATAATTGACTTTACTTCGAATATAGTACAAAAAAAATCTAGCTTCAAAAATAAATTAAAAAAGTAATTTGCAGAGAAAACCGCCTCTACAGAATTGCAAACAAGTTTTTGAAATCCAGGTTTCATCGCAGGTTTAAATCGATAATCGAATATTTATAAAACAATAACCCCCCCTTATTCATAAAACTTAACAAACCCCTGCTAACAAAAAAGTGATTTGTCCCATTCTCACAAACGTCAATGTCAAAGTGACAGATAAGGACAAACGAACTTTAGCGGCTAGTTAACTAATATAGGTTTGATAGACGTTTAAGAATAAAGGGGTATATCTTGCTCATATTCTAAATTATATCAACACCCCATTAGTCGTGTTATGCTTATGAACAAAATGGCATGCACGCACGCAAGCGAAACAAAATTGTTTTTTTCTCGAATTCCACGTGTTATCTTTAACGCTTCGCTGGTTCAACGTCTCCCTTCCATTTACACAAAAAGGGCATAATATCTTAGACAGAAACTTCAAAAGCGTGTACACAATTTAAGACCTTAGGGGGCGTCCATAAATTACGTGAGATGTTTAAGGGGGGAGGGGGTCGAGTCAAATCTCATCTAATCTTACGTTGGAGAGGGGGGTTCTCGGCAAATATCACGCAATTTTTTTTCTGATTGAAACAAAAAAATATTGTACTATTTTGGTCCATTTAATCCAGATTGTACACGCTTATAAGATTTAATCTTAAGCGTAATCGTAATACGATAAAGATTATTCACTAATTCGAAAGAGAATAATTTCATTCATACTTCGACGTTAACTCTCAGCAATATTGATTACTAGTCTTAACTAGTCGTAAATAAAAGCACGAAGCAATTTTTTTTCTTTTTACAATAACAATCCAACACGTTTACGTAAGAAACCCACATTTTAAAAAATCTCACGTGAGATTGGGGGTTGGGGGAGGGGGTTGAATCTAAAAAAACACTTCACGTAATTTATGAACGCCCCTTATTTATACCTTCGTGATAAATGTGGAGACTGCTGTTATGCAATAATGTGTCAACCTACTATAGGTTTTCCTATTAGGTTGACACATTATTGCATAACAGCATCCATTTTTTTTCGGAGAGGTAGGGCACAGCAAAATGTCATCTTGCTCGAATTTGGAGCAGCCCAACTGGGGAAGTACCTCCGCCTTGCAGAAGACAGCCATAATAACATTATCCACTATACAAGTATGTAGTATTGTGTTCCTGTAGGTGAGCAAGGTCGCCAGAGCTCCCGAGGATGCACTGTGTTGAGAGCGAGGGACCTAAATTTGTCCCTTCTGTTGTCAACACAGTGCATCCTCAAATTTTATAAAGGGTCGGCAACGCGTACGTGACTCCTTTGGAGTTGCGGGCGTCTATAGGCTGCGGTGTTCGCTTACCGACCGTAAGCTTGTTTACACCCGCGTTGTATAAAAAAAAATCTCAAAGCAAACAAACCCCATTTCTCGTTCTTTATCCATCACATCATTTAGAAAAATAAATAATTTTTTCCTCACATACCCATAAATGAGTCTATTACTTTCTTCGCGATAGAAATGAGTGATCTTTTCTATTAGCTGCCTCAATACATTCATTCCAACATGATAATTAAAGAAATGAATAGAAGCTGAAACATCCCAATGCATCCTTGTCTTTTACACCGTATTGGAACGGGATGGTGAGACGTCCCGGAAATCTGTAGTCAGGTTAAGCCCGGGGGAGGAGATTAATGTTATTGTGAGATTAGATTTGTTCCCCTGGCTTGCACGGATATATGAAGATATTAATGTCACATTCACATGATGACCTCGTATTTCGTGTGTTTTTTTGAAAGACGTTTCTTCACTACATAGTATAAAACAAAGTCGCTTTCTCTGTCCCTATGTATGCTTAAATCTTTAAAACTATGCAACGGATTTTCATGCGGTTTTTTTAATAGATAGAGTGATTGAAGAGGAAGGTTTATATGTATAATAACATGCATTAAATAGTGCACCCGTGCGAAGCCGGGGCGGGTCGCTAGTTATTAATAAACTTGAAGGGATTTCGTCTTTTTTGTATCATTTAAAATAATATTAATATGACGATTATATAATATTAATATGACGTTTTAGTATATTATGCAACTGGTGTATAGGAAGGGTATATATCGCAAGTAAAGACACCACGAGCCTTTTTATACCAGTTATACACCGTTGCATACAATACTTTTCCTACGACTCATATCAAATGAAACGTAAGTGTTTTTCAGACTTTTCATGCGCCATATTTTCCCTTAGTAATTGTGCAACTTACCTACACAATTTGTTCAGTAATGCTGTAACTTTCCTCGTGGATTTTTAAAAGAATCAACGTACCTACACATTTTCTTCATGAACACAAATATTTTATTTAAGTAATATAATCATTTATCAGCTTGAATGTTTTCGTTTTCAATTAGAAATTTGGTGAGACATCAAAAATGTCAAAAATGACTGGCGGCGGGCCCCCATGCAAGGAGGTCCGCCTGAGATTGGGGTCCAGAAGCCACCGGGCGGGGACCTACGGCTGCTGAGGGCGGCAGGTTCCTAGGGGCCGGAAAAGCTTGCGAGGTGAACTGGGAAGCAGCACGACCCGCTCGGCAAAGGCACCCCCCATAGTTGGCAATATGCCCATGGGGAAGCTTAAGTTGCAAACAGTTGCGAGATGCGTGATCGCCAGCGCACTTGACGCATTAGAGAAATAGCCAAGCGCACTGTGGCCGACTAGGATCCCTTATTGTTTTAACCCGTCGTCTACCGGTCCCTGGGATCCCAGGGATCATAACAAAAGAATGCTAAATTTAGAATAAAGGAAAAATTGAAAAATTTAGGCACCGAGCAGGATTCGAACCTGCGACCTCCCGGCACTCGCGGCCAACTGAGCTATAGGTGCAATCGCCACCCAGTCCCAAATTCATCAACCGTTCCTTCGTATTAAGCAGTACCGCTGACGATTTCTCAATATGATTTGAGACGTTAGTGCCGTTAATGAAGCATGAGTCTTCTGGTAGATGTCGCTGTACGCCTCCCTTAAGGCGTTTGTATAAAAAAGAATGCTATTCTTCATTTTTTCGCCGGGAGACGACGGTGTTCTTATACCATTCAATAACTATGTGTAAAACGTATCCCAAACACAAAATTGATGTCGACATCATTAGTAGAGCACCCCCGAACCAATCGGAAACTATTCGGACATATCAATACGAAGGGAGACAGCGTTGAAGAGACTTATAGGGGATCCAATTCACAGGAGATATCGAGCGTCGCAGGAACTTAAGGGTCGTTACCAGTTAAAAAACGCTCATCTTATTGACGATTTTCTGTTTGAATTGACACGTATCTTGACATTTTCTCAATGTTACTATCTAGAACAGGACTATTGCGACCTTATGTCATAAACTTTAAATGTATTTTTTAGATGTTTCATTAAGAAATATTGTTTCAAAGATCACTCCAAATATACCATTTCCAAGCTAAAAACTTGATTTTTCCGCTTAAATTCTACTATACACAATATAATTTAAAAAAACTGCTATGTTAATATCTAAAACTTTGATAAAATTATAGTAGCCCTTAATAACTTTCATGGTATTATCAGTACTTTTGTCATAATTTGAAATCAAAACATTTTAAAACTTATAAGGCCTCTTAACACAATCGATAATTCAGAAACCGATCGAATCTCCCGTTTCAACAGGGGGATTGTGGGGCATGTGAGAAAAGGACGATATTTATTGATTCGATCGAATGTGCTATAATTTTACTGACACGTGACAAATGGAGGATCGCGTGTTATTTATTTTTCTGAAGTTTGTTTTTAACCGAAGGGGAATTCGCAGTGATATGTTTATGTATTTAGGTCCGTATAAATTTGGGAAGATACAAACTTATTTCCAATATCGTACCTATTGTAAGTGATAGAAGGATGCAAACTTATTGCAAATACCCTATCTATGGTAAATAAAAGTTTATGGATATTATGTGAACGCGAAAAAAAGTGCGAGTGCGAGTCGGACTCGCGCACTAAGGGTTCTGTACCATTATCTATAGATATTAAATTATTACATTATTATGTTTTTATAAAAACAGCAAAAAAAATCACATTTGTTGTATGACAGCCCCCTTAATTATTTTATTGTTTTTTTTTTAGTATTTGTTGTTACAGCGGCAACAGAAATACATCATCTGTGAAAATTTCAACTATCACGGTCCATGAGACACAGCCTAGTGACAGACGGACAGACAGACGGACAGCGGAGTCTTAGTAGTAGGTTCCCATTTTACCCTTTGGGTACGGGACCCTAAAAAAGAGTAAAGCTCGATACCGATATACAGGGTGTCCCTAAAAACAACGCCAAAACCAAGAGGGATAGAAAATGTTTTTGGTAACACCTGCAAAAAACAGATTTACAAAATAATTAAATTTGCAGTGGTGGCAATCGATATACTGACGCAGGGCATCAAAAATCACGAGTTCTTTTAAAGTAACAAAATCTCGAAAACCATGACATTTTCATTAGGTTTAAATTTGCTTAATCGGATAGCTTATCAGCTGTTATCACCCCTCTTGGTTTTGGCGTTGGTTTGGTGGTAGGGACACCCTGTAGAATTAGCATAGATCTACCTTCTGCTTTTAGTTGCTTTGCAGGACTCGATATTTCCATAATGAATGTAGCCATTTCTATCATTTCAATGTTAGGTATTTCAATTTCAACGTTCCTATTCAAAATCAAAACATTTATTCTGCAAATAGGCCTCAAGGGCACTTTTACAAGTCAAAATCTATCTATATCAAAAAAAATAATACAATAATCATTGTAGCATTAATTAAATGTAGTGTTACATGTCAAAAATAAGACTAAGAAACTAATAATAATCGAGATTTATTAAAGATGTATAAGGTCTCTAAGCGTCAAGATAAAAGGTAACAAGGTAGGTACACTAATCATAATAAAATATTGTGAGATATATCTCTTAAGCGTCAACATGAAAATAATAAAATTGAGAGATGTATAAGGGCTCTGAGCGTCAATCTAAAAATAAAATCAAATGAGAACAGAGCGAATTCAACATTTGAATTAATATTCTGTAAAAGGAAAACAAACATTCCCTTGGTAGGCATCGTAAATGTCAACAAGCAGTCATCAACCGCTATGTATATTAAAAAACTTCGCAGCTCCCCTCACGAATATTCGAAAAACCAACGTGTCCATAAATCTTTTCCATCCTTCAAAACTGCGGTGAACATAACGTTAAAAATAATAAAACAAATAAATATTAGAGGACAATCTTACACATATCGAACTAACCCCACAGTAAGCTCAAGAAGGCTTGTGTTATGGGTACTAGACGACGATATATTTAATAGATATAAATGCTTAAATACATAGAAAACATCCAAGACTCAGAAACAAATATTCATGCTCATCACACAAATATTTGCCCTGACCGGGATTCGAACCCAGGACCGTCAGCTTCACAGGCAGGTGCACTACCCACTAGGCTAAACCGGTCGTCAAAAAGGTAAATATATTCTTATTTATGCATGACAATGATATTTGCGTCGCTACGGACGGATGTTCCGTTTTAATACTGTTTCGAGGCTATGATAGAATTATCCCTTCCTGTGTAACATATAGGATGTCCAGTAAATAATGGACAAGCTTCTAACCACAAATAGAGCACCTGAGGCTGGTTCAGAAAATGGACTTTCAGGTTTAGTAAAAGTCCCTTGGTTTTCGAGATAATCGAACTTTTCCATTTTCTTAATAATTGGTACCTTCTTTGACTTTAATGACCGTCGAGGCCATAAATGCAGATATATTCTCGTTGTTTTTATTGCTAAATATTATCTAATAGTGTTGCTAACAGACAGGCATTAGAGTTATCCCTGTTTTTCATTAACAACCTTTTTCGTTGACTCAGGCCAATTATTAAGAAAATGGAATGTTCGATTATCTCGAAAACCAAGGGACTTTTACTAAACCTGAAAGTCCTTTTTCTGGACCAGCCTCAGGTGCTCTATCGGTGGTTAGAAGCTTGTCCATTATTTACTGGACAACCTGTATATATAGTCACTAGTCAGACTGCATAACCGGAAAATAAAGACAGCGTTTTAAAACGGTATGACGTCATACCGTTTCGTTTCGGTTAGGTTTCCATACCGCAAAAGTAATTTTTCGGTAGCGGAATATAACGGTACCGTTATTTTTTTCGATACCTGAACCGTTTTCATTAAGGTATCGTTTGGGCTTTAAGAGGTTGCCGCCAATGGCGCCAACCAATCAGCGCTAGTTATTGTGTGAATGCCTAATAGTACATTACTTACCAAGGGCGGTAAAACAAAGAATGTCTCAGATCGCAGGTATTTTACGCCCGAGCCGAAGGCAATTTTAAAAGGCTTTCTTAATTACCGCCCGAGGTAAGTACAAAATTTTATGTCACCCCTTGGCCAGGAAGTGGGATTTTCCGCGCGCGGAGCGTGCGGTAATTGCCACTTTATGGCCAGATGTGACATAAAATACCCATTTGTGTTAAATTTCGTTCGGCGCGATAGATTACTGACTTAGTCGCTGTTCGCTGTTGGTCGCGTTTACGTACCCATTGTAAAAGTTACGTTCGAAATTTTTTGGTACCGAAATAATACCGGTTAGCTACCGTTATATTATAATAAAGGTTTGAGTACACCTATAAAAAATAGCGACATCGTTATTTTATACCGGTAGCGTACCTTTGTTTCAACCGGTATAGTTATAACGAATAGTTATAATACCTTTATAACGAAGCGGTATCGATATCCAATACCGCTACCATACCGTTTATACCGTAACGACAAAACGGTCCCTGTATATAGTTATGGAAGAGCGATTAAATAATAAGGCGTGTTGCGAAAGGAACGTGAGGATCGATATTTGGGGTCCCTCCGGCCCATACCGACCCCGACCTATACGGTTACGTTCGCGCCTCAAAGTTCAATAACATGGTTTGGGACATTTTTGGCAGAGGGCGTGGAATCCAATGCTCAAATAGAATATGTCGATAGTTTCTGAATAGGCCAATTACAAGCTATTTTAATAAAAACACAACGTATTTGATTTCGAGACTTAGTTTCTTTTCCGTACGGTTTTTTTTTGCAATAATCACCTGTGCCTTGACTGGGACTTCACAGAAACATTCCACGGAATACCGCCACCTAAATTCGTAAATTGAGAGGTAAGACTACAAAAGGACTAGACTATAGACTTACCTTTCCATGCCAGTCGCTCTGCGGGCCATCTGATGACCTCCAAGACAAGTCGTGAAGCACTAGCGACACCTCTGTTATAGAGTAGTCTAGAACAACAAGATGATTACGTATTAGCTGCGTACCATAAACAGTCGAGAGCAGTAGGCACAGGGATGTCCTAAAACGCCACCTGTCTGCAACCGGCGTATCCTGTGAGTCGCGGGAGGAGCTTGCTACCGCTGGCGCTGGCGAAGTGCTGTCAATACGGGTCTCAATAACTTTGAACGCACTCGTCTCGAAGCCCTGGATGCTAAACGCCATATTTGTAAAACTCGACCTAAGCCCTCCTACCAATGCACTTATAACTCTACTTAGGGTGGGTCGCACCAAACCGTCTGTAATCGTAAGCAGTGTTCGTTAAAATCTGATTATATGGAAAGTATTCTTGGCCCGTTGCTATTTCTAATTGCAATAAATGACTTACCAAATTGTATTAAACACGATTGCATCTTATTCGCCGATGATACTACCCTTATTGTAAAAGGTGATGACATAGGCCTATTTGAATTAAATGTCAATGAAACATTGTCAGACACTATATGTTGGTTAAATAGCAATAACTTAAAAATTAATATAGCAAAGACAAAAGCTATGATATTTGGTCCCTATAACTGTAGCTTATTACCCATTCAAATCAAACATGACAACGCAAACGTAGAAATAGTTGACACAGTCTCATTCCTGGGCTTCAAAATTGACAAAAATTTAAATTGGAAATACCATGTAGATGACATTTGTAATAAATTGGCACGCTTCGTATTCGCTTTGAAAAGACTTAGACAAACGGTATCAGTGGAAGCTGCTCTCACTGCATACCATGGCTATGTTTCCTCAGTACTAAGTTATGGATTATTGATATGGGGAAATTCGACTGACATCGAAAGAATTTTTATACTACAAAAAAGATGTATTCGTGCGATAGACAATGCATGGTTTCTTGCAAGCTGTAAACCCTTATTCAAGAAGTTCAATATACTTCCACTTCCATGCATGTACATAAAAGAAGCTTGTCTCCTGGTGAAAATGAACCCACACCACTTTACTCAACGTAATGACACCAGTGCAAGACACACCCGAGCACAATACAGGGACCTTTTATATCAGCCTCCTTGCCACACCTCTATTTATAAGAAAAATTGTTATAACATGTGCATAGTCTTGTATAATAATCTACCTATTAATATTAAACTAGAAAATGAGATGTTATTTAAAAGTAAATTGACTAAATGGCTACAGGAAAATTGTTTCTACAATATTAATGAATATTTGACGCGCTATAAGCTAAATTATAATATGATACAATAAATATTTGACATTGTAATACATTTGACTTCTATTAAATTAAAAATATGACTGATAAAATTTGCACACCTGCATGCAGGTTGAATACGCATGAACTTTCTAAATATAAGATCTTTGTAACCGTGTTCAAGCAAATAAAGAATTTGTATTTGTATTTGTATTTTGTATTTGACAAATTTCTATGGTATGACAGCTGCCGGTGCCATATTTGACGATGACCGGCCTGTGATTGTATGTTGGTGCAACCGACCCTTAGTACCTAACGATATTGTCGCGGGACGCAGGTCTACTTACTATAAGCTCCTATCTATTCGGATAGGTGAGCA
The DNA here is from genome assembly GCA_963556455.1 of Epiblema foenella. NCBI lineage: Eukaryota > Metazoa > Arthropoda > Insecta > Lepidoptera > Tortricidae > Epiblema > Epiblema foenella. The sequence goes on along the minus strand of OY747098.1, from coordinate 30,122,117 downwards.
AGGTTCGGTGTTCGATTCCGTATTCGTGCAGCTATCGTTGCACTTAACGCTATTTACGCCTTTGACACTTAGGTATTGATTGCTATACTGTTTTCCATGTTGCCGGAACTTTTGTAAAAAAAAAAGAAAATAACATGTCATAGAATAAACTTGTCAGGATGTCGTCGACAAATGCGTCTAGGAGGACATCATTATCATCATCATACTAAGAAGTGACATGTGATATGTCACTCTTGTTATTGACATTGTATCGTCACAACTTTGAGATTATAAAAAATGCTGTAGTCAAGTTAGGGTAAAACTTGTTCTTTCAATATTGACGTTATGTTCGCTATAACAGGCTGCGAAGTATCACGTTTCAGGTGCAGCGCAACGAGCGGCCCATAATGGAATTTCATAGAACATTGCCGGCCAAGTGACAGTCTTTTGACAAAAGACGACGCCAGCCGCCGGCTGCTGCAGCGCGTTTTGAAACCTTAGAATATTAGTTCGAGATTTCTTATATTTTTCAGATCTCATTGCGTTTTTTGAGAAAAGCACTATACAAGCCTCGGCGCAGAGGGTTACCGAGGTAATCTAGAAATACGAGGCCTATTTCGCGGCCTCTGCAGTAATGTAGTATTTTTTTTATGTTATAGGGGGCAAACGAGCAGACGGATCGCCTACGCAAGCAAGCAAGCAAGCAATTACCGTCGCCCATAAACACTTGCAACACCAGAGGAGTCGCAAGTGCGTTGCCGGCCTTTCAGAAGGGAATACGCTCTTTTCTTGAAGGTTTGATGTTCATATCGGTCCGGAAATACCGCAGGCGACAGTTCATTCCATAGTTCCATTATTTTCTATTGACGCTATTTTATTAAATATCTGGCGCGTAACATTGTAAATACTCAAGACAGACTTAAGTTAATAAATGCCTCAGAGCAGGACAAGGCGGCATCTATCTAAAGTTTATTCTTTTTCAGGCGTGCCTCAAGGCTGCATGCTAGGTCAAGGGTCAAGCTCACACTTTTCACTAACGTTCCCCAAGGCTGCACAATAGGTACCTACCTAAAACTAACATTAGCTCCCTACAACGTGTAACCTACAGAATTACAGAGAAATTGGGAGAGAGAGCATGGAACGAAGCGCGCTCTGTGAACCTCAAAGATTAGTTTCACTCTAGGGTAACTTTACTTGGATTTAAAAGTGTACCTCAAGGCTGCGTAATAGGTACTAGGAAGTTAAACGTTAGTTCCCATATTATGGACTTACCTATAGAGTGTGTCTGGGAGGGGGCAGGGAGCGTAGCGCGCTCAGCGAGCCGCACCGACGCCATCGGCCCCCGCCTGAAACAAGCACAGTCTATATTAGCTGTTACATAGCATTACCTATAGGTTAAGTAAACACACTCACACCTCAGATTCGGTTGAAAACGCTCAACCAATCTCACTGGAGCGCAAACTCTTAGAGTATTCCAGTGTTCCAAACCACACGCGTGGTTGTGTTAGAGGTTTTCCCCTGGATGTTAGGTTGTCCCCTTCGTTTGCTGTTCGCGGTAGCGCCCCAGAAGACGTTGTTGTACTGAACGCGCAGTGCGCTGTACTCCCGCTGGGTGTAGCTGGTCCACAGGCTGCAGGTGTAAAATGTTTGGCAGAATGCATACATAGATCCCTGAATAAGTAAAATTATCCTTCTATCCTGATAATATCAGTGATCAGCATACGAAACAGAATTTAGAATTCTGAACAATCAGAACTCTTTCCGTCAAACACAATACTTAAATGCAGGGCTCGGAACCGGTTTTTACTATTTTGGAAATATCTCCTAAAGTACTTCTCATATCTCCATTTTTATTTTAAGATTTGCTTTTGTTAGCCTGCATCTATGGAATAAATGATTTAAAGTACGAAAAAATATAGTAAAACGCAATAAACCGAAATTTTTAACCGGTTAATTGTATGAAGACAAAACCGGTTTCCGAGCCCTGCTTAAATGTACGTGAAGTCACGCGTAAAATCTGTCTTAGTCATATAAATGTGTCTCTTTATCGTCATCCTAAATTAAACGGCGAGTCAAAACAACAATTCGTCTAATTTTACTCGTCACTCGGCCGAAATGAAAAACTACTCCACTGATCTCGTTATAGCTCTCTGCGCATGCGACTGATATTAATCATCCCTTTAAACTGTCTTAGTGAAGTTTCTATACAACTCGATTCCCGTGAGTTCGAAATGCCTGACAAATTTGAAAAAATATAACAGGGACCGCCAGCGCCACTGTTGAATCATTTATAATGTATAACATAAGTCTTAATTAAACATTTGAAAAAATATATAATTGACCGAGTGAGTTTACACTAACAAAATAGAGTTTGGCTGAGACTGAGGTTTTTTAAAACTTTTTAAATGGCAACTATAATATCCACGTCAAATGTATCAAACGTCACTCAATTGCCGTGTCAATGGAGACAAACATTGCTTATTCCTTTACGGGTCAGAAACAGAGGGGCTCCGGCTACCGCGAATTGAAAACGAAGTATCTCCCTCTCTGTAGCTCGAATATGTAAGTGTGACAGAGAGGCAGATATTTCGGCCCTCAGGGCGGCTACCGCGAACCACAAATGAAGTTTTCCCTCTCTGTCGCACTTACGTAGTCTTACCAGTGAGACAGAGAAGGAAAACTTCGTTTACGGTTCGCGGTAGGCCCCCAGGATATTTACAGCAAATCGTATCATAGTACATTACTCCACTTGAATTGCTACTTCCATTACGGGCACGTAATATTTAAATAGCATGAATCTTTTTGGTAATGTTATCGCATAGTATGTACTGAACTATGTAGTGCAAACATTTTATTTTATTGCCCAAGTATCATTATTGTTTTGTTACATTATACACAGTGTTGCATAACGTGGAATTTACCGCTCTTTTCTAGTCTCAGCTTACATTAGCCAGACTCTAGTCACATTTTTATGCAAATCTTCACGTGGAGCTAAATCACTCACACACATCCTTATAAAATAAAAGGGGCATTTTTCAGTATTATACAATAATACAGTTTTATACCACTTATCGTATCTCCGGACTTTTAAACAGCAAAACACATCACTTCAACTTAAGTACTTCTAATACACTTCTTTAAACAATAGATATAATTGATTTTAACTTCAATGTTTTTCCACACATAGGAATAACTCGAGTGAGTGACCTCAAATAGGTAAATACATTGAGCCTCGGTTTTATAAAGATCCGTTAGACCTTATGTCGGGTTGTTATGTCAAAAAACGTACTGAGTGACTGATATTTGATCTGAGATTTGGTCTAACGAATCTTTATAAAACCCGGCCTGAGTATACCCGAATAAGACCCGTTTTCTAATAATAATGTTACCAAGTTTCAACATTTGTATCGCTTACAATTTTCTACTTTCCAATATGAACCTAATGCACCAGAATTCTATCATGTAGGCGGAATGTGTGATATAGTCAGGAAGACTCACATTACTGACGATGCACAATAATGCACATAATTAGATTACGCCTGACCTGATTCAATGTGCAACCTGTTAATACATTGAGGTGCAATGAAAAAGGGCACTTTATATAGAAATAGTGTATTTGCATGTAATTTGTAGCTTGGTGTTCTAATTTGACGACCGGTTTAGCCTAGTGGGTAGTGCACCTGCCTGTGAAGCTGACGGTCCTGGGTTCGAATCCCGGTCAGGGCAAATATTAGTGTGATGAGCATGAATATTTGTTTCTGAGTCTTAGATGTTTTCTATGTATTTAAGTATTTATATCTATTAAATATATAGTCGTCTAGTACCCATAACACAAGCCTTCTTGAGCTTACTGTGGGGTTAGTTCGCTTTGTGTAAGATTGTCCTCTAATATTTATTATTTATATTTATAATAATCGGTTTAATTAAATAGAGGTGACATCGTCGGGTTACAAGCAAAAGTCACTAAGTAACAAATACCTACTTATAATAAAGCTCGTATATCAGCATCGTTTCAGTACTGAGATACGAGGTTCCGAAGAGTAGTGACAGATTTGATAGCGAGTTTTTCTTCTCACCCGACAACATATTGTATACTGAATTGGAAGCATATCAGATTCCAAAGCAAAAAAACAGTAGACGGGCGATTCTCCGAGCGTTTGAAACGCTCGTTTCTAAAGTCATTGTCGACTCAAGATTATCTACCCAAAGTTGGGATAAACCGGCGAAAACATTGATCAAATAAGACTCGGACCCGAAATTGGTTTACGCTTTTAACAAAAGTTTACTCAGATCATCGTCTCCTTTAACAATATTTAATGAAACGACAATGACGTAAAATAACCGCCGTAAAAACGTTCAATATTCGCCCAGACGCCACTTATTTATTCTTTATCACAAAAGAGTCAACAAACTTATTATGCAAGTGGAGGACTTAATGCAAAACAGCATTTTCTACTATCCAACTTTTGGGCAATACTGACTATGGCCATATTTGTGTAATTCATTCATATTATATTCATAAGGTGCTGCATGTTTCCTAAACAACACAGTTAAACATTTGCCATTTGAAAATTGCCGAATACTTTTTTGACACTGTGGTTAAAGTAGGTTAAAGTCTGCCCAGAGACCATGTACATCTCTGGGATATTATATTAATTTCATTATACTCTTTACAATCTGACTTGAGATCTTATACATCTCTAACTTTACTGATGTTGTAATATTAAATATTAATTGCAAAGTTATCTATTACAAATTTTGTAATAGATAACTTTGCAAGTTTATCTTCACTGTATGACATTAATTTTGTAATAATAGTAAACTCAAAACTATTATACTTTCTTGAACTGTAAATTAAGATTTTGTCATGAAAAATGTATTATTATAGTCAGACTTTCTTAAATTGTAAATTAATATTTTGACATATAAAAGTGCCCTTGTGGCCTATTTGCAGAATAAATGTTTGATTTAAATTTTAAAGGGTACCTTGATTTATCAGTGTGTATTTAACTTTGTATATGTTTTATATTTATTCACAATTATTAATTTTAAATCTTTATTTTAATGTTTTGTCTTTTTTTTCACTATTTTTATTCAGACATATTTCTTTTGCTTTTTATGAATATTTTATTTGCTGACATGTCCTGATTGTTATTTAATTATATTTTTTAAGCATGTAATTAGTTTGTAAGATTTTCTGACACAATGTAATGTTGTTATAGAAATAATAAATGAATGAATGAATGAATGAATATCAGCAGCAGTGGGTTGATGACATTCCCCTAATAGCCTGACCATCATGGACCCGCAAAGCAAAGGACAGGATACATTGGAAGGAGCTAGAGGAGGCCTTTGCCCATAAATGGGTACCTCACAAAAATTATGTAGAATTAAGCCGTGGTCTCCTGACGAAAAAAATTAACAATAGCATTCTTTTGTAATGAAGAAAGAAAGAAAGAAACATTTATTCGCGACAAACACAAGACATTTACAAAGATGACAAAACAGAATAACATATTGCCACCAAATGGTCACAACTCAGCATTATGCTGGCAGGGCCAGGGCTGATCTTCCGTTGTGACCATTTGGTAATGAGCCCAGGGATACCCGGGACTAGTACACAACGGGTTAATCATTATTGTTAACTTAAAAAAAAGGCTTATTATTATTATAATTTATATCATCATATCATCTATATAATAGTATCGTACACACATTGTTGAAATAAAATTAGTTGAAGAGAAACCTGACCACCCCCTGCGAAAGGTAGTCATGAACAAAACATATTTTTAAGGAATTAATTAACTGTTTATGAAAAGCAAATAACTATCCTAATATAAACAATGGCTACTTATATGACTACTTCAAGTACGTCCTATTTTATAACACGCACGAGATAAAGATCTGCACAAATGGGGTACTTGTCATTTATCAACATTGGCAGGTAGTTATACCTAGTAGATCTGCCTATAACGTTATTAAAACGGGCAGTTGAAGCGTAAGTTTTCCGAAATTTTAAGAAATAGGTATAAAATATACTTAAGATAACAAAAGGAATCAGTAAACGGTTAAGAAACCGTTGAAAAATATTAAAATCGTACGCCAAGGTTGTCTGATACGAATCGTCTTAGTATGCGTCAATGTGCATCTTGAAACTGCGTCGCTATTTGATAAAAGCTTTTAAATACGTACCATTTTGACGAAAATCATCACCGGTCTTATTGTTTCTAATTATTAAAATACAGTCACAAAAATATCAACAAATCTCCCACCCACAACCGCTTACAAATTCAATGGGAAGTAGGGATGTTACACGTTTTTAGCTGTCATGACAAATCGATATTCTACAGAACACAACATGACAAATCGACATAATACAAATGTAGTATACATTAATAATAGCTTCTTGCAGTGACATTAAAAAACTATAAGCACATAGATTACAAGCATAGAAATGATAATTGATGGTGTTTACCACAAGTCCTTCAATTAAAATATCGATTTCGACTACAATGGTTTAAAATCGGATACTCACAACACTATTGTTGCGTTTTGTTACTCCATTTTGATCATTGATGAAATTCCGAAATAAATTTCCGCATTGCATACATGTTTATCATTTTTAGCACGACAATATCAGATTTCAATAAAGACTCAGATAAAATTTAATGTATGAAAGTTACATATAACATTGTAATTGTAATGGTAAAAATATTTTTCACAAGTAGTAACATAGATTTCGAAATGTCGACGGTCGTGACACCTCTGTCAGTCTGTCAAAAACACTCAAAATTTTGAATTTTCCTCATAGTCTAAAAACCTATGATCCATATTTACTAACTGTCGGCAAACCTATTAAATCCAAAAGGTATAAATTAATTTATTACGCCACCTCCACCTCTACCTTTTGGTTATTCATTGTAATAATATTGATGTCCGAGCCGTGATGTAAGACGGTATTATTTCCTTATATTTTCGATGTTTTGACATCAATTACGCGCATATTAAGGAATATGGGTTTTAATTGTCACCTGTGATTATGTCCGTAAGTGGTTGAACCGTGAAGTTTGTTTTAGATGCTCAAATTCAACGGGAGTGTTATTTGGAGGTTAGGAAGTCGAGCGACCCTGAGGCAGTACAGCAGCGCTGGGGCCACAGTGGTGAAAGCAGAGAAGTTGGATGTAGATGGAAGTGTATCCAGTAAAAATGTCCAAACTGCAGAGCGTGATAAGGAAGGCAAATCAGGTATGGGAAATAAAATATATACTATATCTAAAAAAACCTCATTTTGATAGTATATCCACAGAATTTATCACTACATAGTATAAAACAAAGTCGCTTTCTCTGTCCCTATATCCTTATGTATGCTTAAATCTTTAAAACTATGCAACGGATTTCGATGCGGTTTTTTTTAATAGATAGAGTGATTGAAGAGGAAGGTTTATATGTATAATAACATCCATTAAATAGTGCACCCGTGTAAAGCCGGGGTGGGTCACTAGTACAGTATAAACAAGAAGTTGAATAAGCTAGTAGCCAAGCCGTAAGGCATGTATAGTAAAACTATTGCCTATGCCAAATCTTGGGATGCAAAACTGGACCTTAGGGTCTTTTGGTTTACAATCATGAAACACTAGGAGGATGATAATGGTTAGGATATTAAGCCGTCGTCTCCCGACGAAAAAAATAAACAATACCATTCTTTTTTGTTCCAACCCCAACTTTTTTGTTTATTTTTATATTCTATTTTTTGCTGTATTAATTGTTGTCTTTGTCTCGAATAAATATTTCTTATTTCTTTTGTAATGAGCCCTGGGATCCCCCTGACTGGTAGCCGACGGACGGTTAATATAAAAAAACATAATATGACAGACACAGGCACATATCCAGACTTTTGGTTTGGGGGAGACAAACATTGAAACAACCATGTGAACTGTGTACCTACTTATTGAAAGAACACGCAAGCGACTAAATCCCAACTATCCCCCCCTCTGGATGCGTGCCAGAACAGACACATTACTTTTAATTTTCAATCCAAGTGAAAAATTAAAAAATCAATGGCCACAGGTGGGATTTGAACCCACAACCTCTGGAATCCATCCATTGCTCTTGACCAACTGAGCTACTGTGACAAAATTTTATTTGTATACTTTATCACAGGTTTAGTAGCAGCAGCTTTCGCCACATTAAATTCTCCAGAAACGGGTGAGCCAAAGCGGCCAAGCCCCAAGTCAGTGAAGCAGAGCAGAGTGCAACAGATGGACGTGCAGATTCTGAAAGCCACAGATATTAACAGTCTGTTGGCTGTGGCGGAAAACCCTGTAGTATCACGAAGGCATGCTTTGAAAGTAAGTTGAAGTGAACGATTTTTTTTACTGGCTTGTGCAACATAGCCCTAGCTAAGAACCTACAAGATGCTCCTTTTATGAGTAAAACTAGACCCTATTACTAACACCCTGCTGTTCATCTGTCTCTCTGTCACCAGGCTGTATCTCATGAACTTTGATAGTTGGGTGGATCAACTATTCTTTGTTGCTCGTTGCCATGGTTACGTCTCCTGAGTGACTCTTTAAAACTGTGATTTTATAGGGTTTACATCTACCGAACATGAGTTTTAGCGATGAGCAACAATCCATTTGGACATGGGTCATCTCTTGAGCACGCTTGAAGTCCATATTATAAACATTTTTCTAAGAAACTCGGTTACTGTTGTCTCCTTGCTGACGGGACAGAATAACAACAAGAAAAAGTTGATTGACCCAGTTACACAGTTGAAATTTTCACAGATGATTTATTTCTGTTGCCGCTATAACAACAAATACTAAAAAATAGAATTAAATAGATATTTAAGGGGGTTCCCATACAACAAACGTATGCATGTCGTTTTTATAGATAATGGTACGGAGTCCTTCATGCGCGAATCCATCTCGCACTTGTTTATTTCAGACATTATGTGAAAGGTTCACTATTGGATCCTAAATATTTTTAAATACATAAACAAATATTTGTGCATAATCTTACAGTTTAAGTTTACTAAACTAAATTATTTTTTGTATTTAAACACCTGTTTTAAAAAGTGTCTAATCATGATGATTGTGATGATTAGACAAAATCTGGACAAATGGACAAAAGATATAGTTGAGTGGTATCCAAGAGGAAATAAAAGAAAAAGAGGTAGACCTAATCTTAGATGGTCAGAGGACCTTAAAACAACTGGAGGAGGTATTTGGCTGCAAAAGACAAGGGCGATCCCTTGCCTTTTGCAGCCAAATGGAAAGCTCTGGAAGAGGCCTTTGTCAAAGTACAAGTTGAGGTTGTCGATGGAGAACTGGAACATTAGATTAGATAAAAGAAATAAAAATATAAAATATAATAAAAGTAAAACAATGATGTAAGAAAACAAAACTTCAACAATAAAGGCTATTTTTATTTTTTATTTTATTTTATTTTAAAAACTGGGTATTTTCTTACACTTGCAGATGGTATCTATTCTATCAGACTGGTCCTCGGCAAACAAAGTGAAGCTGACCGATTTCGAGAAAGACTCTCGCTTCCTGAAGCTCTGCCGGATCCTCGCCCGCACCAGCACCACTCAAGCCATGAGCTCTATCTCCATGGCTGAGGATCTGAGCACCGTCCTGGGGATCACCGGAGATGATGAGGCGGCCAGGTTGATCGCCAATCTCACATTACCACAGATGGTTAAGGTTTGTTATAGATATTGTATAGAGCATTACATGTCCCACATCTTATCCATTTTCCAGGGGTCATCCATAAAGTCACCCTAATTATGTGATTTTTTGTCGCAGTTGGTCACATTTTCGAGACCCTGTGACGTCACATATTTTACAATTTTACAGCGATCCGGAATTAGTTTAATTCCAATTTAATTATAAAAAAGAAATTAACAATACAAAATGTTTTTCGCAGTTTCGAGTTGGAAATATTTTTATGTTTTTTGTTAATACTTCAAATTTAGCATTTTAAGACTTAGATGTATTGGATTTTGAAATGTGACGTCACGAAACTTAGAACCCCTCCTTGTCACACAATGTCACACTTCGTTGACTTCCTCCCTCCCCCTAAACGTGTGATGTACTTTATGAATAGCCCCAGACTATATACAATAAATATTAGGCGATCCTCATTTGATGCACTTTTTACAGTTCTTCTGAACGCCAACAGTATTGTGGCGTTTCGTGTGTAGCAATCTATTCATTATCAATTTTATGTAGAAAGATTAAGATACAAATACGTCATTTTCTGAATAATTTAAATCCCAACCAATTTTCCCAGGTAATGCGAGCTCTCCATCAGAAGGGCCGCCGCAGCACGCCCCTGCTCCGTGCGCTGTCATACAACATTACCCGGCAGGCCGACATCATAGACCTAAAGAAATCGGCTGACCTGCTTTTCTCTATGGCCACACTCAACTTTCCCGATCCTGTGCTGCTGGACAGGATATGCAAGTGAGTACTTTGGAGCCCGTGAAATAAGGACTGGTAACCAATTAGAATCATTCAGTTACTGTATCAGAGATATTTGAGGTAATAGTAAATGAAGCTAAGATCAACATTAAAATCTAGAGTGCATTATTGCCATTAACCTCTTGACCACCACAGTAAATTCCGTCATAGTGTTTCACACGCCAGTCTTAAAATGAACCTTACTTGATAGTTTAGTTAGGTTGCCTTTATAAGATTTCAAGCTTACATGGTCATTTACATTAGAATTACGATTTGAAACGGGATATTTACCATGTATATTTCTATTTTTGAGTTCCCGATTTTTCGGCACTGTTGCAAGCGCCATTATCAAGGATTAACTGACGTGCTGCGAGTTTTAGTTGTGGTCTACCCACACACCATAGCAAACTACCCTCTTCCTGGTTCGCTTTTTTCGCACAGTGTCACCGTCACTACCACCGTCCGCCTTGTCACTTGAAACTCGATTACGGTTACGACACACCACACTCACAGCATCAATGCGCGAAATATCCCGTTTCAAATCGTAATTCTAAGGTTGCCTTTACATTGTATGTGATGTCATCTATACATGACAGTGGCGTTTTAGGCACGGTGGCTCTTGTCATCTATACGTGACTGTGGCGGTTAAGAGGTTAAGATTTGTTTTGATCATGAAGTGTACTTCTTATCTTTTTCAATCAATATTTTCGTGAATCTAGTATATCTTTTTTTTTAAATACAGCGTTTTACTTTCTGCCTGACGCATGTTCAACACTTGTAATGATTGCAGAGACGTAATCGAATGTCTACCGTCCAACAAAGACAAGCCAGCAGTGGTGAACTCCATTGTAGTATCTCTGGGTTTGCTGAAGTACCGACACGAGCCTGCCCTCACTGCGATCACTGAGTGGATACAGACGCATATGGGCACGTGTCGAGCGGGGGACATAGCGTCCGCGGTGGTCACGCTAGCTACGGTGGACTTTGTGCCGCCGGACAGTGAGAAGTTATTCAAGGTAATCATTGTTTCTTTTAGTATTAGAAAGAATGACCGAGAATTACTTACGAGGTTTATTCGGCAACGTTCTGCGGTAAAAGTGTCAAATAATCTCAATGAATATTAAAACCTTAATTTCATGCTTACATTATTTATCGTTATTCAAAAATGAGAAAATATGTCTGAAATTATATATACTTATATATATTTGTAAACGATTAGGCATCATTCTTTTTTAAAATTACGTGTTGTATCATTCATCTAAAAGTTCTACAATAAAAAACCCGAAGGCAGAGATTGCAAGAACTCCGTTCGGGTTTAAAAAAGTTTTAATTTGTCATAGTCACTGTCACTTATTCTGATCTTTCGTGCGAATAATGCGAATTCAATGTGTTTATTTACGGCCACTGCTCCTTTGTTCACCTAATTACGAATCTTAAAAAAAAAACAAGGTATGGTCATGGCACCAAATTGTAACGACCCTCGAATAGAAACAAGTCAGCTTTTTAACGTTATAGTAGTGTGGCAATTAGTCAGCGCTGATTACAGGCACGATGTTTTTTTTTAAAGTGGGTACATAACCTGGAAGATTACAATATGCCAACAGATTAGATCTATAGTAATGTCAAATTGTCAATTGGTCTCTTGTAGTACCGCAACGAATTTGTTTTATTTATTGAATAGTTGAACGGGGAGCGTAAAAGATATGGGCGTAGATATTAATTAATAACACTGCAAATTAGATAGATCGTTCAACGTTAAACGACCGCTTTAGCCTAGTTGGTAGTGACCCTGCCTTCGAAGCTGGAGGTCCCGGGTTCGAATCCCGGTCAGGGCATGTATTTGTGTGATGAACACGAATATTTGTTCCTGAGTCATGGATGTTTTCTATGTATTTAAGTATCTATTTATCTATATAAGTATGTCAGGGTGGCCACTTTCTGGAAAACCGGGAAAACCGGGAAAAGTCAGGGAATTTCGCTAGTCATGGAAAAGTCAGGGAATTGTCAGGGAAATTTAATGGAGGTCAGGGAAAAAAATTGTCTCTCTATGTAAATGAAAAAAATGAACTTTATTCTGCAAGTAGGCCCCAATGGCACTTTTGCAAATCAAAAATTACTAGCGATTCTCTTGAAACCACTGCTGAGAAGAAATGCCGAAAAAAACTCGACAGTCAAGTCATTTTCTCCAAAAATATGCTTAATTATAATGATACTACTTAACGTACTTAAGTAAATCCGAGTGGTAAACAACGAAAGAGAATTTTAAAAAATGAGGGAAAAAGAACAATAGGTATTTACAATGCGTAGTTCCACAAGATAACATGTCGAAACTGCATACGTATTACATGGTATTACCAAATACGAGATAAAGATAAAAATTCTAAAAGTGCCCAACATTTATTTTGCAAATAGGTCTCAATATTTGCAAAATAAATGTTTTGATTTTGAATAATAATTGAAAATACTTCTAGACATTAAATTAAATCGTTTGATATGCTTTCCTGCAATAACTGTATCAACTAGATACAATGAAAATGTTATACATGAGTCTTTACGCTATTTAGGTTTTTGGTTTGGGCCATGCATTTCTGTCTGTTAAACAGTCCTCAACCCTATAATAAGCCTTTGATATCAATGTTGTTTTAAAGTATTTTTTAGGGAAGGGTAAATTCAAAATTACATCTCGTAATTTATTATAAACGGACACATTGACCTACTTGTATATTTTACGTACACGAAACTTTTAAGCGGCAATTTTATTTTTATTCCTGGTATTAAAATTATGGACATCAGAATTTTTACAGAATGCGTCTCGGTTCTTTATGACATAAACAATATTCTCATATATGTATTGGGACGCTACAGTTAAAATGTTAATTTCTTTAAAGATTTCTCTCAGAGATTCCCACTTTCGTATGCTTTGACTAAGGGAATATCTTGTTTCGATCCCGCAATCACAGTCAATGCAGAATTCCGACGACGAGAGAGGCTCGATAAATTGTTGGACATATTTGTCCAAAATAACCGGCTTTCAGGATATGACACAGATAACGCCATAAGTGCCTTCAATGATATTTGTAAATCACCTGAATTTTAAAAATCAATGAAACGATTTTCCATAAGGATAGTCACCGACTGGATGATCTTTGGCTCGGTTTGGTATAAAATGAAAATAAAGACTTGCAATCTTTAATAAAAATGGTCATGGTGTTATCCCACGGAAACGCATATAGTGAGCGTGGCTTTTCCATTAGCAAGGAGATATTAGTGGAAAATCTTTCGCAAGTCTATAATTGCGCAAAGACGCGTTTATGACGCTATATCTTACCACGGCGGTTTAGACAACATAAATATTGAAAACAAAATATCCACGCAAGGACAATTTGAGTTCAGAGGCAAAAATCAGAGCAGAAAAAAGAAAAACTGCGGAAATGGTTAAAGAACTAGAAGCAAAAAGACAAAATTTCTCGAAGGAGCTGCCAAAGAAGCTGCGTTATTGGAAAAACAGATTACCAAGTTGCAATATATTTTTAACCGACTTCAGAAAAGGAGGAGGTTCTCAATTCGGTTGTATGTTCTCTTTTTTAACGTGTGTTACCTCAGATATCCGTTGTTTATGAACCGATTTGTATTTTTTTATTTGTTTGAAAGCATATGCTCCTGTTGTCCAGAATCTAGTTTTGATGATGAGATCCATGAGGAATTGAGAGAACTCCTCGAAAATTCATGCGAAGCATATAGCGATTTTAGTATTTTCGGTAATAAATCGAGCATTTGGAATCAGAGAGTAGCATTTGGTATACGGGAACTGATGAAAAAGACCACGGATGGTCATCCAAAACTCCTATTGTTTCATGGGTGGCATTAAGATATTTCGACCAAAACACTGAAGCGACTATGACGAAGTCAATTTAAATGGTCCTGATGTAATGTCACCATCAACCTGATCTGGTAATTGAAGCCGGAAGGTAGGCAACGGAACTCCGTAATAAAACAGTGTAGCTTAGCCGTGTTTGAGCTTATTGGAATCGTTATGAGATGAACTCTGGTAATGATTCACTAAAAACGTGAAATAATTAAAATTTCTAATAAAAAAATAAATCCGACACCAAAAATTTAAAAAATAATTGCCTTACTTCTTACACAATGTAGAAGTATCTACAAGTCGGTTTTTTTTATTATTATTTCAAATTATAATTAACATGATAACTGATAACTAGGTAGTTTTGTTTCAGTTAAACCCAAGATTTTTAAGAGAATTCAAAAAATGAGGTTTCTCAATTCTTCACTTTAATTTGTACCATAATACGCAAAATGTTAAAGTCTAGTACTTACTAATACGATTAAGGCCCGTATAAAGTGTTCTCTTTAGTATTTCACGCTGGATTATATTATATGATACATTTAATATATCCAATAAATTCAATAGTCAGATGTACTGTTTCAATTGGTTTTTCCTGTACAGCTTTTAACAAAAATGGTCAAAAATGAAATGAATTATTGGGTAATTGAAATTGTAGAACTGTCTGATAGCAAATTAAAATATATAAATACAAGAAAACAGCACAAAAACGTCACCTGACGTAGGATGTGAACCCACGACTTCCGTCTAACAATGCTTTCGCTCTTACCAACTGAGCTATTCAGATACTACATCTTATTATTTCCGTTTATGTATTAATTTCATTGTATTTTGCTAGCACATAATTCTGAAAAAACGTGTTCAAATTACATATTTTTTATTTATTACGTTTAAGATTACGGTCAGGGAAAAACTTGAAAAATCGCCTGGAAAACCGGGAAAAGTCAGGGAATTTTGGTTGTAGTAAATAGTGGTCACCCTGGTATGTATATCGTCACTTGGTACCCATAGTACAAGCTTTGCTTAGTTTGGGACTAGGTTGATTTGTGTAAGATTGTCCAAAAATATTTATATTATATTATATTTATAACAGTGCAATAACAATGTTTAAAATAATCTTATCTACCTCTTCAGGCAGCAGACTCCCTGAAGGAGGATGAGATGGCCAAGTCTTCAGCGTGGTTGGACCTCGTGTTTGCACTGCTCACACTGAACAGAGCCACGCCGCAACAGCTGGCGTCCACCATCAAACCAGAGTTCATCGATAAGCTGCTGTCGCTAGGCGGTAAGAATAGGGATGGTGACTCTTGTTACAATTTACAACATAGTGTAGCTATGTGAATAGATAACCATCAAATTATCACAATAAATAGTAAATAAGACAAATTCATTAAAAATATAAAAGATATGAGGCCAGACTGAGTTACTTTAACATGTATTCATCTATACATATATTAAAGCTAAAGAGAGCCGAAAGTCTGTACATGGAAGATGTTGAAAAAAAATTGGCTGGGGATACTTAGACTCGATAACAGGTGGGCTAGCACAACTTGCTGCCAAGTCGTATCTCGCGCGACTCAGCGATTCCTGTCTCACTCGAACTGTGCGAATTACAAAGAGGAGGGTAGATTTTTCTCTACTCGCGTCGCGTCGCAGCGGCAGTTGTGCTAGCCCTGCAGAACACTTTCCAAAAGTTTCTAGAATGTTTGTCTGTTTATCTGTTTATTTGAACGCGCATCACGTGAAAACGGCTTAATGGATTTTTATGAAAGCTTTACTAATCTATCGAGAAAATCCCCCGCCAGGTTATAGGCTATAAATTATACAGATTGGGGATGAAAGGGGGTTAAAAGAGGGGTTGAACTTTGTGTGAGAACTAATTAAATTCGTGATATAAAGGCTTGAAAATTGATAACTAAGAAAGTAAATTAAAAAGAACCCCATTCAAACATTGTGTAATTAAAGGATAAAATGTGAAACAAAAATACTTAGGAGCTAGAAAAAAAAAGTGGTGGTGGATTCATTTTCAGTACTTAGTCCGTGTAAGTATGGATATCGATTTTTAACGATAAGACCGCCTGTTGTCTACCATCAACATGATTAATTGTCTTGTTTTGAAATGAAATGAAATCATTTATTTTTCAATTTAGGCATGTTACATGTACTTATGAATGTCAAAAAACTACCACCGGTTCATAAGATAAACCTCTGCCTCGAGAAGAACCGGCGTAAGAAACTCGGCGAGGTGTCATTTTTCAAAACAATATACAATGTGTATAAAATAACAGTATCATAATAATACAGAATTCAAATGCTACAACATAAACATACATATATTTTTTTAATATTACGGACAAAATATTTCTGTGTTAGATTTTTCAATGTATTTTCTGGTCAACAATAAATAATATTTGTATTGTATTGTATTGTATAATGGTATTGTTACAGAGATCGTCATTCCCTCCCGCCGCAAGCTGATGGCCATAGACGCGTACCTCCAGCTCACCTCCCCCTCCCGCCCCCCCTCCCCCTCCCTGCGGCTCCCCGAGGACGTGTCGGTGGGCGTGCCCATCGTGTACACGAAGGAGAAGACGATGTTCGTGCACAGCATCATGGACACGTTCAAGAGCTTGGTGTCGGCGGACGCGTTTATGAAACGGGAATGTAATAGCGGCATGGGATTTTTATACGGTGAGTAATACGATATGTTCAGATCAGAATAATATTTTAATACCTACTTTGTCTAAATAGGTTTATATTGGTTTTCGTACCATTCCTTTAACCATTCTTTATAAAACTAAAAATACTTACCTTACCGTGTTTGTATATATACGAGACAGTAATTTTCGTAAACACTAACCGTCATTTATTTAATCAATTTAAAAGTGTACGCCTTCGTAATAAAATAAAATCACAACCAAGTAACACAGCACTGTTACAAAAAAGCATTCTTGGCATGTCTCGAAAAATTTAAACTTCCACAAAATATTACCGAAAACAATGGAAACGATGTCGATTTTAAGAAAAGTTTAAAGGCATTTCTTGTACAGAAAGCATATTACTCTGTAGCAGAATTTTTGACTGATATAAATAATTAATTAATCCATATTGACTTGATATTGACATAGGTGCCCTACAAATCTTTATTTTTATTTTTATTTTAATTAGAAACTTGACCGTATAAATGCTGTATGACAATCACATTAATTTTGATTTCAATTTATCTGTTTACCCACCATGACATGTTTTTAACCCATATTGTATTGCATTTTATAATTTTATCTCAACGAATTTAAGCATGTGTTTGACAATTATATTTGTATGCCACCAGGCACCACATAGTGATACGAAACTACTATTAACATCTTGTACTCATTTTTTACCTATGTTGGACAAATAAAACTCTTTGAATCTTTGAATCGTATTGGTCCGAAACACGTCGAGTTATACTCGACCTAAAAGCCGTGAGTGATCCGTTTATTATATTTCAATAGTAAAAAAAAAATTGTGGACAATCTTACACAAATCAACCTGGTCCCAAACTAAGCAAAGCTTGTACTATGGGTACTAGGCGACGATATACATACTTATATAGATAAATATATACTTAAATACATAGAAAATATCCAAGACTCAGGAACAAATATTGGTGTTCATCACACAAATAAATGCCCTGACCGGGATTCTAACCCGAGACCTCCAGCTTCGAAGGCAGGGTTACTACCAACTACGGCTGAGATACGCGTCATACTCGTGATCGGGTGCTGTTTGTGGAGTCCGGACTGTTCATACTTGCTAGGACATAATGACTACGTTAATACTAGTGTCTTTTTATAGGGGATTGACGAGAGACATCATCCTGTTGTGTTTTCGTTTTTATTATCAGTGACTTAGACACCATATACATCTCTAACAATATTAAATTAATTTTACTTTGACGCTCAGAGACCATGTACATCTCTGGGATATTATATTAATTTCATTATACTCCTTGTTTAATCTTGAGACCTTATACATCTCTAACTTTACTGATGTTGTAATATTTGTAATAGATAACTTTGCAAGTTTATCTTCACTGTATGACATTAATTTTGTTATAATTGTAAACTCGAAATGACTATTCTTTCTTGAACTGTAAATTAATATTTTGATATGAAAAATGTATTACTTATTATAGTCAGACTTTCTTAAATTGTAAATTAATATTTTGACATGTAAAAGCGTCCTTGTGGCCTATTTGCAGAATAAATGTTTGATTATGATTTTTTGATTGCCTGGCACACTTTCTTCCTTCAAATTGATATTTATTGATTGATGAAAGTTTGCCTATAATTTAGTTTTATTATCGTGTCATATCCAATTTTTGGGCTCAGACCTCCACTTATTTGAAAGGTCGATATACTTACATATTAAGAAAACGCTTATCTAATTTTAATTCTATTCCAGACGCGGAGTTTGCGGTAGATTCAAAATGTCATCCAGTACCATTAGAAAAAGCAGAAAATGACAAAAGGTAATTTTAATTTTCATTATGATACCATAATAATGAATCCATAGTACTGGGTTCGAAATGCATTTTAATATCACACATACCTAATCATCATTCGCTTGCCCTTTTCCCATTTATTTGTGGTCGGCGCAGCATGTCTCTTTCTTCCATACATCTCTGTCACTCGTCATCTCTTCATTCACATCCTTCTTATTCATATCGTCTCTCACACAATCCATCCACCTTTTTTTTGGCCTACCTCGTTTCTTGCATCCATCCACATTCATATCTAATACTCTTCTTGTTACATGGCTTTCATTCCTCCTCATGACATGCCCGTACCACGCAAGGCGATTGGCTCTTAGTTTTTCGGCGATGGGTGCTACTTTCATACTTCCCCTTATATACTCATTTCTTATCCGGTCCATTCACACATACCTAATATCATACATAATATTTATTATGTGATTATGTGATTGATTCTATATAGAAATAGAAAGATTTACATAAACCGTATAGTGTCGGATTGAAATAGTATCTCCCTTTTCATCGCTAGAATGTCGTAAGAGATGACCATGGAATTGTAGGTTTGAAGTATGCCGCGGTCGATGGGCTAGTAGTTAGTTTATCACTTCAGTTTCACATTTTCTCCACCTACGGTAGCTAGAGGTTTTTTTATACAACGCTGGTGGCAAACAAGCGTACGGTCCACCTGATGGTAAGCGGCCACCGCAGCCTATAGACGCCCGCAACTCCAAAGAAGTCACGTGCGCGTTGCCGACCCTTTATAAGATTTGAGGATGCACTGTGTTGACAGCAGAAGGAACACATTGGCACATTGACAAGTGGCGCTGATAATCAAGTTTTATATGCCCTACACTCCCCTCTTAGGAATATAGGCGTGACTTATTCTAAGCGACTAGTTATTTACAGCGTATTCAGGATAGCAGTGCTGGGTTTGGACTACCACGACCTCACGCGAAAGACCGCCGTCCCACTTGGCATCTACCAGTTGTACACCAGGATGTTACAGCTCAAGGTAAATTCACACTTATGTGTGCTAGGTTAAGGTCCTATTCAGGATAGCAGTGCTCGGTTTAGGCTACCACGACCTCACGCGAAAGACCGCCGTCCCACTTGGCATCTACCAGTTGTACACCAGGATGTTGCGACTTAAGGTAAATTCACACTTATGTGTGCTAGGTTAAGGTCCTATTCAGGATAGCAGTGCTCGGTTTAGACTATTACGACCTCACGCAAAAGACCGCCGTCCCGCTTGGCATCTACCAGTTGTACACCAGGATGTTACAGCTCAAGGTAAATTCACACTTATGTGTGCTAATTTAAGGTCCTATTCAGAATAACAGTGCTGGGTTTAGACTACCACGACCTCACGCGAAAGACCGCCGTCCCGCTCGGCATCTACCAGTTGTACACCAGGATGTTGCAGCTCAAGGTAAATTCACACTTATGTGTGCTAATTTAAGGTCCTATTCAGAATAGCAGTGCTGGGTTTTGACTACCACGACCTCACGCGATAGACCGCCGTCCCGCTCGGCATCTACCAGTTGTACACCAGGATGTTACAGCTCAAGGTAAATTCACACTTATGTGTGCTAGGATAAGGTCCTATCCAGGATAGCAGTGCTGGGTTTAGGCTACCACGACCTCACGCGAATGACCGCCGTCCCGTTTGGCATCTACCAGTTGTACACCAGGATGTTACAGCTCAAGGTAAATTCACACTTATGTGTGCTAGGTTCAGGTCCTATTCAGGATGGCAGTGCTGGGTTTAGACTACCTCGACCTCACGCGAAAGACCGCCCTCCGGGTCTATATTGAAACGCATAATTTTCTCTGTCCTATTTTCACTTCGCATAACAACTCTTGGCATAAATATCAATCCCAATAAATTGTTTGGCATAATATGTATACGCATAATCTTGTCTAACCTAAGAGCTGTTTGTCCTAATAGTCATGTGTAATAAAGTTCAGATGTCAAATCGATCCACACACATAATCCTCGTTTTTCTTTCAATTCTCTTTTGTTGTTTACCACTTATATTTACTTAAGTAGGTTAAGTAGTATCATTGTAATAAGCATATTTTGAAGAAAATGACTGACTGTCGAGTTTCTTTCGGCGTTTCATCTCGGCAGTGGTCTCATGAGAAACGCTAGTAGTTTGTGACTTGTAAAAGTGCCTTTGCGGCCTACTTGCATAATAAAGTTCATTTATTTCATTTATAAACTAAAATCTAATATCCTAATAAAGATCTACTACCATACATATTGTCTAATATTCACTTCGCATAACAATGTCTTCGAAAAAGTATATTTTAATTTCTAATGACCTATAATTTTCATTTATAGGGTTTCAAAGTTCTACAGATTCCATACACCGAGTTCAATCCGCGGGACAAGCTGATGACGCGGGTACAGTACATCGAGAAGCGACTGAAGGAGATTATTAGCGATAAGTCCGCCGCGTAGAGCCCGCGAAATGTGTACAGACGAGTTAAGTTCCCATTTGTTAGTAAATGGATTATTTATATTATGAATGAAGCGATTTGACGTAGTAAGCCAGTTGGTAAAGTCAACATAGAAAATACATGCACTTGTGACAAAATATGCGAACATGACTCTAATTACAAGGGTGTAAGAACCCATCGTTCGCGTACGTGGGACAATCAACTTTTACTTGTTGTTATTCTGTCCCGTCAGCGAGGAGACAATAGTAACCGAGTCTCTTAGAAAAATGTTTATAATATGGACTTCAAGCATGCTCAAGAGATGACCCATGTCCAAATGGATTTATGTTCATCGCTAAAACTCATGTTTGGTGTATTTAAACCCTATAAAATCACAGTTTTAAAGAGTGACTCAGGAGACGTAACTATAGTAACGAGCAACAAAGAATAGTTGATCCATCCACGTAACAGATTCTTAAGGGTCCTTATCAGTTAAAAAAATGCTTAGCTATTTAGGCCACTTTCTGTATGAATTGACACATACCTTCACATTTTCTCAATGTTACTGTCTAGAACAGGGCTATTGCGACCTAATGTTTTTTCAAATGTGTCTTTTGGATTTTTCATTAAGAAATATAGTTTTAAACACCACTCCAAATCGACCATTTTCTAGCTAAAAACTGATTGTTTTCCGCTCAACGTCAACTACACACAATTTAATCAAAAAATGGCTGTGTTGCTATCTAAAACTTTAATGAAAACCGCCGCCGGGGTTATGGGAACTTTCGAGCCATCTACGATCCGGGGCGGTCCTTTATGTTAAGTTAATTTGACGAATTGTTGCGGATTTCATTTTTGGATTAATAGTACATTAGTTGGTTAATTAATAAATTTAAATAACTCCTTTTAAATAAAATCATTGTGTCCTTTAATGACTTTATTAGTATTACATGTACTTTTGTCATAATTTGAAATCAAAACGTTTTAAAACTTGTAAGGCCTGTTAATCAGTTAGGATAGATTATTTTTTCCGTTTCATACAATACCAGTTGTGAATGAAGATTTTTCTCCCTCGTAGGAAACTTGTTACGATCGCAAAACACTAGGTTAGGTTTGTTAGGGGGCTTCAGGGGAATTCGTCAGTTTCGATAGAGTCCGAAGGACCAAAAGCCACGGGCTCTATTGAAACTGACGAATTACGAAAGAAATAATCGCGACTGGTTTCGTACGAGTATTAAGTGGGTCATTGTCAGATTTAGGTTCGCGTTTTTTCGGTGGACATATCAAAAGTTAAGGGCTACAAAGCTTAATTTTGGATTGGTCTGGTAACCCGCATAAACAGTGTCTCCGTTGCTATTAATCCTAACTTAAAACATAGCTTACATGCACATAAACCGTTAACTATTGACCACCGAAGGGACAACTTTTGTTTTGGCAAGTGACTGGCCCAAGTATTTTACCGCATCTGTGGGGCAGCACAACTTGCTGACAAATCGTATCTCGCGCGACTCTGCGATTCCTGTCTCGCTCGAACTGTGCGGGTTAGAAAGAGTAGGGTAGTTTTTTCTCTACTCGCGTCGCGTCACAGCGGTAGTTGTGCTAGCCCCCCTGGTTACGTTCGTGGCCGAAGGGGTAAGAGCTTATAGATTATTTGTTACTGGAAACGTACATACAGGGTGTAACGAAACTAGTAAGGATCTGTTTAAGGGCATATTCGGTATCATGATCTGATTAGGAAAACTCCTCAAATTTTATAATGGGTCCGCAACGCGTAAGTGACTCCTTTGGAGTTGCGGGCGTCTATAGGCCATCAGGTGGACCGTAAGCTTGTTTGCCACCGGCGTTGTATAAAAAAATAGTTAAAAAAAACGCGGATTTTTTTTTAAAAGACTAACGCAGAATTTTTTTTTTCTATGGGGCATGTCGTCCAAGTCAGCCAACTGTCCATACAAAGGCCAAAATGTATTGCGTCAAAAAAAAAAACTACTTTTTCCTAATCAGAACACGATACCGAATATGCCCTCAAACGGATCCTAACTAGTTTTGTTACACCCTGCATACATATTTATGATTGACTGTACAGCATGACAGGGATAGGTACTCTGTTTACGAGTTCTGTTTGATCGTATAGAAATGGTTACGTTATATAATACCCGTGAAATAAAAATAAAAACCGTTAGGTTATAATCTAACTAGAGAGATAAAAAAGTTTATCAATTAAAAGTTAAACCGACTGTTTAATGAATGAAATGGGCGGTTTCATTCATAATTTTAGTATTTCCTTTTTGTAACTACTTGTTTGTTTTAATAATATTTTAGTGATACGTGCGATTTATACGATTGTTAAATATAATGTATGTTAACTACGCCAGATGTAGACCAGGTACGTGCGAAATCCACAATGGCAAGTAAACGGCTTTTGTTATGTCTCTTTTAATTACTGTTTTATTTTGGATATATATTTCGCAACTGTATTGAAAAACGTCGTTTGATATACGTGCGGAAGAGTCATTTTCGCTCGTCAACTCAGGACTCGTACGAAATGACATACCTTCCGCACTTGTATCAAAATGTACAGTCAAGTGTAAAAATATGTATCGAATGAAGTGGACCGTCTTGAAAATTCGATTTAAATAATCGATTATTTTGCTCCAAATTAAAATCGATTAAAAACAATTGATTTTTGAAGAAACAATAATCGATTTTATATGAGTGAAAGGGACGGTACGATACGAAGTTCGGATTTCGAAGTTCGGAGTAGGCTCTCAGAGTAGTCTAGTTCAAAGTAATCGTACTGAACCTTTTTTTGCCGCCCGCGTGGCCATGTCGGAGATTTCCCCTGGATTTTCCCCAGGCCTCCAACTGCGCACTTCTATCGATTTAATGGGTCCGGCCTATAAAGCCACAGTCACAAAAAAGTACTGAAACGATACTTAAGATTATTTGAGTTGGTCGAGCTGTGTCCAAATAATCCGTGTAAGAAACGACTTAATTTTGCACGCTAGAAGATTCAAAATCTAATTACAGTTTCATAAAATATCGGCTAGCACAAAAGGTCTCAGCTATACCCGAATGTTCAGCATTATTAATTTTGTATTAAGCAGTAACGATGCTAAAGTCTGGCTAATGAAAGCTGTGACTGAGATTTATTTAAAACCTTTTAAATGGCATATCTACGTGAAACTTAGAGTATAAATATCTCTAAAGAGATCCTATACGCGGGCCACCAACAGTGACGGAAAAGGTCTTATGCAGATAAATTGAGAATTGGTTTAAAAAGGCTGCCGGTTTACCATAAATTACTTCCTTAACTTGGGCGGGTAATCGCTTGTGTGACGTATTTGGGCACAACTGTCATATACCTAAAATAAGTTGTGCTCGACCAAAAAAGTGAAACTGTGACAGGTACAACAAATGATATGTATCTCTTTGTCGCTCTTATACAAAAATGTATATGACTGTCTCGCTCGGTTGGGGTATTATTATTTGCGGGTCGCATCTGGTAAGTCTGTGACTTTAAATGTGTCAAACGTCACCTAATTGCCTTGTCAATGGAGACAAACATTGCTTGATGCTTTACGGGACAGAAACAGGATACAGCAAAGCTTATGATAGTACATTATTCCGCTCGAATTGCTACTTCCATAACAGAGATATTTAAATATCATAAATCTTCTTTTTGGTAATGTTATCGCATAGTGTGTACATAGTGTATTACTGACTTTTATTTTGTTGCCCAAGTATTGTTTTGTCACTTTATACATAGTGTTGCACCACGTGGATTTTTTAGATTTACTGTTTTTTTCTACTTAGTCTCGGCTTTCATTAGCAAGATTCGAACGAATGTTACAAATTTCAAATTAAAGATAAATATTGAAACATTTTGGCTCCGAGCAGGATTCGAACCTACGACACTCGCCTCGGTTCCTGCAGGGAACTGGTTGAGAAATTTGGGGGCCGAGCATGCTTACTCCGATAGCACAGTGGCTAGAGCGACTGGTCGCGAATGCCAGAATGTCACAGGTACGAATCCTGCTTGGGGTCTAAATATTTCAATTTTTCCCTTTATTTATATTATTATTTATTTATTTATTATTATATAAAGGTACAATTTTACAGTTAGCGGCTGTCCCACAAAACGGTTTACACAGTTTGACTGTGGGATCGGAGTCTCTTCGGTAACTAAATTCACATACATGTCTATTACTATGTGCTTTCTTCTTTTAATTTGAAGTTCAATAGTATTTCGTTCTCAAGACCTTCAGACACGAAGGTACATAACATAAATAAAACCTGTACTTTTAGTTCGGCCAATGGCTGACATTCTGAGTGTCTTTGTTTGCTTTACTCTTTCGTTAGTAGCTTCAATGTTGATGTATGTATATAATTTCCTGGTAATTTTTTCACTCGAGTTTATCTAAAACTTGGCGGATCGTTATCATTAAACGCTGTGAATAATCGTATGTACAAATATCATCCTTAATTGTATAGTATTAGAATTCATTTTTCATTAGCACCGCAAACTTTAAACGGCCATTTAACGGTGTAAAATATACCTAAATGCGTATAAGGGTGGGTTGCACCAAACCGTCTGTAATCGTAACTGGTGTTCGCTAAAGTCTGATTGTACGTAAAGTTTGACAAGTTCCTATGGGATGACAGCTGCCGGCGCCATATTTGACGATGACCGGCCTGCGATCGTATGTTGATGCAACCGACCCTAAGTAGTTTAAATTAACAAATTAAGTGGCGGTCAAACGGTGATCCATACAATGTAGTTTTAGGTATTTGTTGACTAGTGTTTGACTACGTATGAATGATCATTCTTCGGAATTTGAAGGTATCCTAGTTTTACATAAGTGTCCGTTTTATATCGGATACCATGTTAAGCCTCATTCACATTTGTCTGTCGTGTTTTGTTGTGACGCATCAGAACTGTGGGGCTACCGCGAATCACAAACGAAGTTTTCCCTCTCTGTCTCACTTATGTCCAAACTTGCAAGTGCGACAGAGAGGGAAAATTTCCAATGCCGTTCACGGTAGCGCCCCTGTATCGGTTTCATATATTTATTATGGTTGCGTTCACATTTCTCTCGCACACATGGCATCAAAGAAATGAGAACGCAACCATATTAAATGAACGAAACCGATACCGTATCAGAGGGCCTACTCCTAACTTCGTATCGTGCCTTCCCTATCACTCATATAGTTTATAACACGAGAGTGAAAGGGACGGTACGAAGTACGAAGTTCGTAGTAGGCCCTCTGGGGCGCTACCGCGAACAGCAAACAAAGTTTTCCCTCTCTGTCGCACTTGCAAGTTTTCATATAAGTGAGACAGAGAGGGAAAACTTCGTTTGTGGTTCGCGGTAGCCCCTCAGGTACTTGCGAAGCCCACAATAGCAAGTAAACGGATTTTGTTATGTCTTTTAATTACTGTTTTATCCTCTGATGCGTCACAACACAACTCTATAAATAGATGTGGATGAGCCTACATTAACCTTCGACGCGCAGCGCAAAAGATGGCCGCATCGTAGCTCACCAACGGATGAACCGATTTCAGTGCGGTTTTTTTAATCGAAAATCTTGATTGCTGTGATGGTCCTTAGATGTTTTATCTAATATACATAAATATAATATATTTATAATATAATATATTTGACGACCACTTTAGCCTAGTTGGTAGTGACCCTGCCTTCGAAGCTGGAGGTCCCGGGTTCGAATCCCGGTCAGGGCATTTATTTGTGTGATGAACACGAATATTGGTTCCTGAGTCTTGGATGTTTTCTATGTATTTAAGTATGTATTTATCTATATAAGTATGTATATCGTCGCCTAGTACCCATAGTACAAGCTTTGCTTAGTTTGGGACCAGGTTGATTTGTATAAGATTGTCCACAAATATTTATTTATATATAAATAAAATCTTATATTTATGAATGTCATTCACAATCGTTGCTTAAATCTATTTTAGCTAAATTGCCGTTAAAATTCGTTTGCTCTTTATATGCCACTATGATATTTGTGTTAGTCAGAATGAGACAGAACATGTTTTAGTTACTAAAATTTAATGAAAGGGGTTTTTTGTCTGAGATGGCTTCATTGGTTTCCGAGATTACCTAAATTAATATACAAGAATTGTAAGTTCAATTAAATTATATAAAGACTATCGAGGATTTCCTAATAATTCCGAGTGATTGTAGTTCGTTGCACGAGCATCAAATGAACTTTTTTATACATTGAACCTTATTGAGAACACAATAAAGTTGAAAGATTGTTAATCGTTTCCTTTGACGTCTGTCAGCGTGGATGTAAATGAATGTAACTTGAGATAACTTAATAAATGCGTTTTAATGTAAATTGTGTTTTTATTAATTTTCAACCTTAACTGTACCTAGGTATTTTAATTTACATTATCTTAATAACTAAAACCATGTTACTGAGGCTCGGTTGCACCAACATACGATCGCAGGCCGGTCATCGTCAAATATGGCGCCGGCAGCTGTCATCCCATAGAAACTTGTCAAACTTTCCATACAATCAGATTACAACAGCTTACGATTACAGACTGTTTGGTGCAACCCACCCTAAGTATCTAACTTTATTAACATCAATTTTCACTTAAAATTAAGATCACGGTGCAAACTTTTTTATTCAAACATTTTTTTGATTTTTCTACAAACTCAACAAAATGGCCTAGCAAAATTTGAACATAAAAAAATAATCTGAAAATAAACTAAGTATGTGCACATCACATGAGGCCGTAATGACATCACGAAACGCGGTGCGCCGATGAAAAGCGGGTCTGCTTCCAGTTATTAAATCAATTGCAGTTAATTGATGTGATTTCTAGTCGTATTTTACTCTCGGCGCTGATGGGTTTTTTATCAATCTGAAATTAAAGGAATAAATTAGTAATTTTTACGCAATAACGCATCTCTTTTTTTTTGTGAACCAGCGAAAGAACTATTTCGTCTGAACTGTTAAGTGACGTTAACAGTGCTTGTGTGCTGACCACTTTATTTTTTTTTAATTAAGAATTAATTGTACGTAAATTTCTACTGCACAGTCTAACCCGGTCAAGTGCGAGTCGGACTCGCGCACTGAGGGTTCCGTATTCAGATGTGTACCGGTTTCAACCCTATTAAATCAGGAAAATATCAAGAAGAACGGGGGAACGGTCTTTTTTTTACATTTTCCCTCATAAAACAAAAATGACTCTACGACAAAAAAAATGTTTCAGAATGTGCAACCCAAGCCTTTTCATATGACACCCCACTCGACATATTAACTTAGACTTTCAAATTTTGAACCATCTATTATCTGTCATTTTTCACAGAAAAAAATATATATTTAAAAAGTCATGTTCTATGTATGTAGGTAAGCCTTCTTTGATAATTATTCCAAATTTCAAATCTATAGCATAAGTAGTTCTTGAGATATTTAGCCAGGCACGTATCCAGACTTTTGGTTCGGGGGGGACGACGACGACGACGACGACACAAACATTGAAACAACCATGTGAAAATGATGAATGTTATTGAAAGAACACGCAAGCGAATAAATAAACAGACGGCTAAAAACGTTTTCGGGGGAGGGGGATAAATCCCAACTATCCTCCCCTCAGGATACATGCCTGTATTTAGCGATGTGACAGACAGACAGACAGACAAAGTGAAACCATAAGGGTTCCTTTTTTACCATTTTGGTACGGAACCCTAAAAACTGGCAACTGTTTTGAATTCTATAATAAGACTACTATCAATAAAAAGTATAATATGGACCACTCCAAAAAACTTAAGCTTCCCAATTGTGATCGTAGAACTGCCTACTCACTGCACTCTGTCCCACGTGTTTATCATCATCACCCTCAGCGGGCAGTCGTCCACTGCTGGACATAGGCCTCCCCTATTCACGTCACCACACCCAGAAGCGTATTTTTTAAATTTGGCGCCCCGGGCCAATAAGGTTCGTCGCCCCATAAACCAAGAAGAATAATGTATTTTTTTTTATAGTCTACATTTTTATTGTATGATAGTACATTACTGAAGAGGCCGCGAAATAGGGGATGGCTGCCGAGTAGTTATAGATGGCCGAGTATTAACGAGGCCATTTAGAGATACGAGGCTGACAACCCCGGTACCGCACGGGCTTTTATAGTGTTTTTTTCAAAAAATGCAATAAAGTTTGAAAATTAAAAGAAAGCTTGAAATGAAATTTTAAGAATTTTGTAATAAAAACACACGTTGCAGCTGCCGGTCGGGGGCGGCTAGGCGATTACGCCGCCCTGGCGGATTGGCGCCCCGGGCCATGGCCCTGATGGTCCTAGGGTAAATACGCCCCTGACCACACCCTGTCCTCATCTCTCCGCATCCAACCGCTTCCCGCCACTCTTTAGTTCGAAAAATCACCGTGAAGATTGTTTGCTGGTGCCTACCGATTATTCACCTATGATTTTATTCATTATATGTATACCTTTCCTATATGTATAGTATGTTGTTGCGTTCCGTGGATCACGTACGGTGCTGTCTGAAAACCAGCGCTGCAGGTGTCTAACACCTCGGCATAATGCTAAGACAGTAACCGATTCACTGCCGCGACGACGCCCTTTTTAACTGTATGTTCATGTACTGAGTATATTATATTTGTAACGGTGTGTCTTTTGGAGCAGTGAATAAATAAATAAATAAATATAAATAAATATTAGAGGACAATCTTACACAAATCGAACTAGCCCCACAGTAAGCTCAAGAAGGCTTGTGTTATGGGTACTAGACGACGATATATTTAATAGATATAAATACTTAAATACATAGAAAACGTCCAAGACTCAGAAACAAATATTCATGCTCATCACAACAAATATTTGCCCTGACCGGGATTCGAACCCAGGACCGTCAGCTTCGAAGGCAGGGTCACTACCAACTAGGCTAAAGCGGTCGTCAAATATACTATATTATAAATGCTTTCTTTCTTTCTTTTTCTTTCTTTCTTTACCGCACAAATTGGGTCCCTGAATCGCTCGCTCCACACAAACTTACTTGTTCATATCGTTGAAAAAGCCAGTGACGACATCATACATGTCTACGAAGACTCGTAGGATCATCGGGCGTGCCTGCCTCGCAGTCCTCGCCCGGTAAACCGTGATGTTGGAGTCCTGGAGCCGACGGAAGTTGTACCGCGTCTTAGCTAAGTCGGCGAAGTCTTTGTACTGAAACACAAACGTATGGATTTAGGATTAAGAATAAGCACGAAAGAGATATTATAGTCTTTCAATTATAGTTCTTTCTCTCTTCTTCTTTTTAATAAGAATATGTTATCTTGTTATCTTAGATCTCAATGTGTGTAATCTGTGATTTTATGAATGTACCTTTAGAATATAAGTGGAATTTGCAATACCCTTACAGGGTGTCATGTTGTACTCGTAACAGTTAATGTAAGACCTGCTGTAAACCAACATGAGAGCAATAAAGTTATTATTATTATTCTCTTTATTTATCTTTTCTCTTAAGTTAGGTTTTTACAATATCTTTATAAAAAGTAAAATATAAAACAATATTTACAAAACATAAAATCATGAAGTATTAATTATTATTATTATTAAGTATTTGCTTGCATGCGAGTCCTGTGACGTGATTTTTTTTTTGAAAAGTAGACAAATGTCAAAACCACCTTTTAAGTTAAAAACTTGCATGTGACGTGGTATTCGCTCTTTCATACAAAGTCGTGAGACAGTTAAGAGGCCTTACAAGTTTTAAAATGTTTTGTTTTCATATTATGACAAACTTATTGATAATACCAATAATGATTAAAGGATACAATGATTTTATTAAAGTTTTAGATAGTTAACACAGCCATTCTTTGATTTAATTGTGTGTAAGTACAATTTAAGAGGAAAAATACAATTTTTAGCCTGAAAATGGTCAATTTAGAGTGATGTTTGAAACGATATTTCTTAATGAAAAATCCAAAAATACATTTAGAATTTATAACATTAGGTCGCAATAGTCCTGTTCTAGATAGTAACACTAAGGACATGTATAAATTCAAACAGAAAATGACCTAAATAGTTGAGCGTTTTTTAACTCATAAGGGCTCTTAAGTTAAAAACTTATGACGTGGTATTCGCTCCTTTATACAAAGTCATGAGACAGTTGAAAACAAAATATAATATGTACAGGTCCAAGAGCAATAGAAAACGGGATACACCTTATAGAGTTTCATTGAGTTCAATTGGACTTAGCCCTAGTTTCTATAGCACATTCAAAACGTTCTACATTTGCAATTTGTCCTAGACTACCTTAGTCTAGACTAGTAGAGCTATGAAAAGGGTTCCTGGTGCGCACCTGCCCATACGTCATGTAGACCGGGTTGTCCAGTATGATCCAGGTGACCACCTCGTTGCACTCCGGCGACGTCAGCGAACCGGCGTACGCCACGTAAGTCGGATCAACCACTGGCAACAGCTTCCTGTATATAAATTTACACTAACGTGAGACATATTTACACTTAATAAGAGAACAACGGTTGGAGCAGCCAACTCTAACACAGGACTGCGCCGCCCCGCCCCCGCCCCCGCCCCCGCCCGCCTCCGCCCGCGAGCTTCGCGCGCGTCGGAGGGCAGTGTTGCGCGATCGGTTGCCTTGATAATACCCAACCTGATGAAGGACTCCAATTGTAGTCCGAAACATGTCGCAAATAGTGACTTTCCAAGTGAGTTCCAACCGTTGTTCTCTTATTAAGCTTCCTGTATGTAATGATGTAAACGTAAGTAGGTACATAAAATATCCGTAGGGCCCCGTGGTACCAGTCGAACCTCAGTCTGCATTACATGGGGATTAGCACCATGTATGGTTTCTTTAAGCAGACTGCGAGACGTTATTCTGACAATCATTGGAATCGTTAGTTGGGAAGACTTTCGACTACGTTCCCACCCCTCCCCCTCTGTCGTTATTCGGCGACCACTGATTTGAGGGCTCACGGGCTCGGACGACGTAATCACAGCGTCCATCGAAAGATAGAACGCTGCGCTTACGGCGTCCTGAGTACTTACGTCAGGTTGAGCACGATCCCGCTGACGCGGTCGCCATACTGGCACAGCTGGGGCAGTTGTCGCACGACTTCTTCTAGCATGTCGCCCGTCATATCGTCAAAATCAACTGAGTATTACTTAAGTTAGGTTGAGCATGAGCCCGCTGACGCAGTCGCCGTACTGGCACAGCTGGGGTAGTTGTCGCACGACTTCTTCCACCATGTCACCTGTCATGTCGTCAAAATCAACTAAGTATTACTTAAGCTAGGTTGAGCATGAGCCCGCTGACGCGGTCGCCGTACTGGCTCAGCTGAGGCAGTTGTCGCACGACTTCTTCCACTATGTCGCCCGTCATGTCGCCAACATCAACTGAGTATTACTTACGTCAGGTTGAGCACGATCCCGCTGACGCGGTCGCTGTCCTGGCTCAGATGGAGTTGTCGCCCGAGTTCTTCCACTATAATCGCCCGTCATGTCGCCAACGTCATATCAACTGAGTATTACTTACGTCAGGTTGAGCACGATCCCGCTGACGCGGTCGCCGTACTGGGTCAGCTGGAGTTGTCGCCCGACTTCTTCCACTATAATCGCCCGTCATGTCGCCAACGTCATATCAACTGAGTATTACTTACGTCAGGTTGAGCACGATCCCGCTGACGCGGTCGCCGTACTGGCTCAGCTGGGGCAGTTGTCGCACGACTTCTTCTAGCATGTCGCCCGTCATGTCGCCAACATCAACTAAGTATTACTTACGTCAGGTTGAGCACGATCCCGCTGACGCGGTCGCCGTACTGGGTCAGCTGGGGCAGTTGTCGCACGACTTCTTCCAGCATGTCGCCCATCATGTCGTCAAAATCAACTGAGTATTACTTAAGTTAGGTTGAGCATGATCCCGCTGACGCAGTCGCCGTACTGGCACAGCTGGGGTAGTTGTCGCACAACTTCTTCCACCATGTCATCTGTCATGTCGTCAAAATCAACTAAGTATTACTTAACTTAGGTTGAGCATGAGCCCGCTGACGCAGTCGCCGTGCTGGCACACCTGGGGCAGTTGTCGCACGACTTCTTCTAGCATGTCGCCCGTCATGTCGTCAAAATCAACTGAGTATTACTTACGTCAGATTGAGCATGATCCCGCTGACGCGGTCGCCGTACTCGCTCGGCTGGGGTAGTTGTCGCATGACTTATTCCACTATGTCGCCCGTCATGTCGCCAACATCAACTGAGTATTACTTACGTCAGATTGAGCACGATCCCGCTGACGCGGTCGCCGTACTCGCTCGGCTGGGGTAGTTGTCGCATGACTTATTCCACTATGTCGCCCGTCATGTCGCCAACATCAACGGAGTATTACTTACGTCAGGTTGAGCATGATCCCGCTGACGCGGTCGCCGTACTGGCTCAGCTGGGCCAGTTGTCGCACGACTTCTTCCACTATGTGGCTCGTCATGTCGCCAACATCAACTGAGTATTACTTACGTCAGGTTGAGCACGATCCCGCTGACGCAGTCGCTGTCCTGGCTCAGATGGAGTTGTCGCCCGACTTCTTCCACTATAATCGCCCCTCATGTCGCCAACGCCATATCAACTGAGTATTACTTACGTCAGGTTGAGCACGATCCCGCTAACGCGGTCGCCGTACTGGCTCAGCTGGGGCAGTTGTCGCACGACTTCTTCCAGCATGTCGCTCGCAATGAAGCTGTCGTCGTTCTCCACCTCGGATTTAATCTAGTTAACAAAAGAGTTAAGGGTATGAGTAAAGTATTGAAAATTGTATAGATTTCATTTCTAGTATTGGGTGCCTATATCTGATGGTAGACACAATAAAGTTAAAAAACCGTTGCGATCCTGAGCTCCAGAGAGAAGAGAACTATTAAAGAGTATGAGTATGAATATAATACATTCGATTATAATAGCAAACTTCGCAATCTTAAGACTAGCTGGTAGGTATATGTTTTCTCTTACCTACCATTTGTATGAAAACGCTCGGCACAAAACAGTCAAAGAGGGAATATCAATTCACAACGATATCGTCGGGTTACAAGCAAAAGTAGATGTAGGTAACAAATACCTACACAGTTCGGTTTTATAAAGATTCGTTAGATCTTATGTCGGTTTGTTATGTCAAAAAATGTACTGAGCTACTGAAATTCGATCTGACATTTGGTCTAACGGATCTTTATAAAACCCGGCCTTAAAATAAGGCTCGTATATCAGTATCGTTGCAGTACTGAGATACGAGGTTTCGAAGAGTAGTGACAGATTTGATAGTGAGTTTTGCTTCTAACCCGACAATATATTAAAGCTTAGGCTTTTTTTTATTAAGGTTAGCTGGAAGAAATCCCTTACAGGGATAAGCTCGCCTTTGTACATATATGTCAACTGTTCTTGTAATTTATGTTATGTTTTACTCATGTACAATAAAGAATTTAACATACATGTAGGACCGGAGAGTCCACATGGAAATAATAATCTCCTAATTGAAATATTTGGTTTATTTACACTTCAATATAATATGTTGCTTCGTTCAAGTCGTCTTACAAACTGAATCATACGTCAACTCATTCGCTATTCCAAACTATTTCAAATCACATTCGAACGTTCCTTATTCATCATCTAGCAGCCAGCACCTTGCACAGCCATCAAAAAGTACCAATCCCACATACGTATGTACATATATCAATGGGATTTAAGAGGCAGACGGTGCATACTGCATATTCTACACAAAATCTGACTGTTGGTGTCTCTTTCCTTGACTTACATTCCCAAAGGCAGCAATGATGGCGATGCCGTCGCTTTTCCGCAGCGCCTCGGCCGTGGAAAGGTCCGCGCGAATGTAGACGAAGTGTATCTCCATCGGATACCTATAATAAAAGACAAAAGTGATGAAGCCACTGGATGTAGCCGAGCAGAAAGACACGACTTTCAATCCGGCTCGTAATACTGAGACGAAACGAAGGTCTCTGCTTTAGCTTCGACAAAAATGCTTTCGTACCTATGTCCGAATTCCGCATTTTTTTGCGTTTCTCAACCGTTTCTCGTGAAATTTTGTGAGCAGGTTCGATAATTATATAGAATTTTTGTCGAGTCTGTTTTTGGAAATTTTCAAAAATAAATATTTTTTTCTGTGACTTATTTATACCTACATCATGTTCCGGTCTTGACTAGGAATCGTTTTTGGGCGTCTTTTGTTATTTATCATTTAATGATTAAAACGTTTATTGAAACAAATATTTAAAAAAAAGAAGTTAACACCACTAACCTAGTTAAACTAACTAAACTATAATCTATAAAAAGTAGATGCCCCCCAAGTCTCCATCACTAGCTATAGTTCCCAGGCTGGCAGCGTTTCCTCTTTGGATTGCAAGGCTAATCCTCTGGCGGCCAGAGTCTCGCTAGAATAGCTGCCTGATCAATGATTTTGGACTGGTCGCATTTCTCAACCGATTCTTGTGAAATTTTGTGGGCCGGTTTTCTTAAATTTTTTTGTCAAAGCAGTTTAGGAAAATTAAAAAAACGCTAGCGCATCTCACTGAGCCACTAGTATATGCACGGAATATAATTTGATATTATTATTTGATGGTAGTCGAATTGTAAACTCACTTGTACTTGAACCTTTTGGCGTCATGCATCTGCTTGCGGCGGGCCGCCCGTCACCGTCGCGCAGGGTTGCCAACTTAGGGGTTTTACCTCTCAATTTAGGGGAGAAATAAGGAGCATGGGATGTTTTAGGGGCTTAATAATTTTAGGGGTATATTTATTAAAAATAAGCCCCGGTATCAACTATCCATTGAAATGCTGCAAAGCGTGTTGATAGTCTGATTCGCACTACAGAGATCACGATCTTGCATTAAATTGACTCCATCTAATAAAATGTTTAAAATGTTCTATGTGCATGTGTGACCATAATAAAGTCGAACCATTAGAACAAAACTATTAAATATTTGAGATCCTAAATAATGTATAACAACATTAAATAAATTGAGACACATAATTTGTTTTATTTTGTACTCAGGGGATTTTCTGAAAAAATTGTTTAGTTTTAGGGGGTTTTAACTTAAGTTCTATGGGTAAAAAAAATTGGAGTTGGTAACTCTGCCGTCGCGTGCATGGTCTCGACCCTCGTCTTCCATCGCGAACTGGACTGTGCACACAACACGCTTTTTTTCTTGTTTTTTTTGAACCTGACTGTGGCTTTATAGGCCGGGCCCAATAAAGCGATAGGAGTGCGCGGTTGGAGAGTAGCCTGGGGAAAATCCAGGGGAAAACCTCCGGCACGACCACGCGTGTGGTTTGGAACACTGGAATACTCTAAGAGTTTGCGCTCCAGTGAGATTGGTTGAGCGGTTTCAACCGAATCTGAGGCGTGAGTGGAATCGAGCTACTGGGAGTTTTGTCGCTGGTTCACTAAAGCTAGCCTAGCCGAGAAGAGTCCAGAAAGAAACTCAGCTAGGCCCGACCTGGGTCGGACTGACTCTACCCGGTGTGCGGCGGTACCGGGACGAATAAGGACTATATGTGCCACTGTTGTCGCGATCGCGCGGTGGACGTCCCCGCCGGCGGAAATGCCTAAGTGTACGCGTCGTGTCAGAGTTTGACGCCGTAAGCGCAGCGTTCCATCTTTCGATAGAGATGTGTGCCTAGGACGCCGGACCGTGCGGCCCCTAATCAGTGATCGCCGAGTAACGACAGTGGGGGGAGGGATGGGAACGTAGTCGACAGCCTTCCTAACTAACGGATTCCTATGATGGGGAGCGTTGTCAAAATAACGTCTGGCAGTCTGCTTAAAGAAACCATACATAGTGCTAATCCCCATGTCGTGGTGCAGACTGAGGTTCGACTGGTACCACGGAGCACCAGTCGTCCTACGGAGAAAACGATTCTGAATGACCTGAAGCGGCTTGAGCGATGTCATAGGCACGTGAGCAAAAGCTACGCTTGCATAAGACATGATTGGACGAACACAAGTTTTGTAGAGTGACAGCTTATTTCTAAGTGACATTTTACTAAACTTGTTAATTATCGGCCCAAGCCTTCCTAGCACGAACAACGCACCCGTTGCGTACCCTACTGATGTGGCTACGGAAAGTCAGTTTTCTGTCGAGACACAACACGCATCAAACTTATTGTAGACGGAGAGTAAACTCACTTGTACCCGTTGACGGCGTGCTCGGACAGCCAGTGGAAGTGCATCTGCTCGAGCCGGTACAGGTACCGCAGCGGGCCGCCCGTCACCGTCGCGTGCATGGCCTCGACCCTGGTCTTCCATCGCGCACTGGACTGTGCACACAACATGCATCAAACTTATTGTAGACGGAGAGTAAACTCACTTGTACCCGTTGACGGCGTGCTCGGACAGCCAGTGGAAGTGCATCTGCTCGAGCCGGTACAGGTACCGCAGCGGGCCGCCCGTCACCGTCGCGTGCATGGCCTCGACCCTGGTCTTCCATCGCGAACTGGACTGTGCACACAACACGCATCAAACTTATTGCAGACGGAGAGTAGACTCACTTGTACCCGTTGACCGCGTGCTCGGACAGCCAGTGGAAGTGCATCTGCTCGAGCCGGTACAGGTACCGCAGCGGGCCGCCCGTCACCGTCGGGTGCATGGCCTCGACCCTGGTCTTCCATCGCGAACTGGACTGTGCACACAACACGCATCAAACTTATTGCAGACGGAGAGTAGACTCACTTGTACCCGTTGACCGCGTGCTCGGACAGCCAGTGGAAGTGCATCTGCTCGAGCCGGTACAGGTACCGCAGCGGGCCGCCCGTCACCGTCGGGTGCATGGCCTCGACCCTGGTCTTCCATCGCGCACTGGACTGTGCACACAACATGCATCAAA
Organism: Epiblema foenella; assembly: GCA_963556455.1. Classification (NCBI taxonomy): domain Eukaryota; kingdom Metazoa; phylum Arthropoda; class Insecta; order Lepidoptera; family Tortricidae; genus Epiblema; species Epiblema foenella. Next base: position 30,083,974 of record OY747098.1, on the reverse strand, counting down.
CTTATTGTAGACGGAGAGTAAACTCACTTGTACCCGTTGACCGCGTGCTCGGACAGCCAGTGGAAGTGCATCTGCTCGAGCCGGTACAGGTAGCGCAGCGGGCCGCCCGTCACCGTCGCGTGCATGGCCTCGACCCTGGTCTTCCATCGCGCACTGGACTGTGCACACAACATGCATCAAACTTATTGTAGACGGAGAGTAGACTCACTTGTACCCGTTGACCGCGTGCTCGGACAGCCAGTGGAAGTGCATCTGCTCGAGCCGGTACAGGTACCGCAGCGGGCCGCCCGTCACCGTCGCGTGCATGGCCTCGACCCTGGTCTTCCATCGCGCACTGGACTGTGCACACAACATGCATCAAACTTATTGTAGACGGAGAGTAAACTCACTTGTACCCGTTGACCGCGTGCTCGGACAGCCAGTGGAAGTGCATCTGCTCGAGCCGGTACAGGTACCGCAGCGGGCCGCCCGTCACCGTCGCGTGCATGGCCTCGACCCTGGTCTTCCATCGCGCACTGGACTGTGCACACAACATGCATCAAACTTATTGTAGACGGAGAGTAAACTCACTTGTACCCGTTGACCGCGTGCTCGGACAGCCAGTGGAAGTGCATCTGCTCGAGCCGGTACAGGTACCGCAGCGGGCCGCCCGTCACCGTCGCGTGCATGGCCTCGACCCTGGTCTTCCATCGCGCACTGGACTGTGCACACAACATGCATCAAACTTATTGTAGACGGAGAGTAGACTCACTTGTACCCGTTGACCGCGTGCTCGGACAGCCAGTGGAAGTGCATCTGCTCGAGCCGGTACAGGTACCGCAGCGGGCCGCCCGTCACCGTCGCGTGCATGGCCTCGACCCTGGTCTTCCATCGCGCACTGGACTGTGCACACAACATGCATCAAACTTATTGTAGACGGAGAGTAAACTCACTTGTACCCGTTGACCGCGTGCTCGGACAGCCAGTGGAAGTGCATCTGCTCGAGCCGGTACAGGTACCGCAGCGGGCCGCCCGTCACCGTCGCGTGCATGGCCTCGACCCTGGTCTTCCATCGCGCACTGGACTGTGCACACAACATGCATCAAACTTATTGTAGACGGAGAGTAAACTCACTTGTACCCGTTGACCGCGTGCTCGGACAGCCAGTGGAAGTGCATCTGCTCGAGCCGGTACAGGTACCGCAGCGGGCCGCCCGTCACCGTCGCGTGCATGGCCTCGACCCTGGTCTTCCATCGCGCACTGGACTGTGCACACAACATGCATCAAACTTATTGTAGACGGAGAGTAGACTCACTTGTACCCGTTGACCGCGTGCTCGGACAGCCAGTGGAAGTGCATCTGCTCGAGCCGGTACAGGTACCGCAGCGGGCCGCCCGTCACCGTCGCGTGCATGGCCTCGACCCTGGTCTTCCATCGCGCACTGGACTGTGCACACAACATGCATCAAACTTATTGTAGACGGAGAGTAAACTCACTTGTACCCGTTGACCGCGTGCTCGGACAGCCAGTGGAAGTGCATCTGCTCGAGCCGGTACAGGTACCGCAGCGGGCCGCCCGTCACCGTCGCGTGCATGGCCTCGACCCTGGTCTTCCATCGCGCACTGGACTGTGCACACAACATGCATCAAACTTATTGTAGACGGAGAGTAAACTCACTTGTACCCGTTGACGGCGTGCTCGGACAGCCAGTGGAAGTGCATCTGCTCGAGCCGGTACAGGTACCGCAGCGGGCCGCCCGTCACCGTCGGGTGCATGGCCTCGTCGCCCTCCATCGTGAATTGGACTGTGGAGTTATAAATAAATAAATAAATATTAGAGGACAATCTTACACGAATCGAACTAGCCCCACAGTAAGCTCAAGAAGGCTTGTGTTATGGGTACTAGACGACGATATATTTAATAGATATAAATACTTAAATACATAGAAAACATCCAAGACTCAGAAACAAATATTCATGCTCATCACACAAATATTTGCCCTGACCGGGATTCGAACCCAGGACCGACAGCTTCACAGGCAGGTGCACTACCCACTAGGCTAAACCGGTCGTCAAGTTATATTCCTAAAGTTCAATATATAAATTAAATTGTTCTCTAATAAAAAAAATATCGTCGTAGACTTTGGCAACTGCCTGTTCTTGCCAGGACTCCCTCATCGCAAAATCTTGTTAAAATAGAAAAAAAGTTTGGAATATTTATTCAATATGGCTGCGGTCTTTTGTAATATGGAGGTAATTTCCCAGTGTGCCTCTCCAAATGTTAAGTCCAAATATTGAAAGAAGCACAGCTACGAAATCTTTGCATATAACTAAGGATGGGTGGCACTGTGCCAAACCATTTGTAATCTTAAGCGCTGTTCGTTAAAATCTGGTTGTACCATGTAAGGCACGGTCTGGTTGTAAGGCACGAGGTGAATAGGCATTTGGGAGAGCACGCTTCACCGCTGGTCTTATCCAGGGACTGCATAACCGGAAAATAAAGGTACCGTTTTAAAACGGTATGACGTCATACCGTTTCGTTTCGGTTAGGTTTCGATACCGCAAAAGATTTTTTCGGTAGCGGAATATAACGCTAACGCTATTTTTTTCGATACCTGAACCGTTTCTATTAAGGTATCGTTTAGGCTTTAAGAGGGGCACGCCAACAGCGCCAACCAGTCAGCGCTAGTTATTGGGTGTATGTCTAAAATAATCATTTTTGTTAAATATCGTTCGGCACGATAGATACTGACGTAGTCGCTGTTCGTTGTTAGTAGCGTTTACGTACCCATCGTAACAGTTACGATCGAATTTTTTCGGTACCGAAATAATACCAGTTGGCTACCGTTATAATAAAGGTTTGAGTACACCTATGAAAAATAGCGATATCGTTATTTTATACCGGTAGCGTACCTTTATATTTCAACCGGTATAGTTCTACCTTCATAACGAAGCGGTATCGATATTCAATACCGCTACCATACCGTTTATACCGTACCGAAAACGGTCCCTAGCCTCATCTTTGCCCCCGGGATAGATGCTGGCCAAAAGCAATTCCATTTTTAATAAAAAAAAAGACAATATGGGATGGAAGCTGGCGGAGCCAACTTGGATCGTCCTGGAATCGTGAGTTGGTGCAACTCGCTCTAAGTAATAAAGATTAACCCCCTTATTCATAAACGTCTATCAAACCTATATTTAAACCTTTGACGACCGCTTTAGCCTAGTTGGTAGTGACCCTGCCTACGAGGCTGGAGGTCCCGGGATCGAATCCCGGTCAGGGCATTTATTTGTGTGATGAACACGAATATTTGTTCTTGAGTCTTGGATGTTTCCTATGTATTTAAGCATATATTTATTTATATAAGTATGTATATCGTCGCCTAGTACCCATAGTACAAGCTTTGCTTAGTTTGGGACTAGGTCGATTTGTGTAAGATTGTCCACAAATATTTATTTATTTATTTATTAGTTAACTAGCCGCTAAAGTTCGTTTGTCCTTATCCGTCACTTTGACATATGTGCTTGTGAGACAGCGACAACAGACATTTTAGTCAGCAGAGGTTTGTTAAGTTTTATGAATACAAGGCAAGTATTTACTAGTCCGTCCGTTGTTGACCCCCGCCACCAGCACGCTCTGGTAGCCTTGCAGCCGCAGCTCGCCATACTTGATGAACTCGCGCCGCGTGTCCAGGACCACCGCATCGCTCCTGATGTTGATTGGCGATTGGCGTTTTCCTGTGCGGCAGAGGCGGCCCGGCCAATACATTTCGTCTGAGAAACAATTAACTTTTTTTATAAAAAGTCACTTCACTATACCAAAACACAACAAACACATATGTATTTATTAAAATATTGTATAAATTAATGTAATAAAATAATGTAGTGTAATAATATAATTAATAATGAAAATGTGGTAATAATAATAATGATCGAATATATTTTAAATAGGTAACTGAAATGTATGCTGCTGTATACATAAATAAAATTACATTTAACCTAATTATTTATTGAAATATTGTTTAATGTTATAAAATAATGTAAAAATAAAATAAAATAATGTAAAGAATAATAATAATTAATAATAGATTAATAGATTATGTAATTTAAAATGACCTTAGTTAATAGTATTACCTAATGCTATGCCCTAACAGGGCCCATGTGAGACTGAAAATATTATGTATAAGATCTGTAATACCATGGATATAATAAATAAATGAAATGAAATGAAATGAAAACATTTTTCTGTGTAGAAAAACCAAAATCAATACTGGTGTTAAAAAGTTTGAGCTTTTTCGATTCGTCAAGGATTACTGAATTGTCTAATTAAACGCGATCACGGAACACTATTTTAAATTCACATGAACTGCTAAGTCGCTGGTTGCTCTTCAATTTAACACATGTTATACACCGTGGGCGTTAATAACCCGAAAGATTTAAACCAACGATTTTAGAGCCTAATTAGAGTATATAAAGTTATATGGATCAATCTACTTTTTCTTGTTGTTATTCTGTCCCGTCAGAGAGGAGACAACAGTAACAAATGGATTTATATTTATCGCTAAAACTCATGTTTGGTACATTTGAACCCTATAATCAGTTTTAAAGAGCGACTTAGGAGACGTAACCATGGTAACAAGCAACAGAATAGTTGATCCACCCATATGACATATAGTCCAAAAACCCATAATTTAAGAGATATTAATTATTTAAAGCAAATCACAAGTTAAAAAATCTCAATTCTAACTCACCTTAAAGGCGTAACGTAGCCACCTATCTGTTTTACACGCAGACGTACTAACTGCATCGTTGTCAGCCAGTTTCACTTAATTAAGTTTGGTATCTATCCTACAAAAAAGTTTCACTATCGAAAGTTTCGTTCTATTCTCAATCGCGAGAGTGCAAACTATTTACCTTTACTTATAACTGGCTTATGCTCGCTCTCTGTTTCTCAACTTGAGATTAATTAAACCCGTTCACTCTCTGAAGTAAAGCTTTGTTCACAAATAATCGGTCTATTAATATAATTTAATTTATACTGAAATAGTAATTTAATTAAGACACGTAATTGGACCCATGCTGATATAGCATTATTTACTCGTACTGTCGTCAAAAATACGTGGTTTAAAACTTTCCGGTTATTCACGCCCACGTTGTATATATATACTATAAGAGCTAACAGCAGTTCTTCTAAGTAAAGACCGTCAGTGGGGCTAGCACAACTTACTGACAAATCGTCTCTCGCGCGACTCAGCGATTCCTGTCTCGCTCGAACTGTGCGGGTTAGAAAGAGGAGGGTAGATTTTTCTCTACTTGCGTCGCGTCGCAGCGGTAGTTGTGCTAGCTCCCCAGACCACTAAAATTGTATATACCTTCGCGTCGTACAATATTAAAATGCAAAATGAACCCAATAACAGCGACGTTCAAATGCTACATTGTTTCCTGCCTAACTCATTCGCTACACGTCTCGAAAATTGGAAAAACTACGTACAACCAGATAGGTTCCAAAAGAATAATTTTACCTAACCCACACCTAACCACTCTAACTAGTCAATCGAAGGATAGGTATACTCCAACAACCAAACTATGCGGTACTGGTGCGGTATTTCCGGACCAATATGACCTTCAAACCTTCAAGAAAAGAGCGTATTCCCTTCTGAAAGGTCGGCAACGCACTTGCGACTCCTCTGGTGTTGCAGGTGTCTATGGGCGACGGTATCGCTTACCATCAGGCGGTACGTCTGCTCGTTTGCCCCACATAACATAAATAATAGTTAATTGTTATACAAGGGTGCAAAGTTGTATTTTAACCGCGAGTGTGGAATTGAAACACGAGCTAGCGAATGGATTCTAGGATTGAACCACGAGCTAGCGAATGGATTCTATGGTTGAACCGCGAGCGAAGCGAGTGGTTCGAAAATAGAATCCTGAGCGAAGCAAGTGGTTCAAAAATAGAATCCTGAGCGTAGCGAGACGCAACACACGAGACGTAAAATAACTTTGCAGCCGTGTATAACACAAATCTTTTCACCTCACTAGCGCGAGGAATTTGTTTTCCTCCTCTTCGTCCTAATGTTGACAGTTGCGTCCTAAATATAGTTGTCCACTACCTAATCCCGAGATTTGGCGTAGGTACTAGATTTTTAACACAACAGCACAATATAATTTTTTTGTTGCTGGACTGTCTGGACTGGCTTTTACATGTTATTATGTTTAAAAAAGTTACAAATAGCGCGTTCGGATTTCAAATATTCTTTGCACTCTTGTCAATAAAATGCAAGTTTGCTATCTGTTTTTAAAGAATAAAAAGGGGCTTTCCGAGCTAGTGAGGTGAAAAAATACTTACTGTCATAACGCCACTCTGTTCGTACAGCGTCTGGTTCCGCCGAAAGCTTGACAGGACGCTGGTCTTTGGTGGCTTCGGTGCTGGTTGGGTAAAGGCTATTCAGCGCCTTACGGCCACCAGGATTTATGGAGCTCTTCGCTGTTACGGCGGTTTCTATATAATAAACAAATGATTTGACGACCGGTTTAGCCTAGTGAGTAGTGCACCTGCCTGTGAAGCTGACGGTCCTGGGTTCGAATCCCGGTCAGGGCAAATATTTGTGTGATGAGCATGAATATTTGTTTCTGAATCTTGGATGTTTTCTATGTATTTAAGTATTTATATCTATTAAATATATCGTCGTCTAGTACCCATAACACAAGCCTTCTTGAGCTTACTGTGGGACTAGTTCGATTTGTGTAAGATTGTCCTCTAATATTTATTTATTTATTTTATTTATTTTTTTATTTATGATCATTATGATCAATATTGGCGATGGTGTAGCGCGTCCGGTATGTTTGCCGAAGCACGGACGGATGGCTTCGCGGCCAAGAGAAAGAGATGCGCCTCCCTTATGTCTCGTTTAAGCGGTAGCCCCAACAGCATCTTGAGCGTGTTTGCAAATCGCTGTGACAGTCCTGTCGCCCGCTGGACGTCCATGCATGTTTTAAAAAACTTTAATAGTTAATAGTTTTTAGCACGCCTTGCCTCTAGTTTAGGTATTTACTAACACCCTTTAGGTCATAAGATTATTATTATTGTATTTACTAACAAATTTGTATGGACCTATGTCTGAAATAAATAATTGAATTGAATATTTAAGTTTCAGCATCGTTCAGGGCTGGAATTATTTGACCCAATTTTTTAGGTCATTTAGTACTTAATATTCTATCTACAAGTACATACACGCATGCGTGCCGTGGTATTAACGGTATATCTTCAGTGCTCGAAATTGTTTCCACGATATCTAAATACTAACCTGAAATCGTGTCTTTGCTTGTATTTAATTTGTTAATTTATTCTTCTCCAGTTTTCAATAGCTGTGAGAGATGACATTTTAATTGTTTATAGTATAATAAATAAATAAAAAAACAAAATAATTCTTTATTTAGGTAATAGGTAATCCCATCACAATTACAATTACAGACTTACAGAAACATATATTACAGAAATTTAAATTGCTTAAATCTAACAAGTACAGAGTAATTAAATCCGTACGTCGTACACTACGTCGTCCGGTCCCTTATATATTTGGAATGGAGGATACAATATCCAAGTAACAGCTGGTTACTTGGATATTGTAACATATGTTAGAAACAGTTGTGTTACCTGAGTTACTCAGCCTATTCAGAAAGGACCACTGTCGCTTTCGCATCAAAGCGAAAAAATCGTCTACCCTGTTCAAGGCAAACATGCCAGACACACTACAGCGCCATGGCAGCTTCAACATGAGTCGAAATGCATTATTATATTGCACTCTTAGTGCACTCAATGAACGTTTTGTGAAGTTGTACCACAACTGGCTAACGTAAAACGTCTGACAGTATGCCCTAAACAAGGTTATTTTAGCTTCGGTTGAACAATACGAAGAGTAACTACTCAAGAGTAATTTAAAGAAATTGTGGCTCTCCAACGACTTGTGATTTGGTTGAATACTATATATATTTATTTATGTATATTAATTTAAATACGTATATATTTATAATATGTATTTATTATATGTTATAGTTGTTATATATTTATTTAGTTCTGGTTTTAGCTATAAGTCTCCTTATTGAAAAGTTTTAGTACACTGTGTAAGTTTGTCTATCTCATTCTCCCACTCTACACTCAATCCCTCAAAGGTTAGCTGGAAGAGATCCGTCATAGGGATAAGTTCGCCTTTGTACTCTAATCTTATGTGTTATTGTGTACAATAAAGTGCTTACATACATACATACAATACGTAAAGCAACGAGCTAATATGTTAATTTTTACTGATATAGACCTAGGATAATTCTAGGATTCCGTTGGTAACGGTCTTTTGTTTGGGATTCTCAGTGTGCAAGCGCGCGAGTGCGCCGGGCGGGTGGCGCTCACCGCGTGGCTGGTCGCCTCACCGCCTGACCAGGGACCGATACCGGTATTTTTAAAAAACCCTGAATTAGCCCAATATTTTGGATTATTTTTTGCTCTTTACGTAGGGCTGAATCATGTATTTAGGTAACAACGTCGTATTATTAGATTGTCCCATTAAAAACGTAATAATGAACCGGTGACCGTAATAATACCGGTATTTTTCTATGGAGAAAATACCGGTATCCGATCCCTGCGCCTGACATATTTATCGTTGAACCTACGGCGTCTTAACAACATAGAAGGTAAATCACATAAATGGTTTTCTCCTCGGAAGATAAGTTCTGGTAGTTATCAAGTTTGGTCTGTGTGAAACAAAGTGCTGTGACTAAATGTCAATTTAGACATTTAGGTAATCTCAAGATTTGGCGCTTTTATGACAGCAACTGTCTCTTACCGTCCAATCAAATGGGAAAACTAGATCTTATTGGGACCGAAAATTATTACTGTTACTGTTAAGGCCGTGCAACGAGAAATATCGCGTTCGTGAAACGCTGTTCTGCCCAGACAAGGAAGCAAAAGGAATTGATTTTCAGATATATGATTCTTGACTATATGACTGTGTTTTTGACAATAGCCGAAACATGATTGCTTCAAACTTTCTCGATAGAAAAAAATCCAAATTTGAGTCTTTATTTTCCTTTTTTTACTTAGCCTACTAAAACAAAGTATTATTAAACGACACAATCAAATTAAAATGATGGTATTTTACCTCATCTAGACTCCAGAGTAAATTTAATAAAACTACACACACTCAGAGAGTCAGACATTTATCGAGATTTGTATAAAAAAGCCATTCCCGGAGTGTTGCGTCCCGTTTTGTCGAATCGAGGCATCCCCTTAACTAACAATTAATATTGATGCTATGCACTTACCTATACTAACTAAAACGAAGATATTAAACACGAACATCACAAAATGAGGCCTTTAAACTTGAATTTAATTAGAAATGTTAATTTAAATATCACTTCGACCTTACTTCAGTAAGAGCAATGCACACACTGGTTTTCAATGGGCATTGAGCGAAGATTAAATGCACTATGTTTGTATACAAATCAATTAAACTATAAACATCCTTTTATGTCACGGCGTGGTATATAATACTTACGCATTTTTACGTAATTCCGATAGAAATGCAGAGCGAACTGATGTACAGTTGGAAAGATTTACCTACTGAAGATAATGTATCGTGTTGTCGACACGAACTTCCAAATTTTAGAAAGCTACCAAATTTCATTCTTACAACGTACTCACGTGTATTTTTTCCCTACACCTACAAAACCGAAAATAATATCTACTCATGTAGGAAATTATAAATCATCATTTCACACGTAGAAAACAGCGAGTCTATTAACGAAATTTTGGAGCGTTTGCATAACACATGTACGAAAGTAAACATAATATCAACTAACACAATACCATTTCAGTCTAAATTTTTAATAGTGAACAAATACACGTGAGGTTTCATGGGGGGGGGTCTCCTAGAACCTTACCAAAGATCACCAAGGGGGAGGGAGGGTCTAAAAGTGAGTCAATAAAACTCTTGTAATTTCTGGATAAGCCCTAAAACAGTAACTATTTAACTTCTTAGGTAGGTTCTTTATTGTACCACTTTCAATTATGCGTATGAAGGTGATTTAGAATATCCGCAGAGGTTTTATGATAGCTCCTCGTACGAGTAATTTCCAATTTCCCAATGATGGTGACCTGTCTCCTCTGGGTTTGAAGGTCTGTTTGCATATCTGCTTCCGCAAAAACTAGTCTCACATCGCCAACACCATTGCCGCCGCTGAGTTGCTTGGGCTACCAAACAACCCGGACAATGCATACCCTTGGTACATGCTATCAAGAGGAGCAAGCATCTACAAAAGATGAATGAAGGATATTGCAGCCAGAAATGAGATGAGAAAGAAATAGCGCATGACATCTCTGAATTTGATAGTGTCTGTATAGCATTATATAAGATTTCATGGTCATTTACATTAGAATTACGATTTAAAACGGGATATTTGTATTTTTGAGTTCCCGATGTTTCGGCACTGTTGCAAGCGCCATTATCAAGGATTAACTGACGTGCTGCGAGTTTTAGTTGCGGTCTACCCACACACCATAGCGATCTACCCTCTTCCTGGTTCGAAAACCAGTGGTGGTGGTGTTGGTGATTGGTGGCTCAAAAATACAAATATACATGGTAAATATCCCGTTTCAAATCGTAATTCTGTATAGCATTGTGTGGCGTCAAACTATCCAAAATCCACGTTTGGCGTAGGTGTAAAAATGGCTGGAAATTCTCCGAGAATGTTAGATGCAGTGTTGCCAGATACGCTTTACCGCTTTTTCCCATTGTCCCTGCTATCCGCGTTAAGCATACGCGGATTCGCTTTTTTGAAAATTGCTCAGGGAAAAAGGCAAGGCAATTCAAAATATCGAACTATTAGAACTGGCTAGAATGACTGCAAGTGACATTTATAACTTCTGTTATAGTGCATTTGACGGCGTAGAGCACATTTCTGCCGTTGGAACATAAAAATAAAGACAATTATTAAGAGGCCTTATAAGTTTTTAAATGCTTTGATTTCAAATTATGACAAAAGTATTGATAATAGCAATAAAGTTATTAAAGGATACGGTAATTTTATCCAAGTTTAAGATAGTAACATAGCCATTTTTTGATTTTATTGTGTGTAGTAGAATTTAAACGGAAAAAACGAGTTTTTAGCTTGGAAATGGTCGATTTGGAGTGATGTTTGGAATGATATTTCTTAATGAAACATCTAAAAAATACATTTAAAGTTTATGACATAAGGTCGCAATAGTCCTGCTCTAGATAGTAACATTGAGAAAATGTCAGCATACGTGTCAATTCAAACAGAAAATAGTGTAAATAGATGAGCGTTTTTTAACTGGTAAGGACCCTTAACAAATAAAATATTCCGCGTTTTCATTCAAAAATTCGCTTTTTTAAAGAGCACCTACCGCTTTTTGTGTTCCGGCATCTGGCAACTGGCAACACCAGCTAGATGGCGATTTAAAAAGACACCTACAAGAGCATTGCTCCTGAATTACAAATGGATTTGTTCGCTAGGTATGCCACAGTAGTTAGGGTACTCTGCAGTTAGTTTTATAAGGTAATGGCGTTTGTCCGGCCGCGGTGAGCACGCGCATGTCACCTGACTCTGATTTACTCGTAAATCATCAATAAAGATTATATAGATATTGAGCAATGAAATCAGCGCTGCCATTTCATCGATTTGTCCTGTTTAATCACCCGCCGAAAGCAGCTCATCTTAAAGGGACCTTTGGGGAACACTTTGGTAGTTACACTTTTACACCTTATGATACGGTAATAAGGCGATAAATTGAACACATTTTTGACGTCGACTTGTTTGTAGATACAGCCAGCCATTTTTGTATAAAAAACTGCATACTCAACAATAAAGAAAAATATCTGTACGTTATAATGCCTTTAGTATGCGTTTTTTTTTTAACATGTCTGTGTCTTTATAGGCCGGGCCCAATAAAGCGATAGGAGAGCGCGGTTAGAGAGTAGCCTGGGGAAAATCCAGAAAACCTCCGACACAACCACGCGCGTGGTTTGGAACACTGGAATACTCTAAGAGTTTGCGCTCCAGTGAGATTGGTTGAGCGGTTTCATTAGAATGCGATAATAGAACCCTATAGAGTAAAACTAATATTCAAATTAGCGCCTAAAATTAATAGATATTGTTTGAATGTGTGAGCCTATATGCTTAGCAATTACATTTGCGACAATGCCTGCTTAAATATTTGACTCGGCTCTAATTATGGGTCAATATTTCCCCTTTTTTTCTTTAAAAACAGATAGCAAAACTACATTTTATCCACAAGAGTGCAAAGAATATTTGAAATCTGAACGGGCTATTTGTATTTTTTTTAAACATAGTAACATGTAAAGGCTTGTTCAGATAGTCCAAGCAAAAATAATTTCATATTGTGTTAAGAAAATTAGTACCTACGCCAAATCTCGGGATTAGGTAGTGGACCCCAGGCATCCAACTATATTTAGGATGCAATTCTACTGGCATAACGCTAGGACGAGGAGGAGCATAAGAAAAATTCCTCGCTCTAGTGAGGTGAAAAGATTTGTGTTATACACGGCTGCTAAGTTATTTTACGTCTCGTGTGTTACAACACTCGCTACGGTCAGGGTTCTATTTTTGAACCACTTGCTTCGCTCAGGATTCTATTTTTGAACCACTCACTTCGCTGAGGATTCTATTTTCGAACCACTCGCTTCGTTCGCGGTTCAACCATACAATCCATTCGCTAGCTCGTAGTTCAACCCTAGAATCCATTCGCTAGCTAACAAATAACTATTTCCCTCCCGTGTGACTGTAACTTATCGAATGATTTGGATTCAACATCCTTATTACAGATTTCTATATTTTCTTTGTAATGAGCTAATGAGAAGTTTGTTATGTTCTTATGTTTTATCGGAAATATCACGCATTCCAATAAAAACCATCGGATACGTATACACGTAATTAATGCTAATTATAACAGTATAATCCACTTACATAACAACGTATTGTGAAGAATCATACGGATCCTGTTAAACTATTAATTTTTCATACTCTGAATGTAGTCATTTTTCATCTAGGTGGCGTGCTGAAAGTGGCACTTTACTGCGCTAGGTCCGAAAAGTGTCAAAAAAAAGTAAGTACGGTGAATTTTAGTTAGATTGGGCAACGGCGGTAACCCGTAGAAACATAAGTAAGATTAATTCTTAATTTAAAAAAATGGTCCATACACAAACGCTATGTCACTCAATGAGAGCTAGCTACCGTTTTTGTAGTAGTGTGGGTGACACGAGCTACGTCATCGGCCAGCATCGGCCTATTGACGGTAATGACGGTATACGGACGTAAGTGTGTGTGTGTCGTCGACAAGTGACGTATGTGGTGTCACAGACCTTGTTTTCTTAGACCATGGTTGAAGGTCAGATGGCAGTCGCTTTCATAAAACTAGTTCCTACGTCAAGGCTTGGGATTAGGTGTCAAAGCGGACCCCGGGCTCCTTAGGACACAACCGGGAAAACGTTGTAGGCCCTCTATACCAACGCCAACACAGTTAACTGATCGTTAGTGCACTTTATGCACATTGTAATAAGGCGTGTCTAGACTGTCCGATCCAATATCGGTGTAAGATCCGACCTATCGGATCGGATAGTCTGGACACGCCATCAGGGTCACGAAAGGTCAGCGTTTGTACGTGAACGCGTCCTTAAGGGGATGCCTCGATTCGGTTAGCCAAGCCCCCGTGAAAGAGACATGCTTGTCTTTCGCGCGCGACGAAACGGGATGCAAAACGCTTCCGGAATGGCTTTTTTAGACAAATCTCCATAAATAAGTATCTGACTTTGCGCAGTTTTAATGAATTTCCTCTTAACAGAGCTTAGATGAGGCAAAATACCATCATTTTAACTTAATTGTATCGTTTAACTAACGACCCGCCCCGGCTTCGCACGGGTGCACTATTTAATGGATGTTGTTATACATAAAAACCTTCCTCTTCAATCACTCTATCTATTAAAAAAGACCGCATCAAAATCCGTTGCGTAGTTTTAAAGATTTAAGCATACATACGGATATAGGGACAGAGAAAGCGACTTTGTTTTATACTATGTAGTGAAAATGCGTTGTTTTAGTAGGCTGAGTAAAAAAACGAAGATAAACACTCATTTTGGCTTTTTTCCATGTAGAAAATCGTCTATCGTTTGAAACACTGTCATATAATCAAGAATCGCATAATCTAAAAATCAATCATTATTGTTTCCTCATCTGGACAGAACAGCGTTTCAACGAACGAGCGTTTTGTCGACCGGTTTAGCCTAGTGGGTAGTGCACCTGCCTGTGAAGCTGACGGTCCTGGGTTCGAATCCCGGTCAGGGCAAATATTTGTGTGATGAGCATGAATATTTGTTCCTGAGTCTTGGATGTTTTCTATGTATTTAAGTATTTATATCTATTAAATATATCGTCGTCTAGTACCCATAACACAAGCCTTCTTGAGCTTACTGTGGGGCTAGTTCGATTTGTGTAAGATTGTCCTCTAATATTTTTTTATTATTATTTATTATTTATAACGAACGCTATATTTGTCGTTGCACGGCCTTAAGACCCCGTCTCCTCTATATAGTAACAAGCTCATGTCGTATCACGTCTCAATTGGATAATGGCTTCATGATACCAGTGCCGCGGTGCAATCTGTATCATTGTGCTGCATATACGTACCTAGGTCACTTCCTGCCAGTGATGTAAAGGCAGTCCACTTAAGGTGAAATAAGTGATGTGCTCAGTGCCTTTACCATGAGTTTACATGAACGTACTCGCTAGCGACTGCGTAAAAATTTGTAGGGGGTAAAGTACAGCGCCTCTGGCGGTTACGTAATAGAACTAAGAATCGGCATACTAAATCGTTTACGCAGTCGCTAGCGAGTACGGTCATGCAAACTCATGGTAAAGGCACTGGTCAGGCTGGGCATATTTATTACTTTACCAAAAATAGTTAAATAACAGTAACTTAATAGTAGAATATATAACAATGGCCTAAAATGAGCCATATTACCACGAGATAGTTATTTCGAAAATAGTTCAAGGGGTAATAGGCTTTTAGAGTTATACACTCTACTTTTCACTTCGATTGCGTTGAAATAAATAAAGGTCATCCACCCAAAATTAATAATAAAAACCACGGCGGACATAATTGTTTTGCGGCATGTTTTTTTTTTCTAAACTGCTTTGACATACAAAACATAGACGCCGCGGTTCGCGCGCAACATTCACGCGCAAATAAATGCTACTGACCTTCCCCATTGAGCGCTTCAAAGCGATGCTCAAACCATTTAATCACTCTTTTAATTATTGTGTAATAAGGACTACTACAAACTTAATCTTAAAAGAAATTAATTCTTTCCTGATTGGTCGATTTTAGTAAAGCTGTATTCTGGTTGGTTGATACTCAAAACTAAATATTGTGATTGGTGGATTTAACATGTGCAGTATTTTGATTGGACCAAAAAGTTTTGTAAATAATATTTTCGTGGCTTCTCGTGGTCCCAAAGGAAGACCAGCGCTAGCCAATGGCTAGCACTATGCTGATTTGGGGCCATTTCGTGGCTACTTTCTGTATTTTGGTGTTATGTTAATTTGTACTGTGTCTATGCCACGAATAAATGTTTTGTCTTTTTTCTTCTTTTTCTTTTCATATATATTTGCCCTAGGGGCTAAATATACTACTTTAGCCCCACTTGACAAGTCTAATATGACACACTTTTCGAGCATGTGAAGTGAAAATAATATTAAAACTAATTTAAATCAGGCCCCTGGTGCCAAAGGTAAACCAGCGTTTCGGCATGCTGTGCCCCCACGAGGGGTGGCGATCCTATTTAGCATTGTTCCTCTAATTTTGTTTTCCATTCGTATTTTGTATGTTGTTCTGGCGTCTATTGAAAGGTTAGGGTAGGTATACCAGGATTTATTGTCAATTAAATACTGAATAACGGTTAAATTAATTTTATTTTTACACTTGGAAGCTAGAACACGTCTATCTACGAGTAAAGTCTTGATCAAAGTGAGGCAAGGCGAAGGAGTGACTAAAAGATCTGAACAGAAATGAATTGAACTATACATTCACTCAATCAATCGGTCGTTCATTCCTTTAACATAGTAGTCAAATCAGTTACCTTTTATTTACAGGATATGTTAATTTTTGTATATTCAAATATAATAAAATCAACAGCGTCGCCTTTCTTTATTTATTTATTTATTTAAATATGAAACAAACGGTCATACAAAAAATATTGTTACAGATTTTTATCTTAATGTAGACCTATAGTTTCCATTTTTATTAAACATATATCTCAAACAATATAGCACGAAGAAAGTACCTATCTAGGTTAAGCTAAATACGGAATTTAGTGACTACACATAATTTGCGAAATGAAGTTTACCCATAGATCACATATTTATTTATTACACAGCTTCAAGGGACTGTAGCTCCTGAGTATATGGTATTAATTTCAACTGTATACCTCCACGCGCTCCCGAGTTAAATTTGAGGTACGGAACCCTAAAAAGAAACTATTAATTGGTACAGTCAGTCTGGTAAGTAGCCTGGACACTTTGGTACTTTGTCGTTTTCATGCGTTGGAAAGTTAGTATAACAGTTTAAATATGACGTTATACGTTTTAAAATGTTTTGATTTCAAATTATGACAAAAGTATTGATAATACCAATAAAGTGATTAAAGGATACAATGATTTTATTAAAGTTTTAGATAGTAACATAGCCATTTTTTGATTTTATTTTGTGTATTAGAATTAAAACGGAAAAAAACAGTTTTTAGCTTGAAAATGGTCGATTTGGAGTGATATTTGAAACGATATTTGTTAATGAAAAACCCAAAAAATACATTTTAAATTTATGACATTAGGTCGCAATAGTCCTGTTCTACATAGTAACATCGAGAAAATGTCAAGATACGTGTCAATTCCATCAGAAAATCGTCGAAATAGATGAAGGTTTTTTAACTGATAAGGACACTTAAAGGGTCAAGGTATAAAGGCGTTAAGCCTCGTTTGAGGGCGACCGACCTACGAGTATCAGTGGACGAGATAATGGCGCACGCTTGAATCACTGCAAACTAGATCATTGTGCTGCATATAGACTCTAGGCCGCACTTCCTGCACTATGATACTTTAGGGTCACACGAGAGTGGGTAATTGATATTCACGCCTGCAATCACGCACAAGGCGGGCAGAGCTCATGAACAGCGCCGGCCCGAGCCCTCGATCAGGGTAGAGCGAAATCGGGTTTTGGCGCCCTTCGTTGAAGCTTTTACCCAAAAGCGTTAGGGAAATATAATATTTTGTAATGAAACTTTTTTTTTCTCATTTGCCATTTTGGCGCCCCCCTTGCCACTCGGCGCCTAGAGTGGCCGCTCCACTCGCTCTACCCTAGATCCAGCCCTGCTCATGAAATCCCGTTTTCGAGTGCTCGACACCTTGGTGTCCAATAGATGACAACTTATAGTTCACCTCTGAAATCATGACATTAAAAGTGCTATGTATTGGATAGGTGTCGAGCATAGGGACGTTTACCTTACGGTATTAAATAACAGTAAAATAATTATATTCACAGCCAGTCGCCAGTTGAATGGGCGCATTTAATTCTGTGGAAACATATTTGCAGGGTATCCCCTGACCCCTCTTACAACTTTGACGACTTATAATTATGTAAGTATTGTTTTGAATTACTTTTTTTTTCCATTTGATTAAGAATTTGATCCTTTTTTGAGAAAATACGAACTTATTGATTTTCTTACTTTGTGTCAATATCCCTATTGAGTGAATTCGGAGATTGCTTGGGTCATTTATGACCAGTTTTCTATTACAAAAAAAAACTATGATGTGTATTGAATTAGTGTACAAAAATAGAATTTTGAAATAGTACCTGAACCTAATAAAAGGAATTTATAGGTAAGAATACATAAATATTAACATATTGCTGTAAAAGGTGGGTAACACAGTGGTAAAAAACATTTTTTCATACAAATGGTGAGACATACAAGGACCACTGAGTTACTCGATTTATGGATGTTAGCTGTGGTTCATTAATTACCAAAACTATCGGAAGTGATACTGCAATTAAACCTCTTTCTAAATAAAAATGCAATAATATGAAGTGAGGGCCAAGTATTCCAAAATCTGCATTTAAAAAAGTGTGTCTGAAAATTATGTACATGAAAAAGTAGAATGGCTCGCTTACCTACGCTACGTTCTTTAAAAATGATTTCCGTTTTTTCGTCAAACAGATAAATGTATTATAGTTAACATAGATAATTTAACTACTTACGTACCTAAAATATTCAGGTTAAGCATCCGAGTGCGGTTGCAAATATTACAATTATAATGATTTACAATGCATTCAACCCAAATTATCTACGCACAAGAATATAATTTCAATTTGAGCTTAGTTTATAAGTAACGTGGGTAAAAAAACTTGTTTCTGTGGTATAAAAAAAAGTTTTTGTTTTGATATAAGTCGTTACTTAAACACGTCGTCTACCGGACCCTGGGATCCCAGGGATCGTAACAAAAGAATGCTATTGTTTATTTATTCCGCCGGGAGACGACGACTTAAGTCGGTGAAGGAGAACGTAGTGAGGAAATTGGTTTAACCGAAACAAGGTCTTTCCTCTGGGTAAGGTCAGATGGTAGTCGCTTTCGTAAAACTAGTGCCTACGCCAAAATATCCTTAGGGCACCATTGGGAAAACGCTAGGAGATAAGTCTTAAGTACTTCGCTTTCAGATATCATGTAACAATAATTAGGTTCCTTATCAGTGAGTAGTGAAAACGGAAAACAAATTAATTTGCTCGTATATTATTTATTGACTCATTTTCTTAAATTGCTAATACACTAGATCAGTACATTTAATGGGGGCTATCGTTTTTGCGCTCACCAGTTGGCGCCACTGTCGACTAAGGTCCAGCTGTCAAAAATTGTTATTGGTTATTATGGACATGAGAACGAAGTTTACATTTAAATCATATTCAATACCTTAAAACCGTACCGTAAAAATATCGAATATACCGCATTGTAGCGTGATCCCGTTTTGTTCGGAAAAAAGGAGGAAATAATTTTCCGAAAGACAAATCTGTCTCAAAGCCCTGACAGTCATTGACCCTTAATTCATATTTGCCATAATCAAGCTCAGGTATTGCAAAATAGTGACCATATTGTTCCAATTAGATGTTAACCCGCGTAGTGCAACCAAAAAGAGTGACATTTGACGTTTCGGAGGACCCCACGCTACACTAGCGCCTCTAGCGGCGAATTCATACGCGATAGCCCCCATTACCTAGTTACAAGTAATAATAATATTTAAATAACAATAACAATTAATATAAAAACTAACTTAAATTTAAGAAAGGCCCTTGGGGCATTGTACCGAGGACGCTGGCGGCATTTCCTCCCTGTTTCGTAATGCTGATACGTTGTGCGAGGAAATTACCTAACTATTATCTACAGCTTCTAAATCAATTAATATTCTTACGATTAAAAAAAAACCTAGTCCGGTAAAACAAAGAATGTCTCAGGCCGCAGTTACTTTGAGACTCGAGCCGAAGGCAAGTGCGCTAAATATGCGACCCGAGGCTTTCTTTATTAACTTACTGGATTGCTTAAAACTATGAAATTAATTAAATACTTCCGGTTTCCTATAGTCATAGGGAAATGTATAAAGTAAGAACCTACATAATTTACGGCACCAACTTCCAATTATACTTGAGACCAAAATCTATAAAGACTCGACTTGAAATTTCTATAGTCACACTAATAGTTAACTTTTACCGAATTTGTCATAACCTTCTGAGCTTATATACTAGCTGTATCCAGTATTAAATACAAAGAAAATACCTAATAATAATTAAAGTGTCACAGCCAAAACGATAACTTAATTATTTACAGCTTAACATGAACGGTATTTTACAATACAATAATAAAATAATAATAAAAATATTATTAGATTATTGATATCTTCAGACGCTTATCCCGCCAAATATCGATTTAGAACTAGATATATATATCTGTAATCTATAGATTGCATCTTAATGATTGATAAAATGATGCAGCATAATCTAAAATTAAATATTGAATGTCATGGCATTTAGCACAATACGTGAAAATATTTAAAACAGATAAGTCAATCAACGATGTCACCTATAAAACATACAAATAGCTTTACAGAAATATCGAAAAGCCACAGGTTTAGTAATTGTTAGAAAAATACCAATACAATATACGTATATGTATAGGTACTCCTTAAATTAAAAACAACTACTTTTTATTCCTTTTATCTTATGTAGGTACTGATATAAACTTAGTTTGCTTAATTTTTTTTTTTGACAATCTTACACAAATCAACCTAGATCCCAAACTAAGCAAAGCTTGTACTATGGGTACCAAGTAACGATATACATACTTATATAGATAAATAGATACTTAAATACATAGAAAACATCCAAGACTCAGGAACAAATATTCGTGTTCATCACACAAATAAATGCCCTGACCGGGATTCGAACCCGGGACCTCTAGCTTCGAAGGCAGGGTCACTACCAACTAGGCTAAAGCGGTCGTCTTGGAAACCATTCTGAAGATTTATGCTCCCGATTTTCTAATAGTTTTGACAAATTTTGGTCATACACTTTGCAAACTATCATGGTTATATGTATCTATGGAACCCGTTGCACTTATTGGTTACCGTCAGGTAACCAACAATGCGATTATGTTGCCATTGTTTAATTCCCTTGATCTATTAATTTAATAAATTGCATTTACTGCAACAAAACAAACTAATTATAGGTACATGGTCCACAAATTCTAATCACCAATCGTCAGGTGCGTAGGTACAGAAACAAATATCAGGAACACCAGAGATGAAAATCAGCAACGGGCTTCGTCAAAAAGTGATAATATATAGTGATGTGCAGCACCTCGGAATATTGCCGGAGATTCCCGATTACGTACTCGGAGCTGGCAATATTCCCCACACAGATCGGGCACATTATCGAGAATGACATTTTCTATAGGTGTCAATTTATCTTTCTAATTATTACGTAAGCAGTAAAATGTAAGGCGGCATTCTTCTTAAAAGTTAAATGCTTCCTGTGATAATTATCTACAGGTTGTTATCTAGAATTCGTACTAAATCATGGAATTAACTGGTCATATCAAGATATTGAAATATGACAGTATTGGTAGTTATCAATTAATATTTTTATTGAAGACTCGGTTTCATAAAGATCCGTTAGACCTTATATCGGTTTGTTATGTCAAAAAATGTACGATGAGTTACAGAAATTTGATCTGACATTTGGCCTAACGGATCTTTATAAAACCCGGCTTAAGGCGAGTAAGTTGAGAGAGGCGATGGACGCTCAGGACGCATTTCCCAACTTTTTTACACTAGGTACCTCCAAACAAATTCTTTTTCATAAACATGATAACACATACTCCTTTTCCCAGGTTGGCGGCCATGTTGATTGGGCGTGGTTCATGTGGCACAAAAGGAAGATGACGAAGGCGGGCTCTATGGAAGTGCAGCAGGCCAGTTTGCCAAATCAAACCAACTTGCTGCACTCTTTCAAACTGCCTCCAAACAATTTTCTCTTCATATTCATGATGACACACACTCCTTTGCCCAAGGTGGCGGCCATGATGGATTTGACGCAAGTCATGAGGGAGAAGAGGAAGCCCAAGAAAGTGGGGGAGGCGATGGAGGCGCAGGAGGCCATGGAGCGGTAGACGATCCGGTTAGTTGGGTGCAGGGCGCGGTAGTTATACGTGTTGCCGCCGATTTCGATCTTGCTGAAGAGTTTGTACTGGAAACACATGTTGAATTAGTCTTCAGGTTCTAGTGTTTTTAGTAGTAGTCAAATGTGAGCATGACTGCAAACATATCATTTGTGTTTGTGTTGTGTCATGTGTTCTTGTTTTAAAGTAGTCTTTTATGCTGAGGTTCGCTCCTTTTTAGCATCATAATTTTAAGCCTTTACTTTTACATGTAAACATATCAATTTGTGCCTATTTAAGTTTTTATTGTAAGGTTTGTAATGTTTTATTGCATTGTAAACATTTATCAATTTGATGTTAAATAAAAATTTTCTATGTCTATGTCTATGTCTATTTTACTTTATTGTCTAGCAGTGGAGGCGAATTAAAAATATTCTTAGGGAAGCCGGAAATAATTTTTCCCTTCCTTATTCTTCATGAACCATAGTAAAAGATCTGGACTGGCTGAAAATTAGGCAAGCCGGTGGGAATCGAGTTGTATGGACGCTTCGCCACTGTTGTCTAGCATCATCATATTGATTTATGCTTAAAATTGCCTTAATTACACACAAAACCTCTAAAATTAAGACTTTTACAACACACTAACTTAAAAACGTGTCTAAGTTACCAGTTCCCAGGGTGCTTTCTAATTTTGGCAACCGCTTTGGGGATTACATTAGGGTATCTATTTACAACGAATTGCTTAAAAATTTTAATTTAACGGGCTGCACTATAAACGAAGCTAAAAAACTTAATATAATCCATCAAGTGTAGTAGGTAACTAACTTAAATTTCAGATATATATTTTTTAACTGGTTCTCTACGATACAGGCGTACTCTACGATGTATTCGGCATTTGTAACAGAATGTGTTGAAATAAATGACTATTTTATTACTATTATCATTACAAGCTAACTTGATATTACATAGTTGTTGCTATTGGCAAATAAGTCCTCTTGTTCCTACCTAGGCATGCACAAGCTAAGCTTGGCCGAGCGTAAAGATTGTTATAATGTAATCCATATCAATATTACAAATGCGAATGTAACTCTGTCTGTTACCTTTTCACGCTTAATCAGCAGAACCGATTGTGGTGAAATTACCTAGTAGGGCAGTTACAATCTATAGAAATCAATGTCCTATTTGTTGGAGAGTCCCACAATAGATACCTAAATCATTAAATTGGTACTACTGATATTCGAGATTAAACGTAGTATTAAGTTTTAGTGTTTCCTGTCTGGATTATTATCTGTGGCACTTGTCGCCATACTTATCTTCTTCGTGTGCAAGCCTAAATGTCGCAATACATTGTTTCCTACAAATTATCCTCTTTTACTGCTGCTGCATCTCTCCCACAACACACAAAACGAATCAACGCTTCAACCCTAACAGTCTACCCAACACTATTGAATACTATATTGATTTCAACTGATACTATTTTCACACATTATTCTTGGGAAACGGGACGTAATCGCGTACAACGTGCGTACAACACTAAACGAAACGTCGAGCAAACCTTGAAAAAGTTAAATAAAGTAGTATTACGCGATTAAGGGTGGGTTGCCCCAAACCGTCTGTAATCGTAAACGGTGTCCGTTAAAATCTGATTGTATGGAAAGTTTGACAAGTTTCTATGGGGTGATAGCTGAAGGCGCGGCGCCATATTTGACGATGACCGGCCTGTGATCGTATGTTGGTTTGTTGGTGCAACCGACTATAAGGGTGGGTTGCCCCAAACCGTCTGTAACCGTAAGCGGTGTCCGTTAAAATCTGATTGTATGGAAAGTTTGACAAGTTTCTATGGCGCCATATTTGACGATGACCGGCCTGTAATCGTATGTTGGTGCAACCGACCCTACGTCCCGTTTTCCAATAAGAGATTGAATACTAGTCAAGTATCTAAGTTTATAAAATAGGGCCGGATATTTATTTGCTTTTGCTTACGGTGGCGTCGTTGATCGGGTCGCAACCGTCCCTAACATATGGTCGAGGGAGGCGATGGCTGAGATACGCGTCATACTCGTGAACGGGTGCTGTTTGTGGGGTCCGGTCTGTTCATGTTTGCAAGGACTAGTAACTTCGTACTAGTGTTCAGTGGAATTGACATGATGAGAGACTTCGCTCTGTTCTCATTTGATTATTTTTAGACTGACGCTCAGAGACCTTATACATCTCTGAGGATATTTATTGATTAGATTTTATTATTTTCATGTTGACGTGTTATAGATATAGCTCAAAATATTTTATTATGATTAGTGTACCTACTTTATTACGTTTTATCTTGACGCTTAGAGACCTTATACATCTCTAACAAATCTCGATGTTATTAGTTTCTTAGTCTTATTTTTGACATGTAATACTACATTTAATTAATGATACTTTGATTATTGTATTATTTTTATTTGATGTAAGTACCTAGATAGATTTTGACTTGTAAAAGTGGCCTTGAGGCCTATTTGCAGAATAAATGTTTTCATTTTGATTTTGATTTTTGATTATGGGTTTCGAATATAGTTAAAGTGTTTAATGAAAATTCTACGCGGATGGCGTCGAAGGGATACACTGGGGTAGTTAATATTTATAATTGACTGAGCATTAATAAAACAAGCATTACCATAATACGTACAGCAATTAACAGAGCATGAATGAGTAAAGATTACTCGACGGAAATAATCGGAAATTACACCTTAACTACTTCGGAACACGGTTATACGATTCCCTAGGATTTAATCAGATAATTTTCTGTAAACCAGGTTTGTCTAGTTTTACTAAATTCAATTAGTTGACCTTGATCATTGAGCATTAAATATGACAGATCTCGATAACCATAGGTAGCATTCCTACTTGATGAAACTCAAATTCATGGTTTAGTATTTTTAGTTACAAAGTGATTTAAAAGCTATGTTAGTATACCTGGGTCATACGCGAATTTAGGTTCGCGTCTTTTCTGTGGGCATACCAAAAGTTAAGGGCTACAAAGCTTAATTTTGGATTGAACCTGCATACACAGTGTCTCAGTTTCTATAAATCCTTGTAATGAAAACATAGCTAACATGCACATAAGTCGTTAACTATTGACCACAGGAGGGACGACTTTTGTTTTTGTAACTAAGTATGACCCACCTATAATTATATTTACACTTAAAACTATTTGACGTACGTCAGAGTAGTCCTTACCTGTCTTATCCAGTGCCTGTCATGTTTTAACTTCCTCTAACGTTACCCATAGCCTCTGATGTGATTTTTTTGCGCATTATCGCTTAAAAATGCGAAATTAAATTGCGAAATAGTAATAACAAGCAATTTAACGTTAAGTTCGCTTCATCTTTTACGATTATCTATTAATTTGACAGCTACTTAATCCTTTTTTTTTTGAACCTGACTGTGGCTTTATAGGCCGGGCCCAATAAAGCGATAGGAGTGCGCGGTTGGAGAGTAGCCTGGGGAAAATCCAGGGGCAAACCTCCGGCGTGTGGTTTGGAACTCTGGAATACTCTAAGAGTTTGCGCTCCAGTGAGATTGGTTGAGCGGTTTCAACCGAATCTACGGTGTGAGTGGAATCGAACTACTGGGAGTTTTGTCGCTGGTTCACTAAACCTAGCCTAGCTGAGAAGAGTCCAGCAAGAAACTCAGCTAGGCCCGACCTGGGTCGGACTGATTCTATCCGGTGTGCGGCGGTACCGGGACGAATAGGGACTATATGTGTCACTGATGTCGCGATCGCGCGGTGGACGTCCCCGCCGGCGGGAATGCCTAAGTGTACACGTCGTGTCAGAGTTGGACGCCGTAAGCGCAGCGTTCCATCTTCGATAGACGCTGTGATTATGTCGTCCAGCGGGGTAATCACGTAACTTTTGTACTACCGTTAGATAGATTTTAATGTCAAATTTCAACTGTCAGCTCATAAATTTATACTTCAAAATTGACAGTAAAATCTATCTACCGTTAGTACATAAAGTTACGTGATTCGCCTGCGGGTTCGTAAGTGTGTGCCTAGGACGCCGGACCGTGCGGCCCCTAATCAGTGATCGCCGAGTAACGACAGAGGGGGAGGGATGGGAACGTAGTCGACAGCCTTCCTAACTAACGGATTCCTATGATGGGGAGCGTTGTCAAAATAACGTCTGGCAGTCTGCTTAAAGAAACCATACATAGTGCTAATCCCCATGTCGTGGTGCAGACTGAGGTTTGACTGGTACCACGGAGCACCAGTCGCCCTACGGAGAAAACGATTCTGAATGACCTGAAGCGGCTTGAGCGATGTCATAGGCACGTGAGCAAAAGCTACACTTGCATAAGACATGATTGGACGAACACAAGTTTTGTAGAGTGTCAGCTTATTTCTAAGTGACATTTTACTAAACTTAGCTACTTAATCCAATAAAGTTCATTACATGATCAAAGTCGGCCAATGGTTAATTCGCTCTACTCGTGGTCCGTGGAAATCCGTCTCGATCTGGTATTCGTTATTAGATCGAAGGAAGCAGATTAACCAATCAAGTACACTCTGTATGTATCTAGTTACGTCTGCGTCTGATTTATAGCCATAGTTAGATTTAACTAGGAAACAACATTCATTTGTTCTGGAATACTTTACAAATAAGAACGAAAAAGTGGCTCTGATTTACATCGGATTTTTTTTTTCAAAATATTGCCGGACGTATTATTTAATGCATATATGAGAACGCTCAGTACTTTATGTTGATTGATTGTATATTTCTAATATATATGATCGGTTTATGGATATGGTAGGATTATTTAATGTGAGAAAATATACAATACAAATGCTAAAACTAAACTAAACGCATCTTAATCTAAGACACTTTACATATAGACAACCTATAAAATATGTAAATATGTAAATTGTGGGAATGAATAAAGTGTTTATCTATCTATCTATCTATAAATACAAATGTCGTCTAAATAACTAGAATTTGGTAGGGTGTCCATAGGGTTAGCTGTGTTCCCTCGCTAAATGGCAATGCCAATATTAAAATATCGTTAGGATAATATATATATATATATATATATATTTTAACCTTTCTGTGGCTTTATAGGCCGGGCTCAATAAAGCGATAGGAGTGCGCGGTTGGAGAGTAGCCTGGGGAAAACCTCTGACACGACCACGCGTGTGGTTTGGAACACTGGAATACTCTAAGAGTTCGCGCTCCAGTGAGATTGGTTGAGCGGTTTCAACCGAATCGGAGGTGTGAGTGGAATCGTGCTACTGGGAGTTTTATCGCTGGTTCACTAAACCTAGCCTAGCTGAGAAGAGTCCAGCCAGAAACTCCGCTAGGCCCGACCTGGGTCGGACTGACTCTACCCGGTGTGCGGCGGTACCGGGACGAATAGGGACTATATATGGTAGGATAATTAATGATTGGTTATTTATTAGTGAAGTAGGTAATAAAACACAGTCGGCTCACCTGCTCATCGGAGATGGCTAGTGGCTTGTCCATAACGATCCATGTGACGGACTCCTGGCAGTCGGGCGTGGTCAGCGAGCCGTGGTACGTGTAGAATGACTGAGGGTCCGGGCTTAGTAATCGGCTAAAATTAAAAAATACTTATTTGTTTTCCCGTCGGAAGAATGATTGGCCATATTTATAACATTTTGCACACGTACTTAAAAAAGCAAGCTTAATGAAGCATGAGTCCTGGTAGATGTCGCTGTACGCCTCCCTTAAGGCGTTTGTATAAAAATATAGTTTACGTTAGCAGCGGTACTGCTTAATACGAAGGAACGGTTGAGGGGGCGTCCATAAATTACGTGAGATGTTTAAGGGGGGAGGGGGTCGAGTCAAATCTCATCTAATCTTACGTTGGAGAGAGGGGGGTTCTCGGCAAATATCACGCAATTTTTTTTCTGATTGAAACAAAAAAATATTGTACTATTTTGGTCCATTTAAAAAAAAAAAAAAAAAAAACACCTCACGTAATTTATGGACGCCCCCTGATGAATTTAGAACTGGGTAGTGATTGCACCTATAGCTTAGTTGGCTAGAGCGACTGGCCGCGAGTACCGGGAGGTCGCAGGTTCGAATCCTGCTCGGTGCCTAAATTTTTAAATTTTTCCTTTATTCTAAATTCATGTACTTAAAACCAGAACCCCGTCCCCAACCCGTGTCTAAACGTCGGTGAAAAAGGTAAACACATAAATATCGCGTTAATACACCCGTTTAAACAAATCTTTTAAGTATTGACGATTTTTTTTTTTTTGAACATGACTGTGGCTTTATAGGCCGGGCCCAATAAAGCGATAGGAGTGCGCGGTTGGAGATTAGCCTGGGGAAAATCCAGGGGAAAACCTCCGGCACGACCACGCGTGTGGTTTGGAACACTGGAATACTCTAAGAGTTTGCGCTCCAGTGAGATTGGTTGAGCGGTTTCAACCGAATCTGAGGTGTGAGTGGAATCGAGCTACTGGGAGTTTTGTCGCTGGTTCACTAAACCTAGCCTAGCTGAGAAGAGTCCAGCAAGAAACTCAGCTAGGCCCGACCTGGGTCGGACTGACTCTACCCGGTGTGCGGCGGTACCGGGACGAATAGGGACTATATATGTCACTGTTGTCGCGATCGCGCGGTGGAGAGTATTGACGATATTTCCCCATATAATATCAGTAACTTAAGTATTGGTTGACGTAACTGGTGACCGAAGAGCTAGCGACTTCCTCGCACAACGTATCAGCATTGCGATACAGCGAGGAAATGCCGCCAGCATCCTCGGTACAATGCCCCAAGGGCCTGTTTTAGATTTAAGTTAGTTGTAATATTATTTAAGTTGTTGTTATTTAAAATTACGATTTGAAACGGGATATTTACCATGTATATTTGTATTTTTGAGTTCCCGATATTAAAATGACCATGTTATGTTTTGTTAATATAAATGACCACGTAAGCTTGAAATTTTATATTGTTGTTATTTAACTATTATTACCGCATAAATCAATTTTCATTAAACATATCAGTAATATCGCACTAATCTAAATAAAATCAGTGCGGCTACCTAAATACAAAAATATGTATGTACAGATTTCGACAAGGTTGTGCTTTAACACCTACCTATTTATAAATTTTTAATTTAGTACGTTTCTATTTTTTATGTCACACCTGGCCATAAGGTAGCAATTACCGCACGCTCCGCGGGCGGAAAATCCCACTTCCTGCCTAGGGGGTGACATAAAATTTTGTACTTACCTCGGGCGGTAATTAAGAAAGCCTCAGATCGCATAATTATCGCCCTTGCCTTCGGCTCGGGCGTCAAATACCTGCGATCTGAGACATGCTTTGTTTTACCGCCCTTGGTAAGTAATGTACTAATATGCATCAAAATTAGGTACTGACAGTGACATTGATAAACAATGATAGATTTTAGGGTGTTTATAAGAACAATGCATGCCCTTTACCGTGATTAAGGGAAAACAATTGAAAGACGATCGGAAAGTACTATTTTAACAAAGACAGGCAATACGATATTGGTTAGACACGGTCAAGTTATCGTAGCTGGGATTTCCTAAACCTTGAGGTGAATCACGCTAGTCGAAATAACGTACTTAATGTGACAATGGGCGAGATGTAAACAGCCTTTAAGCTTAGGTACGTAAGCGAGGAACATAAAAACAGGATAAGGGTTTCTTTGTATTGTGACAAACTTGTAGGAAATTTGAATAGACGGACTTACGTCAAATCTAAGATTTCAGCCATGGTTTGGTTGTTGGGATCCCCTGGGTTGACCAGCTCAGGAAGCGAGGGGATGATCTGCGCGAGAGCATGTTCTGCCAATGTACCGCTCGTTAGCTGAAAATATTATTTTGTTGTTATCGTTGAATTATTAAGGCGTTTGATATTTGCATATTGCATGTATGTAAGCGCTTTATTGTACAAAATAACAGTATAAAACAATGTACATGTCAAGATAAGACATATTCAGGATCTTTTGCATAATATTATTTATCTCTTTCTTTATTTCAGGACTTAGGATACATTTTATAATAACAATATAAAACAATATTTACAAAATATAAAATCATTCTAAAAACCTAACCTAGTGTGCCGCCGGCTGCGAAGCGGGGCCTAAGCTCGGCGGGGTACACTCCTAAGCTACCGGTGGTTAGGGCGACAGAGAGGAACCTCCTGACTATCCGCACCTTGTCCAGGAGTACCGCCTCCTACAGAAGGCGGTACTCCTGGAAGGGTCAGATACATCTGACCCTTGGCTCAGCCATCTAACGAGTCTCTTGAGTGTCTTGCGTTACAGGCTAATTGCTTGTGAACATGTCGCGAAAGTGCAAGGATTTTAGCCCGCCAGCTAGAACGTGGTGAAACGCTAGCTAGCGTTAGCGAGAACCTACTCCAAAATTGTAGCAAATCAACGATACATCTTTACATTACTGAATGTTGTCTTTGGTATTCATTAAAAGGTACGCACCGCACGGTAAGGCAACCATTTCTAACAAAAGACATGCAAGTAAGCTGCTTCCCTCTTTTTATTTTTTAATATATTCAGTTTCGTTTGTAAGTACGTGATTTGCGCTAATAAACCATTTTCTTTCTTTCTTTTTCTTTTAAACTGACTGTGGCTAGGCCGGGCCCAATAAAGCGATAGGACAGCGCGCTAAGTGAGAAGCGGTTGGAGAGTATCCTGGGAATAATTCAGGGGAAACCTCCGAAACGACTACGCTGGTGGTTTTGAACACTGGAATACTCTAAGAGATTGCGCTCCAATGAAATTGGTTGAGCGGTTTCAACCGAATCTGATGTGTGAGTGGAATCGAGCGGTTTCACCTCGTATGATACGTCCAAAGGGTACGTGAGAAAATCCGTAATATTCCTTAGTAGGTAGGTTTTGTGATTAAAAAAAGTTAAATTTAGAATGAAGGAAAAATTGAAAAATTTAGGCACCGAGCAGGATTCGAACCCGCGACCTCCCGGCACTCGCGGCCAGTCGCTCTAGCCAACTGAGCTATAGGTGCAATCGCTACCCAGTCCCAAATTTATCAACCGTTCCTTCGTATTAAGCAGTACCGCTGCTAACGTAAACTATGTTTTATACAAACGCCTTAAGGGAGGCGTACAAAAAAAATAAAAAATAAGAAAAGGTTGCTTGTTAGCAGCGTCACTTACCACACACATCACCCCTATGACAGTTAAGCCGTCAGGGCGAGCCAGGGCCTCTTGTACTTTCAGTCCAGTCTTGATGTGCACCATGTGGATCTCCAGGGGGTACCTTGGCAATAGAAAATATTCGATCTAACTTTCGTTTTATTTTCGATTGGTAAAGAAAAGATCCAAATCTTTACTAATAACCAATAACTTTTTTAATAACGTGTGCTAAATAAATACATTTCTATTCTATTCTATTCCAAATCCAAATTGAAGGTTTGTCAACTGGCTATGGAGCGTAGCATATTAGGTGTTAAGAGTATGGATCCGGAACACCATGCTGCGCTCCAAAACACGCATAACTGATGTAGGCGAAAAGACTGCTAGGCTCAAGTGGGACTGGGCCGGTCATGTCTGTCGCATGCACCCGGACAGGTGGGTTAATATAGCTACAAAGTGGATGCCATAAGAGCGACGCAGACGAGGCCGGCCTAAACGGAGATGGCGGGATGACTTAGACGCCTTTCTTGCCAACTGGCAGGAGGAGGCGCTGATGCGGCAGTCATGGCATTCATGGGGAGAGGCCCTTGCCCAGCAGTGGGACACCCATATAGGCTAAGAAAAAAAAAAGAATAGATATCATAAAATTAGACTGATGAAGTCACAAGGCATTCGCTGTGATATGCTAGTGGTTTGAATAGCCTAGAGGTAAGGGCCCGTCTGGCAAATTAGAGCCGCGGTTTGATTCCCTCAGGCTGCGTGCGAGATCACGTTACATTTTTTAATTGAATTCGATTTAATAAAATACTCACTTGTAACCATCGATAGCGTGTTCAGACAACCAATGTAGATGGAATTGTAGAAAGGTGTAGTTCCCCCGCAGAGGACCGCCCGATAACACAGGAGCTTGGGTTCCCGGCACCGCAGACCATTTCACTATGAACAATTAGAATAAAGATGAAGAAGAAATTAAATTAAATTAAAATAAAATTCATCATCAAAACTTAAGAGCTTCGCTCTTGTCGGTGGAGTAACCGCCACTCTCCTCTATTCATTGCCAGTTTCTTGACTTCCCCATACGACTCGGCAACTTCCTCCCTCACTTGGTTAAAGTAAGCCAGTCTAGGTCTTCCTCTTCCTCTCCTGCCTTCAATTTTGCCCTCTAAGATGTTTAAGAAGAAGCTATCGTGCCGTATCAGGTGTCCCATCATTCTGCCTCTTCTATTTCTAATTGTTTCCAGTAAACTTCTTTTCTCTCCTACCATACTCAAAACCTCTTCATTAGTCTTTCTTCACATTTCGAAGGCCTCTAATCTTTCTCTGTCTCTAAAATAAAATTCACTTAAAGAAAAAACCGACTTCAATTTAATACTTCGCTAAGCCACTCCGAGAACATAAAACACCGAAAAGCCATTTTATTCGAGTCGGTTTTTATTTTTTATATCAGTCACACTTTTTAGTGAGTCATGTGCATCTCATGACAATTCCAATTAGCTCAAACACGGCTAAGCTACACCGTTTTATTACGGAGTTCCGTTGCCTACCGTGCGGCTTCGATTACCAGATCAGGTTGATGGTAACATAACATCAGAACCATTTAAATTGGCTTCATCATAGTCGCTTCAGTATCATGATCGAAAGTTTCGGATGACCATCCGTGGTCTTCTTCATCATTTCCCGTTCACCAAATGCTACTTTCTGAGTATTAATACTGGATTTGTTACCGAAAATACTCGAATTGTTTATGTTTCCCTTGAATTTTTGAGGAGTTCCCTCAATTCCTCATGGTTCCCATCATCAGATGTGAATTTTGAAAAGTACGGGACCAATCTGGAAGTATATGCTTTCAAATAAAGAAATATTTTTCCAAATTTGTTCATAAATAGAGGAGGAATCGCGTAACAAACATACAAAAACAAACTTGCAGTCGAATTGAGAACCCCCTTCTTTTTTGAAGTTGGTTAAAAAGAATGGAGCATCTCATGCTTATGTGACAGAAAATAAATACTCCATGCGATAACTGCTACTTGAACGCAATAATATTAAAATCGTAGTTTTTGTTGTATGAAGCTACACTAAAAATATAGATTAGTGACTTGTTAATTTTACCTATATTATTCGCATAAGGTAAACTTCCCAATATTTGAGAATTTAATACCCAACAGTTGAACCCTATTGTTCTTCTCTATTAATATGACACATGATTGGAAATTGCATGTATCGGGCCAGTCACAGCAGTAGTTTAGGGACTATATCTAGTAATATTCACTGAATAAAACTTACAAGTGTGTCCATTGTTGAACGCCGTGGCCGTCACTTGGTTGTAGCCGCGGAAGACCAGGGGTCCCCGTATGTGGGCCCCGTGGCGGTCGACGACGGCGTCACGGGTCAGGATGTTGATCGGCGACTGTTGGGTGCCAGAGCTGCACTTTCCCGGCCATTCGTACTCGGCTGTAGAAAAATACTCTCACTATCATTTTAATGCAAGTTTTTGCCGTTTTTTAAAACTTGCCGAAAACAACTACCTTTATCAGGACAAAGAGATAATCTAAGAGGCCTTATAAGTTTTTAAATGTTTTGATTTCAAATTATCACAAAAGTATTGATAATACCAATAAAGTTATTAAAGGCTACGGTAATTTTATCCAAGTTTAAGATAGTAATATAGCCATTTTTTGATTTTATTGTGTGTAGTAGAATTTAAGCGGAAAAAACGAGTTTTTAGCTTGGAAATGGTCGATTTGGAGTGATGTTTGAAACGATATATTTCTTAATGAAACATCTAAAAAATACATTTAAAGTTTATGACATAAGGTTGCAATAGACTTGTTCTAGACAGTAACATTGAGAAAATGTCAAGATACGTGTCAATTCAAACATAAAATGGCGTAAATAGATGAGCGTTTTTTAACTGGTAAGGACCCCTAATTAATCTATTTATTTAGGTACTATAATTTTGTATTAATTACCGTTGTAAGTCCATTCAGCTTCATAACTTAAACCTGGAACAAAAAAAGGTTTATTTTTTCAATGACCACCAAAAAGTCCCAATAGATGGCGCTAATGTTTCAAGCAGAGAATGTATTCTGTGGCAGAGGTCTGAGGGTCGTGTACTGAAATGTATAGAAATAGGCACATTGTCGGCCTTTATTTTATAATTTACTAGCGACCCACCCCGGCTTCGCACGGGTGCAATGATGATGCATGTATTATACATATAAACCTTCCCCATGAGTCACCCTTCTATTAAAAAAAACCGCATCAAAATCCGTTGCGTAGTTTTAAAGATTTAAGCATACATAGGGATATAGGGATATAGGGACATAGGGATAGAGAAAGCGACTTTGTTTAATACTATGTAGTGACTAGTTTCTGCTACGATATGTATCTAATAAAATTAATAATGATTGCCCTGTAATAAGCTATATTATATGTATTTCTATAAAAAATAATATGTCGCCAGTATTGATACGTTATTTTAATATTCGCTGTTGCTCGGCAGAATGCAGGCACTATTATGTCGACTATACAATACGTCAAAGGGATACCAAGGCTGGTCGACATTGTCGCCCTAGATTCTAGATGATAATGTGAACTTTTGTGACTTATTACTTTGAAGGCACGAGTGAATAGGCATCTTCTGGGAGAGCTCTCTTTACCGTTGGCCTCATCTTTACCCCCTGGCTACATGCTGACCAAGAGCAATTCCATTTTTGATAAATAAATTACAAATTATAAAAAAAAAGCTGTATAGTTTATGGAAATGTACATAGATACTCTTGGAATATGGTTGTATAAATAAATATTACGTAGTTGTATAGTAAGATAGTACGTACCTAAATGTCACTCTCCAGTCAGTTTGTTTATCTTTCCTCATGAGTTTTTGTCATTAGATTAAAATACTTATAAACACAGTATTCGGAAATTGATTAGATAATATATAATTTGATTTTACTTAATTTCCTCAATATGATTCAATAAAGATTAGGTATCAAAAATATATACAAAACGGTATGAATCAGTATCATTAATTAGGTACTGAAAAATGTACATATTTGAAGTAAAATAAAAAGAATTTTAAGAATGAATGCTCGGTAGGTCAATATAATTAGTAGGTAAAAATTAATAACATTAAAAGACAATCTGCAAAAACTTAGAAATATAACAAAAATACGTAACGTTTTTATAATTAAAGGTGTTGTCTAGAAAATTCTATCGCATTATAAACCGTTTCATGTGCGTGTTTTTTTTTAACCTGACTGTGGCTTTATGGGCCAGGCCCAATAAAGCGACAGGAGTGCGCGGTTGGAGAGTAGGTACCCTGGGAAAAATCCAGGGGAAAACCTCCGACATGACCACGCGTGTGGTTTCATCATCATTATATCAGCCGAAAGACGTACACTGCTGGACATAAGCCTCCCCCAAAGACTGCCACAATGACCGGTCCTGCGCTACCCGCATCCAGCGGACTCCCGCGACCTAAAGGTCATCAGTCCACCTTGTGGGGCTACCCACGCTGCGCCTTCCGGTCCGTGGTCGCCACTCGAGAACCTTCCGGCCCCAACGGCCATCTGTTCTACGTGCAATGTGCGTGTGGTTTGGAACACTGGAATACTCTAAGAGTTTGAGCTCCAGTGAGATTGGTTGAGCGGCTACAACCGAATCTGTGGTGTGAGTGGAATCGAGCTACTTGGAGTTCCATGTACGGTGCCGAGCCTTCCACCTTTGAAGTTGCTCGCGATAGGTGCCCCCCTCACCCGTGTTTATATGGAAACTGTCAAAAAGTGACAAATGAAATTTGACAGTTTCCATATAAAACGGGTGAGCTGTGAGGTGTCTGGTGGGAACGGTGATTAGTGGATCACAAGCTGCCTCCCTCTCGTTACCAATGTCAATGTCGCTCTGACCTCTGCTCAACTCATGTCAGTATGCAGAGTATAATAATGAGCATGCGCAAGACACGCGACGCGAGAAAAGGCTGGCGAAGAAATGTTTAACTGATGCTAATGAAATTTAGTTAACGTCGACTACCGGTCCCGGGGATCCCCGGGCTCTTTACAAAAGAATACTATTGTTTATTTTTTTCGCCGGGAGACCACGGCTTTGGCGCGCCGTTGTGTCTAAATGGTTTAAGTATACATCTACTATTAGAATGAGGATAAAAATATTAATATCTAGGAATAATAGTTGATAAACATCTCTCCTGGTCAAACCATGTACGTTAATCTCTCTGACCGTATTCGAAAACTAATCTTTATTTTTTTTAAATTGAGACGTGTTGCTGACCTGAATTTCCTTAAATAGGTGTACTTCGCCGTTCAAAGGTTTATCTTAAAAGTAATGCTTTCTAAACCTATCAGATTTTGCACCCGAACACTATATTCAATCGCCCAAGTCCTAACAGTCCGGCAACTTTATATTGAACGTGTCTGTCTAAAACAACATAAAGTTACAAACCATTTAAGCACAAACCCGCGTAAGTAAGATGGCCAAGGAAATACAAAGTATTCAGTTCAGTCGCTCACAACACCGCCTTTTATCGACGACAATTCGACTTTCTAGCACCTTTTCTTTATAATAAAGTCAACCAGAGTCTAAACATCCGATATTATACTAAATACAGATTATTAAAATCAATCCGGAAATGGGCTATGTCCCTCGATTACATAGTAAAGTAATACTTACCTACGAGTATTCAAGGAGAGTTACTTAATTTAAATAAAATAATTAATTTATGATAAAAATATTGACAATTCCGATAAACGGATTGAAAAACACGATGCTCTTTTATTATGATTATTGATTACGAAGCCTAATCGTTCTTGTTGTGAGTAGTAAAAGTACGTTGTTGCGCCAAATCGTATAGCAATACGGAATAAGGACTATAAAATCTACAGAAAATTAGGCTCATTAATTCATTAATTTAACATCCAATCATCAATGCCCACACCCTCTTCTCATTGATACTCACACACAAGTAAACACACATTCAACCACACACCACACATACCTACTCGAGCATATGTTTAGACACGTAAGCAAATTAAAATATAATTGTGTAACTAAGCTAGGACAAAGTAAACATATTAAGCATACTCATCTATTGTTTATTCTATGCAATACATCTAACCGGGTTGTTACTACTATCTATTGCCCTGCTTGAAGATCAATGTAGCGAAGTAGCGATCTCTAAATGAGCATCGGAATTCGCATGTTCCCTATAAGACAGGTTTACCTAGTTTAGGGCCCAGGACACCGTTCCTAGGCTTATCTAGTAATAAGTGCACTCTATGTACCTACTGTAGTATATACACCATTAGCTGATGTATTGATAGCCAATAAATATATTTTCATTTTCATTTTAATTTTTTTCATTTCATTATTATTGGTGGCTACTCATTCCTTTGTTTTTCAATATTTTTTAGTATCGCTCTTGCGATTTACAATGAAATGAAATAATTTGGTTATTAATATTATGTAATCTCTCCTTTGGGATATCACGGCACAATGTCCGGTCCTTTTGGAAGGCGTTCATGGGGATACAGATTTAACATGAACAGGCCCTAGATACTATAGTGTATTGGGTTGTCTACACCTAGCGGATACTATCTCTGCCTGCACTATTGAGGAGATACAGCCAGAGACAGCACCCGCTACGTGCAAGGGCTATTGCGAAAAGATGAGAAACTACACTTATGTGAAGGAACTTGAAGGACTGGTTGCTGGGATATTGATGAGACAACGGGACGCCTGCCATATGAAAATCTCATCTCGGTAATCAGGGGAGACGTTGACTCGTTATTTATTATTATTATATGAACTTGTCTAGCTAGTCGGACGATTGGAGAATATTAATTTGTGAAAAAAAAAACCGGCCAAGTGCGTGTCGGGCCACGCACAGTGTAGGGTTCCGTAGTTGCCCGTCCATCACCTCACCGGTCATATGCGGAATTACGGACCCGTAGAAGGGTTTTTACTGATCTTAGTACTGATGATGTGCTTTTTTGAGATATTGTGTTGTATACATATTTTTGCCCTTTACGGTAATGTCTACTTGGCTGGGATAGTTTTCCTGTTAAATTCATCGTATATACTACTACCATGATTTATTTCACATGCCTAGTAGCCACCGTTTGGCTGGGGGGGCACTTGACCATAGCAAAAATTATCACTTCAAAGCTTAATATCCTTGTTTACTACGGAACCCTAAAAAGGAACAAGGGTTGTCGAAAGGTAGTATGTAGGAGAGGGGCATTCACTTCAAAACTGATTTTCTGGTTTTACTGCTCGTAAATGAAACATCAGAATTAAATGCATACCAATAAGGCGTGAGCAAGATGATCGTCAAACAGGAGTCTCTTCCTGGCGTCCTTGCATCCGAGGAATTTCTTAAATGTCACTTTTAGTAGTACGATATACTTATTCTTTTACTGTGACTTAATACGTGCCAGTAAAATTTAAGGTTTCCTCGATTTCCCTTGGCCCCTATATCAGATTCTGACTTGGTGACAATGGGAACACCTCAGAAGTGTACTCTTTCAAAGAAAAAAGGATTTTTGAAATCGGCCCACAATTGACAGAGAAATCGGTGAATTACATGAAAAAGATATGTACATGACGTACACAGGGGTACGAAGAACCTCCTCCTTTATAGTCGGTTAAAAATGAAGATTTGATAATCGTTTTACACCACTTTTATTGATTTGTGCTTTAAAAAATACCTGCTCCCGAAACAAACTTTCAACCCCCTTTCCGCGACAACACGTAATTTTATAACGAAAAAATCCGAACCTAAATATTTAACTACTGAAGGCCTACACCGAACTTCGAATGAATATGTTCGCAGGTTCGATAATTATATAGAATCTTTTGTCGAGTCAGTTATTGGTAATTTTCAAAAATAATTATTTTAATGATTTCGATTGTTTCTGCGGGTGGCGGTTTGTTCTCCCCTACAGGTCGCTTTTCTCAACCGATTGTCGTGAAATTTTGTGAGCAATTTCGATAATTATATAACTTTGTTGAGTCAGATTATAAAATTAAAAAAAAACACCACTGGCGAGGTCTACAGCTCAAAGAGCTACTGGTACAATGGCGGCAAACAAGTATACGAT
The DNA here is from genome assembly GCA_963556455.1 of Epiblema foenella. Classification (NCBI taxonomy): domain Eukaryota; kingdom Metazoa; phylum Arthropoda; class Insecta; order Lepidoptera; family Tortricidae; genus Epiblema; species Epiblema foenella. The sequence goes on along the minus strand of OY747098.1, from coordinate 30,044,965 downwards.
CTATCTGATGGCAAGCAAACATGATAGCTTGCGCTCACTTCAGTCACAAAGGCATTGCCGACCTTATTATTTGAGGATTCGTTGTTTGAACAGCCAGCGAATGAAGATCTCTCTCAACTCAACACAGCGCATTATCGGGAGGTCTAGGGACCTAACAGGATATCAGGATACAGAGTCCAAGGTCACAACACCACATACCTTCTACAGAACAAGCAATGGTGTTTGAAGTTAATGTTTAAAATGATATTTAACGCCTTTTAAAATCAACCTCTTCGTGCCCAATATGCCATAGTTGATTTTGTTGGATTTCCAAAATAGGATCCAAAAAAAGTTGCACTTTGGCATAAGTTAAATTAATATTTTGCAAATTATTTTCAATTTTCATTTACCTAATGATTTACTAGTATTTTATTAAAATCTGCAGAAATGTTTATGTAATTTTGCTGTAAGTATTTAATTGCAGTATCCTTTTTTTATACAACGCCGGTGGAAAACAAGCGTACGGTCCACCTACCTGATGGTAAGCGGCCAAGGTAGCCTATAGACGCCCGCAACTCCAAAGGAGTCACGTACGCGTTCCCGACCCTTTGTAAAATTTGAGGATGCACTCTGTTGACTACAGAAGGGACAAATTTTGTTTGCGACAATATTTACCTAATATATATGAAATTTAGTGGTCCCTTCCCTACTCCATGACAATGGCTATGTGACGGTGAGCTGACGGTGTATCAACATCAAAGATGCAAGGTAAACGTTCCAATCTTTGACAGATTGATAGAAATTTTTGAAGTTGGTTAGATTTGCGATACTAATATAATAAAGTACTTATTCCAAAATTCTTTGGAATTAAGACGCGTGTTATATCTTAAACGTCGGCGTGGATTAAAATTAAAAAAATCATGACAATGGTTTTTAATTGCAACACTAAGTTAGCTTATTCATATTTAGCTCTGAATTAAGTAATTATTCAAACCTACATAATAATTAATTTCATATTAATATTTAGAGTAATTTATAACAAGTTTGCAAATTATGTAATAAATTAAAATCGCATGAAGAATTAATTAAATGAACAATTAAGACACATCAAAATCTTAACTTACCTATCAAACAAGCAATAACAATAAACGCCTTCATTTTCACACACAAAAATCAAAACAAGATTTTATAAAAAAAAAAATGATTTTATGAATTCACATGCACACAACCACTCGGGTCCACAACAACTGAGCTGTGACAGTTCGCTGTCAACATTTATATATTTCGCGTTTTTTTTTATTTAATTTTTTTTTCGCGCACCGCCGCGCGCTGCGTGCCGCGCTCTGTGACGGGAAGGGTTAGCGAGCGCGCGGCACACTGGCGGGCGGAGCGACGGACATAGTTAGCTCGATGGACGCACAATCGCACATTACCTGGCGGGGACGTCCACCGCGCGATCGCGACAACAGTGACACATATAGTCCTTATTCGTCCCGGTACCGCCGCACACCGGGTAGAGTCAGTCTGACCCAGGGGCGCTACCGCGAACAGCAAACGAAGTTTTCGCTCTCTGTCGCACTTGCACGTTCGGACGTAAGTGAGACAGAGAGGGAAAACTTCGTTTGTTGTTCGCGGTAGCGCCCCAGGTCGGGCCTAGCTAAGTTTCTTGCTGGACTCTTCTCAGTTAGGCTAGGTTTAGTGAATCAGCGACAAAACTCCCAGTAGCTCGATTCCACTCACACCTCAGATTCGATTGAAACCGCTCAACCAATCTCACTGGAGCGCAAACTCTTAGAGTATTCCAGTGTTCCAAACCACACGCGTGGTCGTGCCGGAGGTTTTCCCCTGGATTTCCCCAGGCTACTCTCCAACCGCGCACTCCTATCGCTTTATTGGGCCCGTCCTATAAAGCCACAGTCAGGTTAAAAAAAAAGCACATTACTTGTATTGCCAGTGCCTTTACCATGAGTTTACATGACCGTACTCGCTAGCGACTGCGTAAAAATTTGTGTATGTATGGGTGAAAGTACAGCGCCTCTGGCGGTTACGCAATAGAACTAAGAATCGGCATACTAAATCGTTTACGCAGTCGCTAGCGAGTAAAGGCACAGTTGGTTGATATGAGTAGCGTTTGTGTATTTCATTACCGAATATTGAAATTTAAAAATCTCGTGGATCTGCGTTAGTTTTTATTAATACTTGTTTCATTTGCAATATACTATTTGAAATATTGCTTCAATCGTAGAGTCCATTTTTAAATGAATATAGGGTAATATTGGCCCCACTCCAACTATTGTCCTCTTGATTGTAAAATCAGTATATTAAGCGTAATCCTTGAGAACAAGGTCGAAAATAAATATCATATTTTTCTTTGTTTACTACACTCTAAAATGTAGCAGTTAATTTTCAAACTTGATACGTAGAACTCTTAAAAAAACTTCTTTAGCAGCGACTACAACTTCAAGTGTGGTTTTCTATGAAAATCTTAAAGAGTAACCCCCGTATTCATAAAACTTAACAAACCTCTGCTAACTAAAATGTCTGTTGTCACTGTCTCACAAGCACATATGTCAAAGTGACAGATAAGGACAAACGAACTTTAGCGGCTAGTTAACTAATATAGGTTTGATAGACGTTTATGAATAAGGGGGTAAGTATCTTCAATTTGATTTTTACCTACTTTCTTTTTGTTGGAGCTGCGTGATAAGTATTTTTATATGTTAAACAACTATTTACAAACAAAATATTTTTTTTATTGTTATTTTTTGCGATGTATACTCTACACACATTAAGGTTTCCGCTATTCTTTACACTTTATATGATTGCAGAACCGATGCACGCAGAACCAATGGCCGTTGGGGTGGAAAAATTCTTGAGTGGCGACCAGCCGACCACTTTTACTGGAAGACGCAGTTTGTGTAGACAAGGCGAACTGAGGGCTTGGTAAAGGTCGCGAGAATTTAAAGGAAAGTTAGCAGAAATTCGTCAAGCTGGGCGTCTGTGTGTCCGCCGCTACAGCATGCGTCAAGCACAGGTCGTCTAATTTACTAATAAAAATCTCACTCAGGAAGTTAGGGTACAGCGTGCTGTTTCGGACCCTAACCTTTTAAGCATATGCTTCAGAATAAGATATACTACGAACAAAATTATTAGTGTTTTGTAACTTTGTTCTCTTTAAATAATGTATAGGCAAAATAATTAACATAAAGTATATTTCAGTATTTACGGTAATTCATATATAAGTACTAATTTTAATTTTAATACAATAACTATGTTTGTCTACTTTGTTAAAGTGTGGTTAGTCAAACTGTAGATAGGACGTTAGATGAAACAAATCAAACCTTAATCTATTTATCTCTTATAAGAAAAAAAAGAACTTCCTTTAAGCGGGGTGCTGGCCAGTTACACAACGTAAATTATCTATTCTTTTACAGGAGTTAAATGGGTGCGCCAAAGTTCACATAAAATTGCTACTTCGATTATTGGAAGTCCGAAAATGTTTGTTATATAATTTTATATCATAATGATCATTACTTATAACTTGTCTTTGCGCATAACTATCGTAACATTGAATCATTCATGTTAATAATGTCTATCATAATAAATATCTGTAATACTAATGTTAATTTTCATTTATTTTTAAAATATAACGATTTTAAATAATAAAATTTTAAATCATATTTATTTTTTAACAACGACAAATTAGTAATAAAAATTTGTATAATATTTATTTTAAACTTTACCTGGTTTTATTTATAAACTGTCAGGTATCTTCCATACCACATTCAACTTGCTATCAAAATAGAAATACAGTCCCAGAGTCGGGATAGGTACGACGACGAGCGAAGCGAGGAGGAGTGTTAGGTGTCTTTTGTTCCTCAGAGCGGAAAAAGGAGCCCCGCGAAGCGGGGCTCCGTCGACTCCTTGGCGGGCCGAAATCGCTTAATAAGCTAGGTACATGAAAAATAAAAAAGTTGCGGGGATAATCGACATAATAGATGATTTATTGACAATCAAATTTACATGTTGTAATTCAGCGCATACATTGACAGCCGATATAAACCAATACATCCATACTTTATATGTTATGCTTTCAAATACTTATACAATATAAGTTTATAATTATTAAGTTTATTTTAAAAATCATTATGAGTTGTGATGAATAGTTGGAAATGACATTATGTTGTTCAAAAATCTGCCTAAATATAATTATGAGTAATGATGTTGGTAATACAAATGTATATACAACAAATTTGTAGGCAAAAAAATTATGACAAATGATTACTATGATCAAAAAGCGTTATTATGAAAAATAATATGACAAGTAATGTTATGTGAACCAATATGGACCCGAGTTAAATATATGTACCCAATTAAAAAAAGTTTTAAATACTATAAGTATATTCCTAAATGAAAGATGCTACAGAAATGAATAAGACATTGTATTTATTATTAAACCAGCTAGCTGCAGCTATTATTGAATTCAGTTTTTAAGTAAATTAAATTATACTGTAGTGTATAAGTATCATTTATCCCATAACTCCAACTATAGGTATGTACAGTCGCCATCAAATAAATCTGTACTCTTCAGGGTGCTCAAAAACATCTGAACATGCACTTTAACGCCTTGACAATAGAGTCGTGTTCAGATATTTGTGAGCACCTTGTTCGCTCCGATGTATCTGATGGCGACTGTACCACTAATTTTTTTGCAAATTATTCTTATTCTTATCACTGTGCGTTTACCCTACCATAAAAGACGATCCCTGTCAGTGACGAATATGCGTTTTTTATAGAATGATTATTGAGCCAAGTTCACAAATGTGATGCTAACCTTATGTGAACTGAAAATACTAACAGGACGATAAAGATTGTGTTACACGCGTGGTCGTGCCGGAGGTTTTTCCCTGGATTTTCCCCAGACTACTCTCCAACCGCGCACTCCTATCCGTTTATTGGGCCCGGCCTATAAAGCCACAGCCAGGTTAAAAAAAAAAGATTGTGAAACTACGGGCGCATCCAAAAACTCAGAAAAACATGCATTCCGTTTCATTATATATGTTCTTTCCGTATCATTATTCCGAAATCATAAATAAATAAATAAATAAATATTAGAGGACAATCTTACACAAATCGATCTAGCCCCACAGTAAGCTCAAGAAGGCTTGTGTTATGGGTACTAGAACTAGACGACGATATATTTAATAGATATAAATACATAGAAAACATCCAAGACTCAGAAACAAATATTCATGCTCATCACACTAATATTTGCCCTGACCGGGAATCGAACCCAGGACCGTCAGCTTCACAGGCAGGTGCACTACCCACTAGGCTAAACCGGTCGTATACCGTTGAAATAAAATTTTGACATAAAAATTGTTGTGAAACCAATGAGATTTTTACACGGTTTTTTAGAATTTACGTACGATATATTTTTGATATGTATTATTAGCGTATCGGTGAAGAATGACATGATAATGTAACCTATATATAGAGATTGCACGTAAGCTCCATACACCTGCGAAGAAATCTGCACTTTTGTGTACTCCTGTGGGGCTACCGGGAACCGAAAACGAACGAATTAGCAAGTGCGACAGAGAGGGAGATATTCTAACTTAGTTGGCTTTCGATTCGCGGTGGCCCCTCTGAGCCTGTACTCCGAACAGTGAAACAGTGTAAACAGGATCCGAACTTTGAAATCCGATCTTCGCATAGTGCCGTCCCTTTCACTCTCGTATTATATACTATACGAGTGAGAGGGACGGCACGATACGAAATTCGGATTCGAAGTTCGGAGTAGCCCCCCTGGGGCGCTACCGCGAACAGCAAACGAAGTTTTCCCTCTCTGTCGCACTTGCAAGTTTGCACATAAGTGAGACGGAGGGGGAAAACTTCGTTTGTGGTTCGCGGTAGCCCCTCTGGCCCCACGACCAGAGGCAGAGGCGAGGGCGCTCGGTCAATAACAAAGAAAACATGTAGGTATGAGGATATTAATTAAATCTAGTCATGTCGATGCAGCAGTTCGCCTCATGTGAATGATCGCTACACAACCAATTTATCATTACCACTGCCGAACCCTGGTCTACTTACATTAACATAGAATTACCACTGAGAATAACCGCAAACGTAACTTGGTTAATGTAAGTGGATTTAAGAGGATAGAAGCTGGTGAAATGTGGAGTCTAATTGGTACTTAACCTATTGTATTTTGCGTTCAGAACTGAAACGTGGTAGGTAAGTTGGTGGCGGTCGAAATGCAACTTTATTAGGAAGATTTAGAATTTGGAGTGGGTTGAAAAATGCGATGAGAATTTGGTTTGAATTGAATCTAGTGTTATGGTTAAGATGGTGTTCGGTTGCAGATGACACACCTAGTGTCCAGTGTTGCCAGACGGTTACATTTCTTACATTTTTCGTAACTTTTGACCAGCTCGAGTGACATGTAAGTAACTTCTGTTGTAGGGGAAATTTTCGTAACTTTTAAGAACAATGAAACTCTATTTAAAAGAAAGGTCTTTTGTATCTAATCGGGACCAAGCGGGACAATTTATAAGGTTCCATACAGGAAAGGTAACGAAAGAAACCACATGACACGACTCTGTCTGTTCGTCTGTTGTACATATAATTTATTTCTTAAACTGTACACAATCTTGTATTGTTTAAGAAATAAATACTATGACTATGACAATGTACGAGTAGGCAACTATGTATGAGTTTTGAGATATCCCCCATCAGTCCGGCGTAATTCTGTCGCCGAGCTCGCCGAATTCTAGCTGCATGTGGCTAGTAATTCCTTAAAATCGGCAGTTTTGATCAGTAATTATGAGAAATAGAAAAAATGTAACTTTTGCATCAAAAATGTAACTTTTCAGGAAACGAAACGTAATTTACGTTCCAAGGGCCCTGGCAACACTGACTTACATTAACATAGAATTGGCACTGAGAATAACCGCAAATGTAACTTGGTTAATGTAAGTGGATTTAAGAGGATAGAAGCTGGTGAAATGTGGAGTCTAATTGGTACTTAACCTATTGTATTTTGCATTTAGAACTGAAACGTGGTAGGTAAGTTGGTGGCGGTCGAAATGCAACTTTATTAGGAAGATTTAGAATTTGGAGTGGGTTGAAAAATGTGATGAGAATTCGGTTTGAATTGAATCTAGTGTTATGGTTAAGATGGTGTTCGGTTGCAGATGACACATAGTGTCTGGTCTGATCAGATGAGGGCATGATCCCAGGCAGGCATGATCATCAGCTTAGTTACCACTCAATCCGGCTAACATGATGGCGCGTAAACGGCATCAACCTTCGGGCACGGAACCCTAAAGAATTAGTTTAGATATTGCATTTGATCAAAGTCAAACGCTTTAAGAAATCGTTTAAATTATACTTCAAAGAACAGATACCTACTTTTATCGAGGATTATCTAGTAATCATGATATATTATGATAATAAATTAGCGAATCCAATATGGACTGGATGATTGTAGTAAAGTCATTATCATGACTTTGTCATTAGCATATCAAACGATTCGACATGTTTTGTTTTCTTGTGTAACTACACATTGTAAATACCTATTGTTATTTTTTCCTCGTTTTTCTTTCAATTCTCTTTTGTTGTGTACCATTTACATTTACTTAAGTAGGTTAAGTAGTATCATTGTAATAAGCATATTTTGGAGAAAATGACTGACTGTCGAGTTTCTTTCGGCGTTTCTTCTCGGCAGTGGTCTCTTGAGAAACGCTAGTAGTTTTTGACTTGTAAAAGTGCCTTTGCGGCCTACTTGCAAAATAAAGTTCATTTATTTCATTTATTTATTTATAGGATTTGAGCCATGTTTCACTACTTTCGTGCGTGATGGTGATGATAGCAAGATGATAGTATCTGATGAATTGACGATAGAATTGAATAATAAGCGACTATTGATTACGTAGATAACAGAGCCTGATGCCGCCTCCACTTGCTTGGCAAGCAACACTAAACAGCCATGGCAATGATATACTGCACCAGTGCTTTTATCATGAGTTTGCATGACCGTGTTCGCTAGCGACTGCGTAAACGATTTAGTATGCCGATTCTTAGTTCTATTGCGTAACCGCCAGAGGTGCTGTACTTTTGCCCATACAAATTTTTACGCAGTCGCTAGCGAGTACGGTCATTTAAACTCATGGTAAAGGCACAGGTATGGCAATCCGGTACATCGGTTAGTAGTGTAGTGACACGACCTTCCGGCATCAGTCTATCGATGGTCGATGGTTTGCACTAGAATGCCTTAAGAAATTTTACGAGACAGAATTAAAAATAGTAGATTGTATGACAAGGGTCTAAAATGAGCCATATTACCACGAGATAGTTATTTTCCCGAACGAAGTGAGGGAAAATAGTTCGAGGGGTAATATGGCTTTTAGACCAGAGTTATACACTCTACTTTTCACTTCGATTGCGAGAAAATAAATAAACAAAGGTTACCCCACCCAAAATTAACAATAAATTCCACGGCGAAGATATATACTTTTGCAGCATGTTTTTTTTTTCTATCCTCCTTTGACACACAAAACATAGACACTGCGGTTCGCGCGCAACATTCACGCGCGAAAAAAGCTAACTGACTTTCCATTGAGCGCTTCAAAGTGTTGCTCGAACGATTTAACCACTTTTTTAATTATTGTGAAATAGGGAACTACAAACTTAATCTTTAGACTCTTTAGAAAAAATAATTATGTTTCCTGATTGGTCGATTTTAGTAAAGCTGTATTCTGGTTGGTTAATACCCAATACCAAATATTTTTTTAAGAGTTAAATTAGTGTTCTGTGATTGGTGGATTTAATAGGTGAAGTATTTTGATTGGTCAAATTCAAATGTTTTGTAAATCATAAATATGTATTCATATTTTCCCTAGGGGTTAAATGTACTACTTTAGCCCCGCTTGACAAGTCTAATATGACACACTTTTCGAGCATGAGAAGTGAAAAATATATTCTCAAGGCAAGGCCATTCCAGTGCAAATGACCCCCTCTAACAGGCGTGAGTTTGCAATTAACCATCCCGCTGTCTAACGGAAACTCTGCGCGTAATTTCGCAAACCGACAAAAAAATCAAAATTTCGAATTTCGTTTCTTCGACCGGCATGCGAATCACGTAACTTTATGTACTAACGGTAGACAGATTTTACTGTCAATTTTGAAGTATAAAAACGGTAGATAGATTTTACTGTCAATTTTGAAGTATAAATGTATGAGGTGACAATTAAAATTTGACATTAAAATCTACCTAACGGTAGTAAAAAACCCCCCGCTGCGGGGTAATCACGTAACTTTTTTACTACCGTTAGGTACATTTTAATGTCAAATTTTAATTGTCACCTCATACATTTATACTTCAAAATTGACAGTAAAATCTATCTACCGTTAGTACATAAAGTTACGTGATTACCCCGCGGTTTAGCCTAGTGGGTATTATAGTGCACCTGCCTGTGAAGCTGACGGTCCTGGGTTCGAATCCCGGTCAGAGCAAATATTTGTGTGATCGACATGAATATTTGTTTCTGAGTCTTGGATGTTTTCTATGTATTTAAGTATTTATATCTATTAAATATATCGTCGTCTAGTACCCATAACACAAGCCTTCTTGAGCTTACTGTGGGCCTAGTTCGATTTGTGTTAGAGTGTCCTCTAACATTTATTTATTTTATTTTATTTATTTACTGGATTACTTATGAAAAATCTGTCCGGTTGTTGTATTAGAACAATAAAAAAGCTATCATTTTTGTAAAAAAAATATCAGTCACGAAATCGGCAGCATGAAAGTTTATTTTTACCATGATATTTAGGATTTTTTGGCAGAGTTACCAAGGCCTTTTTAAATATTTTGTTAGGTTATTTTGTATCTGTTTCCCTTTCAGTCCACAGTAATTTTTGTGTAGTGTAGTTCTACATTATTTCTTCGCACTGGAAGTCAAACTCCAGTATTTTCGTCAGATCTCTGAATGAGCCTTGCCTTACAATCCCGGAACGTTTACAGGCAGGGTCAACCGTGAGTTACCTTTTACTAGATAGAAATAAGAAAATTACACTATTGACCTACCGTGTTTCCTTCTCGTGACTTAGTGCAGGGTAAGCCTGAGTTATTACCGCCGTCTGTGATACAAGACCATACAAGACTGCCCTGGGGTCCAATTCGGATCGTCTCTTTCGCATACCATTAGCATTTTAAATAAATATTAGGGGACAATCTTACACAAATCGAGCTAGCCCCACAGTGAGCTCAATAAAGGTTAGTGTTATGGTTGACAGACGACGATGTATTTAATAGAAAATAATACACGCATTGTATTTGTAATACACGCATGTTTTGAAACTTAATTCTTAAATGAATTGCCATCTTAGCCTCTGTTTTACCAGTTGTATGTTTTATGTTTTACGTTCTTTTTCAACTAACTGTATTTGTGTGGACATCTATAATTGGCTTTGTTATTAGCTATAAAGTTTTGTATTATTTTTCTGTAATGCTGTTGATGCCCCGAATAAATAAAAATGAAATAAAATAGAAAATAATTGTAATCCTAATAATATTCAATAGTTTATTTACAGACCGTAAAAATAGTTAAATAATATTACAACTAGCTTAAATCTAAAACAGGCCCTTGGAGCATTGTACCGAGGATGCTGGCGGCATTTCCTCGCTGTATCGCAATGCTGATACGTTGTGCGAGGAAGTCGCCAGCTCTTTGGTCATCAGTTACGTTAACCAAACGCTTTTGAATGAATGATCCGTTTTAACTAAAAACTTATTTTCATGGCGATATTCGCAAGTTTCCGCGCACAAGCGCAGCATATCGCGAGACAATATTATTTGACGACCGGTTTAGCCTAGTGGGTAGTGCACCTGCCTGTGAAGCTGACGGTCCTGGGTTCGAATCCCGGTCAGGGTAAATATTTGTGTGATGAGCATGAATATTTGTTTCTGAGTCTTGGATGTTTTCTATGTATTCAAGTATTTATACCTATTAAATATATCGTCGTCTAGTACCCACAATACAAGCCTTCTTGAGCTTACTGTGGGGCTAGTTCGATTTGTGTAAGATTGTCCTCTAATGTTTATTTATTTATTTTATTTATATTCTTGACGGCGCTCTCGAAGAAACTGGCAGGTGCAAATCGAATCGCAAACGAAATTCTTTTGTGTATTCTCTTTGTCGCACTTGTCAATAAATTAACAGGCCAACAGACAGGGAGATAGATGCACGAACCAACTTCGTTTTCTGTTGTCAGTATATTTATAATCTTAGGAACCGTATCTTTCCGTTCTTCTTATTTGCTTAAATGTTAGGGCGGATTGCACCAACTCGGTTACAGTCCGATCGATCAACCTTAGATAAAATTTCACGAACATTTACGATTACAGATGAGACGGTTTGGACGGGTTGGTGGCGGAATGTAAAGGAAGGCACTGTCAGTTAGGCCCTCAATATTGAAACGTGATTGGGATTTGACTTGAACGATAACAATAGACCAGGTGAGTAAGGTTGAACAAGCTGGCTGATGCATGCGTTCTATGTTATCGAGTATTAACATATTATCAGATGTCTATTAAAAATAATTAACCGCATGTGTAACATATACTACAGCAATATAAATCTTCGTTGAGATCTGCATAACAATTATGATAATCTACTTATTGCCTTATAGTAATACGAGGTGGGCAATCCCTGTTCCGGTCGCATTTTGTACCTAATACGACGTACTACGTATATCATATAGGGTGAACACCAGTGGCGGCGCGTCAAAAATTTTCTTAGGGAAGCCAGAAATAATTTGCCTTTCTTATTCTTCATGAGCCGTAGTGAAAGAATTGGACTGGCTGAATATTAGGCAAGCCGGTGGGAATCGAGTTGTATGGACGCTCCGCCACTGGTGAACACTCTTAATAATAATAATAATAATAATATACTTTATTGTGCACTATACAAAATGGAAATGTTAAAACAAATTTTAACTCTGACAATAATGCAAACAACAGGCGGTCTTATCGCTAAAAAGCGATAAGACTCTTCATTCTTAATTCAAAGATTTTTTTTTATTGATCGTTGTAAAAAAAATTGTGCATCTTATTTTTTTTCTATAAGTGTATTAAGAGTCATTGGTGCTTGTCCGTTATTGGTGTTGTCATCCTATATACTTAGTGCTTTTCTAAAAGAATGTGAGGAAATTTGAAAATCTAAGAAAGAAGCAAAATTCTGGGTATTCACTAATAAAAAAACGCGCCTCAGCAGCCGGAGCGACAAGTGCGGAGGCAATGTCAGAACTCGCCGGAAATTTCCAATACAATCCCATTACCGACCTATGAATTCGCGAATTCTAATCCTAAAAGCCAACAAGGGGGTGGTCGAAGTCTCAAGCGTTCACAGGTTACAGCAAGGGTCCCGTAAGCTAGTAAGTTGTATAAAAAAAACTAGGCAGATCTTAATCAACAATTACGATGATTTAATAGTAGTTTATGCAACTAATACATAATGAGAGGTCTCAAAACACGAGTGTGGAAACGAGCGTCAGCGAGTTTCATAATAGGATCACACGAGTGTTTTAAGGCCTAATTATGTACAGTTGCATATACTACTTTATCTACATCCGTATATTAAATCCTCTTTCATGTGTTCAGGATAGGAACTATTGCGCTGCAAGTGTAGTGAGGTAGAGTATGAGCCCGTTGAAGTCTTTTGAGCTGTTATGGCCATCTCCGCCCCGGACCGGCGCGATATTGTAAAGTTGGTCCTTACCTACACTTTTTGAGCACATAAAAGAGGATTTACTGTATGGGTGTAGATAAATATATATTAGGCATTTTTATACAACGACGGTTACAAACAAGCCTACGACCTGGCTGATGGTAAGCAGACACCGCAGCCTATGAACATTTCCGACTTCAGTAGAACCCGGCCCTTTATTGACAAGGATATTGACAGGCAGACGAAAATAATACAACAAAACATATTGTTATCAGGGCCAATTAATCATAATCAATGACATAGGTAATCGTCTATTTATAGATTTATGGTTAAAAATAGGTGTGATTGAAGATAAAATAATCCTACGCGTGATAATGACGTTTCAAAGGAAATAGCTTTGATGATATTGATAACATTTATAAGATTAGTGAAAATGTAACACTTTCAAGAAAAATGTTAAGTAAGATATCATCAGTTTTAGGGTTCCGTACCAAAATGGTAAAAAAGGAACCCTTATGGTTTCACTTTGTCTGTCTGTCACATCGCTAAATATCGCAAAAACTGCTTATGCTATGGATTTAAAATTTGGAATAGTTATAAAGAAGGCTTACCTACATACATAGAACATGACTTTTTTAAATATTTCTATGTATTTTCTGTGAAATATGAAATGAAAGATAATAAATAGGTGGTTCAAAATTTGAAAGTAGTATTTTAAATGTGGAGTGGGGTGTCATATGAAAGGGCTTGGGTTGCACATTCTGAAACAATTTTTTTTACGTTGTCATTTTTGTTTTATGAGGGAAAATGTAAAAAAAATGTCTAGGCCGTGTCTAGGTCAAGAAGAAGAGGGAAAAGGATGAAATGAAGATAGAGTTGAAAGGCAAGAATAGATTATGGAAAGAAAAGAGAAGAAAAGAATAAGACATCATCATTATCATCAGCCCACTGCAGTCCACTGCTGAACATAGGTCTCCCCCAAGGTGCGCCGTAAATCCCGGTTCTCCGCCTTACGCATCCAGTCGCCTCATACTAGAGCATGCAAACCGGGATTCCGGGATTCCGAAATACCGGGATCTCGAACCGATTTTTACGGTAAATCGATACTGGGATCGGAACAGACTGGGATCGAAAAATATAAAAGTCTTATGTAGTCGTAAAATTAATAAGAAGGCAACAATAAGAGAGTTGAGCATTTATAATTATTTTGTTATTATTTGTTACTATTCTCTGTCCTAAATATTTTTTCTACTTATATAAATAAATAAATAAATATTAGAGGACAAATCGAACTAGCCCCACAGTAAGCTCAAGAAGGCTTGTGTTATGGGTACTAGACGACGATATATTTAATAGATATAAATACTTAAATACATAGAAAACATCCAAGACTCAGAAACAAATATTTATGCCCATCTCACAAATATTTGCCCTGACCGGGATTCGAACCCAGGACCGTCAGCTTCACAGGCAGGTGCACTACCCACTACGCTAAACCGGTCGTCACTAGCGTCTGAAGTAACCCTTCAGACGCTAGTTCTACAAACTTCTCTAGACAACAACGACGCCTACAAAAACATTCATAGCAATCACAAGCGAGCTTACTTTGCTAGATCAGAGTTTTGTAACCATGAAGTAAGAATAAGAGCCGGCAATACACACACAATGATATGCGAAAGAGATGCAACCATAGACAACAATACACCTAGGAACGAGATACAATGTATCATCTCCTGTCCCTCATCGCGTATTATTTGTAACCGGCCTGTGTCACCGAAACGTCATCAATGTATTCAAGCCATATTCAAGCCTATTGGCTTAATTTAAATTTAGCGCCAATGTATATACAGCACGACTAATTATGAGATGACAGAATTGTGCTACATCCATATCAGTAGACCCCGTTATCTTGTCGCACAGAAATTGTTTTTCAGTAGAGCGTGAATATTTTTTTATCGACTTTCTTGATATCGATGCTTATATAATGCAATTGAATTTTCGCCTTTTAAGTTTATGCTCAATTTTAATGAAAACTTTTTGTATTACCATTACCAGCAGCTTTTAAAAAGCAATTGTTATTTGAAATTGTGTGGGGCTGGTCAGTGCGTCCTTCGCATGTATAAGTATGCAGCAGGATTTACAGTTGCCGCCCAATGCGGAACTTGTAAGCACGAAAATCGCTATATAACCCATAGTTACACTGACCATGTACAATTGTGTAAAGTTTATTGTAATTACCTATTGTGGAAAAACTATGATAAATAAGAGATAAGTTCGCCTTTGTACTCTAATCTTATGTGACATGTATATTGTTTTAACCTGTGATACAATTTGAATAAGCGATAAAATTCATAAAATGCAACATCAAAAACGCTTTCGTATAGGTACTTACCGAGCTAAAAGATAGGTTGTTGATAATTTCCGTGAACTTGTGCATATTCTCTTTACAATAATCTCTATTTTTTGTGAACCAGTGTTTGAAAGGGTTTTGACCGCTTTTTTAAAGGAATTGCTATGAAAATACGCATATGGTCCGATATGTACAATAAAGTGCTTACATAGGTACATACATACATAAATCCTAACGAACACCCTAGACTTTTATTTCTTCGTATATTATTCGGGGCGGCACAGTCCTGTGTAATATATCTCACGTTAGTGTAAATTTATGTAGAATGTGTAAGAAGTAAGTAAGTTATAAGAATTAAATGATTTTAATTTTTAAGCGCACGGGTTACAGCAGTTACTTTTGAGTTCTGTCGCGGATTGTCGTGAAGAAAGTTAATATTTCTATTTAAAAATGGTATTTAATCATTTTATAATCTTAACTAACACCCGTCATAACCCGTCGTCTACCGTCTCATTACGAAAGAAAGAAAGAAGATATTTATTCGGATAACACAAGTATCTATGTAATACACCTTAAAAGCTAACAAACAGATGTGCTACCGAAAAGGTCTCCACTCAGCAATGCAGTTGACAAAGCAGTGCCAACGGCGCTGGTTTTCTGTGGATCCAGCGAGGTGTGCGGGACAGCATACCGCATATACTACGCGACTCGAGTTAGAGGATATAAATACATACAAGTACAAAAATAATATTATCATATATGTTTTAGAGTTAAATAATTTATACAGATGACGTCTAAAAGGCAGTGGCAAACAGAATACTATCTACTTATTTTCAGAGGATGTAGAAAAGAAAATGATTATCATGTACGAATAACCTTAGGCATCAGACACGAATGCTATTGTTTATTTTTTTCGCCGGGACGCTTATTATAAAATTCTGTTCCACGAAATTTGTATAGTATTAAAATGTGTGTAATTTAATATCTATTTTTAATGCCGAAAGGGTTCAAACTAAAACTGAATTTCATAATATTTCATGATGATGAGAAAAGATTTTCCGAAACGAATAATATGGAGCTAATCAAATACACAAAGTTCAACAAGTTTGCTCAGCGAACCTAACACAAATTAGTGTTATAGATAACAGATTCCAAGTTACAATGGATGAGATAGCAGTCAAATGCAAACAAACAACCATTACACACACGGTATCCGAGTGAAGATGTCGGGGAAATGTGAGGAGTCCAACGAAGTGGAATATAGTTATGATGAAGCGGTGGAACTAGCCGGTAAGTCTACAATTTTAGCTTTGAAACGCCTGTTTCTATTATACATAGGTATATAACCGAACCTACAGATAGACTAATAAGTTGCGTTCTTTAAAAGTTAGCTGTGTAAAAAGAATGCACTCTCAATGTATAGTTGACGAAATATAATTTGCATCAATTCCCGATACACGTTGTTCGAGGAATGACAACTAGAGGTGATTAAACTTTACTGAAACAGTACATTAAGTACATTTTTGAATAAACTGTAGCTCGGTCCCGATGTCAAGCAATGAGACGATGCCAAGCATTTTACCAGGTAACCTTTGATTCGCTACATTTCATCTAATATCATACGTACGGGTACCTACACTTAAGATTATGAATTGGCCGAATTGGGTCAAAGTAATGCGTACAAAATGCAACTTAATTTAAGATTGTAAATCAGAAAAAGTGGTCAAAAAAATCACAACGGTACTTATCTGAAAGTTATATGAGTGCTCGTACTTATGCAGATTACGAGTATACCCTATTTATCATGCAGTACTTACCAAGTGAAACTAACGATGTTATAAAATGCAGGTCATGGTCGTTACAACTATATGGTGCTGGTGGCGTGCTGCGTCATCAGCAACGCCGTGGCACTGGACATGTTTGGCTTCGGTTTGATCCTGGCCACGGCCTCCTGTGACCTACAGCTGGGCATCGGTCACATTGGTGTGCTGGCGTCTATGCCTTTTGCAGGTTAGTTCTATAAACCAGCCGTAATTCGAATTTGGTTTGATCCAAGCCGCGGCTTTCTGTGATCTATAGTTGGGGATAGGTGAAAATGCTGGCCTCTGTATCTTTTGCAGGTTAGTTCTGTCACTACACAAATAATGCCAACACCTGTCTATGGTCTTTTGCGCAAGACAAAGAGAAGCATTATCTAGAAGTATTAGTCTGGTTTCATTGGTCCACCGTTTTTTCCAGGTCTTCTGTTTGCGTTCGCATGGGGCTACTACGCGGACACTCGCGGCCGGCGGAACGCGCTGCTGCTGTCCGGCTCTGTTGGGTTCGTCATGGCCGCCCTGGGCAGCCTCTCACCCAACTGGCAGACTCTTCTGGTCATGAAACTTGTCGGCTGCAGTTTGTGAGTGCACTAGCACACTTCCACGTCTTCGGTTCCAGTGAGCTTACTGACAACAGCAACCGACGGCGACTAACTATGGGTTTCTTGATAGCCACTCTGGACAACTTGTCAAGCAATTAGCCACCTACTCTGTTTATGAAACTGGAGACACATGGAGAAACATGAAACTGTAGTTTGTATGCTATGGATATTTCCAGGTCTTTTATACGTGTTCCTGCAGGATTACGTGCAGACTGCCGCTGTCCTCCTTCTTTGAGGCACGGCGCCTGTGCAGCTGGTCACCCAACCGATACTTCTGGCTCCGATCTTACCTTCTCCTTTTGATACCGACTCTTCTGATAGTGAATCCAGTAGGTAGTTTAAAGTTATCCTTAAAAAATATGTTTGAAATAACGAACGTGTGTTACAGTTCGTCAGCGTCCTACAGTCTGACGATGACGTACCTGGGTGAGTGCACGGGCAACAAACACAGAAGCCAATACATGTTCATCATGAACAGTGTCAACCTTTTCTCTGAAGCTGTCACATTCAGTAAGTCTTTTTACTTCATCATTATCCTCTTAGCGTTTACCTGATTATTATCTAAAGGAGCCCGCGATCTGGTTTGGTACCTACTTGGCGTAGACACGTGGTAGGCACACGCCAAATCTTGGGATACGTAGTGTTACAAAAGCGACTGCCATTTGACCTTCCAACCCAGAAGGAAAAATAAACTTTTTGGGATTAAACAAGTTTCTTTACGATGTTTTTCTTCATCAATAACCATCAAGCGAT
The DNA here is from genome assembly GCA_963556455.1 of Epiblema foenella. Classification (NCBI taxonomy): domain Eukaryota; kingdom Metazoa; phylum Arthropoda; class Insecta; order Lepidoptera; family Tortricidae; genus Epiblema; species Epiblema foenella. The sequence continues at coordinate 30,026,736 of OY747098.1, read as the reverse complement.
ATTTATTTCGTTGGTACAAGATAAGGCAATTCCAGTTATTTGTTTGAGATCATTTAATCCAAGGAGACACAAGCCACTCTTACGAGTAGGTACCTATGTACGCTATACGGACTACTTCCAAACGACTTAGTATATGAGGAGTTTTAGTACCAACTGCTTAATCTATTTTTTTTTATACAACGCCGGTGGCAAACAAGCTTACGGTCCACCTGATGGTAAGCGGCCACCGCAGCCTATAGACGCCCGCAACTCCAAAGGAGTCACTTACGCGTTGCCGACCCTTAAAAATTTGAGCATGAACTGTGTTGACAACAGAAGGGACAAATTTAGGTCTCTCGCTCTCAACACAGTGCATCCTCCGGAGCTCCGGCAACCTTGCTCACATCCAGGAACACAACACTACATACTTATATAGTAGATAATGTTATTATGGCTGTGGTCTTCTGCAAGGCGGAGGTACTTCCCCAGTTGGGCTGCTCCAAATTCGAGCAAGATGACATTTTTTGTGCCCTACCTCTCGTAAAATATATAAGTAGACAAACCAAAAATGGGACAAAAATAACGTGATGAAGGAATTGACGAGACTGATAGAACGAAAAAGCAATATTTAAACATAAATAATGTTGCGATTTTTTAGTGCTAGCCTTCGTCATCCTGCCCCTGCCCTTCAACATACCCCTGCCGTGGCTGGGCATCAGCTACCGCGCCTGGCGTCTCCTCACCTTCATCCTGGCCTGCCCCTTGGGCGTTGGTGCCGCCATGATCTGGTTCCTGTACGAGAGCCCTAAGTTCCTGGCCAATAGAGGCGACAATGACAGAGCGTTGCAGGTGCTGACGAGGGTTTTTGAAGTCAATGGCGGGAAAAGAGACGAGTATCAGGTGAGATGAAAGCGAATTATCCTCGTGTTAGCTAGCGTCCTGTCACTGTCCTGTATCTATCACATTTTACTTACACTGCTGACTTATAGCTGCTGGTTATATAGTTAGTGAAAAGTATATTTAATTAAATCTAATGACAGCACACATATGGGCAGGACATGAGCATTGGGCAATGGTCAAGCTTTTCAGTGATCTTTGCCCACAAATACGACAGTCGTATCTGTCACCTAATACAGAAGGCTGTTGGAGCTACTTCTTGCATTAGAGATGCCACCCGCTTGCGCAAGATGGCGTGGAAACCATCAGTGCGTGCCTTCGCCAACATCCTCTATGCGCTGCAGCAGCGTCAAAGCAGTCCCATCAGCATTCTGAATTCCATATATGACATTGAAAATATAATTTCGTGTGCTCATACTACTCTTGTATAAAAAGTTGAAATGTTAGGCTTTATATACTTGTACTTTAAATGTTTTCGGTACTGATTACGATGTTCAACTTAGATTTGGATAAACTTTGATTTTCAGGTAAAAACTCTGGCTAAAATCCAGGGAGCACAAGACAGGCAGCCATTTTGGCAGTCCGTTATACGACAAACGTTGCCTATATTTAAGCCGCCTCTTCTGTGGAGGACCATGCAGCTTTTTTATTTAATGACCATCTGCTGTGCCACGTAAGTCGCACGTATCTCAACTGTAGGGGTTTCCTCATTGTTCAGAAGATGCGCTGTCGTTTGGGAGTGAGGTACATATATATCTCCCTAACGGTTAACACAACGAATCCTGAAGACTTAGGCCGGCAATGAGCTTGTAATTCTTCCGGAATCGCTGGCGTTCATAGGCTGCTTTTACCAAGAAACAGGCCGCTTTTTTATCACGGGTATAAAAAAAAAATCTTGAATTATTCTCACATATATTATTACTTTGGCCATACTACTTATAAAAAATGCTACAGCATTAAATCCTTTGACTGACCTGGTATTGACCTGGTACTTTAGAAAATCATACAGAGTTTTCAATTTAAGGGTTCGTTTTTTTATTATCGCGGGGTAATCACGTAACTTCTGTACTACCGTTAGGTAGATTTTAATGTCAAATTTTAATTGTCACTTCATACATTTATACTTCAAAATTGACAGTAAAATCTATCTACCGTTAGTACATAAAGTTACGTGATTCGCCTGCCGGCGTCAATAAAAGGAAGGATGATTTTATTTATGGATTTCAGCAACAACATATTCGTGATGTGGTACCCCACTATAGTGAATTCGTTCTTCGCGTCCCTCTCGCAGGGTGCTGCAGATGGCAGAAGCTTCTGCGATCGGTTCGTTAGTAATCTCACAGCTGCTCCCAGGGACAGTGGAGATGTGAGTACAGCCGTCAGATACCTATACCGGAGCCAACACATTTGAAGGCTCGACACTTTACTGCCAAGTATATGACACCTATTAATCACCTCTGTCATGGTGACATAAATTTGAAAGTGCCATGCATTGGGTTAGTGTTGAGCATAGGGACTTTTACCTTATTGTGACTTTTGGGGTATTATCTCCGAATATACAGGGTATAACAAAACTAGTGAGGATCCGTTTAAGGGCATATTCGGTATCGTGTTCTGATTCGGAAAAGTGAAATTTTTTTTTTTCTATGGGGCAGGTTGTCTAAGTCAGCCAACTGACCATACAAAGGCCAAAAATTTATTGCGTCAAAAAAAAAATCTTCTACTTTTTCCTAATCAGAACACGATACCGAATATGTCCTTAAACGGCAAACAAGAAAAAATACAAAAATAGTTTATTTATACACAGTGCTATTAACATTACCAAACGATCAATATATAAAAAAAAGAAAAATGTTACAGACACTGCATGACAGTTTTGTCACACCCTGTATTTACGTTAAAAAATGATTTTTTTTCTGAGAAACCTTACATTAATTCCTAAAGATCTATCAATAGACGATCATGTGGGCTTACGTACAAAAAAAATATATTTTCAGTTAGGTGTATAGAGAGCCGGAGAGCCCACTTAAAAAAATCGGTACACAACATATTATACAGGCCAAGTGATTAGCAATGAAAATTCATTATTATAAATACTTTATGATGATAAAAAATTTTACTAAACACAAATACCTTAAATAATACAGATATTGATATAAAATACAAATACATAGATATAGAACTGTGACTATGATCAGGATCTAGGGTCTAGGTTGGGCATCCCGGAGCCAGCTTCACACCCATACTTTATCGTATTAACATGATTCTCATGATGATACAGTACTTCTCTTGATGTATATTCGCTAGATTTTTGCCTTTCCTCACTTCAGCTCTATCAATTTCCAGTGGACCTGCGACGACACCATATCTTTCAACACCCTGTACACCGGCATCACCGCCGGTTTCTTCTTCACCGGCCTCAACCTCTGCGTGTCTAAGGTCGCGGCCTGGCGCCGCCTGGTACTCCTCACCACGTTCCTCGTGCCTGGCGTCTGTGCGGTCCTGCTGAACGTCATAAATGAACCAGTCGGCGTCCTGGTGCTGTTCACGTTAGTCCAGGGTACAGCGATTGGGATCGGAGTGGTGGCGTCGTATTTCGTGGATCTGTATCCGACTTCGTATAGGTAAGTTTGTCATAATTAGATTCTAAAATGCATTCTTCACCGGCCTCAACCTGTGCGTCTCCAAGGTCGCCTGGCGCCGCCTGATCCTCAACACCACGTTTCCCGTGTCTGGCGTCTGTGACTGGTGTAGCTAGTTTCAAGGTTCTCCTTATATCCTTTTATGGGAATTTGGAATGAGTAGCAGTGTATCTTGCACTCTATATACACATCCACTGAGACGTGAGATCGCGTTTTTGTAGAAATACTTATTGATGTTTCTGCCTGAGTGACAGAGTGACAGCGGCCATCAAAATCTTCTAAAATAATAGCTTCAATTCAAAGAACTTTATATTAGTTTGCATTCAAAGTCCCCAACCCCCCATCCGTTTTACTTTCCTTTTTCATTAGAGTTTGCAGTAGGTTGTTAAATGTTGCCAGGGGATTGCGAGACTTAAGTGGCAGTGGGCAGGGCACATTGCTCGCAGGACTGACGGTCGATGGGGCCAGAAACTGCTTGAGTGGCGTCCACGCACCGGAAGACGAGCTGTCGGTAGGCCTCCGACAAGGTGGAGTGATGACCTGGTGAAGGTCGCGGGAATCCGGTGGAAACGAACGGCACAGGACCGGTCTAAATGGCGAGCCTTGGGGGAGGCCTATGTTCAGCAGTGGACGTCTTTCGGCTGAAATGATGATTGCAGTAGGTTTGTTTCGCCAGGGCTCTAGTGACCAGCCTCGCGATGATGACGGCTCGGGTGGGCTCCCTCTCCGGTATTAACGTCATCGGCCCGGCCATGACCACCAACTGCGAGCTGACTTTCTACTGCTGCGCCGCTTTCGTGTTCAGTAAGTTTGTTTTCATACCTGCTATTCAGAAAACAGCCATTGTTGCCATCGAATGAGGGATCAAAGTCGTACTTTTCTTCCCTCATTTGAGAGCAACTTCCATTCGGTAGTAAAATTATGTTTTAGACATTTCATGTGTTTAACAGCGGGCCTCATAGGCGGTGTGGACAGCAGTATACATGTGTCACACGGTAGCAAAATTATTTCCGAATTGGGCGCAAACACTTGAATCCCTCGCTACGCTGAGATTCTGCTTTGGAATGCCTCGCTTCGCCCAGATTTCTATTGTAGAATTTTTCGCTGCCCTCAGGATTCAATATACCGCCCTCACCGTAAATATATCATTTTGCTCCCTTGTGATACAATTTACTATTACCTAGAGGTCTGTCTTTGGCATCGACAGACCCATCAATTATAAGTTGACGTTCTGCTTAATGCCGTCGATTTCAATAAGTTTATAGTACCTTAAATAGTTGTATATGTCGCTGATATGCGATATAATATATATACCGGACGACAGTTAAAAAAGGAAACACAGTCTCTTGATACAGTAAGCCTCAAAAATAATAGCAAATCTAGGTGGAGGCCTTGAACTGTACCTACCAAAATCAAAAAATCAAAATCAAAACATTTATTCTGCAAATAGGCCTCAAGGGCACTTTTACAAGTCAAAATCTATCTAGGTACATCAAATAAAAATAATACAATAATCAAAGTATCATTAATTAAATGTAGTGTTACATGTCAAAAATAAGACTAAGAAACTAATAACAATCGAGATTTGTTAGAGATGTATAAGGTCTCTAAGCGTCAAGATAAAAGGTAATAAAGTAGGTACACTAATCATAATGAAATATTTTGAGCTATATCTATAACACGTCAACATGAAAATAATAAAATCTAATAAATAAATATCCTCAGAGGTGTATAAGGTCTCTGAGCGTCAGTCTAAAAAATTAAATCAAATGAGAACAGTGAAGTCTCTCATCATGTCAATTCCACTGAACACTAGTACGAAGTTACTAGTTCTTGCAAACATGAACAGACCGTACCTAATCCTGAATGGAGTCACGTTGGTGCCGTGGAAGATATCGAGGGCTCTGGTGTGGGACGCTACATGTGCGCGCAATTCCACATCCAGGTAACCCACTCTCAGGTTGGCGCTGCAGCTGACCAGACCCAAGTTCTCAGCGCTGCAAATACTAAACTTTATTAGGTAACTACGAATTTACGGCGCTTGCGGTGGAGACACTGGGACCCTGGTCGGCGGACATGAAGGCCTTCATGAGAGCCCTGTCGTCGCGGCTGGTTGACGCCCTCGGGTTACCCCAGGGCTGGCGCTTACCTCTGGCAGAGAATTTCTCTCGCCATTCAGAGAGGTACCGCGGCCAGCGTATTGAGCACCATGCCGCAGGCAGAGTTACTGGACGGCGTATTCTTCTTATATGAATAAATAAATAAAAATAAATAAATATTAGTGGACAATCTTACACAAATCGAACTAGCCCCACAGTAAGCTCAAGAAGGCTTGTGTTATGGGTACTATACGACGATATATTTAATAGATATAAATACTTAAATACATAGAAAACATCCAAGACTCAGAAACAAATATTCATGCTCATCACACAAATATTTGCCCTGACCGGGAATCGAACCCAGGACCGTCAGCTTCACAGGCAGGTGCACTACCCACTAGGCTAAACCGGAAAAATGAAAATAATCTATTCCGGAACAAGTCCATAGATAGCATTATAAAATAAAAATTAAAAATGATATTGAATAGAATTAAATTAAATTGAATATAAAAAAATAAATAAAATTACAATAAATTAATAAGCACCTCTCCAAATTGCGGGTTACCCCGAGCCCCGACGACAGGTCTATGGTACTCCCTCCAACGCTCGTGTAGCGGGCTGGCGTCCCACTCTCTTACCGCCGCGAGCATAGTGTTAGAGGAAGCGTAAATTGCCTTCCTGGCAGTGGCGGTCCTCTTGCGCAGCAGCGCGGGCCAGGCCCTTATATATATTATTTTAGCGTTTAGTTAGGTATATTTTAAGGTATTTTTTATTTCTTTTGTTTTTCTTGTATATAATTATTAGATAAATGAAATCATCCTGAATGTTAGGTATTAAATTATTATTATTTTATATAATATGGTTTATTTGTTTCTTTACCAGGTGGCGTTGCTGTAACTCTGCTTCTACCTTCAGACAAAAAGTCTAACGTATGAGACATTAAAATAGGTAGAAATACAATTGTAACATGTTAGTAACTAACAGTTATTTTATTTATCACCTTTCATAACTACGGTAGGTATGTGTAAACTTCAACTTATTTAGTCAGGCTTTTATAAAAGGTCTGTTAGAAATAATATACCATCCAATTTTGGTAACTCAGTACATAACCAGTCGTCTACCGGTGCCGGGGATCCCCGGGCTCATTACAAAAGAATGCCATTGTTTATTTTTTTTCGCCGGGAGACCACGGAAAACGTTCATTGTTTTTTGACATAAGTTACCGACATAATGGATACTTTCTTACATCCATGCAACAAACTAAAACTGTATAGCCATAACGTGACCATAACAAGTGACTGTGAGCTGTATAGCCATAACGACTGATATGTTGTGTTTAAAAAATGTCCAAAAATGTAATCCACAAAACAAATATATAAGTACTTAATATCGAACCTGCTTACTCATAAGACTCGGTTGACAAATGCGACCTGTAGACTAGAATAGCCGGACATGAGAAATCATTTTTGACCAATCTGAAATGCTTCGCTCACGCGGTCAAGTACCTTATAAAATTTAAAATTATGAATTATGAATTACCTTCTACCTACCTACCTTCCTAACCTAACATAAACTGAAGGGAACAAAGGACTCCAGATTTGACTCCCGAGCCTAGCGAGGATGTTCTGAGTTATGAGGTAATTAAGACTGAGTCCTGAGTGTAGTGAGGGATTTAAGCGAGACCCAAGACAAAAACAGTATTATCCCCAAGGAGTATACTTATTCAAATTTTCTCACTTCTTGCGAGACAATAAACAAAAACCGTTCAAATTCGAAAAAAGTGGCGGCCATCTTTATTTTGTGTATTTACGGTTAGATTACGTTTAAAGTTTTAAAATCGATATCAGAGCCTCCTAGAGGAGAGGCCACCTAGAACGAATCTGAAGTCAGATTAGAAAAAAGTTGCGGCCATATTGATTTTGATTATTTACTATCCGATTACATTCAAAATCGATATCTGAGCGTCCGAGAGGCCACTAAGAATGAATCTGATGTTACATTTCAAGAAAGTGGTGGCCATCTTGATTTTGTTTATTTACAGTTCGATTACGGTCAAGATTCATATCTGAGCATCCGAGATGCTTCTTAGAACGAAACTGACGTCAGATTTCAAAAAAGTGGTATTTCGTCGTATTGTTGTTGAGTCCAAATTAAATATTAAACAAAATTAAGATGGAAGAACTGACTTCAGATTCGATCCAAGTGACCTCTCGGCCGATTATATATCAATTTTGAACGTCAGCGAAGCGTAAATAAACTAAATCAAGATGGCCGCCATTGGTTAAAGATCTGACCTCAGATTCGTTGATATCTCGGACTCTTAGATATCAAGTTTGAACGTAATCGGATAAGGATTCAGTAGGTGATAGAAACACGCCCTGCAGCAGGCACTGAGCACCGCGGACAGCGCGCCTCCCCGCCGCCGTGCGGACTTCACGAAATTCGACTTTAAGGACATAAAAATAAAAACTATGGGAAGCGAATTTCAATATAACCCGGCGGGTTATAATCATCCCATCATTGCATCCCTGCTGGCACGAGTTAGGCACAGCCCCAACAGCATTCTAAATGTGTTTGCCAATAGGTATGACAGCCCAATGCTGAAGCATTGGCTTGGACTGGTTAAAGGGGTAGCGCTCAATACCTATTGATAGATTGCATTTAATTTGTATTTATTTTTTACTAACTTAGTTTTAACATAATTTTTAAGTCTTGTTTGTTGTTACTAACATCTATGGAGTCCTGTGCTTCGAAATAAAGAATTTATTATTATTATTATTATTATAATGAAATTCAGTACAAAATTACAATCCGTCTAAAGCCAAAGGCTATAATGAATTGCTTGCGGTAAGGTTTGAATGATTGGGCATTGTCTAACAGTGCCTTTGTACTCGCTACCGACTGCGTAAACAATTTCTTAGTTCCATTACGTAACCGCCAGGGGCGCTGTACTTTTGCCCATTAAATTTTTACGCAGTCGTTAGCGAGTACGGTCATGTAAACTCATGGTAAAGGCACAGGTGGCGTGAAAAACTCGCGTACGTAAATAGGTGTCATATTATACAATTTTGTTTCACAAAACAGTGTGAGAAAACTACCTAGTAATTAGTAACCGACGATTCTAAATTCTAATTAGAATTGTCAAGCGAAGTTGCATATTCTGTTCATTTTATTTGAATTAGAATAACATACTTTTTTCCACACAACCGTTCAGCTCCGAAGTTGCCATCAAACAGTTGCTTTAGACGCAACAAATAACGCACAATGATCTTCTAAAACAATGAGGGGAAATTATGACACCCATATAAAATTAAGTAAATAATGAGACGTTATCTACTTCATATTATATATTTGAAGTAACGTCGGCAACCGTGCCAAGCGTTAACTGAGCACCGTTTACTAATACAAAAATGACCTTATTTCGTAGGCGCTATGGTTCACCGATAATCCGTCCAGTCATGGTGAGTTACTTTGGCTTGACGCCAAATGTTTATTAAATAGTTATTAATATTATCTTTAATGATTTGTGCTCTCCTGAGGTGATAAGGTGACTGATATGAATGGTGTAATTATAATTATTATCGGTCGGTAGGTGGGCACAATTTATGGAAAAATACTATTACCTTACTCTTGCCCTACCGTCTAATAAGACGCGAACATAGCCTAGATTTTTAACGGTACGCGCTGTGAAGTTGTGGAACGAGTTACCCTTGTCAATAAGACAGTCCCAGTCTGTCGCCTCACTCAAGAGTAATTTGAAGAAATTGTGGCTCTCCAACGACTTGCGATTTGGTTGAATACTATATTTATTTATGTATATTCATTTAAATACACATAGAGTGATCCCCCCCAAATTTAATATTTTTTGTACTTTCACATCTCTTTTATTTATGTAGGGGTTCATAGAATAAACCTGCCTATCAAATTTCATTTTGGTAGTGCTTATAATCTCCGAGTAAATCAGCTGTGACATACGGACGGACGCACGGCCGGACGGACATGACGAAACTATAACGGCTTTGTTTTTGCCCTTTTGGCTACGGAACCCTAAAAACAGGGTTTTAGTTAAATTGGGGGTTTTAGCATAAAAAAATGCATTTTACGTGGCCCTACTGATTTGACCCGTGTTTTCGCGAAGAAACTGATTGACTCCAGGGTTTTCGCGATACAACTACTAGTTTAGTGAAATGAACCGTGCTTATTCCTCTACAACGCGTCAGTGTTCACGCATGATAACATAGATGTGTTCAAATGTAGAGGCGTGAACACCAATTACCCGCTACGTAGCAATAAACACCAGAATAGACTGGTCGCGGAGCCACGCAGACTCGCTAAGTCAGATAGTTAACTCTATTATCTAGGACCGGCTGTTTACAATCGACTACCCGATGTTATTAGAGATGCGGCTACTCCCGCTGGATTTAGCGGTAGATTGAAGAAATGTCTTATGACAGAACTGTTGTACATCTATGAAGAATTCTTCTACCTACCACTCACATTATGAAAGGACATATAATGCCTAAATTAATGTTATATACACAAGTAAAAGTTTTATACACAATATGATATGATTGGAATCTTCAATAATGCGGAATTTAAACTGTAAAATTATTATTATTATTGCCGACTAACTACTTTGTTAGTTGAGCACCTATTTGACATTTTATATTCAATTTGTATGACTTATAACAATTGTTACTAATAAATTTTGTATTTGTATTTGTATTTGAAGAATTTTATTCGACTTTCAGAGTCACTTACGTATTTTGTACGTGAACCGACAGATTATATACTCGCGTTTTTGCATTGAAAACGATGTATGTAGTGGCGAAGCGTGCATACAACTCGATCCCATCGGCTTGTCTAATTTTCAGCCAGTCCAGTTCTTTACTACGGCTCATGAAGAACCACTGATATGTACCTAGATGTGTACCTAACAAGAGCAAAAATCCTTTAGGTAAATCCAGTATTCGATTCCTTTACAAGTAGCTTAAGTATACGCTTTGCTGAAAGTATTTCACAATTTTTTTTGTAATGCTATGGTACCATTTTTGGTAACCGAAAACAAGTGAGCGAAGTTAATTTTCTTCCTTCACTTGTGAAAAGTATGAGCCACCAAAATTCCTAGTTACGGCCAAGAATATATTTTATTAAATATTTAATCATATTACGGAATGCTCATTATTATCTAACACGCGTGTTTACGAAACACGGGGGTATATATAAACTACGAAGTAAATAGCAAAGCTTATATAAATAACAGTTAAGCGAACGTAATACTGAATAAACACTGTCTAGGGAGTAAACATTAAACTACGTATTTCCTTTCGCAATAGTTCGCAATTCTATGACATTATCATCGTCTAGCGTGTCTGAGCAAAATTTTTAGGGGGGCAGGAAAATATGGGTTTTGTGGGTATGTTTGTTACGCGATTAAGTATTCCGTCAAATTATGATGCTTTTTAGGGTTCCGTACCCGAATGGTCCAAACGGAACCCTATTTCTGTCGTTCACGTGTCCGTCCGTCCGTCGTTTGTCACCAGGTTGTACACGAACGGTTGGAGCTAGTCTTCTAATTTTCAAAGCCATGCAAATTGTCAAAACTTATTTTAAAATGGTTTTAAGGGGGTCTCCCAAAAGGAGGCGAGAAAAAACACTTGGCCTACTAAAGTGGGGTTTTGTTGTTTAGAGCTCGTTAAGCTTATTTTTTGTTTTTAAAAATATTGGAAAACAAAGGAATGAGAAGCCACCAAAGCAGCCGTGCGATCCGGTGGTCCATAAACATCGCTTCGGTCCCCGTTGACAACGGAACCTCTAACCTACGTCCTAGAGATAAAATTCCAATTTCAGTAAATTCTAAATTAAATATGCATGCCTGTAATCCTCACGTCATGTGTATAAAGGTTTTGGTTGGTTACAAATTACAATTCTTCTTTGATATGTAATGTGTAAATTTACAATTGCTACACCCGAAACGGGTCCATGAGAGACTATAATATAATGTAACAACCTGTATACCATGGTGCAATAAAGGATTATGATTATTATGATTATGAAAGGTTTACAATAAACTCCCTAAAAATATTAGGGACGAAGAGAAAGACACTTTGTTTAATGGAAAAATTACGAATTATTTAATACAAAACTGTTTTAACCTCCTAAGACCCCGCGTCCTATATAAAGGACAAAATATGGTTAACGGAAAATAAGTTAAATTTTGAAGTGATAGAGTTGCATTTGTTTTGGTTTGATTGATTTGACATAAAATAAAATTCAAATTTGTAATCGGAACTGTTAGGTTCAAATTCGATTGTATTTTTATTTGTATGGTGGGTCTCAGGAGGTTAACTCATTGAAAGAGTTTTTAGAAAGTTAATTAATAATATAGGTTAGTTAGATATAGTTAGAACAGTGTTAAAATATTTGTTAAATTTTATGTATTTTGCAATTATATGTTTGTAATAATAGATTTAGATTTAAGTTATATTGCAGTGCCCTACAGGGTTTCATAGCTGAACTCAAATAATGTTACATCTTATGACCTATGAAAGCAATAAAATACTGATTACTGAACCTTAAAATAACAATTATATTCTATTAAAAAGGTAAACATTCCCATGTGAGTGATAAGACACAACCAAAACCACAAAACAGTGCCGCCTGTGTTACTGCCGTTAATATAGCCCAGTCCGTAGCGAGCCGCGTACATATATATTCTCGTAGTTGAGACGTATTGTTCTGTATAATTAGAAAATGTGTAAAAAGTTGCATAAAGTGCCCTTTGAAGATGCTCTGGACATAGCGGGTAGGTACTGTAGGTACACATGTAATGTTACTACGTAAGACTTATTATGTTACATATAGGAATATAGGAATAATATAGTAGCGGTTGCACCGCGGAGTAAGTTAGAAATAAGTTAGTCTGGAATATAGTTGGATCCAAGCAACACGTTTTTATTATTTAATATCCTTCAACCTTCTGTGTAGAGTAGTAGGGCTTATAGGGACCTTGAGATATACTGAGATACACTAAATTAACAGAGACCCTACAGGCACAAATGGTCGTTCTCAAAATTTATCTAATGTTGCAACATATCGGCTACCTGAAGTCCCGAAGAGATGCGGATTGATTTTTGATTTTGTGATTCGTTTTATACTTATCTGTTCAGTCAGTATTGACGTATGTATTTAGCAATATATTTTTTTTAATTATAAAAAATCCACATGACTAATAACTTTCTAATTATCTCGTAAGTTGCCTAATATTTTACTTCAATTCAACCCCTGAATAACAGTGATTTCACCAAATAATTTTTCAACCGTCATTTTACTTCACGAATTTGCTCTTGGAAACCAAAAATTGAAATGTTTAAGTGGAACTATATAAGATTTCAAGCTTACATGGTCATTTACATTAGAATTACGATTTGAAACGGGATATTTACCATGTATATTTGTATTTTTGAGTTCCCGATATTTCGGCACTGTTGCAAGCGCCATTATCAAGGATTAACTGACGTACTGCGAGTTTTAGTTGTGGTCTACCCACACACCATAGCGGTCTACCCTCTTCCTGGTTCGCTTTTTTCGCACAGTGTCACCGTCAAATCGTAATTTCCCGTTTCAAATCGTAATTCTAATTTAAGTCTTCCCGCTCTTTTTTTAACTGTACAAACGTCCTGTATTGTCTGTGCCGTCCTTAATATGTGTTTTAGGTTCCCAGACATATCCTTCCACAAAAATCAAATTTTTTAACATGATCATTCTCTTCTCGTGTGATATGTCTGTATACGGCGACATTGGCGAAATACCCCTTGCCAAATTCAGCAAGGAGTGAAAGCCATCAACAAAAAAAAAAGTGGAACTGTTCTAACTTAGGTTTTATAATTGACAGCTTGCGGTTTGGGACGTAAAGCCCGTAATACATGACCATAAAACCTGTCCTGCTTGGCTAATGATGAGAACAACACAACTCAAACTCAAACTCAAACATTTATCATGTCAGAATATTAATTTACAGTTCAAGAAAGAATAATAATTTCGAGATTACAAATATAACAAAATTAATGTCATACCGACAGTGAAAATAAACTTGCAAAGTTATATATTACGAATATTACAACATCAGTAAAATTAGAGATTGTTATATATCCAGTCATTCAGTTTCACTCATTGGTTCACTCTCTTGCTCCCGGTCACTGATAACTGTAACAGTGTGTAACAGTGTATTCCAGTAATTTAAAGTTTACAAAATAAATAAGTGCGTTTCCAATAGTGCAGTGTTATTAATTAATTACCATACACCACGGGATACGTGAAGATATAATAGAGATGTATAAGGTCTCAGTCTGATTAAACAAAGAGTATTATGAATTCATATAATATCCCAGAGATGTACATGGTCTCTGAGCGTCCTAATACAATTAATAGTTCTAACGTCCTTAGAAATAGATATACATGGTCAAGATTAAGACTAATTTAATATTGTTAGAGATGTATATGGCCTCTAAGAGTCACTGATAATAAAAACGAATTCAGAACAGGATGATGTCTCTCGTCAATCCCCTATAAAAAAACAGAAGTATTAACGTAGTCACTATGTCCAGCAACTGATATATATGTACTTAGATATACTTCACAAACTCCCATGATATTTCGTTGATCTAGATTTGGAACTCTTCGAAGTGAAACTGATGAAAAACCACAAACGTTTATTAAGTAAGTGGTCTTTGATCTAAATAAAAATGTGATAAGGCCCAATGAAGAAGATGGTATGTGGTCTTTGAATAATCGACGGAATTCTGTTGCGCTTTGGCTATTTTCTTTTCTGTAATAACCACCGCATATTTGTCCCATGCAAATGTAAACCCTTCCATATATGATCCGGGTTTAACTAGTACGGGCGTCCAATAACAAGTCCTTGTAAACCGTGTAGGTACCAAGTTTATTCAGCAGTACTTAACTTATTACAGTGTTCACACAACGGAATGAATTTGAATAAAACAGATCTTTAACTTAACAACTAATGATGGCGCCACATAATCAAAAGAACCAATAGCAACTGACTACCAGTGGCGCCAAAATCAACGTTTACATTTAACGGTGTTGCCAACATGAAATAGTCAAACTAAAATTATAGGATTATATAAAATGCTAACACAAATATGCACGTTCACGTTATTTGGTGAAATGGAAAAAAAATGTGAATATGGATGATGACTCATATTACAATTTATAATATAGTGTGGCTAGATAGGATAGAAAACCATCAAATTAATTAGTAAATTCGACACATTAATTAAATTGTAAAAAGATATGAGACTATAAAAATTCGCAAACCAGTTGTTTTTTGTTTATTGGCCAAATATAAATTAAAAATTACTATTAGAATTCTCATGTTTCAATAAAAAAGAAATTGTACGGCAACTATGTACATAAACGCAATATTTCAAGACAAAAATGGCAATTTTCCCTGTTTTCCATACAACGGTAGTACGAGGCCATGCAGGTGTGACGTCACGCCTGCATGTGAATCAGTATGGGACGTTTTCAGTGTTCGTTAGCTATTCTCTACTTGGCGTCTCTATACTGTCTTTTGTGTTGCTCTAATGGTAGTTGGTCCGATACAAACATTTGATCGTGTAAAAACTGCTTCGAATGGCATGCATTTTTTTTTGTCATCATGCCGATAGCATATACTTACCATATTTTATTGAGTAAAAGGCAAACGGCCTACAAATATTTGTTACACTTTTTAAATACATTATTTTATTTAGATACGTACAACGTGATACAATAACGTCACCAATGGGGGTTATCGTTTTTGTGCTCACCAGTTGGCGCCACTGTCGAGTAAGGTCCAGCTGTCAAAAATTGTTATTGGTTATTATGGACATGAGAACGAAGTTTACATTTAAATCATATTCAATACCTTAAAACCGTACCGTAAAAATATCGAACATACCGCATTGTAGCGCGGTTCCGTTTTGTTCGGAAAAAAGGAGGAAATAAGTTTCCGGAAGACAAAACTGTCTCACAGCCCTGACAGTCATTGACCATTAACTCATATTTGCCATAATCAAGCTCAGGTATTGCAAAATAGTCACCATATTGTTCCAATTAGATATTAACCCGCGTAGCGCAACCACATTTGACGTTTCGGAGACCCCACGCTATACTAGCGCCTCTAGCGGCGAATTCATATGCGATAGCCCTCATTGAAAACGCATATATTATTTTGTTTGCCTTGAGAACCGCATCTAATTGGAATCAATTAAAATTTTGTTTTTTAATCCGACTACAGGTATAGTGAACAAACCCTAGTCGAAATTCAATCTAATGTCTTCTGCTTTCTACTGTGCCTCCAGTCTCCAAAATCTCAGGGTCCCAGCGGAATTAAGTTCTATTACTTCACAGGGGCGTAATTCGATGAATATCTCTACAAACATTGTTCCCTCGAGTCACAATCGATGTTTCTTTCTAGGTTTTGGCAAATACAACCTGCTTATGGGCGTACTTTGCAGCCTGATGATAATAGCCATGGCCTTCGAGAGCCTGTCGGTGAGCTACCTGGTTCCCGCCAGTGCCTGCGAGCTGGAGACCACCACGGGGCACCAGGGTTTGATGGCTGCTGTGCCTCTTGTAGGTAAGTCTGCAGCCTGATGATAGTAGGCATGGTCTTCGAGAGCTTGTCGGTGACCTACCTGTTTCCCGCCAGTGCCTGTGAGCTGGAGACCACCACGGGGCACCAGGGTCTGATGGCTGCTCTTGTAGGTAAGTCTGCACTCTGATGATGGTAGCCATGGTCTTCGAGAGCCTGTCGGTGAGTTTATTTATTTATTTATTTTTTGCAATACCATGGGTTTACAAGGTATATATAGGTACAGTACATGATAACCGTGTCAGGGTATAGCAATGCCGAGGGAGGGAGTTGCCTGATGAACACCGTGCATGTGAGCTAGATACAACCACATTGAGGTTTGTATTCACATAAGTGTTTGTACGAGTATGTTGTCAAATTTCTCCGTTACAAACTTTGCAAACCATTTTTAACCAATAATTAAATTTTGTCGTACTTATGGTGTGATGGCAATGTAATATTATAGAACCAATAAGCTGATCTAATAATGTCGATCTAACGATAAACCCGTAGTGTTCTGGTTCTGACTGGTCAGAATCGATTCGATGAACTGTTAATGACAGTGTAATAGAAACGTACTCATAGTCGATAGGAATGCTTCTATCAAATAAAATTTCAATTATTTATAGATTATTCTATGAATAGAACACAAGTTTTGTTACTAGTGGGTAACGTTGTTTGGATCACAGAACGATTTACGTAGTACTTAACTGCATTAGTGTGATCAGGCGGCATTTGGCTCTTACCTTACGGCCAGTATGAGTGACATATTATTACGTTGTGTTAAATACATTAGTTGCATGCCAGTATGCTTCTCCAGGTATCCTGTGCACTTCTCACGTGTGGGGCTACCTGGCCGACATGCGCGGGCGACGCAAGATCCTCCAACTGTCACTAGTACTGGGCTTCGCGACGGGCGCGCTCTCAGCGCTCTCACCGCACTGGCTTGTGTTCTGTTTGCTGAAGTTCTTGTCTTGTAGTGCGTGAGTATTTTATAATCGTTTCACAGTTTAAAAATTGCGTGTGGACACCTCCCATTCTGAATAACATTTTTCATGATTTTCTTTATTACCCATTTCCAGTGTATCAGGGACATTTGCTCTGGCGTACACATTGCTGGGAGAGACGACACCTCGCAACAAGCGGAACATGATGATAATTCTGACCAGCAGCATCTACCTTCTCGCCGCTGGGGTCATGGCAGGTAAGCCTACTGGGATTTGTCACACTGTGTGATTCAGGGTTAGAAGTTACGAACAGGTACTTACTTACTGATGTGGCACAACGACCCGAAGTGGATCTTGGCCTCTGAAACCAAAGACCGGATTCCCTGTCCCTAGCTATTTCCGCCCAGTCATCGACAGTCTGGAGCTCAGTTAGGTCCTTCTGGACTTCGTCGTCCAACGAAAACAAAATACTATAACAAATACATACTATTATAAGCCTTAAGTCTATAAAATATAAATAAAATTAATTAAAAACTAAACTAAATCTAAAAATGTCCTCTGCGGTATTGTGTCGAAGACGCTGGAAGCATTTTCTCACTGAATAGTAAGGCTAATTTTGTACGAGGTAGCTGTCAGCTCTTCTGTAAGAAGATATATCCATTATTTTCAACACGTCACTAGGTAATTGGCGGTGGTGGATTCCTATTATGCTACCTTAAATGTGGTTGACTTTAAATCTGTCATTTGACTAAAGTTTAAATTCTTTTCCAGTGATGACAATACCAATTCTACCGCTCACGTTTTCATACTATATCCCGTATCTTGGCATCCACTTCAACTCCTGGAGGCTACTGAACGTCATTTTCAGCATGCCATGTGCTCTAGCGGCAGCCTTCGTAGCCTGTGTCTATGAGAGCCCCAAGTACCTTCTTATTATGGGACTCGATGAAGAAGCTTTGAAAGTAGTCAGAGGAATGTATGTTATAAATACTGGAAAAGATCCGGAAGACTTTCAGGTTTGTAAATAAAGTTTTTCTGATGAATAACGTATTGTGTGTCTCAGATTTTATTCCTGATTGGAAAACCCAATTATTCAAATACAGTAAATGGTATGTCATCCGAGTTTTAGTCACTTCCCAACTGAATACCAGTGCCACGGCCTGACGTGCCACCATGACGAGTGGCGATCCTATTTAGCATTATTTCTCTAATTTTATTTTCCAGTCGTGTTTTGCATATTGTTATGGCGTTAATTAGATGCATTTCTTCTTCTTCTTTACCAATTATTGTCACTGCATTGTCAATATTATCAGAATTGATTAAAATTTAGGTACTCAAGTGGTTAAAATTCTGATAACGTATTCTGACCAACATTGTTTTTTAGGTGAAATCGATAACCTTAGACGACGAAGTTACTTCTCAATCTGCGTACAAGTCAGTTTGGGAGTCCGTGAAAGCCCAAATACTACCTCTGGGCCGACCACCGCTGGTGCGGAATACGATCTTGCTCTCTATCATGTATGCCTTGATCTATTTCTGGTGAGTTGTTTCCGAGATCCGATCAATTCAATACTCAATAATGCCAATTATTCTTTCTTTCTTTCTTTCTTTGTATTATTATCTTATTATTAGTCACTACATAATTATCTTACTTCTCTTATGTTAAGATTATTAATCACCATTAGCACATATTCAAAAAAAATCCGTACTTTGGCAGCACCAACAGCATTTTTATACTAAACTGAAACTATGCATTATGCTGTCCTCAGTGTCTCAACAGAATTTATTTATTTATAAATGTGTTTACATGGCCTTACATTAAACTAATACTTAATACATTGCAATCGGGTACAATCATCACAAATTATTAACCACTAATTAAACTAGTATTACGCCTTAAGAGTTCATCATCTCACAGAATCTCAGGCATGAATGCAATGTCCCATGGCAATGTGCTTACTTATTTTATAGTAAATTTTTAACATTCAGTTTGTTATTTTTTGTAGTATACATCCCTACATCGTGTGGATGCCGTTCATAGCCGATGGCTTCATGAAATCCATAGAGAGGGGCGACACCGACCTGACCATCTGTCAGATGCTACGATCTGCGGAGAATTCTCGGAATCAAACCTTAAATGTCATAGATGAGGTAAAAGAGAAGATAATATCGGTGAGCGAGAAGCAAATCTCACTATCAAATCTGTCACTACTCTCCAAAACCTCGTAACTCCGTAATGAAACGGTGCTGATATACGAGCTTTATTTAAGTAGGTATTTGGTACTTAGTGACTTTTGCTTGTAACCTGACGATATATAAGGTCTACCGCTAAGGTCTTGTTGCCTCATTCGTTCACAGACGCCTTCTCAGTTAATATATAAACGGTAGATCTATAGATAATCTGAACTTTTTAATAACTGCCACCCTGTTATGCTATTTTTAGCAGTGAAAGACATAAATTCGATAAATAACAAAATGTAATCACTGTTTCTACAATACGTAAAGAGTCTGCATTAAATTAACGATTTATGGACACAGAGCAACATTTTACGCGCCTAACCAACCTTAGAACCAACTGTCAAATCTACCGTTTCCCGCGCAATCTGACAGCGGTTGTCAGTCGGTATATTTGAGCCTTTGTTAAAAACTCATCGACTATCTATTATTAGTTATACTAAAGTTTGAAGTATGCATAATTTGCAACAGTTTATGGTATGTACCTGTTGGGGCAGGCGTTTGAACACTGAGAGATTAAAAAAAAATTGGTTATTTTATTTAAAAAACCTTATGTAGGTAAGTTATGTCAAAGTAAAAAATATTATTTTTACCAATAAACTAAACCTAAAATCAAATAAACAACCGATTCCAAAAAAACACTTTTCATAAATCAAACTACGAATTTGATTATTAATTGTGCAAGTCATCATTAGTTGAGCTTGTTCTCATCTTAGCATTGAGATTTACATTATAGTATTTTATGCAATAGTTGCATAAGAGGGTTCAAAAAAAGCGAGTGGCGTGTGTAACAATTTGAGGCGAAGCCAAGACGAAGGCCGAAAGACGCCATGAGCCTTTTTTGACCTACTTATACAACGTTGCATACATTACTTTTCTACGACTAGGGATTAAATAATAAAACACAAAATTAAACAGCAATACAGCATAAGAAAGAACATGGAAAGAACGGTAAGTTGGATAGTGACAAATGACAGTCCACAGAACGTAATCATAGACACGGTAATTTTTTTTCAACTGTCATTTACTGACTTGTGTTTTTTCTTATTTATTCAGTTGTTTGTTAAGTTGGCAGTTTTGATTTTCGTTGTAAATTTAGTGTTTTCTTTTTTATTTGTTGGGTTCACAGGGCACCTCTGTTAGCAATTGCATTATATCACATAATAACCCTAGGGTCTTTATGAAGGACAGACTAAATAAACTTTTTTGAAATTACATAACACATGCTTTTATATTCGTTTGCCGGACCATATAATTGACAGATAAAAGTACCGGAGTAGAAAAGATAGATAGATAAATTATTTATTTGTTTGCCACATTCACACTCATGTTACAACAAATAAAAACAAAGAACGGAAAAAGACATACACAAGGAAATCAAAACTTAAAACAACACATATTAAAAAAAGAAGCAATTATAAAACAAGGAATTAAAAAAAGAAAAGAAAATTACGAACACAGTTTAAATAACATATCAAACATAGTACCGAAAAATAGGTTGTGTTGTGTGCATTGCAGCAAAACAAAAAGGTCCCAACTCAGTGCGTAGCTTTGCTCGCAATTGAGCAAAACACTGGTATTCTGTCAGAACCCAAAGTATTTTTCTCAATTTATTTCATTGTTAAACTGATTGTTACTACAACTGTTATCTCTTGCAGCCGCAAGACTGTTCGCTGAATCACGTCGCCATGATGATCGTGTTGGTCAATGGATGTATCCTCGCAACCCTCAATTGTTTCATGAGTGGCCTTGTTAATTGCTTTGGGAGAAAACGACTCTTAATCACTATCCAGGTAATTGTAGAAAATTCTAACGCGCTGCCTAATCACGTAACTTTATGTACTAAAGGTAGGTATATATTTGTATATGTTTATGTACGTATATTTTTATACTATATTTATGTGTGTTTATTTATCCTTAATTAAATGTTATTGTTGTAATTATTAGTAGGCTTTATATGTATTAACTCTGCACCACCTGCTATGAATCCTTCTGATTAGATTTCCGCTACCCTAAGGTTGTCTGGAAGAAATCGCTCTTTAGCGATAAGACCGCCTGTTGTTTGCCTCTTCTCATTGTGTTTTTGTACTGT
Source organism: Epiblema foenella (assembly GCA_963556455.1). Lineage (NCBI taxonomy): Eukaryota > Metazoa > Arthropoda > Insecta > Lepidoptera > Tortricidae > Epiblema > Epiblema foenella. The sequence goes on along the minus strand of OY747098.1, from coordinate 30,005,203 downwards.
ACTGTATGTATCCTTTGATTGAGGTGTGCAATAAAGAGTATTTGTATTGTATTGTATTGTATATTTGTCATTTTTGAACTATAAATCTATGAGCTTGGGTCGAAAGATGACTATTAAATATGCTTAACGTTAGTGCATATATACAGTATGTAACAAAAGTAGTGAGGATCCGTTTAAGGACATATTCAGTATCATATTCTGATTAGGAAAAAGTGGAAGAAAATTTTTGGCCTTTGTATGGACAGTTGGCCGACTTGGACTACCTGCACCATAGAAAAAAAATTTTTTTTCGCGTCAAAAAAAATTTTCTTCTACTTTTTTCTAATTAGAACACGATTTTGTTACACCCTGTATAGAGTTACATGAATACCCTGCTGACTCTGTACTCTGAACTTCGTATCGATCCGTCCCTTTCACTCTCGTGTTATTCACTATATGAGTGAGACGGACGGTACGAAGTTCCGAGTAGCCCCTCTGGTCATAATATCGTGCACATTTCCGCGTGACGTCATATAATTTTGAGGTTACTTTATGCTGGATACGCCATAGTTACCTAAGACGTTCCAGTATAAAGTGAGCTCTAAATCGCTTAATAATTAAAGTCCAGTGTTCCAAACCACACGCGTGGTCGTGTGGGAGGTTTTCCCATGGATTCTCCCCGGGCTACTCTTCAACCGCGCACTCCTATCGCTTTATTGGGCCCGGCCTATAAAGCCACAGTCAGGTACAAAAAAAATTAAAGTACCGTATATTCTAGGTGCACACATAATTATTGTGACCGGATGAATATAAACTTTATAGTTTTAATCCGATAGTATTAAACGTATAAATTTGTGTTATAGTTGTTGGTAAGTTTTGAGTTTCTTAAATTTGAAAGTTAGTGTTATTATAGTAGTTTATGCAATCGTTATATTGTATGCTTTTTCAGTCGAGAACCGCGATTAGACCACGAGGCTTGACGAGTGTTCTAAGTAAGGTTCAAGACTTAAAAAGCTAATTATGTAACCATTGCATACACTATTTTTTCTACGGCTCAACGGAAATTAATTAAACAAACCCGAAACGAAGATTAGGCACATGGGTCACGGGCTCGTTGATGTCTTTTGGTCGATGTCCGTGGCGTCATATGATTGGTCAATTTCATAAGAATACAGTGACGGTGACACGTGATTGGTCTATGTATTTCATAAGAGTTCACTTGAAGGGAGCTCCATAGAGAATAAATGTGAGTTTAGTTTCACCTATACGATATCTTAATTCAAACATTGAAGTAGATATAAGGCCGCTATCCCTCCATTGGCCAAAAATCCTGGCCGGCTAGAGGTTATGACTTATGACATTCAACTTTTATGATACAATAATACAATACAATACAAAATTCAAAATACTCTTTATTGCATACCTCAATTTAAGGACACAGTACAGTAAAATTACAATAAGTAGATACAAACAACAGGCGGTCTTATCGCTAAAAATCGATTTCTTCTAGACAACCTTAAGGTAGCAAGGATCAAATCTAAACACAACTATGTCTATATCAGTATATGTGTGATATTTATGTCTTTTATAGTTAATCACATAACTATGTCTATATGTGTGTGATATTTAGGTCTATGTGTGTCTTTTACAGTTAATCTGCGGCACAGCAGGAATGTGCATAAACGCCAGCAGCAACTGGATAGTGACAGCTGTCATTTTCATTTCTTACATCGCCAACTGCCTCAACTTTGCCGTGCTGACCACTTTCAGCGTCAGCATCTTCCCGACTTACCTCAAGTTTGTATATTTTTGTTTTTTTTTTATTAAAAATGGGATCGCTCTTGGCCAGCATCTAGCCAGGGGGCAAAGATGAGGCCGACGATGAAGCGAGCTCACCCAGAAGGTGCCTATACACTCGTGCCTTAAAAAGGTTTTAGATTCGTCGTCTCCAAGCGAAAAAAACAGGGGTCGGATACCGGTATTTTCTCCATAGAAAAATACCGGTATTATTACGGTCACCGGTTCATTATTTCTTTTTTAATGGGACAACCTAATAATACGACGTTGTTACCTAAATACATGATTCAACCCTACGTAAAGAGCAAAAAATAATCCAAAATATTGGGCTAAATCAGGGTTTTAATACCGGTATCGGTCCCTGGAAAAAAATAAACAATAGCATTATTTTGGACTAAAGTGTCCGCAATCCAAACTGACGACTGGATTGATATCGCTATCTCTTGCATACTTGCATGGTATTACGAAGTGTGTCTCACATTTCTAATGACCTCAGTCGTCAGTTTAGTTTGCGGGCACTATAAGACCTGGGATCCCAGGGACCGGTAGACGACGGATTAACCCTTTACTGACCAGGGTTACCAACACCATTTTTTTTTTACCCCTAGAACTTAAGTTAAAACCCCCTAAAACTAAACAATTTTTTCGGAAAATCCCCTGCATTACAAAATAAAACAAATAATGTGTCTCAATTTCTTTAATGTTGTTATACATTATTTAGGATCTCAAATATTAAATAGTTTTGTTCTAATGTTTCGACTTCATTATGGTCACATGCACATAGAACATGTTTAACATTTTATTAGATGGAGTCAATTTAACGACAGATCCTGATCTCTGTAGTGCGAATCAGACTATCAACACGCTTTGCAGCATTTCAATGGATAGTTGATTCCGGGGCTTATTTTTAATAATGTTATATAAAATAAAAATCCCTAAATATACCCCTAAAATTATTAAGCCCCTAAAAAATCCCATGCTCCTTATTTCCCCCCTAAATTTAGGGGTAAAAACCCTAAGTTGGTAACCCTGTTACTGACTGCAGTCACTAAGTTCGACGTATCGTGACATGAAGTTATTTGTTATCTTGATTATTATTTCTCGTCTTATGCTGAACTTGATTATTAAAATCCGACCTACGATATTCATATTTATATTCATTTATTCATAATAATTCATATTACATGTCAATTCATAGAGGGTAGGTATATTACAATTAATACTATATCAGAATAGATACAATGAACATTGTAGAATAAGTTTAAAATGTTAATTTTATACACAATGAAAATTATTAATAAAGTAATTCAGGTACCACACTCGTACTCGATAATTCGCACTTAGAGAATAAATTCGAGAAACTGATTTAATTAATGAAAAAGTTTACGAACATCGCTTACGACTGCAGCCGATTCGGTTCACCCCACCTTAAATAGGCATGATGTCAATTTTTACCAGTTTTTAGAGAGGCTCAAATGTTTGTATGGGACGAACTACAATTAGAGCAACGCAAAAGATATAAATGAGAAGCTACAGTGTAACTAACGAGCACTGAAAACGTTCTTTATCGACTCACACGCAGGCGCGTCGTTCATGTGTGCGTGGCTTCGTACTACCGTTGTATGAAAAAAAGGAAAATTTTTGGTTTTTGTAGTAAAATATTTTGTTTGTGTGCACAGTTGCCATACAATTTCTTTTTTATTGAAACATGGGGATTCTATTGGTACATAACTTTATGCGAATTAAACAGTCCCATATTTTACGATTTTTATTTATTTGTCTAATTTACTATTTATTGTGATAATTCGATGGTTTTCTACCCATATAGTCACACTATGTTATAAATTGTAACACGACTCATCATCCATATACATGGTGTTCATTGCAGAGCTATGGCGGTATGTCTGACGCTGATGGTGGGACGTGTCGCGGCGTTCTTCGGCGTCAATATCCTGAAGCAGTTGCTGATCAGCAACTGTGAGCTCGCCTTCTACTTGTTCGGTGGATTGGCTGTCGGTGAGTTTACGATCTATGGCGACTGAGGGACTGCTCCGAACTTCGTATCGTGTCGTCCCTTTAACTCATATAGAGAATAACACGAGAATGTAAGGGACGGCACGATACTAAGTTCGGATTTCGAAGTTCGAAGTACAGGGCCTGGTTTAGACCAGCGATCGGATACCGGTATTTTCTCCATAGAAAAATACCGGTATTATTACGGTCACCGATTCATTATTTCGTTTTTAATGGGACAAATCTAATAATACGACGTTCTTACCTAACTACATGATTCAGCCCTACGTAAAGAGCAAAAAATAATCCAAAATATTGGGCTAATTCAGGGTTTTTTAAAAATACCGGTATAGGTCCCTAGTTTAGACCCTATGTTGGTTAGTTATGTTATGAGGCTACCCGGCGAAACTCACTGATTTTTGTGCAATTTGCATCGTAACTAGGATCGGTAGGTGGGTTTACGGCCTGTTAATTTGATGCGCCGGTTTGCGGCCACTTGGATGAGTTGATGAACTGAAAGGAAATTTTGTTACTTTTTTAATATATTCCCGTTCAATAGCTTCTGATTAAAACGCACACGACTCATTATTTCTTTAGGGCATGTAAAAATGTACCTAAATATCTCTGAAAAAACTTGGTTCTTCAGAAGGCCGCAAACTGAAACAGGCCGCGTAACTGGCCTAGCAACCCTAGTTCTTGGACTCTTAAGTTTTCGCATTCAAAAAAATATATGCTATATGGTGGACTTTTATTAACACTTTCATGCGTTAGAATTTAGAAATAAGTCTTATACACTTCACAAATAAAATCCCTAGTTGGGCATAAAAAACTACAAAAATCATATCTGTTTTTTTATACAACGCCGGTGGCAAACAAGCTTACGGTCCACCTGATGGCAAGCGGCCGCCGCAGCCTATAGACGCCCGCAACTCCAAAGGAGTCACGTACGGTTGCCGACCCTTTATAAAATTTGAGGATGCACTGTGTTGACAACAGAAGGGACAAATTTAGCTTGTCATTTTTGATTTAAATTCACTTCTTAAGAATGTTTACGATTTATTTATTTCCAGCCGGCGGTTTCTTTGGGTTACTACTGCCACCAGACGAGCCCAAGCACAAGCCTGAAGGAAGAAGATCTCCAGAAACTTGAAATAATTCAAAAAAATACCATTGTATTTTCATGCATTAATATGTATTATAAGTGCCTGACGAAAGTGTCACCAAAGATTATTTTATGAAATTGGTGATGTTCACTTACGCCAGGCGCAAACGCAACGTGTGCTATCCAAGTAGCGCGCATCACTCCGAACTTCGTATCGTACCGTCTCTTTCACTCTCGTGTTATTAACTATATGAGAGAGAAGGACGGTACGATACGATGCAGGGGCGGCCCACTCCGTGATGGCGTCACGCCGCTGCAAGTATATGTGGCCATTGTGGTCACCCGTCAGGTGCGATTAGAAAGTGATGTAGCGCGTAGAAGTGCGTGCGATAGAAAGAGATGGCCACGTTTAGGCGGGCCATTCTACTTTTTCATGTACATAATGTTCCAACTTTTTTTAAATGCAGATTTTGGAATACTTGACCCTCACATTACATTTTTGTATTGTTATTTAGAAACAGGTATAATTGCAGTGTCACTTCCGATAGTTTTGGAAATTAACCATTTGTATGAAAAAATCGTTTTTACCACTGTGTTATCCACCTTTTACAGCAATATGATATTTAAGTATTTTTACTTATAAATTCCTTTTATTAGGACTACTATTTCTAAATCCTATTTTTGTAGACTATTTCAATACATATTATTGCGCTCGTACTACCATTGTATGAAAAAACGAGTAAATTCTTGTCACACATTTTTTTGTTTATTAAACCATTAAAAGCCTGATCGTAGTATTTAATTTACTTTCGGTCAATAAAAAAATTACATCATCTTTCGTTTTCAAGTGTCATATCTTTTAAAGATTTTGAGCGTATTTATTATTTTTTGTCATAATTTGATGGTCTGCTATTCATATAAAAGACTGGCTAAAGGAACTTTTTCTCAAATCACTGTATTCCGTAAAGGAATACAATGAACAGCCATTATAAACTTGTTGATTATTGTTTTATTAATTGTTATTCTGTTTTTTTATTCCTTTACTTTCTGACATTACCTGATCATTCATTATTGTGACATTGTCTTGATTTTTGACCATATTTTGAACTGTTCCTTTATATTGTTCTTTATCATTATTTTAAATTTGGCTAATGAAATTACCTATAGGATATCCTAGCCGTGTATACATTGTCATTTCTATTTATTTTTTCCTGTGACATTTTTAATGTATTTGTACTCTCATTATTATTATACCTATTGACGATCATTTTGTGAATTCATTTTGTTTTAATAATGTAAAACATTATGTAATTTTCTAAAGGAAATAAATATATCTATCTATCTATAGTGACATATTATTATTAATTTCGCATGTATATTCTCTATTCCCTGGATTTTCTGGGAAATTGTATTCCCAAGGCGCCTGCGCATAAACGCGTGCGTAATCACAATGCTTTATGACACTGATACTCGAAACATACGTAATTGCTATGTGTAAAGTAGAGATGCGCCGAATATGGGTTTGACCGAATACGAACATTCGGCCGAATATTTGGTCCAGCTGTTGCCGAACCGAATATTCGGCGGAATTATTCGGTTCAACGTAATTTCTTCATCTATTGTTGTAAAACAGACTAATTGAATGGTAAATTTTTGTTAAAAAAGAAAAAACAAAAATCAAACATTTATTCTGCAAAAAGGGCACTTTTACATGGCAAAATATTAATTTACAATTTAAGAAAGTCTGACTATAATAAGTAATACATTTTTCATGTCAAAATATTAATTTACAGTTCAAGAAAGAATAATAATTTCGAGTTTACAATTACAACAAAATGAATGTCATAGTATCATACAGTGAAGATAAACTTGCCAAGTTATCTATTACAAATATTACAACATCAGTAAAGTTAGAGATGTATAAGGTCTCAAGATTAAACAAGGAGCATAATGAAATGAAATATAATATCCCAGAGATGTAGTTGTGTTAATTACCAAGACAAAATATTGACAAAAATTAAATTAAATCACTGTTAACAATGGGTCAAGTATTAATTTCACTAAGCAGTAAATATAATACACTCTTGTAACTTGTAACAAAACCTCAAAATTGTTCGGTAAATATTCGGCAACTGAACCAAAGAATTCGGCCGAAACCCGAACATTCAAAAACATGCCGAATATGCCGAATACTGAATAATAACCGAATATTCAGCGCATCCCTAGTGTAAAGTAAAATAGTGACAGTGATATTTCTTGACTAGTCTAGTTAAGAAGTGAAAATATGGCTTTTGTTCTACAGAATTAAAACTTTTTACTGCATTTTTTAATTTATTACTTAAGTACCTAACCATCCATAGAAAAAAGTTCTATACCATCTGAAAGTCCTGGACATTGTTTAAGAGGTTTAAGTTTTGTGACATCTTCTGGTAGATTTTCTACATAAAAATAACATTCGAAGTGAAGTCGAAAATTCCATCTCAGCGTATTCACTTGTTTGGCTAAGGAAAAGGAACCTTTTAACAAACACCAAATTAAAATATTAGAAAAACGTCAACGAATTATCACTACATAGTATAAAACAAAGTCGCTTTCTCTGTCCCTATGTATGCTTAAATCTTTAAAACTACGCAACGGATTTTGATGCGGTTTTTTTTAATAGATAGAGTGACTCAAGGGGAAGGTTTATATGTATAATACATGCATCAGCATTGCACCCGTGCGAAGCCGGGGCGGGTCGCTAGTTATCTATACAGAACGCATCCTTACCGTGCGAACATTGGGCACGCGATAACCGCTTCTAAACCTCAGCCCTTAAAATCCATTTCATCCATCTTCATAAAACGTTTCGTCAAGACTTGACATACCAAGTTAATATGTTTCTACCCTCATTTGTTTTTATTCTATATTCAAACGTCAGTAGGTACAAATTATTCTTTCATTTTCACCATCGCTCGGTAACGGTACGCGCGATAACATAATGTTAATTTGATTTCTATAATTCCGCTTAGCCTCCATGACAAATATGGAATTATTTAAATTTGTTCTGTACGCGTATTTACATATTGTCGTGGTGTGCCCGAACGAGATAGTGAGCCAAAATCATGGAAAACCGGGCGTCTTGGTACCACATGGTAACAGAGGTGAGGTTATGATGATGAGTATTAGACTACAGATATAAATGTACACTTAATTAGTTAGTATCTACCAAATATCAGTTGAGCACAAGATGTTGACTTCATTTAACTACAGGATAATACATCAATGAAATCTGCTGAAACATTTTATAAAATTACTGAATTGTTTGTATAACATGTCTAAGTACTAAGGCATAAATGGATTTCGAATTAAAATCCCTAAAGACATGAGGAAGGATAGAAAGAAATAGTGTTAACATAACTAGCCTAGTGCACCAAATTCAAAACACATGGGTGCTATGATATAACTTTTTTTCCAATTCATGACATCAGAATGAAGGAGTCTTTTTCTGGACCCTATGTAGGTACCTATTTGGGCCAAAGTCAAGTACACTATTAACATTTAATACTGCATAGTTCTTTAATCAAGGACTAGATTTGGCTTTTTAGGGGCGGGAAACAGAATGAATTTATGTATACTTGTAAAATATGTAATAAACTTCTGCTTTGTACAAATGTTAGTTCCAAGGTAAAATAGGCAAATACTTATTCTTTCATTGGAGGCCCGATAGTTTTAAAAAGGGTTTAAACATGATTAGGGCACGACCATACACACGAGCGTCCCTGCGACGTCTGCCCACGCCATGGCCGCTGCGTGCCCAAGGTCCAGTGTCCAGCCCATCTGAGACCTGGTGCCGGCAACCCACAGTGCCATTTAGCGGGCCAGAGAGACCTGCTGGGCGTATGCTGCTTCACAGGGACTTTACATGCCGGTATGTGGATAGATCCTGTGTCCAGGCTACCTGGGACTTGGCGCCGGCAACCCACAATGCCATTTAGCGGGCCAGAGAGACCTGCTGGGCGTATGCTGCTACACAGGGACTTTACATGCCGGTATGTGGATAGATCCTGTGTCCAGGCTACCTGGGACCCGGTGCCAGCAACCCACAGTGCCATTTAGCGGGCCAGAGAGACCTGCTGGGAGTATGCTGCTTCACAGGGAGTTTACATGCTGGTATGTAAGTACTACGTCTGTGGATAGATCCTGTATCCAGGCCACTTGGGACCTGGCGCCAGCAACCCGTAGTGCCATTTAGCGGGCCAGAGAGACCTGCTTGGAGTATGCCGCTTCACAGGGAGTTTACATGCCGATATGTGGATAGATCCTGTATCCAGGCCACTTGGGACCTGGCGCCAGCAACCCGTAGTGCCATTTAGCGAGCCAGAGAGACCTGCTTGGAGTATGCCGCTTCACAGGGAGTTTACATGCCGGTATGTGGATAGATCCTGTGTCCAGGCGATCTGGGACCTGGCGCCGGCAACCCGTAGTGCCATTTAGCGGGCCAGAGAGACCTGCTTGGAGTATGCCGCTTCACAGGGAGTTTACATGCCGATATGTGGATAGATCCTGTATCCAGGCCACTTGGGACCTGGCGCCAGCAACCCGTAGTGCCATTTAGCGAGCCAGAGAGACCTGCTTGGAGTATGCCGCTTCACAGGGAGTTTACATGCCGGTATGTGGATAGATCCTGTGTCCAGGCGATCTGGGACCTGGCGCCGGCAACCCGTAGTGCCATTTAGCGGGCCAGAGAGACCTGCTGGGAGTATGCTGCTTCACAGGGAGTTTACATGCTGGTATGTAAGTACTACGTCTGTGGATAGATCCTCCGTCCAGAATATTTGGGACCTGGCACCGGCGACCCACAGTGCCATTTAGCGGGCCAGAGATACAGAGACCTCCTGGCAGCGTGTTGCTTCACGGCAGTACAGGTGGCACAATGAGTGTCTAGTTCATAGTTTTTCATGACCCCAATATAAAGATACATACTAATTTCTTTACTGGTAATCTGATGCTAAAGTCTTCAATTTTAGCCGAAGCTGATTTGAAGGCCCGCGCATCAGCCCCGGTGTCAGCGGAGGACGTGAAAACTGCGCACGCGGCGTCGCGGCAGAAACTGGCTGAGTGGCTCGGCAAGGCGTTGAAACTGCTGAGGGAAGAACGACATGTGCTGGTCAACAGTAGCTCGCCGAGTTTCGCTCATCACCTGGTGAGCGTATTCCCGGTCTCAATACGTGTACAGGGAGGGAGATGCACAGATATTGCGAAGGTGATTACGTAACGTTTAAATGCACGGGAGGTTGATCTTTAACTGTTGTATTTGTATGGGAAAATGACAGTTATCCTAACGTAAATAACGGTACGTAATCTAGGAATATACATAGTATCTGATATGGAGTTTGATACTGCCCCTTTAAAAAAGCTTCAATACATTTTTTTCTGGAATTATAAAGGTAGAATGTAATAAAAAAAAATTAAATTTAAATTTTAAAAAGAAAATTAATTACATTTCATGTTAATTACTTAGCTAAATCTTTACATTTATACGTTATTAATATCCTAGCACCTTTTTTTTATACAACGCCGGTGGCAAACAAGCTTACGGACCACCTGATGGTAAGCGGACACCGCAGCCTATAGACGCTCGCAACCCCAAAGGAGTCACGTACTATTGCCGACCCTTTATAAAATTTGAGGATGCACTGTGTTGACAGTAGAAGGGACAAATTTAGGTCCCTCGCTCTCAATACAGTGCATCCTCGGGAGCTCTAGCAACCTTGCTCACCTTCAGGAACACAACACTACACACTTGTATAGTAGATAATGTTATTATGGTTGTGGTCTTCTGCAAGGTACTTCCCCAGTTGGGATGCTCCAGATTCGAGCAAGCTGACATTTTGCTGTGCCCTACCTCTCTAAATCTTGGTGGCTTATATGTGTTCCTTGACCTCGAAAAGGCCGACGCCTGATAATAAACTGTTTTTGTCTAGTCTGTGATGACTTACGACGAGCGAGCACAAAAGCTGGGCCTGGGCGGCCTGTTGAACCTGTTCGCTGCGCGGGAGTTGAAGGCGCGCCAGGCCTTCTCTGACGACGACCTGGCTTTGGGGCTCACGGGGAATACCGACGGTAAGAACGGGCATCGATCAAACTCTACAGACTTACAATACAGTACAATACAATACAAATACTCTTTATTGCACACCTCAATCAAAGGATACAGTACAGTACAAAAAACACAATGAGAAGAGGCAAACAACAGGCGGTCTTACTTACTATGCTCCCGGACTTATTATGCTCCCATAGGCAAGATATTGTAGACGCTGTACGACGTTGGTAACATCATCGGTGTCGTCATTGTTTCATTTTTAATTTGGCCAAACTAACTAAAGTCTATTTACTAAAGAATTCAAATGTTACTATGTTTAGACAAAGATTTAAAGTGCTATTTGCCGTGTCAATAGAAGTAGGACTTATAGCATTATCAATATCAAATTGAACATATTTAGTTAGAATACGCGCTGAGATCTTTTTGTGTTAGACAAACAGGTGTATGTAATATTTGAAATGATATGGATGCTGCTTTCCGTTATGCTAAGTATATTATTATTTTTTAATCAGTCAAGTCCAATGCAAAGACCCTCAAATTAGTCAGAACACTGGTTTCCTCAATTTTAAAAAGTCCTCCTGATCCATTATCTATAAATAAATAAATATTAGAAGACAATCTTACACAAATCGAACTAGCCCCACAGTAAGCTCAAGAAGGCTTGTGTTATGGGTACTAGAAGACGATATATTTAATAGATATAAATACTTAAATACATAGAAAACATCCAAGACTCAGAAACAAATATTCATGCACATCACACAAATATTTGCCCTGACCGGGATTCGGACCCAGGGCCGTCAGCTTTACAGGCAGGTGCACTACCCACTAGCCTAAACCGGTCGTCAACATATATTAAATTTCGTTAACTGATGTAGTATAAGACGATATAACTTGCTAAATTTCATAGGTGACATAAAAATTACTTAAATTATAACAATTATTAAATGAATTAAAAACTTAAAATAAAACAACTATATCTAGCTGAAAACTAAACATTAAAAATTAATATCAAAATTAGGTCCCCTCGGGGTGGCGCCCATTACGCAGGGAGCATTCCCGCGCTGGATTTCGTTAATGAAATCAGCCTTTTATAATCATTATTTAAGGCGCAGGAGTAGCATACTGTGTCTGCGGGGTGGGTGGTAGCTTTCTCGGGTCCGTTTTCAGGCACGTATCCAGAGGGGGGGGGGATAGTTGGGATTTATCCCCCCCCCGAAAACGTTTTTAGCCGTCTGTTTATTTATTCGCTTGCGTGTTCTTTCAATAAGTAGGTACATAGTTCACATGGTTGTTTCAATATTTGTCCCCCCCGAACCAAAAGTCTGGATACGTGCCTGTCCGTTTTATAAACTAAACGTGTAATTTATAAATACGCCATCACAGTATAAGGCTCTGAAACAATTCTGAAACTACCCGTCTGATACTATCTGATACAGTCGTTACCTATTCATGCCCGCAGGTCCGTTTTGCCCGCCGCCTCCCTCTTGCCCATCACCGCCCAGCCGCTACCGCAGCATCGAGGGGGAGTGCAATAACCCCGAATTCCCCACTAGAGGCGCCGTCCACACCGAGTATGAGAGACTGCTGCCCCCGGACTATAGTGACGGTAACCATGACCTAGCCGTAGCCATCAACCAGTGTCAACCAGCTTCCGCATTGAGGGGAATGCAACCACCCCGAGTTCCCCACCAAAGGCGCCGTCCACAATGAGTATGAGTATGATGGTAAAAATAGTTAGTATATCGTACTGTGGTCTAATGTACCTACGGGAAATGACCCCCTGGTTCCGCATTGAGAGGGAACAACTCCCGGCTTCCCATCCAGAGGTGTTCATAAAGAGTATTAGAGACTGGTACCAACAGACTAAAGTAATGACAACCATAACCTAATAGCTATCTAATGTACGGTCAACCAGCTTCCACGTTGAGGAGAATGCATCCCGAAAGCACTTGAATGTTTTATTGCCATGATCCGTAAATCACAGTTATCTTTCCCCAGGAATCTGGGCGATGCGAGTATCGAACACGGGCCTGCCCCTACCTAGTGCGAGGCTGGTCAGCCAGAGCCTCCTTCTGGATGCCAGCCGTCCCAGCGGCACGCACAACCTAATGTTCATGCAGTTCGGACAGTTCATAGCGCACGACGTCAGCGCTGGCGTCGTGTTTACTATCGGTAAGGATAAATAATACTTACATTTGAGCGATACGTATACGTATAGTGCGTGTCAACCACGACGACACGCCCTTCCACAGCGAATCTCATACTAATCTATGCCTTCGCGGATGACGCACTATACCTGACCAATTCACAAAAAATAATACTTATGGTACTCTAGTCTACTTGCCTGTATTAGATTTTCTTTAAACTATAACTCGATGAAGTACTCTCTGATGCCGTTCTGGACTAGACTCAATGTTTTGCAGAGCAGGATTGAATTTTGGTTGGACGATGTGAGTTGGAGATGACCCTGTGTCAAAACGCGGCAATCAAACATTAGAACCTGAACATTGCATTAGTGCCCATGCCGATAGGCTTTAAGTAACTCTCCAATTTCCTTCCTCCTTCCTTTTTTCCCCAGGAAATGGCAGCGCAATCTCATGTTGCGCGGGCGACGGCGAGATACCCCTCCCCGAAGAGCAACAGCACTGGGCCTGCGCACCTGTCGCCGCGCCGCCGGACGACCCCTTCTACGCCTCCTTCCGGCACACGTGTCTCAACTTCGTGAGGGCGCAGCTAGCGCCGGCCAGTGACTGTTCCGTCGGCTATGCGAAGCAGGTATTTTTACAGACTTCAATTATGTAAAGAGGCACCTTAAAAGCATATCAGTCGGCGATGGAGTCAATGAGTTAGTAAAAGCATTATTGCTGTAGACAGACACCTCTAGTCGAGACATATCGGACGGCGATGGGATCAGTGAGTATGCGCGATTCGGTTGAAATGAAACCGCTCAACCAATTCACTGGAGCGCAAAGTCTTAGAGTATTCCAGTGTTCAAAACCACACGCGTGGTCTTGTCGGAGGTTTTCCCCCAGATTTTGCCCAGGCTACTCTCCAACCGCGCACTCCTATCGCTTTATTGGGCCGGCCTATAAAGCCAGTCAGGTTCAATAATATAATTAGAGTATGCGAATAGCAGTATTACTGATACCGCTTCTATGCGGTAGACCTACCCGCCTCAGCTTCAGCAGAACGTATCTCCGGCTAGCCACTGTTTCCTCCCTCATGGGTAACCTCATGTATGTGAAATGTAGCAATGCGAGTTACACAATACCGGCAATACCGAAACAGACATGTGATATGATACGATCGCAAGCTTTAAGTATAAAACCACAAGTGTACGCCAATCCGAAACACGGAACGGATTGGCCTCGGTCAGTGCGGTGGTCTGAAGTCTTAGCCTTATGTATGGTGGAATATGCATTCATTAACCTGCCTTTAGCAAGTTTAGCATAACCTATATTATGTATCAGTATAATAGAGCATTGACAAGGAAAGCCAAGCTAAGGAGATCTCCAGAAGAGTCCAGCTAGGGTGGGCTGCTTTCAATAAACTGGACGACTTCCTTAAATCCACCGATGTTCCACAATGCCTGAAGACTCGCCTTTACAACCAATGTGTACTGCCCACCATGACGTATGGTGCCGAGACATGGACGCTTACAAATGAGGCTGTGCACAAAATCCGAGTAGCACAGAGAGCCATGGAGCGCGCCATGCTCGGCATTAGACTGCAAGACCGGGTGAGGAATGCCGAGATCCGACGCCGCACAAAAGTGCGTGACGTCGGATACGTCATTACCAAACTCAAATGGAGTTGGGCAGGACACCTTGCCAGGCAGAGTGATGGCAGGTGGACCAAAATTGTGTCAGACTGGTAGCCACTTAGTGGTAAAAGGAGCGTCGGGCGTCCACCGGCTCGATGGGTCAACGATATTAGGAAGATCGCGGGTCACTCTTGGATGAGACTGGCTCAGGACCGGGACGAGTGGCGTACTCGAGGAGAGGCCTATGCTCAGCAGTGGGCGATTACAGGCTGAAAATGATGATGAATGATGATAATAGAGCATTATCCTGCAGTGCAAACCTCAAATCTTTTCTAGATGAATGGAGCAACCCACTACGCCGATCTTTCCCAGCTGTACGGAAACTCCCAAAAGAAGCCAGGACTCCTGCGCGCGCCGGGAGGCCTCCTCAACACGTTCAACGACTACGGGAGGGACCTGCCTCCTCTCACCAGGAGGAAGGATTGCATGACTACCAACGATGGGGCTGCTTGTTTTGAGTCAGGTGATAACTGAATCATTTTAATATTCAAGGAGTAGGTACATGTTTACTAATATTCTGTTTTGTAGCGACGCGATGTCCTTTTATGAAGGACATCAGATAAAATCAAAAATATCTTAGTTGATTTTTTTTATTAGTTGTATGTTTTATACGACGTTTGTATATTTGACGACCGCTTTAGCCTAGTTGGTAGTGACGCCTACGAAGCTGGAGGTCCCGGGTTCGAATCCCGGTCAGGGCATTTATTTGTGTGATAAACACGAATATTTGTTCCTGAGTCTTGGATGTTTTCTATGTATTTAAGTATATATTTATTTATATAAGCATGTATATCGTCGCCTAGTACCCATAGTACAAGCTTTGCTTAGTTTGGGACTAGGTCGATTTGTGTAAGATTGTCCACAAATATTTATTTATTTTTTTATTTATACCTTTTCTACAATCTATTAAACAAATATTCTGTTTTTTCGGGCATTATTACACAGACTTGTGCATTTTCCAGGTGACAACCACGGGAACCAAGTGATCTCGCTCACGGTACTTCACACCATCTTCACCAGGGAACACAACCGCGTGGCGCTGGCTCTGTCCCGGTACAACCCAGACTGGGACGAGGACACCGTCTTCCTGGAGACCAGGCGCGTGCTGCAGGCGGAGTTCCAGCATATCATCTACAATGAGTGGCTTCCATTGCTGCTGGGTGACTAAAATTCATAAATTACGCTGCACTGTACACCATCTACACCAGAGAACATAATAGCTGAGATCTTATCCTTGGGTTTAGTCAGACACCAAATAATTTACATCAAAATACGGCCTTCGACGTTCCAGGTCCCCGCCTAGTTCAGGCATTCGGCCTGTCCCCAGCTGGCGGCTATTCCTCATCCTACGACCCCCACGCCAGCCCTGCGCTAACTACGGAGTTCTCCACTGCTGCCATGAGATTCGGTCATTCTGCCGTTGATGGGCAACTAATGTAAGGCTTTTTTACTCCAGAGGGGCTACTCCGACCGAACATCGTATAGTGCCGTCCTTTTCACTCATATAGTGTACTAACGACCCGCCCCGGCTTCGCACGGGTGCAATGCTGATGCATGTATTATACATATGTGATAATCCACATCGAAAGGGACCTTATGGCGGCAGGCGCTTACGTTACACCTATTCACTATTGTATTGGAACAGCGGCAATAAAGGCGTAAGTGCCGGCCGCCATAAGGTTCCTTTCAATATGGATTATCACATATAAACCTTCCTCTTGAATCACTCTATCTATTAAAAAAACCGCATCAAAATCCGTTGCGTAGTTTTAAAGATTTAAGCATACATAGGGATATAGGGACATAGGGACAGAGAAAGCGACTTTGTTTTATACTATGTAGTGATAACACGAGACTGAAAGGGACGGCACGATACGAAGTTCATCACTAACCTAATTAGACTAACTAAACCTATAACTAAACTATAAAAAGAAGATGCCCCCCAAGTCCCCATCACTGGCTATAGTGCCCAGAAGGCTGGCAGCGTTTCCTCTTTGGATTGCTAGGCTAATCCTCTGGCCAAAATAGCTGCCAGAATTCATGTTAGAGGGAAAGTAACTAAAATTCTACCATTATTTTAACTTCTAGGGTCCCGAGCCCGGCGAAAGGCACAGTATACGAGACGATCTCGTTGCCAGAAGTGATGTTCCAGCCGTCGCGGCTGCGCCTGCGCCCCTTCCTCGACCGCGCGCTCGCGGGGCTCGCGTGGCAGCCCATGCAGGCTGTAGATCCCTTCGTCACAGAGTCTGTAAGTAACGTATGGGTTTAATAAGAGAACGGTTGGAACTCACTTGGAAAGTCACTATTAACCTGATGAAGGACTCCAATTGTAGTCCGAAACATGTCGCAAATAGTGACTTTCCAAGTGAGTTCCAACCGTTGTTCTCTTATTAAGTGTAAATATGTCTCACGTTAGTGTAAATTTAACGTATGGGTTCTTTGGTTAGCTGGGTGCAAAAACGTAAGGGTTGATAGGGGAGGTCATTTTAGACCTCACTTAATATGTACAAAGTCTTCTAGCTTCTAACATATGTGCCATTTTGTAAATACGGACTATTTCCTTAGAACTAATAAAATTAACAAACGTTACTTTTTATCTTCACTGTATGACATTAATTTTGTTATAATTGTAAACTAGAAATTATTATTCTTTCTTGAACTGTAATAGTAGTTTATGCAACTGATACATAATGAGAGGTCGTCACGAGTGTGGTCTTGCTGACGCTCGTTTCATAATAGGATCACACGAGTGTTTTAAGGCCTAATTATGTACAGTTGCATACACTACTTTATCTACATCCGTTATTAAATCCACTTTCATGTGTTCAGGAACCATTGCGTTGCAAGTGTAGTGAGGTCGAGCGTGAGCCCGTTGAAGTCTTTTGAGCACGAGTCTGTATCGTTATGGGCGGAGATAGCCATAACGATACCGTTGTCGATGTTATTATGGCCATCTCCGCCCTGGGCCGGCGCGATATTGTAAAGCTGGTCCTTACGTACACTTTTTGAGCACATTAAAGAGGATTTACTGTATGGGGGTAGATAAATTAATATATTGACATGAAAAAATGTATTATTATAGTCAGATTTTCTTAAATCGTAAATTAATATTTTGACATGTAAAAGTGCCCTTGTGGCCTATTTGCAGAATAAATGCTTGATTTTTCATCAATCGATTTTGAAAAAAATGTTCTCTATTTTTTTTCTCGCATATCGTAATTTTAAAGAAGCAGAAACTAAGGAAGTTTTTGAATTTAAAATTATGTTCTGACGACTTTTTAGTTCTTGTATGAATTCACGTGATATTCAGGTGCAATTTTTTTCATACATTTAAATAAATTGTACAACAAGATACTCGTAATTACCCTTGTTCATAATCATGTAAGATTGAACACAAGTTGGATCCATGATTACATAGTTATCTGTTTTAGTATTTTAATTAACGTTTTATCATCAATTTCGAAATAAACCAGTTTATTAAAATAAAAATGTTGCGATGTTCTATAAAAAGGCCGAACTGGACAACCAATATCTGGGAGCACATATATGTCATCGACGCCGATTAATATGCCTAAACTACAAAATTTAACCTGCTGTAAGAGAATATACAATACATCTAATATAGAAAAATTTAAAACAGAACTTCATAAAATACACTGGGATCGTATAATACTAGTAAATAAAATTGTAAACGAAAACTATAATATGTTCGAAAAAACTTTGATAGAGACACTGGATAAGTGTATTCCAAGGAAAAACATTAAAATTAAACTATTGTCTAAAAAAACCTTCCTAACTCCAGGAATAAAAGTCATCATCATCATTTCAGCCGGAAAACGTCCACTGCTGAACATAGGCCACCCCCAATTCTTGGGGGGGATTTGCCATAGTCGCCACGCTTGGCAAGCGGGTTGGCGACCGCAGTTTGATGGTGGTAATGATCGAAGGATGCTGCTGCCCACCCTCCGATTTTCCCTTATTCGCCTCCTACGAAACCCACGGGAAGAGATGGGGTGGCGCAATTCTTACCCGGCAACCACACGGGAATAAAAGTGTCGTGTCATAATAAAAGACTCCTAAAATTACTACTATCTCAAATCAAAAATAACATTCTGCGACGCTATTATAAACAATATTATAAAGTACTCAAAAAAATTGTATATACTTCAAAAAAACTTGGTAACAAACATGTATTTCAAAATTCGCGTAATAAAACTAAATCAATGTGGCAAATAATAAATAGAGAGACCAAGAAAAACACATCTAAAACTAGGAAAAATATTCAAATTAAAACCGCAGACAACATAACATTAACTCACCCACGGAAAATAGCTGATTTCTTCAATACCTTTTTCTCCTCCGTTGGAAACTCCCTTCTAGATTCTAATTCTGGTTTCAATTCAAATAATATTAATAAAGTCGAGCCAGCGTATATAATAAATAATTCTTTTTTTCTTAGCCCCGTTGAACCTAGAGAAATATTTACGATACTAAAAAACCTAACAAACAAATCCTCTTCTGGGATAGATGAAATTCCACCTACGTTAATAAAAAGCTGTGCCGAAATACTTTCCATTCCCTATACCCTATTAATAAACCAGTCCTTCTCCGAGGGTGTATTCCCCGACGCACTGAAGATAGCTCTTGTTAAACCCATACACAAAAAAGGCAAGGCTACCGATGCAAATAACTACCGGCCTTTAGCACTTCTACCAACATCTGCTAAAATATTTGAAACCGCGATGATGAGACGCCTTTACCCTTTTTATGAAGAATTTAGAATTCTGCATGACAGCCAAAATGGCTTCAGACAAAACCGCTCTACGACACTAGCAGTATATAAATACGTTCAACAAATTATTAAGGCAATTGATTGCAAAAAATACGCGATTGGGCTCTTACTCGATATGAGCAAAGCATATGAGATGATAGAGTCTGCTATAAAACTCTATTGTACAAATCACATAACACAGGAGTCAGAGGAATAGCCCACGAGTGGTTTAAATCTTACCTTAGTAATCGCGCACAATATGTAGAAATAGAATCCACAGATTTTCAGACAGGAATAATTAAACGCACTAGATCCGACAAAATCCCTATAAATGGCTCTATCCCTCAGGGAAGCGTCTTAGGATGCTGCCTGTTTCTCATATATATTAACGATCTCCCAAACATACTTGACAATCACAGCGTGCTCTTTGCGGATGACATTTCTGTACTTCTGCCCTGCTCAAATATTATAGAAGCAGAAGATAAATTAAATATAAACTTACACAATATTATAAACTGGCTACAAACTCATAACCTTAAACTTAACTTGAATAAAACAAAAATTATACAATTTAAACCTCATCAAAAACCCGCATTACCAATAGAATATAGCTATAACAATACAAAAATAGAATCGGTTAATTCTGCTCCCTTATTGGGAATGGAACTCGACACACATCTTAACTGGAAGTCGCACATCGAAAAATTAGCAAAAAAACTCTCTTCTTTCATATACGCGCTCCAGCATCTCAAAAGAGTGACAGACTTTGAGACAGCTCTCACAGCATATTACGCTTTCGCCTACTCTAGAATGACTTATGGTCTAGTACTGTGGGGGCAATCTCCCGAAGTAAATAAAATCCTTATACTTCAAAAGAAGTGCATCAGAATTCTAGCCAATATCGACCAAATGGTATCTTGTAGGCCTTACTTTATTAAGTTTAAAATGCTAACCTTAACTTCTATGTACATTTTGGAATCCAGTAAATTCGTAAAAAAATATTTTGAACTTTACACCCCAAAAACAGGCACCCGCAGAAATGATAGAAATGGTAATAAACTTAAAGTACCCTTCTCTACAATGAAAATAGTAACGTCTAGCCCTCACCACATGATGATCAAAATATATAAACAGCTACCTTCCTCAATTAAAAATATACAGAAAACAACACTATTTATCAAACATCTAAAAGCATACCTCATTAATAAATGTTTTTACAACTTAAGCGAGTATTTCGAAGATAATACCAATGCCTATAATATAATAAATAAATAAATAATTCAAATAAGTTGATATATGTATAAGGCTTTGAAAATCTACTTATCGCCATCTTTCATGAGTTGTATTAATGTGATATAAAATTTATATGTGTAAGTACTTAAACATTATGTTCAAATAGTAGCCCCCTCAAATTGCTGAGCCCTTGCAGGGCGTCACATGTGTCTATACTTATATTGTAATTCCACCTGCTCATGTATAAATGTGATATGCAATAAAAGTTTGATATTTGAAAGTTTGATATTTGTCTTAACGGTCCTTATCAGTTAAAAACCGCTCATCTATTACACCATTTTCTGTTTGAATTGACACGTATCTTGACATTTTCTCAATGTTACTATCTAGGACACAACTATTGCGACCTTATGTCATAAACTTTAAAAGTATTTTTTAGATTTTTCATTAATAAATATCGTTTCAAACATCACTCCAAATCGACAATTTTTAAGCTAAAAACTTGTATTTTCCACTTAAATTCTACTAAACACAATAAAATAAAAAAATAGCGATGTTACTATCTAAAACTTTAATAAAATCATCGTATCCTTTAACAACTTTATTGGTATTATCAATAAATTTGTCATAATTTGAAATCAAAACGTTTTAAAACTTATAAGGCCTCTTAAGCGTTTATGAACATCCATTTGCCAAATGTTGCTGATAAGTCGTGTTTTTTATTCTCAGCTAACCCGTTACCTGTTCCACGGAGGCAATCCCTTCGGTTTAGACCTGGCGGCCATCAACATACAGCGTGGCCGCGACTACGGCGTCCGAGGATACAACCATTACCGCAGGCTCATTGGACTGCAGCCCTACGATGACTTCGGCCAATTCCCGCCAAGCGTCAGTCAAATATTTTCATTTCATGCTTCATCATCATCATCATCATTTCAGCCGAAAGACGTCCACTGCTGAACATAGGCCTCCCCCAAGGCTCGCCATTTAGACCGGTCCTGTGCCGTTCGTTTCCACCGGATTCCCGCGACCTTCACCAGGTCATCACTCCACCTTGTCGGAGGCCTACCGACAGCTCGTCTTCCGGGGCGTGGACGCCACTCGAGCAGTTTCTGGCCCCATCGACCGTCAGTCCTACGAATGTGCCCTGCCCACTGCCACTGTCTCGCTTATTTCATGCTTACGAGTATCTTATCTTAATTTTAGAATGAAGGAAAACTTGAAAGATTTAGGCACAGAGCAGGATTCGAACCTGCGACCTCCCGGCACTCGCGGCCAGTCGCTCTAGCCAACTGAGCTATAGGTGCAATCGCTACCCAGTTCCAAATTCATCAACCGTTCCTTCGTATTAAGCAGTACCGCTGCTAACGTAAACTATTTCTGACGATTCTCAATATGATTTGAGACGTTAGTGCCGTTAATGAAGCATGAGTCTCCTGGTAGATGTCGCTGTACGCCTCCCTTAAGGCGTTTGTATAAAAAATATATCTTATTTTGTTTAGATGAGGGCCATTGCGGATGCACTTCGACCCAGTGGGATCTTTTGTGCAATTGCCCCCTCCTTTATGCCTACTTCAAGCTGCTCTCCAACATTTCCACAGACCGGATGATACTCTGAATTCCTTTGGTTCAGGATAACCATTGCCAAAGTTGGATGTTGTTACGCAATAATGTGTCAAACTAATAGGAAAACCTATAGTAGGTTGACACATTATTGCGAAACAGGGTCCAGTTATTCATTCTGTCTGTCAAAGTTACTCATTTCATGCTAAGCTCTGTGACCCTTTTTCAAATTAATTATAATAAGATTTAAGTACAATTGAATATATCTTTATCAACACCCATACAGTAAATCCTCTTTTATGTGCTCAAAAAGTGTAGGTAAGGACCAACTTTACAATATCGCGCTGGTCCGGGGCGGAGATGGCCATAACAGCATCAAAAACGGTATCGTTATGGCCAAGTAATCTAACACAGAAATATTTACACTGTAGCATTTGAATTTTGTACTATTTTTACTGTTATTTTATATACATTGTATATTGTTTTGAAAAAATGACACCTCGCCGAGTTTCTTACGTCGGTTCTTCTCGAGGCAGAGGTTTATTTTATGAACCGGTGGTAGTTTTTTGACATCCATAAGTGCATGTAACATGCCTAAATTGAAGAATAAATGATTTCATTTCATTTCATTACGATACAGGCTCGTGCTCAAAAAGACTTCAACGAGCTCACGAACTCGAACTCCTGCACTTTCAACGCAATGGTGCCTCAACACATGAAAGAGGATTTAATGTATGGATGTAGATAAAGTAGTGTATACAACTGTACATAATAAGACTCGCTGACGCTCGTTTCATAAAACCACACTCGTGTTTTAAGACATCTCATTATGTATCAGTTGCATAAACTACTATTAAAGTATTATCCAATTTTCGTTTCCTTTTGGTCACATTTCATACTCAAATTTCATCTTCAGGCCGCGCAGCGTCTTTCTGCTGTTTACACGAGCCCTGAAGACATCGACCTCTGGATTGGAGGCTTATTGGAAGAGCCAGTTGAAGGCGGCATTGTAGGCGCCACCTTCGCCAACATCATAGCCGACCAGTTCTCTAGGATGAAGAAAGGAGACCGATACTTCTACGAGCACGGACCTGATGTGAACCCTGGGGCTTTTACGCCTAGTAAGTCGTAAGACTACACTATTATTGAGCTTACTTATACTGGAACTAGTAAGTAGCGTTGAGCTTATACTTATACTTGAAGTTCAGGAATGGCATCTTAATAATTCAATAAACGTCCATGTCTTGTCTTGTTCCCCAATGTTCAAGGTGGCAAACAAACATCTTTTATCGAAAAGGAATCGTAGCATATGGACGATTCAAATTGCAGAGTCGTAAGCACAAGCTGCCCAATTATCCATAATTACTGTTTCCTGTGTTAAAGATTCTCATCCATAGGGATCTATCATCGAATTCTATGTCTAGAATGTATTATTTCTATTAAATATGTCAAATAAACACATCTTAGAATAACATTAGACTTTATAATTATATCCTTGCGCTCGTGGCTCAGCGGCGCCCGCGTACCGGGTGCGGTATGCGATGTTAAGCAACGTCGGCCGAGGTCATTTATTGCATGGGTGACCGCTTTGAGTGGTTATTAACTGAGCGCTCCCGTGTTTTAGAAGGCACGTTACGCCGTTGATCCCGGCTGCTGTCTATGACAGCAGTCGTTAAGTCAAGTTAGAGGCCTTCGGGCGGCTCTAGAACTTCTAACAGTCAAGTTGCCCACTCACTTGACAAGCCTAATTCCAATAAGGTCTGGCTTTCCCTCGGGTTGGAAGATCAGATGGCAGTCGCTTCCGTAAAAACTAGTGCCTACGCCAACTCTTAGGATTAGGTAGCGGACCCCGGGCATCCTTTAGAATGCAACTGTACCGGGATAATGCTAGGATGATGATCAAAATCAAAAATCAAACATTTATTCTGCAAGTAGGCCGCAAGGGCACTTTTACATGTCAAAATATTAATTTACAATTTAAGAAAGTCTGACTATAATAAGTAATACATTTTTCATGTCAAAATATTAATTTACAGTTCAAAAAAGAATAGTAATGTCGAGTTTACAATTATAACAAAATTAATGTCATACAGTGAAGATAAACTTGCAAAGTTATCTATTACAAACATCAGTAAAGTTAGAGATGAATAAGGTCTCAAGATTAAACAAGGAGTATAATGAAATTAATATAATATCCCAGAGATGTACATGGTCTCTGAGCGTCAAAATTAAGATTAATTTAATGTTATTAGAGATGTATATGGTTTCTAAGTCACTGATAATAAAAACGAATCCAAAACAGGTTGATGTCTCTCGTCAATCCCCTATAAAAAGACACTAGTATTATGATGATGATGATCATGAAATATATCCTTGTCGTATTTTCAGGTGAGCTCGTAGAAATAAAGAAGGTCACCCTGTCAAGGATTATCTGTGACAACAGAGATGGAATCGAGCTTTTCTCACAACCTCCAAATGCTTTTCTAAGAGCAGATTTACCTGGGTAAGAATACAATAATATTTGTACGCGCTAGTTTTCAGAGAGTATCGTTAAAACTTCCTTTTTAATGTTTTGGCGACAGTTAATTTTAATTTTTTATCTACTTATTTAACCCTTTTTTTAACCTGACTGTGGCTTTATAGGCCGGGCCCAATAAAGCGATAGGAGTGCGCGGTTGGAGAGTAGCCTGGGGAAAATCCAGGGGAAAACCTCCGACCACGCGTGTGGTTTGGAACACTGGAATACTGTAAGAGTTTGCGCTCCAGTGAGATTGGTTGAGCGGTTTCAACCGAATCTGAAGTGTGAGTGGAATCAAGCTACTGGGAGTTTTGTCGCTAAACCTGGTTCACTAAACCTGGCCTAGCTGACTAAACCTAGCCTAGCTGATTTAATCCAACTGAGGGTCGGTTTGGTTTCTTCACCTGATAAAGTTTGGGTGTGTTTATTTGTAGTGGGTCACTTGATATTTATACATAATGTTTTTACGCTATTTTCAGAAACGAACCGGTGCCTTGCGATAGTTCAATCATACCAACAGTGGACCTCAGCAGATTTAGGGATATCTAGTTTTAAGGTATTTGGGTCTGGAACATCAAATGTTTCATGATCTGCGTCATACATAATTGTTTTTAAAACATATATGGATATATCTGAACGTTGAACGTCTCCAGTGATGTATTTGTTGTAAAATGTAGGTACTCATAGAACTATTATTAAAATGAAATAAATAATTTAATTGGTAAGTACACGTTCAGTTCTTCCATTTTCAAAGGCGTGCTGGATTAGTCTCTTGGAAACGGGTTTTCATTTTTCTCTTGTACTCTTTCTTTGATCTTTCTAATTTCTTTTCACACTCGCTAGATTCATACTTTACTATCTGTTTTACCATCTTCTTTTGTTTGCTTACAACTCTTTGATACTGTTTTAAAAGCGATCTCAATTATATCAATTTTGCATGCAACCTTTTAAAACATAGTCAGAATGTTGCAAGTTCGATGATTTTAATCACTTACAGCACTGTTGATTTGTTCTGACACAAATCTTTTATCGTTATATTTTCTCTTTGTCCCTTCCAATCTAGAATCCCACTGGTGCCCGACAGTGGGGTTTGAGATTTAAATAAACGAGATTAGGTTTGTGTCAATAACTAATTACTAATCTATTTGAATCTAGCGATTGTTCTCTATCTTTTGTGTTATTTTACTCTGAATGTTAAAGAACCTGATTCAATGATTTTTTCCGGAAAAAATACATGAATCGGGAGTTTTGCGGATTTGGATATTGGAAGAAATGAATGATGGAAAAACGAATATACAGTGTGCCATTATTAAATTGATGTATTGATTGTAATAAACTGATTATGTCATACATGCATGTTGCATGAGTTAAGACTGAATACATTTTACATACAAAGGTAACTTGTGCCTTATGAGCTCACAAGTTTTAGTAGATAAGTTAAAAATTGTCTGGCAGTGGCGAAACTACTTTAAGTTTGGTTTTTAAATGTGTTTGTATATTATTTCGATTGAGTTTAGTAATGTGTTTAATTTTATAGAATAGTGTAAAAGCGGTAAACCTATGTATAAATATGTTTGTTTTATTTGATATAAAAATATTGTGTAAATTAATGTAAAGACTGTATTTATAATAAACTTGATAAAAATGTGTATATAACGCATGTCATAATACATAGCATTATATAATAATCATTAATAAGAATGTTAGTGTTAAATTTGATTGCCATTTGTATAAATATAATCAACATAATTAAGTATTAGATATTGCATAATGTAATAGGTACTATTTAGCAAAATAAACTAAAATGTCGGATATTTTATGCATAATTAAATCAATAAAAATATTCGACTCTATCATAAAGTTGTGTTTTAATGGTTGCATAAATATAGTACTCACCGATATATCGCTCTAGTCTAAAAACCATGTCCCGCTCACGTCAGTCTACATTTTGGAAAACTAAAAGCGCTTCGGCATGGCGCTATTTTATGGATTGAGTTGTCGGATATATTTCATAATTGTAGTGCTTATAGTCTCCGAGTAAATCAACAAAGAGGCAAACAACAGGCGGAAATCGCTAAAGGGCGATCTCTTCCAGGCAACCTTAAGGCGGCGGAAAAGCCTTAATTACTATTTGTCCAAGTTAATTAAATTGTCATATCACCCGAGGTAGGTCTCCCTATTAGCCACGTGCACGTTAGCGAGGCGACATGTTTGTTTGATGCAATTAGCCCGAGTCCATTTTAAAGCACGAGGTGAAAGCGTGCGCGTTATATGTCCTTTGTCAAGGACATCGTTAATCTTGACCTTCAAAAAGAACACTTATGGATTATTATGCAATTTGTTATTTTTTTATTAATTTAATTATCTGAGGATTTTTTATTAATTTAATTATCCAGGGTATATAACGAAGAACGATTTTCCGATAAGTATATTAAGCCTACCTACTACGGAATTCATTAGAAAAAAATACTTCAGGTGATATTGCTAATTATTTATTTGTAGGCGTTCAATGGGTTTAGAAAAAACTGTTTTTCCAAAGGTATTGATAAATTAAACCAGAATATAGCCGCAGGAACTATATTTATTTAAATAAATATACACGTTATGACGTCTCAGAGTAGAAGAAAATAGTATAAAAAATTGGCAAAATAAACAAAAGAGTCAAGCGGGAGCTGACATGGAAAGGCGCGAAATTCAAATTTTAAACTATGAATCCAACAGGTATTTTAGATAAATTGATAATTATTGTTTGTATTCTTGGTCTCGATGCGAAACAAATAATCCTAAATATGCTATTATTATCTTCACAATAACGACAGTAGACAGTGTAGATCATTTTGAAATTGTCCACAGTTAACTGACCATTCGTAGAATTTATCTCGTTGCAAAAAGGTTCACGAATGGTTCAGAAACTGATGCCAACAGGCACGTATCCAGACTTTTGGTTCAGGGGGGGACGAACATTGAAACATCTATATTTTTATTTACCCACTTATTGAAAGAACACGCAAGCGAATAAATAAACAGACGGCTCCAAACATTTCGGGGGGGGGGGAGGGGGAGAGGATAAATCCCAACTTTCCCCCCCTCTGGATACGTGCCTGGATGCCTATAGTACCAGGAGCCTTACATTAGAATCTCAACAATCGAATATGGCAAAACTACGGTTCCTTGCTGACTACGGAACTCTAAAAACTAACAAGGGGCAGTTTACAGTGGGTACTGTTTCGTAATAATTCACGACGGCTAAACACGGCATGGCAACAATTACAGATAACAGATATTCATTAAAGTACCGTAAGCAAAAAAACTGCAACACGATCGTGCGTTTAGGGCTGTCACAGTTTGTAATTAAGAGCGCTTTAATAAAATGTAACAGGTCCACTAGCGCCACTCGTAAATAATTGTAATTATTTAAATTTAACGGTATATAACTAAAAAGGGGGCCGCTACGTACTGTAGTTTGTATTTAAGTACTTTTTGAATCCATCAAACTATTTTTTAAGTTGCTAGATTCGTCTCTCGATGAGCTCAAAATTGAAACGGCCGTTTTAACTTTGGACGCATAGACTGACGAATCCAGCAACGTAAAAACTAGTTTGATGAATTCAAAAAGTACTTAAATACAAACTACAGTACGTAGCGGCCCCCTTTTTTAGTTATATATCGTTAAATTTAAATAATTACAATTATTTACGAGTGGCGCTAGTGGACCTCTTACATTTTATTAAAGCGCTCTTAATTGTGTCATTTTCAAACACAGACTTACCAGACGCGACACGCAAATAATAATACCACAACCGAGCGAGACGGTGATATACATTTTTGTATAAGAGCGACAGATAGTTACATATCATTTGTGGTCCCTGTCACAGATTCACTTTTTTTGTCGAGCACAACTTATTTTATATGACAGTTGTGCCCAAATACGTCACAGAAGCGATTACCCGCCCAAGTTAAGGAAGTAATTTATGGTAAATAATCCAGATATTATAGTTGCCATTGCTTTCATTAGCTTTCTTAATAGCAAGGGTCACTGAGCTAAGCGGCTGACGGACGGACAGACAGCGAAAGTATATAATACAGTAGAATCCGCTAATAACGACTTCGCTTATAACATTTTACCGCTTTTAACGACTTCGAAATCACCACACATTAGATTTGATATCAAACATTTTCAAAGTAAATCAGTCCGTTTTGTGCGACGTCCTGTTAGTGCGATGTAATATCACCGGTCCCTTGACTGTCGCTTTATCCGGATTACACTGTATATTGTTTACTACGGAAGTCTGAAAAAATATACCTAGTAGGTACCTAATTCTTGCATTCTAACCATTACAGACGATTTTTAAAAACCTTAAAACAATTCTTTTTATACAAACGCCTTAAGGGAGGCGTACAGCGACATCTCCAAATCCTGCTTGGTGCCTACATTTTTCAATTTTTCCTTCATTCTAAACTTAAAACAATTAAACATTTATTTTTAATTTTTTACATATAGTGGCAACCCTGTTGGAATGCTGTCGTCTCCCAGAAACGCGTTTATCATGCATCAGTGACAATGTAAATTCATTTTTTACATGCAGATATTATGTTTGTGATTCCTCGAATCCCAGTGCGAGAGAAAAAGTGCCTAAATAATTTATTTGTTAAGGGAACTTCGAATTGATGGCTAATTGTAAGTGTGAAAGCGACCTAATGGCGCCTTATTGAGTTATTGAACAGTAGGCACAATGAAAAAAAAATTTTTTTTTTTCATGCCATTCGAACAACTTTTTAGACACGATCATATGTTTGTATGGGACCAACTACTATTAGAGCAACACAAAATGAGAGGAAAAGTACAGCATAGCTAACGAGCACTGAAAACGCTTCATACTGATTGACACGCAGGCGTGACGTCACGCCTACTACCGTTGTATGGAAAAAGGAAAATTCGCCGTTTATGTCGTGAAATATTGCGTTTATGTACACAGTTGCCATACAATTTCTTTTTTACTGAATGAAACATGAGAATGATATTGTAACTTTCAATTTACGTTTGGCCAATAAACAAAAAATAACGTTTTTGCGAAGATTTATTGTCCAATATCTTTTTATGATTTAATTAATTTGTCTTATTTAGTATGTCATTCAATAAATTGTTTAGTATGTCAATATTTTAGCATATTTTTTATTTTTTATTTTTTTTTTGTAGGTCGCGGGAATCCGGTGGAAACGAACGGCACAGGACCGGTCTAAATGGTGAGCCTTGGGGGAGGCCTATGTTCAGCGGTGGACGTCTTTTGGCTGAAATGATGATGATGATGTCAATATTTTATAAGTGAAAGTTGCCAGTCCAAGTCGAACAGTAACATCATGTCATGTATGAAAATAACATTGGTAAGATATTGTTTGGCGTGTGCTGTCTGCTGTGCCCTGAGCGTTCAAATTCAAACATTTATTCTTCAAATAGGCCACAAGGGCACTTTTACATGTCATAATATTAATTTAAAGTTCAAGAAAGAATAGTAATTTCGAGTTTACAATTATAACAAAATTAATGTCATACAGTGAAGATAACCTTGCAAAGTTATCTATTACAAATATTACAACATCAGTAAAGTTAGAGATGTATAAGGTCTCAAGATTAAACAAGGAGTATAGTGAAATTAATATAATATCCCAGAGATGTACTTACATGGTCTCTGAGCGTCAAAATTAATATTAATTTAATATTGTTAGAGATGTATATGGTCTCTAAGTCACTGATAATAAAATAAAGTAAGTTTTCAAACGAGCGTCAGAACATTTCAGCTGTCATTTTCGCCTTCACAGCATGATAAATTAATCACTAATGTATGACTAAAAATAATACCACAAAACTTAACTAGTTTACTATTCGACAAAATTGTACAATTTTCCATGGAAACAATGTACAATAAAGGCCCTTATGCAATGTCCATTAGAATCTACAATAAAGTCCCGTAGCATATAAGGAGTGAAGTTACATATAACACCTTTGTAAATAAACTGAAAACTTACCTCATAACTGAATGTCCGTATTTGCTACAGGAGTTCATGAACCATTCATGTTCTCTCTAACTAAGAATTACATGTGATATGTTGATTATTATATGTACAGGGCATCCCACGGCTATGCCACATGGAGGGAAAGTACCTTGAATATTGTAGATGGAGCATTTTACTGAATGAAGACATTATTTGAATTTAAAAAACATTGTAAACTGCATTCACAGATATTTAAATATTTTTATGGTTGAACCGGGAATCGAACCCGTTGTACGTGATAAATTGATTAATTTTGTGTTAAAAATGTTAAAATTCATGGTCTTCCTTTTATTTCTGATACTATGTTATTTAGCAAAAAATAATCCATATGATGAAGCCTTTCGATTGGTATGATAAAGCTACAGGGTAATTATTTTTCTCGTGTAACGGGTTCGATTCCTGGTTCAACCTTAAAATTAATAAATATCTGTGAATGCTGTTTAAACTGTTTTTTAAATACAAATAATGTCTTCTTTCAGAAAAAGGTTCCACCTACAATATTCAAAGTACTTTCCCTCCATGTGGCATAGCCATGGGATACCCTGTATAATGTTATGTTAGTTCTAGTTTATAAGTATGTTGCTACATCCTAGTAGGGTCCATGTCTGTACTGGCTATCTTAAGAACACCCTGTAAATACCATGGTTAAGACGGACCAACGAATAAATGAATATGAATATGAAATAGTTCACAAATTTTATCAAATTGTACGCTTGTAAAGTTTTATGGTATATGTAAAATGGTATAGTTTAGGGCAGGTACCGACTGATACATGGTAGGCTTGTAATAAACTAATAACTGACCGATCGAGCGAAGCGTGTCCGTTTCAGCTTGGGTGAATATTTTCGTATGTCTGGCGAACGTCCGGCTTTTGTCAACAGCTGTTTCTCAACCGATTATAGCATGCAGAACTGCAGACAATACAACAGACCGTCTCATTGTTAAATAGCCATCCATCTATTAAATAAATAAATAAATAAAAAATATATTAGAGGACAATCTTACACAAATCGAACTAGCCCCACAGTAAGCTCAAGAAGGCTTGTGTTATGGGTACTAGACGACGATATATTTAATAGATACAAATACTTAAATACATAGAAAACATCCAAGACTCAAAAACAAATATTCATGCTCATCACACAAATATTTGCCCTGACCGGGGTTCGAACCCAGGACCGTCAGCTTCACAGGCACTTCCCACTAGGCCAAACCGGTCGTCAAAAAAAAAAACAAATAAATAAATCCGTACTAATTTATACTTATATTATAAATGCGAAAATGTGTTTGTCTGTCTGCCTATTTATTACCTCTTCACGCTTAAACCTTTGAACCGATATAGATGGTATAGTCCCTATTCGTCCCGTTACCGCCGCACACCGGGTTGAGTCATTGCGACCCAGGTCGGGCCTAGCTGAGTTTCTTGCTGGACTCTTCTCAGCTAGGCTAGGTTTAGTGAACCAGTGACAAAACTCCCAGTAGCTCGATTCCCCTCACACCTCAGATTCGGTTGAAACTACTCAACCAATCTCACTGGAGCGCAAAATCTTAGAGTATTCCAGTGTTCCAAACCACACGCGCGGTCGCGTCGGAGGTTTTCCCCTGGATTTTCCCCAGGCTACTCTCCAACCGCACTCTTATAGCTTTATTGGGCCCGGCCTATGAAGCCACAGTCAGGTTAAAAAAAAGATGTTGATGAAATTTGGTATGGAGATAGTTTGGGTCCCGGGGAACATAGGCTACTTTGTATCCCGGAAATCATCCTTGAAGGGGGTGGAAGTTTGTATGGAAGAACGATGACTAGATAAGCGCCTGATATAGAAAAAAATTGCAATAAAATTCTATCAAGATCAACGAGTTCTACTGAGACGAAGTCGCGGGCTAGTAAGAAATATAAAGGTGAGGTATTGCCATTAAGAGTCCTTATCAGTTAAAAAACGCTCATCTAATTGACGAATTTCTGTTTGAATCGAAAGTATCTCGACATTTTCTCAGTGTTACTATCTAGAACAGGACTAGTGCGACCTAATGTCATAAATTTTAAATGTATTTTTTGGATTTTTCATTAAGAAATATCGTTTCAAACATCACTCCAAATCGACCATTATCAAGCTAAAAACTGTGTTTTTCCGCTTAAATTCAAATACACACAATAAATCAAAAAATAGCTATGTTACTATTTAAAACTTTAATAAAGTCATCGTATCCTTTAATCAATTTATTGGTATTATTAATAGTTTTGTCATAATTTGAGATCAAAACATTTAAAAACTTATAAGGCCTCTTATTAAGAAAGCCATCGATATAATAGAACAGAACCAACATCGCAGAATACCCAGCCGTAAACCTGCACAAGTGTAAGTACATAATGGTCCATGAGGTGTATGTACACTATGTAACATACGATCATTTTCGGGCGCACAAATATAGGTACAGTTGGCAAATTGGTTTGCTCACGTCTTTCGTACGCGAATACTTCCAACTGGGTACAGTCGTCGACGGAACACTTTCGTAGCTTTTACAGTTCAATATATTTAAGGGTATTCTTCATTCGGGTCCAACTTTTTAGCCCGACGGCCATATTGCACCTGTGCCTTTACCATGAGTTCACATGACAGTACTCGCTAGCGACTGCGTAAAAATTTGTATGGGCAAAAGTACAGCGCCTCTGGCGGTTACGCAACGGAACTAAGAATCGGCATACTAAATCGTTTTTCTACTCCGCCCGGTACCTGTCAGTTATATGGCCCCGCAAACGAATATAAAAGCATGTCTTATGCAATTTCAAAAAAGTTTATCTAGTCTATTCTTCATAAAGACCCTAGGGTTGTTATGTGATATAATGCAACTGCTAACCCAGGTGCCCTGTGAACCTAATAAATAAAAAATTAAAACCCTAAATCTACAACGAAAACCAAAACTGCCAACTTAACAAACAACTGAATTCATATAAATAAATAAAATAAATAAATAAATATTAGAGGACAATCTTACACAAATCGAACTAGCCCCACAGTAAGCTCAAGAAGGCTTGTGTTATGGGTACTAGACGACGATATATTTAATAGATATAAATACTTAAATACATAGAAAACATCCAAGACTCAGAAACAAATATTCATGCTCATCACACAAATATTTGCCCTGACCGGGATTCGAACCCAGGACCGTCAGCTTCACAGGCAGGTGCACTACCCACTAGGCTAAACCGGTCGTCATATGGTTTGAAACAATAACAAAACTAAAATAATCACTGCCTACATACATAAGGAAAAACGCAAGTCAGTAAATGACACTTGAAAAAAAAATTACCGTGTCTATGATTACGTAATGTGGACTGTCATTTGTCACTATCCAATTTACCGCTCTTTCTTATGCTGTACTGCTGTTTAATTTTGTGTTTTATTATTTAATCCCTAGTCGTAGAAAAAGTAATGTATGCAACGTTATATAAGTAGGTCAAAAAAGGCTCAATTTAGGGTGGGCCGATTTCAATTTTTTTCGAATTTCGCATTGTAAGACCCCTCAAAAGTTGCCAAAAAAATAGCGTATTCTATGAAAAATAATATATAAAATCTTACATTCTACATTGAGCCCTCTACCAAAGTTTGAAAATTTTAAAAATCCATTTTTTTCCGTTAAATTTTAATTTCATGTTTTATGTATAAAATTCATATATTTCAACATTTGATGAATTTTCCTACTCTCTCTAGTATTCTACTTACTGATTTGTGATACTGTGGTAAGTTTCGACTTGTTAATGAATTTTGAACTACACTTGTTCGAACGTGATTTGTGCCGAAAAAACACCTCACACACACGTCGTTTTACTTTAAACTAGTGAACCGATTAATATCGTTGGTTGTGATCAGAAAGAGTTTTAATCGCAAAGATAGTATTTGAAGTTAATTTGTAAAGTGTTACCATCACAATAGAGCTGGATTTTGAACAAAAATGAGTACGGAGTCCTCGTTTGGATTCGCTGGGGAACGACGAAGTGAAACCGTCTGCCCCATGTTTGGATCATTTGCAGAGCTCAATAGCAAGCAGCTTCCTTCCCACAATATCTGATGTTATTAAGTTTATATCATTAAAGAGACATGAATTAAAAGAACAAAATAACGGGAAACAACCTTCCAACTCCGATATTTTTGCAAAATTAGATGGGGCAACAAGTGGTCCTCGTGAGTTTTCGGGTCCTATAGGCAAAAAGCTTCCCCTGTGCGATAAAATGGACATCATAACGTATCAACCAGTTGCTGGGAATATGCTTAACTTAGATAATAAGATTATAAATGAACTGAGCACAGATCAAAAATATCTGTATGAGATTTGCCAAGCTGTAGCATCAGGCATTTGTACACCGGAATTAGCAAATCGTCAACCAGGAAAAATGGCACATTCAAGGTGGCTTACCTTTGCCAATCGTATACTTAGACTCTACGTTAGCACCAATAGACCATCTAAAAATCTAAAAGCTCTAGTGCAATACATCATAACGGTTTACGCTCCTGTATGGTTTTTGATAAAAGTTTAATCAACATTGAAAGATGAAGCACACCACCTATTTATGATGATTAAACTTTCTCGAGACCTGCCTGAAGACGTGAAAAATGTTATTGATCCAGTGATACAGAGAAATGCCTATTTTGGACATCCAGAAAATTTATTGCTGGCAATGTTATACGACCCAAGAACTCACGTTCAGAAGCTTGCCGCCGAGCGGATTGTTGGAGCAAGAACTTCAAGCGGCACATCCCAAAAAATCCGTACTTTCCAGCCACCACCACTGAACTTTTTAGCGAAAGATTATATTGATTTAGTGCATTGGCAAAATATATGTATAACTCGTTCTCCAGCTCTTTCACATTACAGCAATGAAGAATTGCAAATGATGGTAGAAACAAATCTACTTCCGCCCTGTGAATTTCCATGCCACACCCAAACCGTAGAAAGAGCTGTCAAACTAGTGACTGAAGTTTCTGAAAGTGTTATTGGACAATCTGCTAGGGATGGTTTAATTAAAAATACTCTAAAATCTCGTACAGTGATGCCTAAATTTGATTCAAAAAAAGAGTTCCAATATGCCCTAAACTAAGAAATTTCTGCCTATTTATCTTATGCTTAACGTATAAAAACTGTAATAAATTACTTACTCTTAACATTAAATATGCTTTTATTTATATCCTAGTAAAAGTAGTTGCTAAAATAACATTCATAACTGCATCAACAGTCATTATAATGGGGATAGAATATGAGTGGGAATTTGGTTAAAAATTAATTTTTTGGTAAGCGGTAGAGGGCTTAAGATACTAAATTTATTTAAAATTAAATATACCGTCACAATCAGAATTACAAGCCGCAAGTTTTGACACCTCTTAGGTTACGATATGCGAGAAAAAATATTTCTTCATATATTATCAGCCCACCCTAAGGCTCATGGCGTCTTTATTAACAATTTTCGGCTTCGCCTCAAATTGTTACACACGCCACTCACCTTTTTTGAACCCTCTTATACAACTATTGCATAAAATACTATTACGCAGTCTCTGCTCTCATGAATTCACTTCAGTGCTTTTATTCACGCCAGTTTGCGTGACCGTACTCGCTAGCGACTGCGTAAACGATTTAGTATGCCGACTCTTAGTTCTATTGCGTAACCGCCAGAGGCGCTGCTGTACTTTTGCCCATACAATTTTTTACGCAGTCGTTAGCGAGTAGGGTCATGCAAACTGGCGTGAATAAAGGCACTGAGGTGAATTCATGAGAGCAGCGTGAGCTGCACAAGGTTCAAGAAAAACGCGGAAGACCACGGTTCGGTCCGCTGGCACGGCCGGAGTAGGCCTAGTGGGCTAGATCCGGCCCGCGGTCCGTAGTTTGGTGACCCCTGTGCCTTTACCATGAGTTTGCATGACCGTACTCGCTAGCGACTGCGCAAACGATTTAGTATACCGATTCTTAGTTCTATTGCGTAACCGCCAGAGGCGCTGTACTTTTGCACATATAAATTTTTACGCAGTCGCTAGCGAATACGGTCATGATGTAAACTCATGGTAAAGGCACTGATTAAGATGATTATTAAATAAAGCCAAGTACCTATTCGCTTGAGTTGATTTTCATTTATTACTTGTGAGCGCAATAGTCCAGTTTCAA
Source organism: Epiblema foenella (assembly GCA_963556455.1). Taxonomy (NCBI): domain Eukaryota; kingdom Metazoa; phylum Arthropoda; class Insecta; order Lepidoptera; family Tortricidae; genus Epiblema; species Epiblema foenella. The sequence continues at coordinate 29,968,112 of OY747098.1, read as the reverse complement.
AGTCAAGGCTCGGTAGCGTGGTGGCTGATTTACGAGGGGGGTTCGGTGCTCGTGCTGTATGTATCAACCTAGAATAGAATTCCTGCGGTGAGGTGAAAATATAGTTTAAGGTTGTTTGCAATCTGAATCGACACTAATGTTAACATACGATAAGTTAACATTACTGTGTAGAAGAAATGTACTCCTAGTAGAATAATATACAATGTTGGATATACATATATGCATCTGATTTAAAAAACTTTGATAGCAGATTTCACGTCAGTTTTTGACAGATGACTTCAGTGCCTTTACCATGACTTTGCATGACCGTACTCGCTAGCGATTTAGTATGCCGACTCTTAGTTCTATTGCGTAACCGCCAGAGGCGCTGCTATACTTTTGCCCATACAATTTTTTACGCAGTCGCTAACGAGTACGGTCATGTAAACTGATGGTAAAGGCACTGCCCCGTAACGCTACTGAACCCTAGTTATTAGTTATCCAGTCGTTTACCGGTCCCTGGGATCCCAGGGATCATAACAAAAGAATGCTATTGTTTTTTTTTATCACCGTCACCCCTATGCCCAGTAAAACTGTGAGGATAGCATCTCTCGCCCTAAACACAGCATCTTTCCCACTTCTAATGAACTATCGCACCACCAGAAACAACACGTGTTGCCTACTAATTCTAGTAACTTCTACCTCGCTCAGCCTATCTAAGTAACGGTAAATGTTAGCCACTCGTTTAATCAGGAATTTCTGGATTAGCAATTCTAAAAGGAGCGAGGTAGCGTCGACAGTTAGCTGATTTAATGGGACGGTTAATTTTAGGAATGTAAGGTAATTGACGTCGTATTTAATGTCATATGACGACCGCTTTAGCCTAGTTGGTAGTGCCTTCGAAGCTGGAGGTCCCGGGTTCGAATCCCGGTCAGGGCATTTATTTGTGTGATAAACGCGAAATTTGTTCCTGAGTCTAGGATATTTTTCTGTGTTTAAGTATCTATTTATCTATATAAGTATTTATATCGTCACTTGGTACCCATAGTACAAGCTTTGCTTAGATTGGGACTAGGTTGATTTGTGTAGATTGTCCACAAATATTTATTTCATATTTGAATGCTATAATTATAGTTGACTATGTCTCAATTCTCATTAATAAAGGTAAGCAAGATATCACCGTTGCTGCAGGGAAAATGCGTATTTCTCCTTAAATTTCCAACGCGCATATTTTACGCTCATTTTTAAAGTTATATAATTACTATGCAAAGCAATTCTTAAACTTTTACCTTGTCTTTCTGAAATATAATCAAGAGCAATGAAAAGAGCAAAGAATTATTTATAAACTACACAAATCATATCTTCTGAAATCTATGTTAAACACTTCAAACTTGACTGGTGTTCTCTCGCCCTGAACTTGCGTCCGCGTATGAGTTGCATATATTGAGTACTAGCGACCCGCCCCGGCTTCGCACGGGTGTAATGCTGATGCATGTACATATAAACCTTCCCCTTGAGTCACTCTATCTATTAAAAAAAACCGCATCAAAATCCGTTGCGTAGTTTTAAAGATTTAAGCATACATAGGGATATAGGGACATAGGGACAGAGAAAGCGACTTTGTTTTATACTATGTAGTCATCATCATCATCATAATCATCATTTCTGCCGAAAGACGTCCACTGCTGAGCATAAGCCTCCCCCAAGGCTCGCCATTTAGACCGGTCCTGTGCCGTTCGTTTCCACCGGATTCCCGCGACCTTCACCAGGTCATCACTCCAGGTCATACTATGTAGTGAAGTGAGTAAATAGGTAAGACTTCTACTGATTTAAATACCTACCTATTTGATGTCACTTTCGTTCATTAAAGGTGTCATTGTTTCACCGAGTTTTGCAGCGTTTTTTACACGAATGCCCAAAGAGAGGAGTGTACAGTTTTTGTGCAACTTTTTCAGTGTTGGACCGCAGCCATTGCACTGATCAGTGTTGCCAGGGCGATTGGGACGAAAATTACGTTTCTTTTCTTGAAAAGTTACATTTTTAATGCAAAAGTTACATTTTATATATTTTTCATCATGACTTATCAAAACACGATATGGAAACAAAGTCCGAAATAAAGATTTTATTATTATTAAAACGTTCATAATTACTTGTCAAAACATTCGATTCAGAAACGAGTCGCCATATACAGCTACATTTCGGCGAGTTTGGCGACAGAATTACGCCGAGCTGATAGCTGATGGGCGGTGTCTCAAATGTCATACAACGTTGCAAGAGACGGACAGACAAGAGTCGTACTATGTAGGTTATTTTGTCACTTTTTCTGTATGGAAGTCTACAAATTGTCCCGCTTGATCCCGGTTAGGTACAATAACCTTTCTTTTTAAATACAGTTTCATTATTCTCAAAAGTTACGAAAATTTCCTTTACAACAGAAGTTACTTACATGGTACGCGAGCCGGTCGAAAAGTTACGAAAAATGTAAGAAATGTAACCATCTGACAACACTGGCACTGATGTCGTAGTTTTTAGACGGAACAAGGATATTTACAAGCTTAGATAGGAAGACCACGAACACTCATTAGATGTGATTGAGCAAGACAATAGTTATTTGTTATACAAGGGTGCAAAGTTGTATTTAACCGCGAGTGTGGAATTGAAACAAGAGCTAGCGAATGGATTCTAAGATTGAACCACGAGCTAGCGAATGGATTCTATGGTTGAAAAATAGAATCCTGAGTGAAGCGAGTGGTTCAAAAATAGAATCCTGAGCGAAGCGAGTGGTTCAAAAATAGAATCCTGAGCGTAGCGAGTGTTGCAACACGCGAGACGTAAAATAACTTTGCAGCCGTGTATAACACAAATCTTTTCACCTCACTAGAGCGAGGAAATTTTTTCCTCCTCCTCGTCCTAACGTTGACAGTTGCGTAATAAATATAGTTGTCTACTACCTAATTCCGAGATTTGGCGTAGGTACCAGTTTTTTTAACACAACAGCACAATATAAAATTATTGTTGCTGGACTCTCTGGACTGGCCTTTACGTGTTATTATGTTTAAAAAAGTTACAAATAGCGCGTTCGGATTTCAAATATTCTTTGCGCTCCTGTGGATAAAATGCAGTTTTGCTATCTGTTTTTCAAGAATAAAAAAGGGCTTTCCGAGCTAGTGAGGTGAAAAATAATTTATTATATTCACAGGTACCTATGGTCAACCAATTAGATTTCGGGGCCACTTCGTACCTTGTCCTAGCGGCATTCATGGGCCATTCTACTTTTTCTTTTACATAATTTTATACTCCTCACTTCATATTTTTGTATTGTTATTTAGAAAGAGGTTTAATTAGAGTATCACAAATGTTTTGTTCTTACAAGCTACCGCGCCGTGTCGTTATTTCCCACCCACAATTTTCTCTTTAAGACTTTCGTATTTACTTAGTATTTCGATTAAAGATGAAATGCTTTCTATAAATAGCCTCAACCATACCTTAAGAGACATTGACCCCTGCTATCACGTAAGCTACATTCAGCACCATAAATCCGTATACATTCTAGCACTTTATTGTTTTGAGACAAGGTCGAAATCTGTATACATATTTATGATGCTATCTGTACTGCGACTTTCAATACAAACCAATACAATACAATACAATACAAATACTCTTTATTGCACATCTCAATCAAAGGATACAGTACAGTACAAAACACAATGAGAAGAGGCAAACAACAAGCGGTCTTATCGCTAAAGAGCGATTTCTTCCAGACAACCTTAGGGTAGCGGAAATCTAATCAGAAAGATTCATAACAGGTGGTGCAGAGTTAATACATATGAAGCCTACTAATAATTACAACAATAACAATTAATTAACATTGACTTTCATTCTAGAGGTGCAGAAAACTTAAGTGCCATATAACGTTTTGATGTTTAACAGTGGATTTTCGGTAAAGGAAAACATCGTGAGGAAACTGGTCTGAAATTATTTATTGTTTTATTTATTTATTTATTCTTCAATTTAGGCATATTAAATGCAACTATGATTGTCAAAAAAACTACCAATAATCTCTAGTCTAATCCCAATAAGGTCTAGTTTTCCGTATGGAAGGTCAGTTGGCAGCCGCGTTCGTAAAACTAGTGCCTACGGCCTACGACTAATCTTAAATCTTGGGTAACCGGGAAAAACGCTAAGAGGGTAATGATGAGTGAGGTATATACCTATTTCAATCGTTATTTGGGTCATACTTAGTTGAAAAACAAAAGTCGTCCCTCCTGTGGTCAATAGTTAACGGCTTATGCGCATGTTAGCTTAGCTATATGTTTATTACAGGGATTTATAGAAACGGAGACACTGTTTAGTGTTTATGCGGGTTACTGGTCCATTCCAAAATTAAGCTTTGTAGCCCTTAACTTTTGGTGTGTCCACAGAAAAGACGCGAACCTAAATCCGTGTATGACCCATTTGTTTTATAATAACATTTAAACATTGTAATGTTATTTAATTTATTGGTTGATTTTCTTTTGTTCAATCAAAGATCACAATAGAGATTTTATAAATTTACATAAAATCAATATAATTTTATAATGAAGTCTTGTATAATAAAAGAAATCTAATTCTACATTGTATGTATTGAACGGACCACCATTTTAATTTTCATTGGGCGGATGGGTATAGACGGGTTATTTATTTTCTTAAATTAAACGCCCCTCCGGTAAGTAAGCTAGGCTACACAGAGACACATTGAAAAAATATCTACCCTACCTACCCTAGGGTAGGCTCGTTCATTTGGAAATTGGTTAACGCTAATAATAATCCTTTTGAACATTACATCTTAATGACTATTTTCATAACTATGTCATTAGATGTTGACGTTAAATTTTCCTCTTGACATTCAGATTTTATTCTAGAAACTGTCTAGATTATACTATTTTTTATGTTATTATTTTACATATTGACGATCTTCTTGTGAATTCATTATACTCTCTTTTGACATACATTACAGTAATTCATGTCTTTTTTTTTAATTTCATATGCATCAATAAATTTCTCTGAATAATTAGATTCAATTTATGTAATATATAACTGAAGATTCGAAAGTGCTTGTTGCTGGGCCTATTTGAATAAAGAATATTTTGAGTTTGAGTTTTGAGTTCGAAGCCAGTATTCTATTGCGAAAAAAAAAAGATATCTATTGAATTAATGTACAAAAATAGTATCTGCAAATAGTACCTACCTGAACCGAATAAACGGAATTTATAAGTAAAAATACTTAAATACTGCAGTAAAAAGTTCGTAACATAGTTGTAAATACCATTTTTTCATACAAATTGGGGAGACATTAATAAGTATCTGTTAAGTTACTCGATTTATGAATATTATATGTGGTTCGATATTTACCAAATCTATCGGAAGTGATACTTTGAAAAAACATTCCGACAACTGATTTTAAAATTAAAGTGTCGCAAAATTGTGGTCATGAAAAAGAAGAATGTTTAACGATTTCTTTCTCATGCCCTTATGGTTATTATTAACCAATAACAGTTTTTGACAGCTGGACCTTACTCGACAGTGGCGCCAACTGGTGAGCACAAAAACGATAGCCCTCATTGTTGGTATTTCTGCAAAAGCTGGGTTCAGAGCTGACTTCATGTATTTTGTTAAAGGCGGTCTTCACTGCAAACATTTGGTGGCTGAATGACATTTTCTTAAGAGGCCAGTTACTTGCGATATACCCCATATCTGTACATTGACGTTTAAAAGTGGTCAACCACTTTTTCGGTTGACTGTACTTCACAGTAAACATACACGAGAACATGGTGCAAAATTTTCAAAAATATGTTATTGCTTCCGCAAGTAATTGAGTAATTTAGATGCTAAAAATAGATTTTAGGGTTCCGCATTATAAATTAGACAACATTTGAATAAAATATGCGATCAGCTAATTCAGTGCGCCCGTTTGCGACCACATGGATGAGTTGATGAACTGAAAAGGATTTTTTAGGATTTTTAATGGATTGACGTTCTATGACTCATCCAATAAAATGCATACAACTCACTGTATCTTTAGGGTTAGTAGAAATGTTAATATCTTTAACATGTCCCGGCGAAAAAAAGAAGCATTAGCATTCTTGAAGGTAGATGTTTTTTGTTTCTTTTATGTTGTTATTGCGCCTGTGTCGTCATTCGATAGTTTTAAGGCAGGACCCCACTGAAAACCAGCGTCGCGGCTTGTCGTGGCATTATGCTGAGTCGGGCCCTTTTTAGCGTCGTTTGTCTGTTTATAATTCATTGTTAAATATTGTAATGTGTTGTTTAGACGTTAATAAATGTATTTTTTTTCTTTCTTTCTTCCTTTTGTTATAAATAAATAAATATTAGTGGACAATCTTACACAAATCGAACTAGCCCCACAGTAAGCTCAAGAAGGCTTGTGTTATGGGTACTAGACGACGATATATTTAATAGATATAAATACTTAAATACATAGAAAACATCCAAGACTCAGAAACAAATATTCATGCTCATCACACAAATATTTGCCCTGACCGGGATTCGAACCCAGGACCGTCAGCTTCACAGGCAGGTGCACTAACCACTAGGCTAAACCGGTCGTAGGTTTGTTATGTGGAGATCTCCGGCATTGATAGACAACGGCTTTGAAAAAACTTCGTTTAACGTGTTCGTAAACTGACGTTGGTGGCCTATATTTAAGAAGATAATCCTGCCTGCGACTTGGAGTCCGGTTTGTGCTCCACACAGGTACCCCTGCGGCAGTGGACTTTCTTTTTTAAAGCGCAGGCCGCTTCTCAAGACATGCCGCACTCAATGACATTATCCGCCGTTCTCTTGCCACCGTCAACGTGCCGGCGCTACTAGAGCCTCCCGGCATACTTAGAGACGATGGCAAGAGACCGGATGGAATGTCTTTGATTCCGTGGAAGATGGGACGTGTACTAGTGTGGGACGCCACCTGTGTGGACACGTTGGTTCCTTCCCAATAACACGGACTTCCACCAGAGCGGGTGCGGCTGCTGAGGTGGCCGAAAAGGCTAAGGTAAACAAATATAGGGGTCTCGGCACCGAATACAACTTTGTTCCGTTCGGTGTAGATACCCTCGGTCCGTGGGGTCCCAGGGCCCAAGAGTTCTTAAAGGTAAGTGGACACCACTGGTGACCAAAGGGCTAGCAGCTTCCTCGCTCAACGCATAAGCATTGCTATGCAGCGAGGAAATGCTGCCAGCATCTTTGGCACTATGCCGCGGGGGGACCCCTTATATTAGATTATTAATTTTTAAGTTTTTATTTTAAGTATAGTTTTTGTAGGCCTTTTTTTATGTGTAGTTTAGAATTGATGTCCATCCATTTTGAAATAAAATGAACCTCTCTTTTAGAAGAAAATTCGTTAATTCAAGACTACTAGTTAATCTTAAAACTCCCTTCACACTTTAGATTCCAAGCGAATAGTCTCAAATAACATAAATCAATAATTTCACCCTCCATATTTCCCGTGGGAACATAATATGAATAGTATAAAAAAACCACAAGTCGGTCAGTGAAAAAAAGAAACCGACGCAATTCCTGGACGGAATAAAAAAAATAACAATAGACTAACCGTTTTAGTGACAAAAGTATAGGGCCATTTACCCTACATTTATTTCCATAGGGGTCCTCCCTATTTAACACGAAATAGGCCTTAATGCTTAGATGATAAGTGTTGGCGCCAATAACAGGTACGTAGGCAAATAAATTATGGCATTGGGCAATTCTAAGAAGGTTGCCTTATTTGGTTGGTTGTTCACGTTTAAGCGACGTGGCGCCTGCGTCGGAAACACCCAAACATAACTAGTGATTCTGTGATCTGTAGACCTCGCTAGTTTTTGGATTTTTTCAAAATAGGGTTCTTGACTCAAAATTAGACTACTCCAAAAAAAACAAGGCATAAAAATATGCCAAATGGGTTATTGTCAGTTGTTACAAAAGTTGTCCACCCGGTGGTCAATAGTTAACGGCTTATGTACATTTATGTTTTTATTACATGGATTTATAGCTATGGAAACACCGTTTATGCCAATTACTAGACCAATTCAAAATTAAGCTTAGTAGTCCTTAACTTTTTTTTAAATTTAATCTTTTTAATTTATTTACCAAAAAAGTTAGATACAGTTTTACATTAATATCCGTTCGCCAAACACAACGTTTATTGGCGAGTAATGCACTCATGCTCTTAATAAATTAATGTACCTGTCTACCTTAAAACCTAAAATAAAATATGTATTTAGAGGGTATCTATTAGCATTTTTTCAATTTAAACAATTTTTTTTATTTTTTTTTATTTTTTTTACTTTTGCTATGTCCACCGTAAAGACGCGAACCTAAATCTAACAATGACCCAAATGGTGAAGATCCTGCACAAATATCTCAAAAACTAACGAAGCTGGAACCGTTCTAGTGTTAGATAGAGAAAGTGCGACAGATCAGTGACGTCACTGACCTCAAGCGCCATAGTAAATAAAGGTCGTTCCAATACAAAGGTGCGTGCGGAAAAGGGACAGGATATGCCTTCTCAAAAACCTTTGAATACTTATAATTATGTCATTATTTATTCTTTTCAGCTTATAAAAATGCCCATACGTGATCCTACAGTGCCTTTACCATGAGTTTGCATGACCGTACTCGCTAGCGACTGCGTAAACGATTTAGTATGCCGATTCTGAGTTCTATTGCGTAACCGCCAGAGGCGCTGTACTTTTGCCTGTACAAATTTTTACCCAGTCGCTAGCGAGTACGGTCATGTAAACGCATGGTAAAGGCACAGGACATTAGCCAGGTCCTAGGGTACTAGGTAAATAGTCCGACAGAACCCTTAGCACTACACCGTTCGCACGCTTGAGCGCGTGCGCGTGTTTTTGACAGGATCGTCCGATTTAGCTGTCAAGCTGGACAAAAGCTGTCAACTTGACTGCCAATTACGTTACCACTTTATTTTGGGAGTTGAGAGACCTAGAAATAGACAGAGGTGGCTTTCCCAGTAGCAGGAAGGAAATACCTACTACTTACTGCTTTCGCGCTCGCATTTTTGTTCGATTCCCGGTTATGTATGAGAGTTAATAAAAAAGTTTGAATGTAATTATTATTAAATCTAAAATCGACGTCATGGTTCCTAAGAACAGATCTCGCTATCTCTCATAGTTTCCGACTTCACCATACTGACCCATTTGGATTGTACACCCGGTATATAATACGTATAAGCGTAGATCAAGATATATTTACTTTATGGTATAAGTAAAGATCCTGCAATATATGGCCAAAAATGCGAGCGCGAAAGCCACTCCCTTTGTCTCAGTGTGTCCCTTTCTAATATGGATAATTATTGTATATCTTTGTATGCAATGTATTTTATTTAAATGGCAACGTGTGGGGCACACGCTAAGACTAAGCGAGTCTCTTTTGATGCCAGTGCCACAGACAGTATAGCTCTAGTGCGGAGGCGCTTATACCACAAAACTTTAGAAGCGTACAATTTAACAAATTTGACAACTTTTTCTATGGGAAATTGTACAATTTTATCGAGTGTAGCCTTGTTTGCCACTATCGTTGTATGAAAATTCTTTTCAGTTAAAGGCAAAGCAATTATTCGACTTGCCAAGGGATATTTACTGACTCGGTACGCAAATACTCAAAGAACTTCGAGGAAAACCTATCCCTAAATTAAAATCGTACGATCGTATGATCTACGAGTATATTGCGTAAAATTGGAGACCTCGACTCCATCAGCTCTGGTCTCCACAACGCTCAAGAACTCAATGAACCAGTCTAACTCTGACCTCCATTCACGCAGTTTTTACGAGAACCGGAACCAAGTTATACTGGACAATGGCAACATGAAAAATTCTTTGCGAAGCGCATAGTAAGAATATTATAGCTTTCCGACAATTCGATGGCCCAGTAAAATGTGGCCTCCTAACACGTACAGTTATTACGGGTCTCGGGGCCAAGTTATTATTTACTGAGCAATAGTTGCGAATGTGATAAGTAGTGATCAAGTGATCACTCGTCGCGTAATTTGCGATTTTTAATGACCACTTGCGAGTGAAAGTGCAACTTGTCTAGCGGACTTCTGATCTAGCTTTTCCTGTAGCTTGTACACAGCGGAAGTAGCCAGTATCTTGACATTTTATGTATCATTTCCGGCAGCAGCGTACCCAGTGCCTTTACCATGAGTTTTCATGACCGTACTCGCTAGCGACTGCGTAAAAATTTGTATAGGCAAAAGTACAGTGCCTCTAACGCAATATTCATATTCATATTCATATTTATTTATTCATAAAATATACAAAAATTTTACATGTCAGAAGATTGTTACAATAATTTAATTATGTCGATTAAATAAAAAATAAAAATTTCAATTAGATTAGGTACATTATTTAAATTATTACTTAGTGAATTTAAATGTCAAAAACAATTACAATTACAAAAGCATGCAACAAATTTAATTTACATATTCATCTATGTCATAGAAGGCCTTCGCCGTTAGCCATTTTTTTAAATTATTTATAAATGTCACGTCACTCTCAATATTTTTAATTGTTTATTTTTAATAGAACTAAGAATCGGCATATTAAATCGTTTACGCAGTCGCTAGCGAGTAAGGTCATTCAAACTCGTGGTAAAGGCACGGGATTTGTTTCAGGGGTGGACAAAATCAAACCTGCTTAAGGGTTGGGCGACATTTATAACTTCACATGCCCGTTCATCTTTAAATCAGTCAATGAAAAAATATTTTCGCAATATTAATGGACTTAATCCCCGTGTAGTGTCTTGTCAGAATTCCACAAACCGCTTTCTTATGGGTGTCGACTAAGGGATAGGGTTTTTAAAGTGGCAGCAAAAATATTATATACTATTGGAAAACGAGACTTAATCGCGTACATTAATAGTTTAATTACCTTTTTCAAGGTTTGCCCGACGTTTCGAATGTGTAACAACATCCGTCGGGAGATGACTGGCGTGAGCATCAACATCTTCTAGCCGTACGCGATTTAGTCCCGTTTTTCAATAATAATGTGTGAAAATCCCGTCTTGATACAGCAATAATTTCTAGAAGTGGCTGAAACATTCATTCTCCTTCTGGGAAGACAGCGTTTATATATAATGGACTGACCGCTAATTACCTATGCGAGTAATACTTCTTTTTGATTTTTTATTAAAAAAAAAACAATCGACAAGAAAATCGACAACACACAACTTCACGAAAATCGGTTGAGAAATGCGAGCCGTACAGGAGAAGTCAAAAAATAAAATTAACAATTTGTGTGATTAACAAACAAAAATATGTTTTGTTATGGTACTCAGTTAATGAATAATATGGGGTATATGGGGGTATATATTGGGGTCGAAGTTGCACCACGTCCGTAGGGAGTACCCACGCTGCCCTACACGTGACCCCTGGGTGATGCTAAAAGTGCAACAAAACTGGCAACCGTACTGTCTTCTAGAAGATCTCACGGTCCGAAATAATCCATACGATTCTGATCTGAATGAATAATATTAAATTGCTTAATTAAGCAAAATAACATTTATTACATGAATTTAGTAAATTTAAGTGTATCGTATTCGCGCATACGTACCATTATTGGCACACGTAACGCAAAACAGGTTTTATGTATGTCAACAAAATATAAATATTTATATTGTTCTCTGGTAACAAACAATTTTTGATATTGTCTGTAAAAGAAAACTATTCAGATTGATTACGAAAGAGCTACTACACCTAATTTTTTAAGATTAGAATTTTAACGGTAATTTTCCGACAGATTTCTTCGATTCCTTGTGTCTGAGGATAATATTGTACTAACTTCACACCTTTCAGTAGTTTATCACGTGTCAAAGACAGCACGCCGCCTATTTTCCCGTTTCTTCAAAATCGCACGGCGGATAACGCAATTTTTTTTTAATAAATATTTTAAAAAAACCGGTCTAGTGCGAGTCCGACTCGCGCACCGAAGGATCCGTACAATGATGTGTACTGGTACCAACCCTATTCAGGAAAATCTCAACTACATGGTGTAAAAATAGAATTTCATATGTTTTCCTAGATAAACTTCGGAGATAAGGGAGGGGGGACGGTATTTATTTTTACACTTTCCCTCAAAAATTAAAAAAAATGTTTCAGAATGTGCCACTCAAGCCCTTTCATATGGCACTCCACTTGACATATTCACTAGACTTTCAAATTTTGAACCTGTCATTTTCACAGAAAAAAAACAAAGTATTTAAAAAAACATGTTCTATGCATATAGGTTACCCTTCTTTATAACTGTTCCAAATTTCTTGATATCATAAGTAGTTTTTGAGATATTTATCGATGTGACAGACATACAGACAGACAAAGTAAAACCATAAGAGTCCATTTTTTACTAATTTTGTACGGAACCCTAAAAACGAAGTAGGTATATAAAAGAACTAAACATAGTGTTGGTGTTCCTAAGGGTAAGATCAAACGTTGCTTAGCTCTCGTTGTTGGAAAAGCAGCCTTAGTGTACTATACAGTGTTATACTTCAGCTGTGGCTTCAGTCTATAAATATTCACAAAAAAAGTTGCGAACCAATGTCTAGTATAACATTGTCCCAAGCTGCATAACAACCGTACTTAATCAGAGATCCAGCTTACACTAGTCACAACTAAAGCGCTCGCTCGCCTTCTGAATAAGTACGTACAGGTCGTTTCTGACCATTCCTCTATCTGCCATTGCCACGGCCGTCGGCAGTGCTGTTCGGACGCGTTCGCGAACGGCCATTTTGGATTTTTGAATTTAGAATTTTCAATTCGATGGTGTTTCGGTTTCGTGTTGTGGAATTTTTGAATTTGGAATGATGGTATGCAAAACCGTGCCGATTGGAAGTCGTAAGTGTTTTTTTAATTTTATTTTATTAGGGAATTGGAAATACACAAACGTAGGTAAATTGGATATAATATAATAGATTTTTTGATCATGTTTTTAGTTTTAAGTAGGTACTTATTCGAAATAAATAATTAATGAATTGTTATAAAAGAAAATACAGGTCGTAAATTAATTAATTGCCTAAAATAATTATTATTTTAATTAGTTTCCATGGCACGTTATTCTTATAGCCGCATTGAAACATTTTAGCACGTAAAACTCAGGAGCATATTTACTCAAGTCAGTCTACTAATTATGTACCTTACCATACAAGTAATAGAGTCGAATTGTGGTAGACTACATTTTTGGCTGACTGTGCTTCATAGTAGTCCTAGTTATGTGGCGGGAACGTCCACCGCGCGATCGCGACAACACTGACACATATAGTCCCTATTCGTTCCGGTACCGCCGCACACCGGGTAGAGTTAGTCCGACCCAGGTCGGGCCTAACTGAGTTTCTTGCTGGATTCTTCTCAGCTAGGCTAGGTATAGCTCAATTCCACTCATACCTCAGATTCGGTTGAAACCGCTCAACCAATCTCACTGGAGCGCAAACTTTTAGAGTATTCCAATGTTCCAAACCAGACGCATGGTCGTGCCGGAGGTTTTCCCCTGGATTTTCCCCAGGCTACACCTCAATCGCGCACTCCTATCGCTTTATTGGGCCCGGCCTATAAAGTCACAATCAGGTTCAAAAAAAAAACGTAGTTATGTTTACAAAAACGTCAATTTCTTACACCTATTTCTAGGCGATCGTATCCCAATCTTAAGTTCACTAAAAACTTAGATTCAGATGGCTCTAGCTCCGATTACCAATTTGAGTAGAAACCTATCAATTTGTCGTTTTGTCGCCTTCACCCCCGGAAGCTGTTAGGCGCCAATAAAACTAATTAAATTAAAGCATCACTTGCGGCTTGTCGCAGAAGCCAACGACCATAAACTTAGATAAACTCATTATTATACTAATAGACAATAGGTGGGCCATTCTACTTTTTCATGACCAGTTTTCTATTACAAAAAAAATCTATGATATGTATTGAATTAGTGTACCTACAAAAATAAGATTTCGAAATAGTACCTGAACCTAATAAAAGGAATTTATAGGTAAAAATACTTAAATATTAACATGTTGCTGTAAAAGGTGGGTAACACAGTAGTAAAAACTATTTTTTCATACAAATGGTGAAACATCCAAGGACCACTGAGTTACTCGATTTATGAATCTTAGCTGTGGTTCGTTAATTACCAAAACTACCGGAAGTGATACTGCAATTAAACCTCTTTCTAAATAACAATACAAAAATATGAAGTGAGGGCTAAGAATTCCAAAATCTGCATTTAAAAAAAAGTGTCTGATAATTATGTACATGAAAAAGTAGAATGGCCCAGGTACACTGTCAATTTGTATGTTTTCGTAGTTTTACTTGATTGATCGATTAATACGTTTAAGTGTTGTTTGCTTATACATAAATAAGATATTTGGACTTTATTGGGTTCTGAAATACTGTTGTAATTGAATACAATACGAATAAATAAAATCCCATAGTTAATAGTAGATTGTGTCTCAAGGGAGCAAAATGATATTTTTACGGCGAGGGCGGTATATTGAATTCTGAGTGAAGCGAAAGATTCTACAATAGAATTCTGAGCGTAGCGAGGGATTCTAAAGTAGAATCTTGAGCGTAGCGAGGGATTCAAGTGTTTACGCCCAAGACGGAAATAATTTTGCTACCGTGTGACACATACTGCTTTTCACACCGTCTTCGAGGCCCGCTGCTAAAAACATGAAATATCTTACAAATCATTTTACTACAGAGTGTCACTTACTGCTTTTTACACCTTCTATGAGGAAAAGAGTCATTTTTGCTCTCAAATGAGGGAAGAAAGTACATCTTTGATCCCTCATTCGAAGGCAACAATAACTTTTTTCTGAATAGCAGGTGTGAAATATAGGTTTTGCTCAGTTTGGGACTAGGTCGATTTGTGTAAGATTGTCCATTACAAATATTAATTTATTTATTTATAAAATATAAGAGCTCCATCAGAGACAATAAAAATAGCAATTCAAACTAAATATATCTAAATTAAAACTAAACTAAAATATATATAGAAAATTGGGCCCCAGTGGCATGGCACCGATGATGCTGGCAGCATTTCCTCGCTGTATTGAAATACAATGCATTGAGCGAGGAAGCTGCCAGCTTTTCGGTCACCAGTCTTATCAATTAGTCTCTTGCTCACCTCCTTGAAAAGAAAGGAAGGACTGGAACCCCACAGGCAAGTGTCTTCACGCCAAAAGTTGTATTCTGGGCCTTAGCCGCCACACCGAATGCTGGTACCGCTGAGGTGTGAAGGAGCAAGTGTGTCCACGCAAGTTACGTCTCACACAACTACGGAACCAATAACATCCCGTCCGGTCTTTTGCCATCATCCCTTGCTATACCGGTTGGCTCGAGTAGGGCTGGCACGTTGACTGAGGCAATAGACCGGCGGATGTTACATTCAGTGAGGCGTGGCGAGAAAAGCGGCCTTGGACAAGAAAGCCCGTGGTGTCCCAGTTCGTCGACTCCACTGCCGCATTTATTTATTTATCCTGACTTTTCTGTGCGACGCCTGTGCGTGAACGCGTCTTATGAAATCGTATCGCCTGTGGTATCATTTCAGCTTGCTATTGGTGAGCTTAAACTTGCTATCTGGAGCGCTCGTGGCCCAGCGGCGCGCAGGTTAAGGTTCGGTTGCACCAACATACGATCACAGGCTGGTCGTCGCCAAATATGACGTCGGCAGCTGTCATCCTATAGAAACTTGTTACACTTTCCATACAATCAGATTTTAACGAACACCGCTTACAGACGGTTTGGTGCAACATACCCTAAGAAACATGGGCCGGGGCAGTTCTTGGATGGGTGACGCTCCAGTTGGAAGGCACGATAAGCCGGTGAACCCAGCTGCTGTCGTTAAGCCAAGTTAGAGGCCTCCGGGCGGCTTGAGAACTTCTAACAGTCAACTTGCCCACTCACTTGACAGCAGGCTCGAAGTTGCACCATGTCCGTAGGGAGTACCCGCCGTTACCCTACGCGTGACCTAAGCGGTGGTGCTAAGCGGTGCAACAAAAATTGGGAACAAAATTGTCATACGATAAAAAAAAATTGCTATTTCTTCAGTTATTAGCGTTTTTAACAATGCCGGGTAGGCTTTATGATCATCTTTATTAAGGCATGTTTTTCTTTTAAACCTGACTGTGGCTTTATAGGCCAGGCCCAATAAAGCGATAGGAGTGCGCGGTTAGAGAGTAGCCTGGGGAAAATCCAGGGGAAAACCTCCGGCACGACCACGCGTGTGGTTTGGAACACTGGAATACTCTAAGAGTTTGCGCTCCATTGGTTGAGCGGTTTCAACCGAATCTGAGGTGTGAGTGGAATCGAGCTACTGGGAGTTTTGTCGCTGGTTCACTAAACCTAGCCTAGCTGAGAAGAGTCCAGCAAGAAACTCAGCTAGGCCCGACCTGAGTCGGACTGACTCTACCCGGTGTGCGGCGGTACCGGGACGAATAGGGACTATATGTTTCACTGTTGTCGCGATCGCGACAACAGGCATGTAAAGTTGTGCAAACACTTATCAGATACATGGGCAAGAAAGTGATTCTACTGACCATTTTCAAGTTTATAAATAGATTGACCAATAAACGTGAGTTTATTAAATGCTAAATTGGATTTCAATCTGGAGGGTATGAACCCCGGTTCGTACCACTGAATTTTTCTATAACCTTATTCAAAAACCCAGTGTACCGATGACCGCTTTAGCCTAGTTGGTAGTGACCCTGCTTACGAAGCTGGAGGTCTCGGGTTCGAATCCCGGTCAGGGCATTTATTTGTGTGATGAACACGAATATTTGTTCCTGAGTCTTGGATGTTCTCTATGTATGTAAGTATATATTTATCTATATAAGTATGTATATCGTCGCCTAGTACCCATAGTACAAGCTTTGCTTAGTTTGGGACTAGGTCGATTTGTGTAAGATTGTCCCCAAAATATTTATTTATTATTTCATTTAATCAATTGTATAAGTAATCATAGTCAGGACATGACTTCCCGTGATGATAAATAAATAATAATACATCAACACAGAAATAAAAACTAAATTTGATATTAATAGCATTAAAAATACAATGCCATGTCAGAATTACTTATTAGTCTTACATTAATACATTTTAATTTCACAATTTATTCTTTAATACTCATAATTTTTCTTATACGAATATTCTTAGATAATAAGTTGTATTTATAATAACCGATCGTGTGCCTCGAGTCGCATGCCAGCTCCACATCCTGATGTGTCGCTTGACGAATTACTTCAATGTCCACAATGCCCGACAGCCAGATTGTTCAAAGGTCGCAGAGGTTTGAATATACATATTACTAAAACACATAATCATAGCCGCAGTCAGCCACAGCCCCCTACCCGTTCTTTTACTCAACCCCCCACAACACCTAGCTCTACTACAACTACTTTATCCGATAAATTAAGTGCACTAAAAAATTCCATTCCTATACTAAAAAGAATCCCTAGAGGAGCAAGAATTACTGTAGCTAAGAGTCTCACAAAAGTTCTTGATGAATGTGTCATTTCAAACTCTCTGGCTTCATGGGAAAAACTGTTCACATTTGCTTATCAAATTCTTCACGTAGATCATTCCACATCCTCCAAATCATTAACCACTAAAGTTAAACATAACTGTTCACTGCCCATTTTGCCGTCTCCCTCGGACAAACCATCGTCAACCCACCACAATCTTGTTAAAATAGTGGAAACAAAAGTAAATGATGGTGACATCCACGGCGCGTCACGCATCCTCTTTTCCAGCGACACATCTGCACCTGATTCTCCAGATACTCTCGCAGCCCTCGAGAGCAAGCACCCGCCGGCCCCCTCGATATCTAACCTACCTAACCCACCCGACAGGCCAGGCCTGCTTGCATCGGAAGATGCCGTCCTTGCCGCAATCATGTCATTTAATAACGGATCTGCTGGCGGCCTGGACGGGATTACTCCGCAGCACATAAAGGACCTGCTGACAACCACGGCTGGTATTTGCCATAGTGATCTTCTGGCCAGCATCACACGTCTCATTAACCTGATGCTTAGTGGCAAAGTAAATGAAGACATTATTAAGACTCTATGGCGCAAACCTTTGCGCCCTTTCGAAAAAAGACGGCAGTGTGCGGCCCATCGCGATAGGTTCGACTTTTAGACGTTTGGCTTCCAAAATTTTCTGTAAACATATCTTCCCCGTTTTAGAATCAAAATTCCAACCAATTCAACTTGGATTCGGTAGCAAAGGCGGCTGCGAAGCAGCCGTGCACGCTTGCCGTACTTTTCTTAAAAATACCAATGACACGGTGCTTCTAAAATTAGACGTTAAAAACGCTTTTAACTCGGTCAACCGGGATGTCCTTCTGAGTGAAGTTCAAAAAAATATTCCTGACATATACCCTTACATCTGGCAATGCTACAGTTCCCCCTCCCATCTCAAATACAAAAGCAACACCATATTTTCATCTATCGGCTGTCAGCAAGGCGACCCCCTGGGTCCGGCCATCTTCAGTCTCGCTATACACCCGTGCATCACCGAACTTAAATCAAAGTTCAACGCATGGTACCTGGACGATGGCACCCTGGGAGGAGATGCGAGTACGGTAAAGGACGATTTTGTCGCTATTAGATCTAAATTCGAATACATTGGCCTTAATCTAAATTTTAGTAAGTGTGAACTTTTTGTTAACCAAGACGCCGACTACAGGATCGAGACTATTAAAATATTCGAAGATCTGTGTCCAGGAATAAAAATTCACACCGAAGACTCTCTTCACCTCCTCGGGGCACCGATTTTTAATGAGGCCATTCCAGAGTTCATAAATAAAAACATTGACCACTTTAATTCGTTTTCGGACCGACTTCTCCAAATAAATTCCCACATGGCCTTATATATCCTCCGATACTGTCATTTTGTCCCAAAATTCACATACGCCATGCGCTGCAGCCCCTTTTGGAAACTTCAAAATTTTTGCGAAAAAATTGACAATATTTTATGGACACATTTAGAAAAAATTACTAATATCAAAATTGATAGCAGAATGTTTCTCCTGGCAACCCTCCCAGTTAAATTCGGTGGTATTGGCATAAGGCAAATTGCGAGCGTCGCCCTTCCCGCGTTCCTGTCCTCGATACATAGTACGCTACCTCTCACAGGAAAAATCCTAAACCCATCACTTCGTGATTGTGAGATAGCGTACTTGTCTGAGGCCAGGGACGCTTGGAAGTTGGCATGCCCAGGCAAAGAGCTACCTGTCCGCCCTGATCTTCAAAAACTCTGGGACCTGCCTATCTGTCGGCGGGTGCACGAGCACCTCATCGAAACCTCCTCGTCGGTTGCAGAAAGGGCACGTATGCTGGCAATATCAGAAAGGGAATCAGGTCACTGGCTCCACGCCTACCCATCTGCCCATTATGGGAACTTATTAGACCCCAACAGTTTCCGGCTGGCTGTTGGTTTACGACTCGGGGCCAATATTGTGGAACCTCATCGTTGCCACTGTGGCTCAACAGTAGACAGGACAGGTCACCACGGCCTTGCCTGCCCAAAAAGCGCTGGCCGCATGTCCCGCCACTCCTGCCTCAACGACGTCATCCGTCGGGCTCTGGTCAGCGTCAGTGTACCGGCCACTTTAGAGCCAAACGGCCTTACACGTGACGACGGCAAGAGACCCGACGGGTTGACTCTCGTGCCCTGGCAACAGGGACGGCCGTTAGTCTGGGATGCCACATGCGTGGACACCCTAGCGCCGTCCCACTTGGGTACGACGTCGTTGAGGGCCGGTGGAGCGGCCGCCGTGGCTGAATCAGCAAAGCGCCGCAAATATGCAACTCTTGGCGATAGTTACATATTTGTGGCGTTTGCTGTGGAGACTCTGGGTCCGTGGGGACCGGATGCAATTAAACTTTTTAAAAGATTAAGTTATTTGCTTATCCGGTCCTCAGGTGACCGTAGGGCTGGCTCGTTCCTCGCGCAGCGAATTGGCATTGCCATTCAGCGAGGCAACGCGGCCAGCCTTATGGGAACTCTGCCCAGTGGCAGCGACTTGGGCGACCCATGCCCATTCAGTTTAGGCCTTTAGTTTAAGTTACGTTTAGGTAGTTAGTAAGATCTTGTTTTGTTTTTATTCTATATTTTAATTATTTTTATTCTGAATAAATAATCAAAGTATCAATTTATCATCATTTAAGTATTCGAAGTAATAATAACATTTATCGATCAGTATCTTTTAAAGTTTATTTTCAAATATAATGTCACTAGTTTCTTGTTGGATCGAGTCTGAGATATTGTTAGTGTTTTAAGGACTTTTTCTATACATGGGTAAATTCTATTTGGTATAAATCATTTGATTGACCGAGTAAAACGAAGGTATCTGCTTCAGCTTCGACAAAAATGCTTTCGTATGTCCAGGGACCCGTTTCTCAAAGTTACAAGTTACAAATTACAAGCGAAAGTCTCTTTCTATTGAAAGATATTTAAAAAAAACTTTCATTTGTAACTTGTAGCTTCGAGAAATGGGCTCCAGATGTCCGTATTGCCGGTTGTTCTCCTCTACAGATCGCATTTCTCGATCGATTCTCGTGAACTTTTGTGAGCAGTGGCACTACCATGAGTTTACAATGACCGTACTCGCTAGCGTCTGCGTAAACGATTTGTATGCACAAAAGTACAGCGCCTTTGGTGGTCACTCATAGAACTAAGGATCGGTAGTATGAGTTCTACGGTAAATTACCTATCGAAAACTAAAGGTTCAGGTTCGATAATTATATGTAATTATTTTATAGTTTGTTTTTGAAAATTAAAAAAAAACGCATTCGTGAGGTCTACAGCTCACAGAGCCACTAGTATTTCCATTGAAGGAAAACATTATGAGGAGAGTGGTTTGGTACCAACATGGTCGCGTTTTCCATCTAGGTTGGAAGGTCAGAAGGCAGTCGTTTTCGTAGAACTAGTGCTTACGCTAAATCTGGGGATTAGGTATCCAAGTGGACCCCGGACTCCTCACAACTAAAACTTTGTTTTTTTTGTTCCTGTTTGGCTTGGTAAGCGGCCAGCGACAGATAAAGTGTAGGACAACCTCCCTATCTATCTCCTAACATTAATATGGCACAATGCAATTGGATGAATTTTTCTTTTTATGTTTTCAATCTTGTCACAACTGATCTCCTTAGTTTTAGTTCATGGGATCCACTGAAAATCAGCGTTGTTGCACTCTGTGCCTCGACACATGCTGAGTGGACTCCTTTTTTGTGACAACACTGTATATCTCTTAGATTTAAGCCTTCTGTAATGTAATTTATTATGTTGTTGTTGCAAAATAAAAATGTATTCTATTCTATTCTATTCTATTCCTATGCAGCCTGATGGGCCAGCATAGGGGGTAACCAACTAAAACTTAAAGATGTGATAATAGATTTAAGTCATTTTGCGAAATTATTGAATTAATCTCTCAGTATTTTTCTCTTCCCCTTTCTAGCAACGCACAGAGTGAGCGAGCTGGACGGACAGACACAAGAAGTCGCCGACTATGACACTGCACTGGATTCCGCCGGTAAGTTGTATTGTAAGATCAGTCAGTACCTTTAGTATGTTTTTTCGAAACAAAACGCAAACGAACGCGTTTGAGTTTAGTCCCAATTTGTATGGCAATGCCTAATTATTTTATGCCATCGATTTTGAGACTAAACCGCAAAAGCGTTCGTTCGTGTTTTGTTTCGAAAAAACTTATGTTAGAGGTACCGAAGTGCCTTCTAGATACTTGTAGTAGCTAGTTTAACTACTTATAGTGTTTTTATATTAACTTGGGTATGATGAGACCTGTCATTGACATGACTGTATGATAGCTGCGGAATTCAGTTTTTGAGGGAACAACGGTGACATTTTTCGTTGTGTGTTAGCCAATTTACATAAAAACTCAACTATTCATAACCCTTCCTCATAAAACATTCCGGCCATTGGTGAAAACTGTCTGAAAATCCGTTCGGTAGTTTCTAAGTTTATCGCGTACAGATAGACAGGCAGACGCGGCGGGGACCGAGTTTGACCGAGTGAAACGAAGGTCTGCTTCAGCTTCGACAAAAATGCTTTCGTATTGTCCGAATTGATTTCCAGATATCCGGTTGTTCTCATCTATGCATTTTCGTGAAATTTTGTTAGCAGGTTCGGTAATGATATAGATTTTTTTGTCGAGTTATTTTTTGGAAAAATTAAAAAAAGAATTTCAATGATTTTCGGTTTGTTCTCCTCTACAGGCCGCATTTCTCAAACGATGCTCGTGAAATTTTGTGAGCAGGTTCAATAATTACATAGAATTTTTTACCAAGTCACTTATTGGAAAATTAAAAATAAATGACTGGCGAGGTCTACAACTCAGATCCACTATTCTTTTTATACAAACGCCTTAAGGGAGGCGTACAATGACATCTACCAGAAGACTCATGCTTCATTAACGGCACTAACGTCTCAAATCATATTGAGAATCGTCAGTTACGATGCGCCATCCCATACCCAAAAGGTAAGGTAAGGTTCGAATCCTGCTCGGTGCCTAAATTTTTCAATTTTTCCTTCATTCTAAATTCAGATCCACTAGTTTATAACATAGTGACGATGCTACAAACTATCCCCAGTAACAGTACACCACTATATTTATTCTGTGCTGAATCGTAACAACGTTCGTACGCAACACGAAAACAACCAAACGTGTGCGCGTGAGTGTTTATCAACATCGGATAACTCAGATAGCCTCGCGGAGACTAATCACGTTCCTAGGCCGGCTAGGTGGAAGCTGGCTCATCATTTATATGGCGTAAAGTATAATAAAATATTGATTTGTTATATGGGTGCCACAATAGTACATTACTTACCAAGGGCCGTAAAACAAAGAATGTCTCAGATCGCAGGTATTTGACGCCCGAGCCGAAGGCAAGGGCGATAATTATGCGATCTGAGGCTTTCTTAATTGCTGCCCGAGGTAAGTACAAAATTTTATGTCACCCCCTGGCCAGGAAGTGGGATTTTCCGCGCGCGGAGCGTGCGGTAATTGCCACTTTATGGCCAGGTGTGACATAAATGCATTTTACCCCGGCTTATTTTTATCTCTATTCGCATTTTTCCACGATCGTCTTATGTCACATTTTCTGTTTCATTTTCTTGTTGTTTTCTCATATACTCGAATTTTACAATCTCAGGTTTGCCCAACGCAACAAATGAAGTCTCTCTGAAATAAGGAACATATTCGACAGTATTTATTAGTATTGTATCGACATAAAGAACAACTTCACGAGCATCAAAAGTGGAATCACTACGTAGTATAAAACAAAGTCGCTTTCTCTGTCCCTATATCCCTATGTATGCTTAAATCTATAAAACTACGCAACGGATTTTGAAGCAGTTTTTTTAATAGATAGAGTGATTGAATAGGAAGGTTCATATGTATAATAACATCCATTAAATAGTGCACCCGTGCGAAACCGGGGCGGGTCGCTAGTATAAATATAAATCTAAGCGAATGTTCCCCTGGATACCTAATTTTTTTTTGTGTTGAGCTGTGAAGTGGGTGCGGGCTGAAAAACAGCGCTGTACAAGTGTGCAGCCGACCAGGCTCGCAGCACACGCTGGGCCCGAGCCTATTGTCGCACCATTGTTCAATACCCGCATTATTCACTTCGGCGGGAGTCAAATCAGCAACTCTTATGAAATGTCAATCGGTCCACCTGGCGGGGGGTCGTCCCACAGGACGAGTCGTTCATGGTCTCTACTCCAGAACTCGTCTGCCCCGTTGGCCATCGGCTCTGAGACAAATATGCCCCGCCCACTACCACTGCAGCCTGCTTATCCTCAACGCTATGTCGGTGACCCTAGTTCTCTAATACAGGGATCGGATACCGGTATTTTCTCCATAGAAAAATACCGGTATTATTACGGTCACCGGTTCATTATTTCGTTTTTAATGGGACAATCTAATAATACGACGTTGTTACCTAAATACATGATTCAGCCCTACGTAAAGAGCAAAAAATAATACAAAATATTGGGCTAATTCAGGGTATTTTAAAAATACCGGTATCGGTCCTTGCCCTAATATGCATTTTATCTGAGAGTTATTGAATAGGAATCCATTAACGAAATCAGAAAATGTCTATTCAGTATCAACTCATCCAAGTAGTCGCAAACCGGCGTACCAAATTAACAGTTCGCTAACCGACCTATCAACCCTAATACCGACCCACAGAGCAAGTAGCGTTGGTTATTATGGTTGCGGTTTTCTGTAAAGTGGTATAGGTACTTACTACCGATCATTGTATGGTTGTTTACACTTGCTTTACTTTAGCCTGCATTTATGTAAAAATCAATTATTTATAACTTGGCATTATGGATCTCACTATAATCAAAAGTCACAAGTTGAAAAAAAAACTGTGGTGAGAAATTAATATAAGTCAAAACTAGCCAAATTTGATGTATTGCGGTTCAAACATCATTACTTAAATTTAATATTTCTTTGCACGAAGTGAAAAGCACCGTAAAACTCGAGCATAAAACTCATTTTACCCTCGACGTAACTATTTACCCCGCCGTACCGCCTTGGGTGGTTTATATCAGTTATATTAACGTTTCGGGTAATATGGCTAGTTTTATGCTCTTGTTGTACAATCTACTATATACTCAAATGAATATTAATGTGATACTTGGCCGCAAAACAATACAGTTCATAAATATGTAATTTCCCAAAGTTTCAATAATATCTGAGCGACTAATATGCCCTTAACAGTAATACCGCGTTCACATATATATATATATACGAACCCAACTGTACTTTAAATAGTAAAGAAGAGAATTTTAAATTAATTTTGTGTTAAGCAGTAACGCTGTTAATATAACTACGAATTTAGAAATAAAGGAAAAATTTAAAAAATTCGGCACCGAGCAGGATTTGAACCTGTGACCAGTCGCTCTAGTCAACTGAGCTATAGGTGTGTTATTAAGAGAATTTTAATTTATACAAAAAAAAGCCGAAATAGATGAGCATTTTTAGGGTTCCGTATTTCAACAGAAAAAAAACTGAACCCTTATAGGATCACTTTGTTGTCCATCTATCTGTTTGTCGAGACTCATCTCGGGAACGCGTTGAGGTATCGAGTTGAAACTAAAACCATATAATAAGGTATACAGTCCCTTGAAGCTGTGAAAAAATCAAACTTCTAATTTAAAGTAAAAAAAGTTACAGCCGTTTATGAAGCAAAAAAGGGACTATTTCGACACTTTCAAGGGAATTCAAATTCAATTAAAGTATATAGGGTACTTTCCGTTGACCTAGGACTACGAAATTTGGCAAGCGTTATACTGCAAGTACAGGGAAAAATCTGAAATATCATTAAAATAATAGTCTTTATTTATAGTACGTAACTTAGCGTCTGGTAAATGAAAGATGAGAAATAGAAATGGCGGCAAATTCAAATATTAATAGTGTGGTATCCCTGACGTGTAACGAGAAAAACATTCTTGACACTTGTAATATATTTAAAATTTAAAACAATTTCATAAATTGACCTATACATAGTATAATAAAAACTAATATTATAAACTATCTGTGCTTTGTGACTTCTTGCGCATGACACATGTGAACTTGACCGATTCATGAGTAAAAAGTACCTTAAATGTTGACCCGTGTTATAATCGATCACCATATAAAATGTATAATAAATAAAAAATAGATTTAAGTTAACCTGGCACAAGTTCGCGCGTAATTTTATTATACTCGCATTAGATAATCAGTGGCGGCGAGTAAATTTATAGGATAAAGATATGAAATGAAATGAAATCATTTATTCTTCAATTTAGGCACGTTACATGCATTTATGAATGTCAAAAAACTACCACCGGTTCATAAAATAAACCTCTGCCTCGAGAAGAACCGGCGTAAGAAACTCGGCGAGGTGTCATTTTTTCAAAACAATATAAAATGTATATAAAATAACAGTATCATAATACTACAGAATGTAAACATACATACATATTTTTTAATATTAAGGACAAAATATTTCTTTACTTGTCCTGGACGCTATCACTGCCAAACGTCCCTATCCATGATATAATCGTTTATCTTATAATATGCTTTTGAAATAAGTGTCTGTTTCACGACGGACTTAAATTTAGAATCCGTAAGTTCAGTAATATGTCTTGGAATTTTATTGTAGATAACTATCAAAACATATATTTCATAGAACAATGACATTTGACAATTTAAATTTCAAACTTCAAACATTTATTCGTGACAGCAAACAAGTTTTTTTACAAATAAACAATGGCGATAAAATAATGGACGCGAAATGGACCCTGCACAACGTGATGCCAACTTCTTGTCAGCGCTGGTCTTGGCAATTCGGGTTGTGTTGTCATACAAGAAGTTCCGTAAAAAACTCATTCTCATCTTATTTCATTTGCCGGACTCTAATACCTATAAACTTGTACGGAACCCTCGTGGTCGAGCCCGACTGGCACTTGTCCGATTTTATTACTGATAAGAACCCTTATAAATAGGTAAGTATAATTCAAATATAGCTTACTTTCTGATTGTTAATAGTTGAATGAACGAGCCGCCAATTCATTACCTCCCTATAATTCGCAGTGCAAGTAACTTGAGATACTAAACTAATTATATAAAGTGCTTGAAAGAAAACTGATTACTTAGTAAAAGTGTTGCAATACAAAATACATACATACTCTTTGTTTTTAGGGTTCCGTACCAATGGTAAAAAAGGAACCTTTATGGTTTCACTTTGTCTGTCTGTCTGTCTGTCACATCGCTAAATATCTCAAGATCTACTTATGGCATCGATTCGAATTTTGGAATAGTTACAAAAAGGGTAACCTAGATGCATAGAACACGTTTTTTACCAGTTTATTTTAACATTTTTTTAAAAATTTCTGTGTAAAAATTACAGATAGGTGGTTCAAAATTTGAAAGTCTAGTGAATATGTCAAGGATGTCATATGAAAGGGCTCGAGTTACAGATTCTGATTTTTTTTTTTTTTAAGTCAAATCGTTTTTGATTTATGACGGAAAATGAAAAAGAATCCGTTTTCCCCCCTTATCTCCGAAGTTTACCAAGGAAAAAATATGAAGTTATGACATAACATTAATATCAATGTACATTTTACAGTAAAAATATAACTGTAGCTCTATCTTGTTTTTTTTTTTATCATCAAAAAACATTTCAATATTAAGTTTGTAATTTAATCACCTGTACATGTATTTTTGTTATATAAATTCCTACTCGATTATGCTGAAAGTACCTTCTTTCAAATAAAAAAAAATTGAAATCGGTTAACTTGATAAAGAATTATCCTTAAAAAACCACCATACATACTAAGTACTAACTTATTCAGTCACCCAAATATGTGACAAAATTCGCTTATAGATGTCGCTGTGCTCATGGCATTCAATTTCTACCCCATGTTGTTGAGATTTTCCTTAATTAATTTAATTTAATTTAATTTAATCTTTATTTCGGACTTACAATCCATATATTGTTAGTAATTTCTTAACCTAGGCATGTTAGTATTTATATTATTTCAATAAATTACTTTTAAAATTAATACATTGGAACAATTTATGTAATCAAAAAATACATTCAGTTAATTTCATTTATTTTTTATTTTTGGGGTAAGCTAATTGAATTGATTGGGTCGGGACAGGTACACATATGTGTACGGAACCCTCGGTGCGCGGCCGGTTTTTAAAATTAAAAAGAATGACAGAGAACGACTTACGAGGTTTTTTATCTGACACTTTCTGTGGCAAAAGTTTCAAAAGTGTCAAATAATCTCAATGAATATTAAGTTATTTAATGCTTACATTATTATATTGTTATTCAAAAATAAGAAAATGTATCTTAATTTATTTACTGAAGTGTTCAAATTAATTTTATTCAGGTATAAATTTTAAATGAATTATATTATTATAAACAAGCATTGAGTATAAAAGTAAACTAACTAAAACTAAACTATTTTTTTTTATTCAATTTAATTTAATTCTATTCAATATCATTTTTAATTTTTATTTTATAATTTTATAATGCTCTCTATGGACTTGTTCTGGAATAAATTATTTTCATTTCATTTCATTCATTTCATAAACGTTAAAAATAGAAAATATAATTGGGCCCCTTTGGTATGGTTCCCATCACGCAGGCAGCATTCCCGCGCTGGGTTGCAATAGTAATTCTTTGCGAGAGGGTCACCTGTTGCATCCCTGAATCTTTTGCACATTTTTTAGAATAAAGTGACGTCACGCGGAACTTTACCAGGCTATACTTTGTCTTTTTTTTAATTGATTGACAAACAAAAAAAACCTTGTCCAATATTTTTTTATAATCTGACTGACGGGCTAAATATAATTTTTAGTACCGTAAACTTTAGTGCTTTGTAATTGAGGGGCGACTTTATTTATTTATTTATATTAGGAGAACCAACAGCAGTAAAAACAATGTAACAACATGCGTATTAACAGCAGAGCCAATTACAGGATCTCACAGATAGCGCTAGAGTGTATATACTGAACTAAACTAAATTGCGCACTCGTACACAATTACAAACGTTATTGGAACAAGAATATTAAAATAGAAAAAAGAAAAAACAAGCAATCTAAGCCCACTTTGAAAAATTCAGTTTTTATGCCATGTTTTACTTTTTCTATTTAGTTAACCTTGAGTTAACTTATACCTTCGTTTTTTCCTAACTATTTACTAAACTGAATCAAACTAGAAATACTTAGTGATGAATATATAAGTGCTTTATGTGTATCAAATTAGCCCCGTTATTTCTTAAAGTCACCCCAGTTTACAGTATCATTCTCCATTCCTCCATTATTTACTTAATCTGTTTTTTTTTCTTTTTATTAAAAATGGGATCGCTCTTATTTGAGCTGTGTTATTAAGAGCGGTCGTGTCGTCACCCATTATATATTAATTAGGTTAAGACTAGTATTCTGACTTCTTGGTTGATAATTATTATTCTACTTTATTTATAATCATCTTAAAATGTATTTAATTAAATCTTTGACATACCTATTCAATTTAAAATGTTTGACATGTAAAATTTTATATTTTATCAATAAAATGAGTATGAGTATGAGTATGAGTATATATATTTTTGGTTGTCCTGAAAATCAGCGTCACGACACATCAGTCGTGGCACATGCTGAGCGACAACCTTTTTGGTGTATACCCATTTCTAATTTGTATTCTTCTTTTTATCTGTATGTACACCAAATAAACGTTTTTTCTTTCTTTTCTTTCTTTCTCTTGGCCAGCATCTAGCCAGGGGGCAAAGATGAGGCCGACGATGAAGCGAGCTCACCCAGAAGGTGCCTATTCACTCGTGCCTTAAAAAGGTCTAGGTTATATGAGCTCGGAAACACAAACGCCGGCAGAGAATTCCAAACCTTAGAAGTGTTTAATCATATGTGATGTTATGTCTCTATCCTGCTCCACTATGAGGCATGCTTGCTGCAAATGTTATGCGATCGGGCCACTGTTATGCTAAACACTCATTCAAACGAGCAGATAAGAAAGTGTTATTTTGAAACTGAAATGTATTGTTAATTGCGTAATTAACTAGCGATGAGTCGCAAGTGCGGCACACGACGTAGTGTAAATATTATTGCCAGCTCAGGCCGAGAGGAGTTCTTTCTGATAGAATAGAAGGGATAGTAGGCTAATGCGGTAGATTAAACAACATTATAGTTACAAGCTTTTATTTAATTTGCAATAACAGGAAAGTAAGAGAGGTAGGGCACAGCAAAATATCATCATCATCATCATCATCATCATTTTCAGCCTGTAATCGCCCACTACTGAGCATAGGCCTCT
Source organism: Epiblema foenella (assembly GCA_963556455.1). Lineage (NCBI taxonomy): Eukaryota > Metazoa > Arthropoda > Insecta > Lepidoptera > Tortricidae > Epiblema > Epiblema foenella. The sequence goes on along the minus strand of OY747098.1, from coordinate 29,938,235 downwards.
CTTCGATTACGCCACTCGTCCCGGTCCTGAGCTAGTCTCATCCAAGAGTGACCCGCGATCTTCCTAATATCGTCGACCCATCGAGCCGGTGGACGCCCGACGCTCCTTTTACCACTAAGTGGCCACCAGTCTGACACTATTTTGGTCCACCTGCCATCACTCTGCCTGGCAAGGTGTCCTGCCCAACTCCAGGAGTTGGGCAGCAAAATATCATCTTGCTCGAATTTGGAGCAGTAGGTTCAGGTACTATTTCGAAATCTTATTTTTGTAGACTATTCCAATACATAGCATAGAATTTTTTGTAATAAAAAACTGGTCATGAAAAAATAAAAGACCCATTAAACTACATATAGTCAATGTTACACTATCACTGGAGTTAAATTTCGTGTGCTCTGCCCATAGAAACTCGAAGAGGGGAAATTATAGGTCATTTGATATGACATGACGATCTAATAAAAAGATAATAAATAAATAAATATTTTTGGACAATCTTACACAAATCAACCTAGTCCCAAACTAAGCAATGCTTGTACTATGGGTATCAAGTGACGATATACATACTTATATAGAATAAATAGATACTTAAATACATAGAAAACATCCAAGACTCAGGAACGTGTTCATCACACAAATACATGCCCTGACCGGGATTCGAACCCGGGACCTTCAGCTTCGAAGGCAGGGTCACTACCAACTAGGCTAAAGCGGTCGTCGAAATAGAAGGCAAAATTGAGGGAAGGAGAGAAAGTGGAAGGCTAAGGATTAGTTATTTGAACCAGGTAGACGTCGTGTCGTATCGAGAAGTCCAAACAACTGGCGTTAAGGCCGTTGGGGTACCCAAATGAAATCTGAAATCGCGCCTCTCCTCACGCCACCCGTTCCACTCCTCGATACAATGGCGATATCACAGCGCTACGTAAGAAGTGGTGACTTAAATGAACAAACATGACACTGGTTTGTATAGATAGAGCTTGCAGGCCATTAGAGGATATCTTGTTACGATAGAATTTGTCGATTTTTATTTATTTCAAAAATATTGCCTCAAATTATCGAAATTCGGAATCTGTCGAATTACCATTTTAGTTGTGATTGATTTATCTCCTTTTTTGTGTTATAGTGTCTTTGGAGTAAAAATTCGAATTGGAGGTTACTTTGGGAATTAATTGTATCGAGCGAAGTGTTATGAATCGTGTATCGAAAGCTGTGTTATTAAAGATAATATAATCAAGAATTATATATATTTTTCCAAAGTCGACAAATATCATAGATTTTTAGAAAAATAGGATCATTCTTGGGGTACTTTTGCATCTGGCTCTGGCAACCGCCTTAAGTAGAACGGACTGGAGAGAACTGCACGGACAAGAGTGAAGCTCTTAAATAATAATGAATACTGTTCTCTGCCTACCCCTCTTCGGAACACAGGCGTGAGTTTATGTATGTATGTTATATACAGTCAATGTTCTTTCATCATTCTTTCGTCCATTTCGTCGCGCGAAAATATTTGCCTCCTTATTTTTGCGGTTACTCGAAGGTTACGCTACAAATGCTACAATCGATGATCTTTATGGTTATGTCAATCAATTGATCGTAAAACGTGTATGCTTTTTTATGCCGTATTGTTTAGTCTATCACCGCAGAAATAATAACCTGCAACTTATTATCAGCAATTGAATGAACGAAACCATTCATTCTAGTATTGGCTGGTGCACTTTACTGACATGAGCTAAACGAGCGTCATCACTTCTGTTTGGTGTTTACCCTAAATAAGGTAAATGAATCAGTGCTTGAAACTGACCCTATTTTATCCCTAAAGGCCAACACGTGTCCGAGGTTCTCGGACGCTAATTTAAGTCGACTTAAATATAAAGTTAATGGGTCATTCTACTTTTTCATGACCAGTATTCTGTTACAAAAAAAAATCTATGATATGTATTCAATTAGTGTACAAAAATAGGATTTCGAAATAGTACCTGAACCTAATTAATGGAATTTATAGGTAAAAATACTTAAATATTAACATGTTGCTGTAAAAGCTGGGTAACACAGTGGTAAAAATTTCTTCATACAAATGGTGAGACATCCAAGAACCGCTGAGTTACTCGATTTATGGATATTAGCTGCGGTTCGGTTACCAAAACTATCGGAAGTGATACTGCAATTAAACCTCTTTCTAAATAACATTACAAAAATATGAAGTGAGGGCCAAGTATTCCAATATCCGCATTTAAAAATAAAGTGTTTGAAAATTATGTACATGAACAAGTAGAATAATAAATAATACCTAGTCCCAAACTAAGCAAAGCTTGTACTATGGGTACCAAGTGACGATATACATACTTATATAGATAAATAGATACTTAAATACATAGAAAACATCCAAGACTCAGGAACAAATATTCGTGTTCATCACACAAATACATGCCCTGACCGGGATTCGAACCCGGGACCTCTAGCTTCGAAGGCAGGGTCACTACCAACTAGGCTAAAGCGGTCGTCGCGAATGGACCTAATAGTGTCCAAAAAACTTACGAACCAATGTTCGTCTGATGGTCGGTGAGCAGCGAACCTGGAGACTCAAGGGGCCCCGGAATTCTCAGGCTGTGGAAAGGTTAATCCTACCGGAGGTCCAGAAGAACCCGTGATTTCTCTCATATCCGGTTGGCGCAAAAAATTCACACTACAAAACGATCCGCGATCGCTGTATTATAAGGCGCAAACTAAACACAAATTTCGCGACAAAGAGAGAAACTATTGATTTTTGCTTGTGGGAACGAATTCAATGCAACACACCAAAAAGCCGTATCAAAGAATATAATACTCACTAAAGGAGAGCCGTATCATCAATGCAATAGACCATTTTTTTGAAATTACGGTGACAGATCAAAGACAATGTTGCGTTCCGAAACATGTACATTTGGCTGTCATACAGTTGCTTATTACTAACTAGCGTCCCGCCCCGGCTTCGCACGGGTGCAATGCTGATGCATGTATTATACATAAAAACCTTCCCCTTGAGTCACTCTATCTATTAAAAAAAACCGCATCAAAATCCGTTGCGTAGTTTTAAAAATTTAAGCATACATAGGGATATAGGGACAGAGAAAGCGACTTTGTTTTATACTACCGAACTTCGAAATCCTAAGCCGTCCCTTTCACTCTCGTGTTATTCACTATATGAGTGAGAGGGACGGACAATACGAAGTTCGGGGTCGAAGTTCAGAGTACCCCCTTAGAATCAATACATGTCACTTTTAATCTTATGTCATAGTGACAGAGGTGAACGATAGGTGCCAACTATTATAGTAGAAGAGCCGACGACACTGAACCTAGTTCGATAAGACTCCCAGATGAGATATATATTATAAGATGCGTCATTCCTGGGGGAACACGAAACGGCTATGCTGCCATGCAAAAAACCTGGTGGCCATAGTAAAAAAAATTTTTCAAAAAAAATAAAATTTCCGGTTTCTAGTACGATAAGTCTCCCAGGTTTCGTTTGTTCCTCGATACAGGGGAGGGGTAGGACTATACGATAATGCAGTGCTGCAAGCCCCCCTGACTGGCCTTGTCAGTGGCAGCAGCATGATAAGTGACGCCAATATTGAGGTATCTAGTATGATCGGTCTCCTAAACAAAACAAGGCTCATCTGAAAGATCATCAATTTCTGTGTAAGAAAAACCACTGCTGCCTTTTCCGAATGGTGGAGAAGGTGGTTGCTGCTGTGATTGAAGATCACCTTCAGCGCAGCTGGATTCGGTTTTTCAATTCAGTTTTGTCAGCAATCACCCGGTTCCTTTCGATTTGTACTGATTTAATACGCGTGCCACGTACACTTAAGAATAATTTTGCTTGTCGTTGATTGCATAAACAAATGATTTTGAAAAGTTATTCTCCATTATACCGAAACAAGAGCTCCATAGAGAATCCACAAAACACTTTTTATACACTAGCTGAATAATTGCTAAAATGTACATCAACCTTGTGTGATTTGAAGATGAGATAAAAGCGGTAACTCAAAATGAAGCTTTTTAAATAAAAATCAAGTACACCTATTCAGTTTCCATCTCTGTTAGTTAGCTGTAAAATATAACTGTATTTCCATTATATCGAAATAGACTCTATAGAGAATCCAGAAAATACTTTTTATACAATAGCTGAGTAATTGATAAAATGTACAACCTTATGTGATTTGAAGGCGAGATAAAAGCGGTTAATCAAAATGAATCAGTTATTCAACTACTGTATAGAAGTTTTTCCTGGGTTCTTTATCCTCCTGGGGTTCAAAGTGATAATACTAGGACAAAATCAGTTTGCAGTGAAAGCCCAAGTATTTTAACAGAGAGTTGGAGCAATGACCCACTGTGATAGTACTAGAACAAAATATACGGTTAACCAGATATGAACAATTTTTGGTCCGGGCGTTCAGTACTTTATTAATTAGTTCTAATATTAGGACATTGGGTCTTCCTCGGAAGTACCGTCTTCGAAAATGGGTCGTAGGAGGTTAAAGAGCTTATTTCGATATAATGGAAATACAGTTATATTTTACAGCTAACTAACACAAATGGAAACTGAATAGGTGTACTTGATTTTTATTTAAAAAGCTTCATTTTGAGTTACCGCTTTTATCTCATCTTCAAATCACACAAGGTTGATGTACATTTTAGCAATTATTTAGCTAGTGTATAAAAAGTGTTTTGTGGATTCTCTATGGAGCTCTTGTTTCGGTATAATGGAGAATAACTTTTCAAAATCATTTGTTTATGCAATCAACGACAAGCAAAATTATTCTTAAGTGTACGTGGCACGCGTATTAAATCAGTACAAATCGAAAGGAACCGGGTGATTGCTGACAAAACTGAATTGAAAAACCGAATCCAGCTGCGCTGAAGGTGATCTTCAATCACAGCAGCAACCACCTTCTCCACTATTCGGAAAAGGCAGCAGTGGTTTTTCTTACACAGAAATTGATGATCTTTCAGATGAGCCTTGTTTTGTTTAGGAGACCGATCATACTAGATACCTCAATATTGGCGTCACTTATCATGCTGCTGCCACTGACAAGGCCAGTCAGGGAGGCTTGCAGCACTGCATTATCGTATAGTCCTACCCCTCCCCTGTATCGAGGAACAAACGAAACCTGGGAGACTTATCGTACTAGAAACCGGAAATTTTATTTTTTTTGAAAAATTTTTTTACTATGGCCACCAGGTTTTTTGCATGGCAGCATAGCCGTTTCGTGTTCCCCCAGGAATGACGCATCTTATAATATACATATCACCTGGGAGTCTTATCGAATTAGGTTCAGTGTACTGAGCTCCTTCAATCGCTGCAGCACCACCTTCTCCACTATTAGGAAAAGGCAGCAGTGGTTTTTCTTACACAGAAATTGATGATCTTTCAGATGAACCTTGTTTTGTTTAGGAGACCGATCATACTAGATACCTCAATATTGGCGTCACTTATCATGCTGCTGCCACTGACAAGGCCAGTCAGGGAGGCTTGCAGCACTGCATTATCGTATAGTCCTACCCCTCCCCTGTATCGAGGAACAAACGAAACCTGGGAGACTTATCGTACTAGAAACCGGAAATTTTATTTTTTTTGAAAAATTTTTTTACTATGGCCACCAGGTTTTTTGCATGGCAGCATAGCCGTTTCGTGTTCCCCCAGGAATGACGCATCTTATAATATACATATCACCTGGGAGTCTTATCGAATTAGGTTCAGTGTACTGAGCTCCTTCAATCGCTGCAGCACCACCTTCTCCACTATTAGGAAAAGGCAGCAGTGGTTTTTCTTACACAGAAATTGATGATCTTTCAGATGAACCTTGTTTTGTTTAGGAGACCGATCATACTAGATACCTCAATATTGGCGTCACTTATCATGCTGCTGCCACTGACAAGGCCAGTCAGGGGGGCTTGCAGCACTGCATTATCGTATAGTCCTACCCCTCCCCTGTATCGAGGAACAAACGAAACCTGGGAGACTTATCGTACTAGAAACCGGAAATTTTATTTTTTTTGAAAAATTTTTTTTACTATGGCCACCAGGTTTTTTGCATGGCAGCATAGCCGTTTCGTGTTCCCCCAGGAATGACGCATCTTATAATATATATCTCATCTGGGAGTCTTATCGAACTAGGTTCAGTGTCGTCGGCTCTTAAACTATTAGGCATTAAAGTGTCGACCACTGGACGTTTACCTTATTTAGTGAAAGACTAAATGAGACAACACGTTTAATTGCCTAGAGTTGCAAATACAGTAATCCGCTTATAACGACTCCGCATATAACATTTGACCGCTTTTAACGACTTCGAAATCACCACACATTATATTTCATACCAAACATTTTCAAAGTAAATAACTCCATTTTGTGCGACGTGCTGTTAGTGCGACGTAATATCACCGGTCCGTTGACTGTCGCTTTATCCGGATTCCACTGGATAGAGTTAGGGTGCAGCGGCAAATTAGACTGCGAGAAATTAAATCTAATCGAAATATTTTCCGTGTTTTACATCATTTATTAGAGTGCCATTTTGGTGAAATTGTGAAAGCGTTTTTCCTTTATTTTCTAGATCTTATTTACTAGAGTGTTATCTATACAGGGCGTCCCACGGCTATGCCACATGGAGGGAAAGTACCTTAAATTTTGTAGATATGAAGACATTATTTGAATTAAAAAAAATTGTAAATTGCATTCACAGATATTTAAATATTTTTATAGTTGAACCGGGAATCGAACCCGTTACACGTGATAAATTGATTAATTATGTATTAAAAATGTTAAAATTCATGGTCTTCCTTTTATTTCTGATACTATGTTATTTAGCAAAAAATAATCCATATGATGAAGCCTTTCGATTGGTATGATAAAGCTACAGGATAATTATTTTTCTTGTGTAACGGGTTCGATTCCCGGTTCACGGTTTAATTATTATTTAAATATCTGTGAATGCAGTTTAAATTGTTTTTAAAATTAAAATAATGTCTTCTTTCAGTAAAATGTTCCATCTACAATATTCAAGGTACTTTCCCTCCATGTGGCATAGCCGTGAGATGCCCTGTATATACTACTCTCCATCTTTCGTTATAAAGTTTTTGAAAGCTATGACGGTAGCACACAAGCATACGGCTGCCTGACGGTAAGAAGACATCGTAGCCATAACAATCTATTCAGTCAATAGATTGTTTTGGATTGGCAAGCGGCAGAGGCAAATTAATAAAGTTCTTAATTGTTTGTTATGTTTTTTAAAAGGTTGGTTCTTTTTTACTGTTACCTGTTTTCATAACTCTGTACATTCGTTTTAATTCTCTCTTATTTTATAATTGTTTTTCGGGTTGAGGAATGTTTATGTGGTTACTTAGTACATTCGAACTGTTTAGATGTATGTTGTTTTAAAAATAAATAAATAAACAAATGCCATTGCGCAGGTTACGGGCGCTTCAGCCGCGCGGCTCTCGGCGCGTGCGCCTGCGCGTTCTTCACCACGGGCGTCCAGAACTGCGTCATGTCCTACGTGTTACCCGCGGCCAAGTGTGAACTGCAGCTGTCCACGTACCAGGCCGGACTTGTGAACATGGCGTTCATGTGTGGTCAGTAGTTGACTAGCTTTAGGCACCTTTAGGATATTTAGAACTGTATCATAATTATCTTGATGTCCTACATGTTATCGGCAGCCAATAGTGAACTACATCTGTCCAAGTACCAGGCCGGATTTGTGAACATGGCGTTCATGATTGTGTGGTAAGTAGTTGACTAGCTTTAGGCACCTTTAGGATATTTAGAACTGTATCATATCTTGATGTCCTACATGTTATCGGCAGCCAAAAGTGAACTATATCTGTTCACGTACCAGGTCAGACTTGTGAACATGGCGTTCATGTGTGGTCAGTAGTTGACTAGCTTTAGGCACCTTTAGGACATTTATAACTGTATCATATCTTGATGTCCTACACGTTATCGACAGCCAAAAGTGAACTACAGCTGTCTACGTACCAGTCCGGACTTGTGAATGTGGCGTTCATGTGTGGTCAGTAGTTGACTAGCTTTAGGCACCTTTAGGATATTTAGAACTGTATCATAATTATCTTGATGTCCTACATGTTATCGGCAGCCAATAGTGAACTACATCTGTCCAAGTACCAGGCCGGATTTGTGAACATGGCGTTCATGATTGTGTGGTAAGTAGTTGACTAGCTTTAGGCACCTTTAGGATATTTAGAACTGTATCATATCTTGATGTCCTACATGTTATCGGCAGCCAAAAGTGAACTACATCTGTTCACGTACCAGGTCAGACTTGTGAACATGGCGTTCATGTGTGGTCAGTAGTTGACTAGCTTTAGGCACCTTTAGGACATTTATAACTGTATCATATCTTGATGTCCTACACGTTATCGACAGCCAAAAGTGAACTACAGCTGTCTACGTACCAGTCCGGACTTGTGAATGTGGCGTTCATGTGTGGTCAGTAGTTGACTAGCTTTAGGCACCTTTAGGACATTTAGAATTTTATCATATCTTGATGTCCTACATGTTATCGGCAGCCAAAATTGAACTACAGCTATCCACGTACCAGGCCGGACTTGTGAACTTAGCGTTCATGTGTGATCAGTATTTGACTAACTTTAGAACTGCATAATGTTTTCGTACGTGTTATCAGCAGCCAAGGGTGAAATACAGCTGACCACGTACGTAGGTACCAGGTCGGACTTGTGAATATGGCATTTGTGTGTGTGGTGGGTTTCTTTCCTCTCTTTCGCCAAACTTTTTCACTACCGACGTCATCTTTAAATAGTTATATTCCGGCTGCTCGCAACCGTTGCCGCTGCCGTTTAGATACGAAATCTAACTTCTATATTGAAGGTTCAAATCTCCCTAAATAACACTAGTAAGACGCGCGCGCGTCATTTGATGTGAATCCTCATTAATTTTTGCGTTGCAAAATTATAATTGCTAATGGTAATTAATATTTCTAAAGAAGTCTGCGGGCATTATGAAATATTAATTAAGCTATTATAATATCGTCACTGCTCCACTCAAAATAGTGACAATAATTTCTTAAATTATGTGAGTCATTATAGTTATTAACTAGAGGGCCCTTCTACATTTTCATGTACATAATTTACACACAGTTTTTTTTTAAATGCAGATTTTGGAATACTTGGCCCTGACTTCATATTTTTGTACTGTTATTTAGAAAGAGGTTCAATTGCAGTATCACTTCCGATAGTTTTGGTAATTAACGAACCACAGCTAATATCCATAAATCGATTAAATCAGTGGTCCTTGGATGTCTCACCATTTGTTTGAAAAAATGGTTTTTACCACAGCGTTACCCACCTTTTACAGAAATATGTTAATATTTAAGTATTTTTACCTATATATTTTTTTATAAGGTTCAGGTACTACTTCGAAATCCTACTTACTTTTGTACACTAATTCAATACATATTATAGATTTTTTTTTTGTAATAGAAAACTTGTCATTAAAAAGTAGAATGACCCTAGAACTAATAATATGCATAATAAAGGCACTGGTAATGGGCTCGTTGACACTACTGGCAAGTAGGACCAATGGGCTGGCAGCTTCCTCGCATCTGACCTTCTATCTGTAACTCCGTTTCTCGGGTTTTTATGGCTTATAGTATTAAGGACAATGAGATTTACAGAAATAGTATACCATATTTACTTTAAAACTCACTGTCTTCGAGATATATAGCTTCAAACTTTGGCAATTTTAGGTCAAAAACCCAGTTTTTTTGACGTAACTTTTGTGAAGATGAGTTAAAGGGTCAATCAACTTTTTCTTGTTGTTATTCTCTCCCCTCAGCAAGGAGACAACAGTAGCCAAGTTTCTTAAAAAAATGTTTATAATATTGACTTCAAGACCGCTCAAGGGATGATCCATGTCCAAATGGATTTATGATCATCGCTAAAACATATTTGGTGAATTTAAACCCTATTAAATCACAGTTTTAAAGAGTGACTCAGGAGACGTAACCATGGTAACGAGCAACAAAGGATAGTTGATCCACCCTAAAAATAAAAATTTCTCCTGCGTTGTTAGAGACGTCAATAAGGAACAGTTACATGTACATTTCATATATGTAAGTGTATAAAAAACATACTAATATCGAAAATAGAGCTTTTATAGAGCATGTGTGAAAAAATCATACAAAAAAAAAAGAAAGTAGTCGGTCTTTTTTTCAAAATTTGGCTCTTGAAAATGTGGATAAAGGATTGAAGAACCGATAACCGTTTTTATCATAAATCTATAGTTTTGATGGAGTTATATCATCTCAAAAATCGAAGAATCGATGATCGCGTGAAGACCCTTAAAAATAGCCATACATCGAGGGAATGTTGCCTGCGTCTCTGGTACGATGCCACGGGATCCTTGGCCGATTCGAGACCACTACCCATGACAAGAACCTGGCCCCACTGGCCCCAAAGGAGGCCAATCTTAAAGATTACTTATAAATTTAATACAAGTCACGGGAGCCCGTTTTAAGTAGCAGTAACCGTTAGTACTAGAAAACTAATTTTGCATGAGTATACATATCAATTACGCCGGTAGATTGAAATCTTGAAATATTTTTACCCATTGCATTTAGGGTGAGAGGTTGTTTGTTTGTGTGTGCACATCAATATATTCAAAACGGCTTTCTGACCGATTCAGAAACGGTTTTCTGCAATAGGTTTGTGGTTCAGTCGGGACGAATTTTAGCTAGGTTACGATGATAACTCGCCAGGGGGCGCTGCAGTAAACATTTTTTTAGGGTACCTCTCCTACACGTAAGCATTTTTTCTTCCACACCCCATTATGTGGGATATTGTTGGATAGGTCGTCAAAAATATTGTAGAGTTTCTAAAACCCATTTTTTTAAATACCATGTCGGTGGCAAACTAGCGTACGGCCCGCCTGATGGTAAGCGGTCACCGTAGCCTATGGACGCTTGCAACTCCTGGGGTGTCACATGCTCGTAGCCGACCCTATAAAAATTTATACACTTTCTTTAAGAACCCCATTTTCCCCATACATTTGGATTCAGATATCCGTTTGCGTGATAATTTTTGTTATGTCCAAGTGTCCCACCCCGCTAGTGCCAGCTAAACAATGGGTACTGGGCGGGGGATACAAACATGGTAGTAGTATATATATGAATTTAAAAAGAAAACTATCAGGAGTACGTAGACAATGTACTTAGAAAAACAAGTTTCGTACAATTTCCATTGATTACTTAGATAATGGTCAAAAACATAGTAAATATAAATTTACAACCTTTTAAGAGGCCTTATAAGTTTCAAAATGTTTTGATTTCAAATTATGACCTAAGTGTTGATAATACCAATAAATTAATTAAAGTCAACGATATTAAGGTTTTAGATAGTAACATAGCCCTTCTTTGATTTTATTGTTTGTAGCAGAATTTAAGCAGAAAAAACTAGTTTTAAGCTTGAAAATGGTCCATTTGGAGTGATGTTTGAAACGAATTATGTCTTAATGAAAAATCCAAAAAATACATTAAAAGCTTATGTCATAAGGTCGCCATAGTCCCGTTCTAGATAGTAATATCGAGATTTCAAGATACGTGTCAATTGAAACAGAAAATGGCCTAAATAAATGAGCGTTTTTTAACTGATAAGGACTCAAGTCCGCGTAATGTAACGGGTGGACACGAAACTCTTTGCGCATGGCCCGACACGCACTTAGCCGATTTTTAGATATAATTGATAACGATACGATTTTTAGACACAATAATATATTTGCGAACGCACAATGACTCTTCAAAAGGAAGTCACCGGAACACTGTGAAATTAGCGGGGGCGTGGTACTACGCCACTCGCGAAAATTATTGTCCACTAGAGCAAGAAACAATCTGCCTTGTTTATCTATGCTAACATGATATTACCTATACAGTGGAATCCGCTTATAACGACTCCGCTTATAACATTTGACCGCTTTTAACGACTTCGAAATCACCACATCACACATTGCTCTAGTGGCAAGAAACAATCTGCCTTGTTTATCTATGCTAACATGATATTACCTATACAGTGCAATCCGCTTACAACGACTCCGCTTATAACATTTTACCGCTTTTAACGACTTCGAAATCACCAGACATTAGATTTGACATCAAACATTTTCAAAGTAAATCAGTCCGGTTTGTGCGACGTCCTGTTAGTGCGACGTAATATCACCGGTCCCTTGACTGTCGATGTTAGTGCGACGTCCTGTTAGTGCGACGTAATATCACCGGTCCCTTGACTGTCGATGTTAGTGCGACGTCCTGTTAGTGCGACGTATTATCACCAGTCCCTTGACTGTCGCTTTATCTGGATTCCACTGTATGTCCATTCTCCGCCTTCTAGCGTTTTCCCGATTGTCCCCAGGCAGTGGTCTCACCGTCGGCGAGTACCTAGTACTCTCATAATTCTAATAGGGATGGTGATTTATATTTTATATTACAATTTATAACATAGTGTGGCTATATGGAAAGAAAACCATCGAATTATCACTATAAATAGTAAATTAGATAGATTAATTAAAATCATAAAAAGTACACTCTCTCGACATTAATATAATTACACTCTCGACATTAATATAATTACACTCTCGACATTAATATAATTTGATGAATATGATTCTGTAATCTCTTTTAATTTATTCTAATACTAGCAACGCCCTGCGGTGTTACCCGCGGATAAAAGGTAGCCTATGTCCTATTCTGATGTCTAAGCTACAATACTGGAAAGTTTCATAGAGATCCGTTCAGTAGTTTTTGAGATTAAGCGGAACGTAAGTACATCCATCCGCACAAACTTTCAAGTTTATAATATTATTAGGATTTTTCCAGTAGTTTCGTATAGGTAATATTGTATAAATTTGACATTTTATAATCCGTGGTTATATGCATAAATTCGACCTTTTGACATGTTATTAATCCTATAAGTTCTTTATTTTATTCCATTTTTAAGATATTATTAATATTAACTGCATACCTTAATTACTGTGTAAATTGCTATACCCTAGCAGGGTCCATGTGAAACCTAAATAATTGTACCTAAGATCTGTAATGTAATGCCATGGTTGCTGTTATGATTATGGGACTATAAATATTCGCATTGTTTTTTGTTTATTGGCCAAATGTAAATTGAAAGTTACCAATACACTTTTCATGTTTCAATAAAAAAGAAACCGTATGGCAAACGTACAACTACTATGGAATGAACTGTCGCCTGCGGTATTTCCGGACCGATATGATCTTTAAACCTTCAAGAAAAGAGCGTATACCCTTCTGAAAGGCCGGCAACGCACTTGCGACTCCTCTGGTGTTGCAGGTGTCTATGGGCGACGGTGATGGGGGCTATCGTTTTTGTGCTCACCAGTTGGCGCCACTGTCGAGTAAGGTACAGCTGTCAAAAATTATTATTGATTATTATGGGCATGAGAACGAAGTTTACATTTAAATCATATTCAATACTTACCTTAAAACCGTACCATAAAAATATCGAACATACCGCATTGTAGCGCGGTCCCGTTTTGTTCTGAGAAAAGGAGGAAATAAGTTTCCGGAAGACAAAACTGTCTCAAAGCGCTGACAGTCATTGACCCTTAACTCATATTTGCCATAATCAAGCTCAGGTACTGCAAAATATTCACCATATCGTTCCAATTAGATATTAACCCGCGTAGCGCAACCATAAAGAGTGACATTTGACATTTCGGAGACCCCACGCTACACTAGCGCCTCTAGCGGGGAATTCATACGCGATAGCCCTCATTGCTTACCATCATCATCCGTCTGCTCGTTTGCCCCTATAACATAAAAAAAACATAAACGCAATATTTCAAGACAAAAACGGCAAATTTCCCTTTTTTCGTACAACGGTAGTAGGAGTCCACGCAGGTGTGACGTCACGCCTCAAAACGACACATTTGTTCTTACCGGGACCCAGAAATGTCAGCAAAATAAATAGAAACTGATCTGATTTGATAATGGTTGAAGAGGTGATTATTATTGATTGTAAGTCAATATTGTTAGTATTGTAGCTAACACTACAACTGACACGGTCAAATACATTAGATGTGTCAAGATGTCCCTTGAGTTTGTCACATTTGGGACAAATTGGGCGGTCAGTGTGTTAAGTAAGAACCATTATTTTTGTTTCTGCTTTCTACTTGATACCTTACTGATAGATATCATGGTTTAGGTCATTATTGTTGGACAGAGAGATAAAAGAGCCCCTTGGAAAATCACGCTTTTTAGGGTTCCGTACCAAAATGGCAAAAAAGGAACCCTTATGGTTTCACTTTGTCGATCTGTCTGTCACGTCGCTAAATATCTCAAGAACTTCTTATGCTATCGATTTCAAAATTGGAATGGTTATAAAGAAGGCTAACCTACATATATTGAACATGAACTTTTTCAAATATATATTTTTTATTTTCTGTAAAAAATGACAGATGGTTCAAAATTTGAAAGTCTATTGACTATATCAAGTGGGGTGTCATATGAAAGGACTTGAGTTGCACATTCTGAAACAATTTTCGCTCAAAGTTGTTACAAAAGTCGCCTATAGATGGCGCTGTACCATGGCGTTCAATTTATACACCATGTTGTTGAGATTTTCCTGAATTATTAAGTTGGAACCGTACACATACGGAAGCCTCGCTGCGCGAGTCCGAGTCGCACTTGACCGGTTTTCTTTTATTCGCCTTGCTCACCAGATATAATTCATAATTCATTTATTGCAAACCATGGTATTTGTACAGTTGTTACAAAGTATTATCTTTGATACACATTACACATGGCACCCTGTTAGAGCATGGCATAACATGATAAACATGATACTTAAAACTAGTCAAATGCTATATTCTTTGTTACATGTATTTGCTTAAGGCCTTAAATTTTAACCTGTAGTGTGTGGTGTGGCGAGTTTTATGTAGAAGGGTGAGAAATGGGTTATATGTGAGGGTGTGTGTGTGTGTTTGACGACCGGTTTAGCCTAGTGGGTAGTGCACCTGCCTGTGAAGCTGACGGTCCTGGGTTCGAATCCCGGTCAGGGCAAATATTTGTGTGATGAGCATGAATATTTGTTTCTGAGTCTTGGATGTTTTCTATGTATTTAAGTATTTATATCTATTAAATATATCGTCGTCTAGTACCCATAACACAAGCCTTCTTGAGCTTACTTTGGGGCTAATTCGATTTGTGTAAGTTTGTCCTGTAATATTTATGTATTTATGTATGTGTTAAGGCAAAAGAAATTCGATTTGAGACTTGTTTATGTGAAAGTATCCTGCATAAATTCTTGTACTGAAAATAGGTTTTGTTTATTAGAAGGGATTTTAGTTGGTTAGTGAACAGATGTTTTTTTTCTAAGTCTTTTATATGTTTGGGTAATTTGTTATATATTTGTACGGATCGATAATATGGACCTTTTTTGTATATGCCCAGAATTGATTCGGGAGAGACAAGTTTATCACTCAGGTATCATTATTCAGGAGAGACAATATTATATATAGACAAGTATATGGGTCAATAATTTTTTTGTTGTTGTTATTCTGTCCCATCAGCGAGGAGACAACATTAACTGAGTTTCTTAGAAAGATATCTGTATTATGAGCTTCAAGCACGCTCAAGAGATGACCCATGTCCAAATGGATTTATGATCATTGCTAAAACCCATGTTTGGTAGATCGAAACCCTATGAAATCCCAGTTTTAAAGAGTGACTCAGGAGACGTAACCATGGTAACGAACAACAAAGAATAGTTGATCCACCCATATCATAGACAGCAGCCGGGATCAACGGATTATTGTTTCTTTCAACGTTGATCCCGAACGACGTTGCTTAACCTCGCATACCGCAAGCGGTTCGCGGGCGCCGCTGGGCCCCGAGCGCTCCAGCGTTTACCAGGAAATCTACAGAGTTAAACCCAAATACGAGAATATCATCAAAATTAGCACACAAGTGTTAAAATAGCCGCATAAGCCCTGTAATACTTTGATTAGAACCTGCTTATAAGGATATAACTGGCGTCAGTCTGTTATTAAGAGTCCTGATCAGTTAATTTAAAAACAATCACCTGTTTAGGCTATTTTCTATGTGAATTGACGGAAATATTTACATAAATAAATAATAAATATTTGTGGACAATTTTACACAAATCAACTTAATCCCAAACTAAGCAAAGCTTATACTATGGGTACTAAGTGATGATATACATACTTATATAGATAAATATATACTTATATACATAGAAAACACCCAAGACTTAGGAACAAATATTCGTGTTCGTCACACAAATAAATGCCATGACCGGGATTCGAACCCGGGACCTCCAGCTTCGAAGGTAGGCTCACTACCAACTAGGCTAAAGCGGTCGTCAAACATTTTCTTTGCATTCCTATAAAAGTACAGGACTATTGCGACCTAGTGACATGGACTTTACATGTTCTTCATAGATTTTTAATTAAGAAATTTAATATTGTTCCATACGTCACTACCAAGCGGCAGATTTCAAGCTGAAAACTAGGTTTTTTCGTTTATATTCTACATAAAATAAAACCCAAAAACGCCTCTTGTATGTACTATATCTACTTAAATAACTACATCGTTCTCTTAAATCAGTTTATATCAGGGATCGGATACCGGTATTTTCTCTATAGAAAGATACCGGTATTATTACGGTCACCGGTTCATTATTTCGTTTTTAATGGGACAATCTAATAATACGACGTTGTTACCTAAATACATGATTCAGCCCTACGTAAAGAGCAAAAAATAATCCAAAATATTGGGCTAATTCAGGGTTTTTTAAAAATACCTGTATCGGTCCCTGGTTTATATTGGAATTTACAATACTTTTGCTACAATTTTGAGACCAAAACATTTTACAGTTGTAAGGCCTCTTATCTTGTTACATGATTGAGTTTAGAAAATTCCGTTATTTATTATTACGTGGTGACATAATACATGGTGACCTAAATATTATTCGTACACGTGGCGTACACGTCTGTAATGAAGGTGATTTCGATATTTTTAGGGTTCCCTACTCCAAAAGAAAAATACGGAACCCTTAATAGGATCACTTTGTTGTCTGTCTGTATGTCTGTCAAGACCCTTAATCTCGGGAACGCGTGGTATCGAGTTGAAATTAAAACCGTACGCTTAAATCTACAGTCCCTTGAAGCTGTGAAAAAATCAATAACTACTAAGTTAACGTAAAAAAAGATACGGCCCTTTATGCTGAATTTCGACACTCTTATGGGAATCAAATTTTATCCCTCCCTGTCCTTTTCACTCTCGTGTTATACATTATATGAGTGAAAGGGATGGCATTATACGAAGCTCGGAGTAGCCCCTTGGTTTCTAGTTCAATTTCGTCCCAGCGTCGATGAAAGATGAACGCTAAAACCTCAGACCTCCACTTAGATAAAGCCACAAAATTACCAGACGCGACACCCAAATAATACCACTACCGAGCGAGACGGTCATATAGATTTTTGTAAAAGAACGACAGAGAGTTACATATCATTTGTTGTCCCTGTCATAGTTTCACTTTTTTTGCCGAGCACAACCTATTTGATATGACAGTTGTGCCCAATTACGTTAACAAACGATTACCCGCCCAAGTTTAGAACGTAATTTATGCTAAATCGTCAGCCATTTTAGACTAATTCTCAATTTATCTGCATAAGATTTACCTTTTCCGACTCTCTTGGTGGCACGCGTAATAGGATATCTAAAAAAATATTTATAGTGTAAGCATAAAGCGTATTTAGGTCACTTGCGGGAGTCTCTCTGACTAGAAAATATATGTGATACATTCTCGGCACTTTCGCTTAATACTTCCAACTTTCAACCGATTAGTCTAGCGGTAGAAAAACCGTTTATGACTAGTGCTGCCATCATTATTTAGAACAAGCTTTTCCTGTGTGGTTGAGACTAATGAGACTATGTTTTACTTAATGACGACCGGTTTAGCCTAGAGGGTAGTGAACCTGCCTATGCCTGTGAAGCTGACGGTCCTGGGTTCGAATCCCGGTCAGGGCAAATATTTGTGTGATGAGCATGAATATTTGTTTCTGAGTTTTGGATGTTTTCTATGTATTTAAGTATTTATATCTATTAAATATATCGTAGTCTAGTACCCATAACACACGCCTTCTTGAGCTTACTGTGGGGCTAGTTCGATTTGTGTAAGATTGTCCTCTAATATTTATTTATTTATTAATGGGGCCGTCATGTTGAATAACTAATAGTTCCTTAGGTTAGCCTTTTAACACAATGTTTGCAACGTTTTGGCATTTAGACAGTTCGTAACTTTCACACTCGTAAATGTGCAGTTATCAGAATCGTTTCAAGATGTCCAATTGCCAAAACGTCCACGTTACCAAAATGCCTACCTGACAAGTTATCTACTTTCCAAAACGTTTTTTTTTTTGAACCTGACTGTGGCTTTATAGGCCGAGCCCAATAAAGCGATAGGAGTGCGCGGTTGGAGAGTAGCCCGGAGAAAATCCAGGGGAAAACCTCCGGCATGACCACGCGTGTGGTTTGGAATACTCTAAGAGTTTGCGCTCCGGTGAGATTGGTTGAGCGGTTTCAACCGAATTTGAGGTGTGTTTTGTCGCTGGTTCACTAAACCTAGCCTAGCTGAGAAAAGTCCAGCAAGAAACTCAGCTAGGCCCGACCGTTCACTAAACCTAGCCTAGCTGAATAGAGTCCAGCAAGAAACTCAGCTAGGCCCGACCTGGGTCGGACTGACTCTAGCCGGTGTGCGGCGGTACCGGGACGAATAGGGACTATATGTGTCTCTGATGTCGCGATCGCGCGGTGGACGTCCCCGCCGGGTACCAAAACGTCTACTAGTCATAATGACCAGTTATCAAAAGGCGAAATTCCAAGTTGTCAAAACGTTTATAGGTCACGTTGTCCTGTTATCGGAATACTCAATTGTCAGGAACGCCTGTTTAGACCTTAATTATTCATGATAATGTATTCATCATCATCATCATCATCATTTCAGCCGAAAGACATCCACTGCTGAACATAGGCCTCCCCCAAGGCTCGCCATTTAGACCGATCCTGTGCCGTTCGTTTCCACCGGATTCCCGCGACCTTCACCAGGTCATCACTCCACCTTGTCGGGATGAATGTATTACATTAACCTAAAATAAGTTACTTCAATTTGTACATCTATCTCTGTTTGTCTCTCCAAATAAATAAATAAATAAAATAAAGGTAACAGCACCATGTCTTCCAGGTGGTGTAGCCAGTGCCTTCTTCTGGGGTATCGTTGGCGACGTGTTCGGGCGACGGAACACACTCACGATGACGCTGCTTCTGGATTCTGTGCTGATGCTAGCCCAGAGTACCGTAGCCGACTACCGGTGGCTGCTGGTCGCTAGGTCCATCAATGGGTTCCTAATAGGTAAGTTAACCAGAAATAGGGGCATTGTTGTCAACGTGTTCGGGCAGCGGAATATAGATGCTAATGCTGGCCTAGAGATTAAACCACTACTGGTGTGTATTTAAGCCGTCATCTCCCGGCGAAAGAAATAAGCATTCTTTTGTTATGATCCGTGGGATCCCGGAGATCTGGGATCTAAGTAGGTACCAGTGTATAGTTTCCGACATGTAGGTATCGAGCATTTGTTTTGGAATGTATTCACATATTCACTGTGTTTGATTACGCTTATTTTAATATTGCTAGATATAGGGTAGACGTACCAACGCTCAACACCTATGCCCAATAGTTGACACATAAGTAGATACTGTTCGTTTTTTTACCTATAATGATTTCAGATCGGAGGTGACAAGTATTGGGTTGGTGCTGGGCACTGGGAAATTTACACTATGAGAAATCAATGGATAACTGTTATTGGCCTTCTTTTATGTAATTATTAATACGTCATGGTTATATCTACGGCTGTAGTTGTCCTGAATACCAATAAATAAATAAATAAATCCCAGGGACCGGTAGACGACTGGTAACTTCGACTTACACTTTGCAGGTGGTCCATCCACGCTGACGTTTACGTACATGTCGGACCTGGTGGGTGCGCGGAGACGGCAGTTCTACCTCACCGTCGTCGGCATGGGCTTCGTCGGGGCTTGGCTCATTTTACCAGGTAATTTACTTTTCACTTCTCATGCTCGAAAAGTGTGTCATATTAGACTTGTCAAGCGGGGATAAAGTAGTACATTTAACCCCTAGGGAAAATATGAATACATATTTATGATTTACAAAACATTTGAATTTGACCAATCAAAATACTTCACCTATTAAATCCACCAATCACAGAACACTAATTTAACTCTTAAAAAAATATTTGGTATTGGGTATTAACCAACCAGAATACAGCTAAAATCGACCAATCTGGAAACATAATTAATTTTTTTAAAGAGTCTAAAGATTAAGTTTGTAGTAGTCCCTATTTCACAATAATTAAAAAAGTGGTTAAATCGTTCGAGCAACACTTTGAAGCGCTTAATGGAAGGTCAGTTAGCTTTTTTCGCTCGTGAATGTTGCGCGCGAACTGCAGTGTCTATGTTTTGTGTGTCAAAGGAGTATAGAAAAAAAATCATGCTGCAAAAGTGGAATTTATTGTTAATTTTGGGTGGGTTAACCTTTGTTTATTTATTTTCTCGCAATCGAAGTGAAAAGTAGAGTGTATAACTCTGGTCTAAAAGCCATATTACCCCTCGAACTATTTTCCCTCACTTCGTTCGGGAAAATAACTATCTCGTGGTAATATGGCTCATTTTGGACCCTTGTCATACAATTTACTATTTTAAGTTGCAGTTTCTCGTAAGTGTTCAGATGTTACCTACTTTGCGGAATTTTATGATAATGATAAGGGTCATTTTGCGGGGTGCATGGCGGAAACAATAAGGCTCATACGCGGATTTAGGTTCGCGTTTTTTCTGGACTTACCAAAAGTTAAGGGCTATAAAGCTTAATTTTGGATTAACCTGCATTGCCTCCGTTTCTATAAATCTCTGTAATAAAAACATAGCTAACATTCACATAAACCGTTAACTATTGACCACAAGAGGGACGACTTTTGTTTTTTCAACTAAGTATGACCCATAACTCTGATGATGCCTCGTAGAAAGCTGAAACACGTGTTTATTGGCATTATTGGTGGTGGTTTGTTGTATTTATTTGTATGATTAGCTGTTTGCGGGTGGAGGGTGGGACCATTAATTACGTACGAAAATATGCAAGATCATCTTTTTTCAGACCAGTACTATTGTCAGCAATGTTTTCGGCTATGGTCATATTTGTAAATTAGTTACAAAAAAGCAAAATAATATTTATTAATTATTATTGAAGAGTTTGACTCGTTTCGGTTCAGTCTCTTTCGTCAGTCGTTCTCTCCAGTCCATTCTACTTAATAAAAAAAAGTATGGAGATTTTTCACAAAGTTTATTTTCTTCCCTATCTTGTTCAAAATCAAAAAATCAGAATCAAAACATTTATTCTATAAGCAGGCCTCAAGGGCACTTTTACAAGTCAAAATCTATCTATATCAAATAAAAATAATACAATAATCAAAATATCATTAATTGAATGTAGTACATGTCAAAAATAAGACTAAGAAACTAATAACAATCGAGATTTGTTAGAAATTTATAAGGTCTCTGAGCGTCAGTCTAAAAATAAAATCAAATGAGAACAGAGCGAAGTCTCTCATCATGTCAATTCCACTGAACACTAGTACGAAGTTACTAGTCCTTGCAAACATGAACAGACCGGACCCCACAAACAGCACCCGTTCACGAGTATGACGCGTTTAAGTTATTAAGTTATCCTAGTAACAAACAACAAACACATCCAGACGGATCTAATCCGTTTTTAACTGACAAAATAGTCGGGCACTGGTCCACTACGGCACTGGTGGTGGTGGTGGTGGTGGCGGCTCTTCTTCTGCCGTGTCTGCCCTCGTGGTTGGGACTGCCGAGCGCCGCTATCACCGCGTCCGGCCGATGGGCCACCTTGCTCCAGCCTCTGGAGTCTCGTGCTGATCTTAGCTATCTCCGTCAATAGCCTGTCTTCCTGGCTGTCTGGTTGATGGCCTGACGACACTTCTGCTATGGCGGATGTAGACCCTGTAGCCTCGGCGATCCTGTCAGCCAGGTCGCCCAATTTTCTGAGGTCAGTTAATTCACTTCCTGCTACTACGGCCTTCACTGCTTGAGGCATCAGTCCCGTCCATAGCATGCGGATAGTTGATTCTGGAAACTTGCCTCCGCCAAGGTCTATCATTTGTCTCATGAGCTGCGAGGGTCTTTGGTCCCCGAGCTCCATTTCGTGCAGCAGCCTCCTGTGCCTTTTCTCTTCGGTTTCTTGGAACACTGCTAGTAACCGTTCCTTTAATGCGTCGTATTTACCCGACTCCGGAGGTGTAAGTAAGATGTCGCTAGCTGCTTGGATTGTGGACCTCCCCAGCTTGGTAACCACTATGTTAAACCTCTGCACGTCGCCCAGATGCTGTGGTTCCAGGATGGCCTCTAACTGCGCGTACCAAAGCTTGGGCTGATCAGCCCAGAAATCTGGGATTCTAGTTGTCAACGACACCGCTGCCAGCTCTCCTATCCCACCTACAGTCTCCTCACTCTTTGAGGGTTGCACTGGGGGCTGTGCCGGGGGCTGTGCAGGGGGCTGTACCCCCGGGGGCGGTTGTCCAAACATTTCTCAGCGTTCGTTTGACGCTGTGTGCCTATGATGTTCTTCCTGGGTGGCACCTCACAGGAAGGAGTAGTCCCTTTTCACCACACAAAAATATTGTTCAATTGCAATGTTCACTAAAAGGGTCACCAGATATAGGAACTCTCTATTTGGAGGTCAAGGTAAACACCGAAAGTTCTCACTATATTATTTATTTACGTAACGTGTACACTGGCCTATGGGTAAGGGACTACTGGCGAGCCCGACTGCATAACTAACATATGTCGATGCTACATATGTTAGCTATGTATAAGTGTGTCACCACACAATATAAGAGCAATTTTGTCAAATTGGCGGAATCACTGGAATCTAACATCAAACGTGACTAACACTGGATACTCTAATTGTGTAATAGTTAGTGCAGTCAATTAATCGTTTATGTTTACGACGATCACTGTTTTGGCTAGTTTTTACCGACAAATCAAATTTTGAAAGGGAAGACTGTCAGTAAGTGCCCAAACTTAGTGTGTTTTGAAAATAAATTTTATTTTTTAAGAAACCACCCGTTGAAAAGTAATAGTGTGGTATATATTTGCAATTATATAGAGCCCTTTAATTTGGTATCCCACTCGATTGGTTTTGGAACCAAATTTGTTTTTTTTTTTCATAAATTTTTTTATGACGTCATAGCTGGAAAATGTAGCGGGTGACAGTTGTGTCCGAGTCTTAAATACATAGTAACATTCCTATACTCACCTTTCCTTCATACGCGGACTTCCCTACAGGACTATAGTTAGGTCATGGATTATTTTTGGTGGGATATCATTGTTTTTTGTAAATAAATTATAGTTAATGTTCATCATTTTTAATAACATCTCGAAACTAAAATTCTTTTTGGCTATTAAAAATCTGTAGGCGCTTTGTGTATAAATAAAAACTGTTTTTTGTATAATGTCGTACAAAAATCACTGTTTCTTTATCTTAGGTTTGTAACCACACAATTACCCTGCTGGTTAGGTTTTTGATGTTAGGTCAGTCAGTCAGTCAGTAAGTGAGAATAATCTCGATTTTTTTTTGCATCTTAATATATAGCGATCGGGTTACGCGCTACGGCCACGAACTAGCCCCAGTGTCTCGAACACTGGTAAAAATGGCTATAACTATACGCGTATTGGGGCCCTTAGTGTACAATAAATTGCCAATAAACATAATAAACGCCCCTAGTCTCATCAACTTCTAATACAAACTTAAAGCTTGGCTTGTTGAGCAGTCGTTCTATACTATAGAAGAATTATTAAATTTGAAATAATGTAATTTCTCGCATATGACATGAATGTGGACAATTGATTTTGATGTTAAGTGTTCAAATACCTGTGTAATACGTTGACTTGTAATCTATATTACCAATAAAGTATGAGTATGAGTATGAGTATGAGTATGAGTATGAGTATGAGTAATAATCGCTAGAGCTCTATTCATGAAATTTGGGGTTCTAGTTAGCCATATGGGTCTTAATAAATAATTCAAATTTCATATGTTTAAATGTTCAATAGATTTTGAGTTACGTAGGGTTCAAAATTGGCTCCAAATGGTTGGTGTAGTATAACACACGGCCGCTGCGTTGCTGGTTACTATAGCAAGAACAAAATGGTTTAATGGAATCTCAAGTCAAATTTTGAATATATGAATACATTTAGAAAGAAATAAAGAAAAATATTTATTTCCACACAACACAGATAATTACAAAATAAATAGGTACATGCCTTATTATATATTTTTAATGTGACAAAAGGAGCGGACTCAGCATGTGCTGTGTCAGCCAGTACGGCCGCTTAGCGCTGGTTTTCAGTTCGCCCCTCTTTTGGTACATTGACTAACTCACGACTAACTGTTTACAATAAATGACAACATAGTTAAAAAAAAATAAAAGAAAAAAAAGGAAACAACACTATAAACTAACACCAGGTTATATGGATACATTTATAAATATATTTTACAGGCCTCCGTATCAAAAATGTAAAAATTACTCTTATGGTTTCACTACTTTCACTCTGCCTTTCTGTCTGTCTGTCACATCGCTAAACATCTCTAGAACTACCTACTTATGCCGTCGATTTGAAATTTGAAATATTTTGGTTTGTTTGAATTCAACATTCAACAATTTCCCTTTGTTCGTAGAAAGTTCAAATAAAAAATATATTTAATAAGCCGAGTTACTTGGTTCAAATTCCGTTGTCCTTATTCTGGTATGCAGTCTTAGGAGGATAGCGTAGTCTAACGCACTAACACTAACGCATAAGTAGATAAAATGTTGATTAATTGAAATGGATTTAATTCGCTATTGCTCGCAACTTCACAATCTTATAATTTATTATCAAAGACAGGCGTACAAAAAACACTTTCACATTCATAATTTTGCAGGACTTATCTCATCAATCAAGAAATTTAGCCACAGATTTAAGTCTGAGTAGGCCAAGACTTTCACCCGTTATTTATATCAGTGTTTACTTAGTTAAATGCATCGCCCGCGGGTATAATATGACAATGTGTCATCATGTCATGCTCGACGGTTTGGAGATCAAGGTCACTCGATAAGTAGGTGTGTCAAGTATTTGTATAGCGGTTTATTGATTATTTATCTTTGTGGTGTGCTTGTGAAACCTAGTAATGCATTTGAAAGGCGTAGATTTACTTTTTTTATCATTACGTTGGTTTGTTTAACTTGAATGTTACCGTCATTTTGGTGGATTTTTAAAATATATGATAACCTAATAATCACATACATTAGTTAAATGAGCGCGATCTCGCCGACAAACTGTTATGGCAGTTTGGCGAGCAATGAAAAGATTGTAACTGTTATGTACTTTTTTGATAAATAAATTAAAAAAAAATACAATTTTATTGAATAAATGATAAAAACAAAGCTAAACTATAAACTAACATAAAATATAACTAAATATTTTAAAAAATAACTGGGCCAAGGTCGGTGGGCCTAAATATAATTATAGTGTACCTTTTAACTAAAACTTTACCCGCGATCCGAATCAAAACCATTACCGAAATAACTCCAATCCAATACAATGCACCGAAATGATAACTTTTATTTTTAGTTTATTTTAACATATTTTTTATATATTTTTTTTATTTATATACTTAAAATGATAATAATGAAGTTGAAGTTCATTTTCTGATATGAAATTTATATCTCTCCACATTTTTGGAAAACTATCGTAAATTGCAGGTATACAATGGATTAATCTGTATTGTTGCGTGTAAATACTATTTAGGTCTTTGTACCTGCGATTTGTTGACACAGATGAAACTATTATGTCAGTTTATTTGTGGCCTGATCGATCTCGCATGTGGGGCATAGATTACATATACCTATAAATCGATTCTCAAACTATACTTCGTGGATATGTTGAGAAAGTCTTGCAAGGGTTACCTACGCGTGTAATGATTTCTTTTCTGTTTAGAAATTTGTTTCGGCTATAATCAGAGAAACCATTAAGTATATGAAAATCAGTATTATTGTTTCCTAATCTGGTCAAAACAACGATTCAAAGGAGGCGTAATTTTCCAAGGTACGCTTTTATTTACACCTTTTTAAAAAAGGAACCCTTATGGTTTCACTTTGTCTGTCTGTCACATCGTTAAATATCTCAAGAACTACGTATGCCATCCATTTGTGGAACAGTTATAAAGAAGGGTAACCTCGATGCATAAGACATGGTTTTATTTATTGTTTCTTTTTATTTTATATGAAAAATTGTATATTAAAGGTGGTTCTAAACAAAGTCTAGTGAATATGTCAAGTGGGGTATTATATGAAAGGACTTGAGTTACATATTCTGAAACAATTTTTTTTTACGTCAAGTCTTTTTCGATTTATGAGGGAAAATGTAAAAAAATAGGCCCCCCCTCTGTTCTTACCTCCGAATTTTACCAAGGAAAATATATGGAGTTATTACATAAAATTAATATCATTGTATATTTTATAGGAAAAATATAACCAAAGCTCTACCTATTTTTTCTTTTTTTATCATCAAAAGAACATTTCGTTAATAAGTTTGTAAATAAATAACCTTTGCACGTATTTTTATTTTATAAATCCCAATGTGATTATGCTGAAAGTACCTTATTTCAAATAAAGAAAAACAAATGAAATCTGTTAACGTGATAAAGAATTATCCTTGGAAAACCACCATACAAATTCGCCGATAGATGGCGCTGTACACATTTTTACACCATGTTGTTATTTCAGCTATCGCATGGCTCATAATACCCTTCAAGATCACCCACACCACCCTCTTACCTATCTACTCCTGGCGCCTCATGCTGGCCGTCTGCAGTCTCCCAGGCTTTATAGCTGGTCTGTGGACCTGGAACCTTCCAGAAAGTCCTCGACTGCTCTCGGATACGAACAGGACTGACGAAGCACTGAAGATCCTGGCGAGGATTCATAAAATGAATAGGAGTAAGACGGAGTTTAAGGTGAGTGTAAATAACTTAAAGGTTGCGAAAGCAATGCTAACTCTGCCGAACAACCACTGACATCTTACATCAATCTTTGTATAAGGCATTGAACCACATAAATAATACTCTCCTTTATGACCCTACCTTGGACATATTCTCGCAGTCGGAGCCGAAATTCCTGGCCACAGCCACTCGGTATCTGGAGTCAATTAACACTCCTACCTCAATACAGTACTAAATATTTATAGATCATAGAAGGTGATAATGTTAATTTTAATTTTGTAAACTTAATTTTGTTACTCGTACTATTATAATATTATAACCTACTTTCATGTTTGGCAATATGCTGTAAATGTAAGTTGGTTGAAAATAAATAAATAAATCAAATTTTCTATAAGAAATGTATTCTTCTTAGCTAATTATTAGTACTAGAGTCCCGTAGCGGCGTCATGATGTCCCTAAGCCTGCGCTCCATCTGTCTTCTTGCCGTCCTCATATCTTCGGTAGCAGGAAACTCTTCCGATGCCCTGCACCTTACCCGCTTCCTGTGCGCCTCAGCAAATATCTTGACAGGCATGTTCCATAGTAGAGATCTAAGACCTTGTTCTCCTTTGCCCTCCCCTTTCTCCATAGTGCACTATCTGCTCCACGATGCGCCTCAGGTAAGGAGGGACTCCGTGATATTGGAGTGACATTGGGTCCGCATTTTCTAAATGCTTCCTGATCCGGGAAGCGAAGATTATTTCCAATATATTCCCGGTCTCGTTCAGCAAAACACTGGACCTCCACCGGGAAGGGAAGTCCGCTGGACGATTTGCCTTCCCGAGGACAGAAAAAGTCTTCTAAAGGCTACATCGCTAACAGGAAGTGGACTCCTATCAGAGCCCAAGGCACTGATCAATGTCAACAAAAACGCCAAGAAACTACAACAGAGACGGGCGTCCATGACAATTAGATGATTGGCTTAAACGTAAAGAGGTTTTCTCTCAAAATTTTGGATATGCGAAGATGAGTTTGTATAATTATAATTTTTATTGAAGTAAAAAGGCATGACAATTGAATACTGGCATAAAATAAAAAATAAATTAAACGTTAACGTTGAATTAAATGACAATACCATAAGTCTGTCTTTCATGTAAACATTGTAAAAAGATCGTTTATTTTGTATTCTCTTAATTTTCTTGGGGTTGATATATGTCGCCTATTCAAAACATTTAATTTCTCATGCTGAAGAACTTTACTACAGGTTTGAGTTCAGTTATTGTTTATTTTTTACTGTGTTATGTCAATTCAAAACAGAAGTCACGTCGCGTGACGTCACGCGGCCAAAGTCACGCACAGTGGTTTTTTAAAATACATTTTTTAGTTCTTTTTTAGAAATATATGAAAAAATAAGAGTTTTATGCACTCTTCAGCATGAGACGAATCTAATGACATCATTTATAAAAATCGGACCATAACTATAGATCTGATGGGGTGTACAAAAAGCAGGACACGCTAGTCCTGAGCTTGAACCAAACTTGAACAGACACCTCAAGTTCCCAACTGTTAGTTTTATGAAGCTTGTGATATAAATAAATACCAAAATACAATAATATCAATTAATTATTGGGAAATACAGAACTGCTACAAACGTATATTATCTTATCTAATTCAGTGTATGATCACATTGATTTTAGGTGAAGAAGTTGATCCAAGACAACGTCTTCGTCGGCAAGTCGCTCGGCGAGGAGCACAGCCGGACGAAGGCGCTGTTCATCGGCGTCCTCAAGGACCTGAAGACCTTCGTGTCTAAGAGCTACGCTGTTAAGTCCAGCCTGATTCTGTTCGCGTTCTTCGCTAATATGGCTGCGTAAGTATCTGACTTAACTGTTCAGTGACTAAAGTCTTTTCATTGGCGTCCTGGACCTGAAGACCTTCGTGTCTAAGAGCTACGCTGTGAAGTCCAGCCTGATCCTGTTCGCGTTCTTCGCTAATATGGCTGCGTAAGTATCTGGCTCAACTGTTGTGACTGAAGTCTTTTCATTGGCGTCCTCAAGGAGCTGAAGTCCTTCGTGTCCAAGAGTTACGCTGTTAAGTCCAGCCTGATCCTGTTAGTTGTCTTCGCTAATATGGCTGCGTAAGTACCTGACTCAACTGTTCAGGGACGAGGAGCTGTTGATTGGTCCTCAAGCAACAAAAAAAAACTTGTCCATACGCAGTAAAGTTCAGAATCCTGTATTGATTACTTTTCTAATTTTTCTGCGTAAAACTTGCCGACTACTTATAAGTACCTTATTTTACCCACCAACTGAAACTTATATTAGGTAATGAATCGTTTTAAATTAAATGCCGTCGAAATGAATGTAACGTAACTGCCACCAGATATTGTCATTCTTTTGCATTGGGGTTGGTGGATGACAACTAATATTTCATCTTTGGTTGATAGTCTGATACGTACTGTCTTTAAAGTTTAAACTATATAGTAAACACGTTTCATAACGTCCAAAAATACTTTTTCAGTGGTTTCGGCCTGAACCTCTGGATCCCAGCGCTGCTGCTCCGCATGCAAGGTCAAGAGTGCAAGTCACTGCCGCAGAACGCCAAGCTCTTCAGCGCAGCCAACAGCACGTGGACCGATTCGAAGAACAGCACCGTCGTTAGCGACGTCGTCGAGTGCAGCGGCGAGATCAGCGGAGACGTAAGTAACTATTGAATCCACATCAACCTCAGAATGGCTGAGATACGCGTCATACTCGTGATCGAGTGCTGTTTGTGCAGTCCGGTCTGTTCATGCTTGCTAGAACATAGTGACTGCGTTAATACTAGTGTCTTTTTATAGGGGATTGACGAGAGACATCATCCTGTTGCGGATTCGTTTTTATTATCAGTGACTTAGAGACCATATACATCTCTAACAATAATAAATTAATTTTAATTTTGACGCTCAGAGACCATGTACATCTCTGGGATATTATATTAATTTCATTATACTCCTTGTTTAATCTTGAGACCTTATACATCTCTAACTTTACTGACGTTGTAATATTTGTAATAGATAACTTTGCAAGTTTATCTTTACTGTATGACATTAATTTTGTTATAATTGTAAACTCGAAAATATTATTCCTTCTTGAACTGTAAATTAATATTTTGACATGAAAAATGTATTACTTATTATAGTCAGACTTTCTTAAATTGTAAATTAATATTTTGACATGTAAAAGTGCCCTTGTGGCCTATTTGCAGAATAAATGTTTGTATTTGTATTAATGGATGAAGATTGGGGACCATTCATACAGTTTTTGGTTTGGCCTCAAAAAAATATCTGGTAATCGTACTCTTATTAGGAAAGATCAAAGACTATCGGAGATTTTGACCATTTAATTTTTGACACATAACACCAATACAATGTAAATGAGCATTACACATCGAAACAGTAAATAAAATCAAGTAATGATATTAGAGCTTCATGAGTAGTTAGAAAGTTGTAATACGCGTTATAGAGGAGCAATCAAATGAATGTATACTTTTATCTATCACTGATCCGTAGTAATTTATGATACTAATTACCATGAACATAATTACGTACTATATATATATCTTTGATTTTTTAAATCTAGTTTAGTTAAATCATTCGTTTCGATTCAAATGATATTTCTGTAAGTTCATGGAAATCGATCAAATGATGAATTTATAACCGTAATAAATAACATGTTATAAAAAAAATAAGTATTCCAATAAACTGCAAACAAATGAAGTGTGATATTACCTTTATCATGGAATTTAGAAAGACAGCATATATTTCTAAACGATACAAAATTAACATAGAATAAATATTGGAACGAAATGGGAAATTCGTATCAAATGATGGGAACATTAAAAAAATTGAATTAAATCGATTTGAATAATTGGTCACCAATCTATAATAATCGCTAATTATGACAATCGATTCGTGTTAGCCTCAGTACTATAAATGCCAATTCATAACTGTCAAAAATGAACTGGTAAAAATTTCCGATAATACATAGCTCATTTATGTGGCTTTAATAATGTGAACGAAATGACCTATGTAGGTCTGCTCATGTTATAGTTCCCAATACGCTGGCAGCTTTACCTCTCTGTATCGCGAGACAGTCTTCGCTAGAGGCATGCAACCATGCGGTTCGGTAGTAAATTTCAAACCCGAATAGAAACTACGCCTTTCTATGAAGCTGGCTACAACACCCCGTCCCCCCCAGATCTTCACCTCCGGCCTAATCGTAGGCGCATGCTGCGTGCTCGGCAACGCCGCGTGCGCGCTGCTCTCGCGCAGCGGCGCGCGCGGCGTGCGCTACTCGGCGGCGGCGTGCGCGCTCGCGTGCGCGCTGGCGTGCGGCGTGCTCGCGGCGTCCGCGTGCGCGTGCGCCAGCTCCAGCAGGATAGCTGTGGCGGCCGCAGCGGCGCTCAACGCCGCGTCGTTGAATGGGAATGTACTGCTGATCAGACTGCTGTTGGACGCTTTGCCGCCTAAACTCAGGTACCTAATTTACTATATGATGATGATTTGTAACTCTCCTAACTAAGGAGTGTTACATTGGATAGGCGGCTACGCCGCTTGGAAACTTTCACCCGGCGAGGTTCCTGGTGAGGTTCCTGGATAGGAAAGAACTTCCTGCGTTTTTACTAGAGTGTAGTGTGAGGACTAGAGTAAGAAGTATTGGGGCGCCTGCTGGTAAAATGTCCAACCACGCTTGCTTAATTAGCAACCACGTTTACCCAAGAACACAAGACTATAATTATAGCAGTTAGTGTGTTATTGTGCCAGCGATCTTCTGTATGTCTTTCAATAGTGTTCCATAGCTGGGCTGCTTTAAACAAGAGCGAGATGACATGCCAAGATAAATATTCAGATCCTGACAGTATTGTTGTATTCGCAGCGGCCTCGGAGTGTGCTGGGGCGCGTGGTGGGGCCGCGCGGGCGGCGTGGCCTCTAACCTGGCTGTGGGAGTCCTCCTGGACTTCTCCTGCCCCGCTCCTTTCATCACTGTGGCTGCTCTACTAGCTGGTAAGGGTTGAATTGACAGTTGCTTTGGAGAGTGCTGGGGCACGTGGTGGGGCCGTGTGGCCTTCTTCCTGACTGTTGGAGTCCTCCTGGACTTCTCCGGCCCCTCCCCCTTTCCTTCCTCTGCTCATCTTTTTTTGCTGCTGCCTTCTACTGCCCTTTCGTCTCTGTTACTGCTCTACTAGTTGCAACAGAGATGAAAAATATCTGTTGCTGCTGGCGCGTTATTTTTCCAAAGGCCTGTTGTAAAGTTTTTCACCTATACCGTTTTTTAATTTTCCTTAACCTCCTACGACCCAATTCCGAAGACGGTACTTCCGAGGAACACCCAATGTCCTAATATTAGAACTAATTATTAAAGTACTGAACGCCCGGACCAAAAATTGTTCATATCTGGTTAACCGTATATTTTGTTCTAGTACTATCACAGTGGGTCATTGCTCCAACTCTCTGTTAAAATACTTGGGTTTTCACTGCAAACTGATTTTGTCCTAGTATTATCACTTTGAACCCCAGGAGGTTAATTGCAATCTAATTTAGCCATGCTCTGAGCAGGTTCTGACCATATTATCCTTGTCACTTTCTAGTATCAATCGTTGCCATAATGCTGATAAAGAAGGAAGACCCCAAAGAAGAAAAGACTGAGCCGGAAGCCGTGGAGAAGAACACAGGACTGGACAGATATATATCGACCCATATGTGAAAGGAAACTAAACTATTTGGATTAAAATTTGATTTTTGAAGTGCCTTACTAAAATTAAGTTTTTTTGGAGAATATATCACCAGCAGGCTAATCACGTAACTTTATGTACCTACTAACGGTAGATAGATTTTAATGTCAATTTTGAAGTATGAATGTATGAGCTGACAGTTAAAATTTGACATTAAAATCTATCTAACGGTAGTAAAAAAGTTACGTGATTACCCCGCAGGATGTTTCTTCTTAAAATTACATCTATATGAAGGTTAGAGTGAAAACGCCGAGCGACTTTTTGATTTTGTTTAAAGTCAAAGTCAGATTGTAAAAATAGAAAGATATCAAATTGTGAAAATAGATATATAAAAATAGAATATTGTTACTATGTAGAGGGAGGATGGAATATATAGATGAGTAAAATCAGTTTTAAATGACCGCCACTCTCCTTGTAGACAGTATTCTATGTGTGAGCTTCTGTGTATTGCGCCTAAATGCTTAAGTTAGATGTGAGCGGAAGCGAACTGGAGGGGCGTTTAGTGTAATAGTAGAGAAACATAGAGATGGTATAGTAACAAATTGATCTTAATTTATATGCACTTAATTTTATAGTGAATTTATAGACGTGGGCATATAGATTACGTACTTAGGTAATACATGATAGCTACGAATTCGGTGTACATTCAATATTCAGAATGTATGTACCCATACAATTTATGTATATGGGATGCTTCCCTATAATTATAATTAAAAATACTAGCTAGCTAGATAATTAGTTTATGAAATGTTCATGGTTTTAAAGTAATAATGATCAAATAATTGATTAGGCTGGGTATGAAATACCGCATCTCGAAATATAAATCTGTGATTATTGGTTATGTCAATTTTATGTAAAAAAGCTTGTTCCATTATTTTTACGTAGCTAATCCAATATTTTATGACAATCCAGTATTTATATTCTGTTAGGTTTATGGTACGGTACGTGGCGAATCAAGGTCATCAGAGGATGCGCTATGTTAGAGGGAGAGACCTATTTTCGCTCTTGAACCAAAGCGCGCTAAATTTTTTGTTTATAAATGTGTTCATTAAGTAATTTATTGAAGGAATGCAACGTGTGGCGCCATCTTTTGCGATTCGGTTAAACTTAACAATGGTTGCATATAGAGAATTTTGTAAGTCTTCTATCCGTCAATGTAATTCATACTTTAACAACAAGTGATAGAGTCCGAATTGATAACCCGTTTTTAATGTGAAGGACTGATACCGATTGTGGACGTACATGATTTACTCGTATTTATACGTATGAATGAATTAAATTAAGCTTTATGTGTAGGTATGTAGGTTTTCTTTTTATACAAACGCCTTAAGGGAGGCGTACAGCGACATCTACCAGAAGACTCATGCTTCATTAACGGCACTAACTAAAATTCTAAATTTAAATTTTAGTATGTAGGTGTATTATGCATCACAAATGTTTTCTTTGTTATTTTGTACGAGTTGCCTGCAAAAGCGCGAGATATTGTGAACAAGCTCTTATTAATGTCAAAGGAAAAAATAAGAAATTATATTAGATCAAATGCCTAAGAGATAGGGTCAATTAACGTAGGTTCATGAAATACTATCAACTCCAGCGGTTACTAAACCGTCCCCTGGATTTAATCAAGTCACTGGATTTCTTATTATTATTTATTTATTCAGTAAAAAGCAATGACATGACTTAAAATTAATTACAACGCCCCGCAAAATTGTTTGCAGTTTGACTGTGGGATCCGTGAGTCTATTATAATCTTAAGTATAAGGTCTCCTATGGAAATGATGAAATGGAGTAGCCATTTTATGAACCTGCCTTTTGAATTGGTTATATTTCCTAAGTATTTTATCAAATCTCAGTTTTGATCACTTCCCTACGACGTATCCATACAGAAAGTCATCTTTCTAAGAAACGATGTTTTTCAAAGACTTAATAATGGTATCCCTTTTAGTTAGCTGTTGACTGAGTTTGGTACATGCTTAGTAGAATACAACGCCGGTGGCAAACAAGCGTACGGTCCACCTGATGGTAAGCGGCCACCGCAGCCTATAAACGCCCGCAACTCCAAAGGAGTCACGTGCGAGTTGCGAACCTTTTATAAGATTTGAGGATGCACTGTGTTGACAGCAGAAGGAACACATTTAGGTCCCTCGCTCTCAACACAGTGCATCCTCGGGAGCTCTGGCAACCTTGCTCACCTCCAGGAACACAACACTACAAGAATGTCTAAATTAAAAAAATGTCGTTGAATAAAATTGTTTACCTGTTGCGCGTTCAGTTATTTTGGTTACGTTTAGGCGGGATTATCGTTTTTAGGGTTCCGTATCTGTAGGGTAAAACGGGACCCTATTACGTAAGACTTCGCTGTTCCGTGTCCGTGATAGTTAGACAGTCGAAATTTTCACATATGATGTATTTATGTTGCTACTATAACAAAAAATACTAAAAATCAGTATAAAATAAATATTTGACGACCGCTTTAGCCTAGTTGGTAGTGAACTTCGAAGCTGGAGGTCCCGGGTTCGAATCCCGGTCGGGGCATTTATTTGTGTGATGAACACGGATATTTATTCCTGAGTCTTGGATGTTTTCTATATATTTAAGTATATATTTATCTATAT
Source organism: Epiblema foenella (assembly GCA_963556455.1). Taxonomy (NCBI): domain Eukaryota; kingdom Metazoa; phylum Arthropoda; class Insecta; order Lepidoptera; family Tortricidae; genus Epiblema; species Epiblema foenella. The sequence goes on along the minus strand of OY747098.1, from coordinate 29,902,692 downwards.
AAGTATGTATATCGTCGCCTAGTACCCATAGTACAAGCTTTGCTTAGTTTGGGACCAGGTTGATTTGTGTAAGATTGTCCACAAATATTTATTTATTTTATTTATTTATTTAAGGGGGCTCCCATACTATGGCAATGGCCTTCGTGCGCGAGTAAGACTCACACTTAGCCGGTTTTATTGCAGGCACGTAGGATCCTATCCAGATTTTTGGTTCGGGGGGGACAAACATTGAAACAACCATGTAAACTGTGTAAAAATCGCTGTAATCATAAACAGACGGCTAAAAACGTTTTCGGGGGGGGGGGGGGGATAAATCCCAACTATCCCCCCTCTGGATACGTGCCTGTTTTATTGTATGGTATGGCACGTACTCTTTCGGTCTAGTTAGGGTATGTGTCGTCGTGATACAATTTTCATACAACTTTGAATACAAACCGAAATTAAAAAGAGCTTCGAAGTGGGATTATATAACTAAAAGTTTGTAATTTTTTTTTTAAATAATGCCCCTTTCCTAGTAGGCAATATTTAAATGTGAAACTGTGTTTGCGCCTATATAATGCTTACCTGGAATGAGAGAGGCGTTCACTTTAAGAAGATGAAGATGGTTTTACACTGTAACTTATTGTGAATTGGCCCTCAGCTAACTTTTAGGGTCACGTTTTACGTCGAAATGTACTAAACGCCACATAAAACATGATCATATAACTTATTATGCTAGCTGGGCTAAGGCACTTCACTGCGCCCCTGAACGAGCAGTGTGAGTGGGCCTTTACATTCCTAAATCAAATGTAGTGTTAAGTATTTTTGTATAAGTTGTACTATTTATAATAAAATATTGAAATACTTCACTGATTTTAATTCCATCGCTGTATACAGTCTCTTAAAGAAATAAAATTGGTTTTAGGTATTTTGATTATTAATTCGTATATTTTCATGCAGTTTGTTTTACACTGATATTTAATTAAACTTAATTACTTCAACTTTAGATGACTTAAACCTTAGTTAATGTATTTTTAAATAAACGTAACTTATTAAAATAGTCCAAGGAACTATGGGTAAAGACCAGAGCTGGGCATTAACTAGTTAATCCGTTAATCGTTAATAAACGAAGTTAACTATTCGTGCACGAGATTAACTTGCAAAATTGTTAATGGACTCATTAACTTCCGCTAACTGTCCAAAGTTACGTTAATCCGTTAACTAAGTACCTATTTTATCAAAGGAACACGCGCCGCGAAATATTGGCTCTGACAAGTCCGTTCGATAGGGGCAGTGTAGGCGCGAGCTATAGGCGCTGAGTGACACAGACGATGCAAGTGAGGCGCGTCAGGAGTTAACGATTAACGTTAACTTCAGTTAAGTGGCCCGAAATCTAACGTTTTAACGTTTAAAGAAGTTAACTTTTTTTAACGGATTATCGATTAACGAAGTTAACTATTTGGTTAACGGTGCCCAGCCACGGTAAAGACACCATTTCTTTGATTTTGACATCATAAGTTAGAACGGTTCCGCTGTTATTATTTTGGCTAAGGAACCCTAAATAAGATACAAGGAGGGTTTAAGAGGCCTTATAAGTTTTAAAATGTTTTGATTTCAAATTATGACAAAAGTATTGATAATACCAATAAAGTTATTAAAGGCTACGATGATTTTATTAAAGTTTTAGATAGTAACATAGCCATGTTTTGATTTTATTGTGTGTAGTAGAATTTAAGCGGAAAAAACAAGTTTTTAGCTTGAAAATGGTCGATTTGGAGTGATGTTTGAAACGATATTTCGTAATGAAAATCCAAAAAATACATTTAAAGTTTACGACATTAGGTCGCAATAGTCCTGTTCTAGATAGTAACATTGAGTAAATGTCAAGATATGTGTCAATTCAAACAGAAAATGACCTAAATAGATGAGCGATTTTTAACTGATAAGGACCCTTAAGAACAATGCAACCTTTTTTATACTACATTTACCTACTACAGGTGATTTTAGGAAAATATTGTTGAGGGTTGAGGAAACCGTCTGATCCCCAGGTCTAGCTCTCCCTCAGGGTTGGAAGGTATGTACGTGATTATCCTGCAGATACCAAACCGGACCTCGGGCCTCATAAGGGAGTAACCTGTAAAAGCGAGGAGATAATGATTTAGGTAAGATAAACGTCCCAGTGTTCGACAACTTAGTGAGTGTCATCATCATCATCATCATCATTTCAGCCGAAAGACGTCCACTGCTGAACATAGGCCTCCCCAAGGCTCGCCATTTAGACCGGTCCTGTGCCGTTCGTTTCCACCGGATTCCCGCGACCTTCACCAGGTCATCACTCCACCTTGTCGGAGGCCTACCGACAGCTCGTCTTCCGGTGCGTGGACGCCACTCAAGCAGTTTCTGGCCCCATCGACCGTCAGTCCTGCGAGCAATGTGCCCTGCCCACTGCCACTTAAGTCTCGCAATTTTGAAGGCTATGTCGGTGACCCCAGTTCTGCTACGAATAGCTTCATTCCTAATTCTATCACGCAGAGAAACCCCGAGCATAGCTCTTTCCATCGCTCTTTGGGTGACCTTGAGCTTTCTTATGAGGCCCATCGTTAGCGCCCATGTCTCGGATCCATATGTCATCACTGGCAACACACACGAGTGAGTGTATACATTTATTTTTATTTATCGTATGGCAATTATTTCAAACCGTGATATCTTCGAGAAGACAGTACGGTTGCCAGTTTTTGTTGCACTTTTAGCACCACCCAGGTGCCACGTGTAGGGTAACGGTGGGTTAGAGGCCTCCGGGCGGCTTGAGAACTTCTAACAGACAAGTTGCCCACTCACTTCACAAGGGGGGTCGAAGTAGCACCACGTCCATAGTGTATAGATGCCACCTATTAATCACCTTTACCACCATGACATAAGATAGAAAGTGTCATGTATTGGATCTGTGTCGAGCACAGAGACGTTTTTACCTTGTCTAGTTATAGAAAAACGCACATATTGTCTAGTTAAATATGACAGTCAGACATAGACGACTGGATTGGTTGGTATAATAAAAATACCTAAACTTTATTTATTTATTTTACTATATTTATTAATTGGAACTAAAATAATTAAGAGCATTGGAAAGCGTATTACATATAGGTACCTACAGTCAAAGGCATAAATACGTATTTATTTCGTTGGAATTAAGGTGAAAAAACCGGCCAAGCGCGACTCGGACTCGCTCGCACGAAGGGTTCCGTACCATTATCTATAAAAAATCACGTTTGTTGTATGGGAGCCCCCTTAAACATTTATTTTATTCTGTTTTTTAGTATTCGTTGTCATAGCGGCAACAGAAATATATCATCTGTGAATATTTCAACTGTCTACTATAACGGTTCATGAAATACAGCCTGGTGGCAGTCGGATGGACGGACGGACAGCGAAGTCTTATTAATAGGGTCCCCTTTTACTCTTTGAGTACGGAACCCTAAAAATGTATACAGTTTGGTGCCCTTGGCTGTACCTACCTAATAAAATGTTCGTCTCTTTAAATTATACTTACACAATATTGTAGCTAATATTAATATAGGTACACGATACACATAAAAAGTAGCCAAATGCTTATAAGTAAATTTAAAAAGAAGCGAAAACTCCTTTTTTAGCTTCCAGATTTTTTTATTGTCTCCAAATACCCGTACTGTAAAATACTGGCATCATTCAAGTATTTACGTTACTTTTTTTAAACAACATTCAATAGATAGTTTTTAATTTTGATCTACTTACCTACATTTTAATGACATTAAAATTATTGAATTTATTTCGTCAAGGCAACAGAAGTGGAGATTATCTGAAATACATTTTTGATCCTTTATCCCTGTCTTATTCTAGAGGCTGGCGAACGAAAGCTGAGACTAGAAAAGAGCGGAAATTAAAAAAAAACCCGCGTGGTGCAACACTGTGTATAATGTGACAAAACAATTATGATACTTTGGTAACAAAATAAAATGTTCGCACTACATAGTTCACATACTGTGCTTATAACATTATTATCAAAACGAAGATTTATGATTTATTTATACATTTATTATATTTAAATATTCCGAGTCTGTTATGGAAGTAGCAATTCATGAGGAATAATGTACTATGATACGATTTACTGTATCCTGTTTCTGACCCGTAAAGGATCAAGCAATGTTTGTCCATTGACACGGCAATTAAGTGACGTTTGACACATTTGACGTAGATATTACAGTTGCCATTTAAAAAGTTTTAAATAAATCTCAGACTCAGATTTCATTAGCCAGATTCTAGAACAATTATCCCAAACAAAGAGTATAATATTTCTTCGTTTCCATTGGTACTTACGTTACATTAACATAAAATATATATTGCACAGAAATTATCTGCCCTGTTTGTACAGAAAGTTAAACAAAGTCTCTTAAAGACACATTTTGTATTGAGGGCATATTTATTGTACTACATTCAGCACTATCCTAAAATCACAGACAGTCCTTGTTTCGATAACAATAAGGTGTATAATTATATAGCAGTTGTTTTGACTTCGGGTTTCAGTTTGTCAGGCGGCAGGAACCAGGCCGCTACCACGCTGCCTGTAAATTGTGAATAGAATAGAATAGAATAGAGTTTATTTGCATAGAATAAGTAGGTACATTTTTGTCCTTAGGTGGTATGTGACAATAGGTTATCCTGCTATTTGTATTATATACTAGCATGCAAATATTTTTGAAAATGTTATTAATGAATATTTTGAGCCAGAAAATCCTTCACACTATAGTAATTATTTTCAGTTAAAAGCTTAATTAATGCATATTTGAATTTATGTAAAGGTAGCTCTTATATACATTTCGGTAACTTATTGTAAATTTTCATGCACATGACAAAGCAGTGATTTGAATATAGAGTTGTCCTTGGAACATACTTATAAACCAAACGCTCAGGGTTCCGTTGGTTTCTGGTAGAATTTGTTCCAGCTTTTTTAAATAAATACATATGTCTCTTTACAAACATACAGATTTCCAGAGTAAGGTAAAGGTAGTATATGAAATTTTTTAAATTTAATGTGGTGCGGGAGTTAGCGACTATACTAAATGTATAGCTCGACCAGATATATATGACCATTGTCAAGAGAGCAATATTATTTTGATTTATATGGCAACAACTAAATGACATTTTGACTTTGTAGATGCTTACCTGTCAGCTCTGATGTCAATTTTGAAATGTTTTGCAGCGAAAAGTAATATTTGGTTTCATGAGGAGCCCAAATAACTGTATTACATTCAAGGCCACTTCGGACCAACGCATTGTATAAGGCGATAATCGCCCCAATACTAATAAATCCATGAGAACAACGAAGAACAAATCCGAGCGTTCTATACGCCTATTTACAAGTGTTGATGATGTGATCCCGAAATCTCAAATCAGAGGTGAATTTTACTCCCAAATCTTTTACTACTGACACTCTTTTTAATTTCATGGCGTTAATTTCGTTGTCATGGAGAATGAAAATAGTTTCATGTCCCGAGCATTTATTTCAGCAATTTATTAAATGAATACGAGTATGAATCGTTTTTGGCATCTCTTGTCATTTAATCATTAACTTTTCAACACTTATATTATTGAAATAAACTGTGACACTGACAAGTGACAACCTATCATTATAATTGTTGCCAGTGTAAGAAATTAGTTCCAATCAAATTCCGCAACATGGCGCATGGTCATATATTTCTGATCGGGCTTTAATTGTTATCAAGTTTTCAATCAGACTTAGGCCGGGTTTATAAAGATCCGATATTTCGGATTAAATATTGGTAACTCGGCACATTTTTGCAATACCTTACAGACAGACATAAAGGTCTAACGGATTTTTTTATAAAACCGAGTCCTTCTTAAATTTAGTTACGCAGTTTGAGAGATGTCGTGACTCTCCAGAACAGGGGTGGGCAAACATTTTAGAAATTCTAATGGGCGGCCAACTCTCGAATAATAAAAATACATAATCCCAGCCCGCGCGTCCCGCAACGGCAGGTAAATAGTCAGTTTTCTACCTTCGAAGGGACGGTGGCGGGCCGTATTAGTCCCTATTCGTCCCGGTACAGCCGCACACCGGGTAGAGTCAGTCCGACCCAGGTCGGGCCTAGCTGAGTTTCTTGCTGGACTCTTCTCAGCTAGGCTAAGTTTAGTGAACGAGCGACAAAACTCTCAGTAGCTCGATTCCACTCACACCTCAGATTCGGTTGAAACCGCTCAACCAATATCACAGGAGCGCAAACTCTTAGAGTATTCCAGTGTTCCAAACCACACGCGTGGTCGTGCCGGAGGTTTTCCCCTGGATTTTCCCCAGGCTACTCTCCAACCGCACACTCCCATCACTTTATTGGGCCCGGCCTATAAGGCCACAGTCAGGTTCAAAAAAAAAAGGGCCGTATTAGACCCCTTCACGGGCCGTACTTTTCCCGCCTCTGGTCAGGAATATCAACTTCTTGTCAGACACCCAAGGTCGACATCGCGGGAAGGACATGGTCGAGGCGGATTTGTGCTAATTCCAAATCGACAATTGGCAAGTAAAAAGTTGGCGCAGAATCAACAAATATGGCGCCCTCTCGTGTCGCAAGTTAACATTCATTTTGAGCTGAGCCAACTTAAGTAGTAGGTTAGGTTAGGTTAGGGAACTAGTTAAGTTAGTAAGTTTTAGAGAACTAGGTACTTAGTTGAAGAAAATATACTGCAAACATGACTCCCACATATTACCTCAATGTATAACTTGTATTTTCTAGAGAATTGGAATGTACGACTTTTTTAATCTCCGAGATATGCGAAATATGTAATCTGTCCCATAATTATATAGGTGTTGATTATAATCATGTGCACTTACTCAAAACAAGCAGTGACCACAAGTAAAACGTGATTTGGCAGTGGTTGAAGATGAGGTTGCCCACCAAGTTGATGCCGATGAATGTGCAGCTGCGACCCACCATTATGCTGAGGCAGGCCACCATTCCTCTGAAAATGCACACACAATGGATACACAGTTCAACAATAAACATTATTCTATTCTATTCTATTTTATATCCGAATGTCGGGTTTCTTTGGTAGCAAATTGCTGAGGTGAGGTTCATACGTTCGAATATAAATTAAATTAAAACAGGTGTAAAAAATATTCTTGAGCCCCTATTTTACAGTATTTGTCACCGATATAATACTACGAGTTGTGTGTTGTGTTGGGACAAGTTCGCCTTTGTACAAATATCTATTACTAGCAGCGCCTTGCGGTGTTACCCGCGGATAAAAGGTAGCCTATGTCCTATTCTGTTGTCTAAGCTACAGTACTGGAAAGTTTCATAGAGATCCTTTCAGTAGTTTTTGAGATTAAGCGGAACGTACATCCATCCGCACAAACTTTCACGTTTATAATATTATTAGGATTATTAGGATTAAGTTTGTTTTCTACTATGACCTACTTGATTTGTGTTTACTACTACTACTAACATCGGAGCAGCAATGTAAAGACTAGGATTAGCACCCCACATGATAAACTATCCGGATTCTAATTGTCCGGATCTTATATACAAATTATATAAGATCTGAAGAGCAAGCCCTTATGTCGTGTAAAATTATAGAATTTAAGAAAACTGATTTTAAAGATGATACATTTTTGTTTCAACACCATCGGATCAACGTTCAGCCGTATCGGATCAACGTTGGAGCCACCTATGGCATGGTGGCTCCAAAAATCATTTACCTTCCTATTTTGTAGTGACCTACTAATATTCCTGGTTGTTATATAGATTTTCCAGCCCGAAGGACATTTTATCCATGACCGCATTTCATCAACGGGATGTAAGTATTGTCAATAATCCCAGCAAATAGGTACATAAATACTAACCTATAAGACGTTGGATACAAATCCACGAAAAACGACGCCAGAATACCCATCCCGAGGCACGTGCACGTAAACAGCACAAAGAAGACCACACTGGACACAGGCTCCGGCATCAGGTTACAGCAGACTCCACTCAAAGACGAGAGGCATAAGATCGAGAGTAGCATGGTCTTCCGGTGGTTCGGGAGGTAGGAGATGATGAAGTTGAGGAAGGAGAAGGCGGACTGAGACGCGATGAGGGTAAGGATCACGTTGTCTTCAATCACGCCGATACAAGCATCTGGTGACTGGAATGAGAAATCATATGATTAGTTAAGATATCTTAGGACTTGTCATCGCTGTCCATCAGGCGAGACCAATGACTGTTCAGTCATTTATAAAAAAAATGAATACAAATAGATTTTAAGCATAATGCATTAGGAGATAGAACTGTGGTACCAATAGTAGTTTATGTAATCTTTATATAATGTACCTATGCTTTTTTAGTCGAGAACCGCGTTTAGACCACGAGACTTGCCGAGTGTTCTAAATAAGGTTCGAGACTTAAAAAGCTAATTGTATAACTATTGTATACACTATTTTTTCTACGAGTCAACGGAAATTAATTAAACAAACCGAAACAATTAAACAAACTAGTCCTGTGGAAATGAAGATTAGGCACATGGGTCGGGCGCTCGTTGATGTCTTTTGTTCTATGTCCGCGGCGTCACGTGATTGGTCAATTTCATTAGAGTACTGTAACGGCATCATGTGATTCGCCAATTTCATAAGAGTACATTAAAAGGCGACACGTGATTGATCTATTTAATAAGAGTTCACTTGAAGGGAATCAATGGAGAAATGTATGTGATTTTAGTTTCGTCTACTATATCTTAATTCAAACATTGAAGTCGACGACTAGAAAAACAATATTAAAGATCCATTTCAAGTGTCATATATCTAATCTCATATCTTTAAACAGCAGTTCTTATATCTTTATTTATTTCGGGGATCTCCGAATCGGCTCACACGACTTCGATGAAATTTGGGGGCAAACGATTGATCTAGCTAGGTTTCATTCTAGAAAAGACGCAGAGCAGGGCTCGGTCTCCCGTGTATTATTCTGAGACCGAGACAATTAATAGCCTAGGTAATAATAATACTCGTAAATCTATGATTTTTGTACTCATATTTTGGGAGCTGAAGTTTTAATAGTGTTCACTAGGATCGTGCACCGTTAGGTATTAAATTCTAAAAGGATCACTTAACCAATTATGGAGATTATCATTATTATCTAAATTAAAATATCATAACGAAACTTGCGTACCGATTAGATACACGTATACAGCTAAGTACCTATGGGAGGGGAGAATACTCTCTGTTCCAAGGAGGAAACCTGTGATAGATGTAGAGATGGGTAATCTCGACTCCGCGGAGTGATTCTAATCACTAAATCCGACTCCGCTATTGGTACCGACTCCGCTTATCGACTCGTCGACTCCTTTGAATCCTTCAAACCAATTCACTCCGGACTCACTAGCTTCAATACAAATCCATTGTATTGTACATTGTACATGTATAAATTCTACAATAAAATTCCAAGACATATTACTGAACTTACGGATTCTAAATTTAAGTCTGTCGTGAAACAGACATTTCAAAAGCATATTATAAGATAAACGATTAAATCATGGATATGTTTGGCAGTGATAGCGTCCCGCACAAGTAATCAAACATGTATGTATGTTTATATTGTAGCATTTGAATTCTGTAGTATTATGATACTGTTATTTTATACACATTGTAAGTATATTGTTTTGAAAAACTGACACGTCGCCGAGTTTCTTACGCCGGTTCTTCTCGAGGCAGAGGTTTATTTTATGAACCGGTTTTTTTACATTCGTAAGTGCATGTAACATGCCTAAATTGAAGAATAAATGATTTCATTTCATTGTATTTCATTTCATTGATTTTAATGGTTCTTCGAATCTTTTGATTCTTTCAACTCCGAATTTGATCAAAGTATACGTGAGTCCACCAGTTTTACCTCCGGTCCGCGATACCGGCGCAAACCGGTCATTCATTCTGCTCCGTACCGATTCGGAATTAATGACTCCTCGGATTCGATAAGATCTGAAAGGAGTCAATAAGGAATCGACACCGCTTACGGATTCAGACCATTTAAATCCCATCTCTAGATAGATGCCCATCGGTGGGATATATGATGATGATGTCGATGATGATGTTGATAAAATCCTGTCTGAGCTAAGGATCAGATATGAAACATCACCAAACCAAACAATCATAATTACATACTATGTCGACAGTGTCAGTAGTAGAGTTAGCGTAATCGGTTATGTTCCTCACGACGGTGCGCCTGGCGATCAAGGAGCACACATTGCCTTCAGCGTTCCCGGTCTCCATTGACAGCATCACGAGATTGAAGATCTGCGGCAGCCACACTAGGAAGCTATTATTGCTGCAACAGAAAGGGATAGAATATCTGTAAATATAACAGGGGATACAGCTAGTTGATTATGTAACTTGTCAAACTTACGTGGCGTACGAGTAGATCTACCTAATTGTCATTTGTTTGTTGCATTTTAGGCTCGGTTTTATAAAGACCCGTTAGACCTTATGTCGGTCTGTTACGTCAAAAAATATACTGAGTTACTGAAATTTGATCTGACATTTGGTCTAATGGAACTTTATAAAACCCGGCCTTAATCAACTTTATGTTCGCTCGAAAACTTTATCTAGTTATCAATCCGGAGGGCTGTGCCTACAAAGTCAGTGGCCATGGAGTATCCAAGATAGGCATAAGTATGTGTGTGATGAGTATGAATGTTAACTTTTTAATGTATTTGTGTAGGTATTTAGGCATTTGTTCCCAAACAAATGCAATGCCAAAGTTCCCTAACAGAGTGTGCCCGTAACGCTACAAATAGAGAGAGGTGGAGAAAGCTCGCAAAAGCTCCAATTGATATGGAAGAAGGCAACCCATAAGCTCGACCACTCTAACAATAGGGTTCGACTGAGAAGAAGATTTAAGCATTTATATGTAGACTATTGGTTTGATTTCAATTTGTGTACGTAATGTACATATTCCTTAAATATATGGCATATTTTAATTGGTTAGCAACAATTTAGTTTCTAAACCTTATGGGCGTGCCAAGATTGAATTCAAATACCAGTCATAGAGCTTCTCTTGGATGAAACTGAGAGTTTGGCTCCTCGCCTACATGGCGGTCTTCCAAATTATATAATACACGTGTATCGGGTATTATATTATAGAAATCAGAAGCCCATAAGTCAGCAGACTTGGTTCTTTAAAAAATGGAACAGGAAAGTGGAGATTTAAATGATATGACAGAAAGATAATACTGGGTATTTGGCACTGGGATGAAGAAACGTATCTCCTTCTTAAGATTTTCATTATTGTCTATGACTCGGGCCTCAGCTGGTGATGTATTTTGGGAGTGTTCCAGGCTGTGACAGACTGGCAGTTTGTCAATTAGTTGGACACTTTGGGACTTTGTCGCTTTTACCCGTTGGAAATTTAAGTAGCGAGTGTTCGAGTGCGACGAGCGATTACTCGCATCATGTAAAATGACAGCTTGTTGATCTCTCAGCGTGAGTTCTGACCGCCAAGCGAGTATCGCTGAGCGAGTAGCGCTGAGCGAGTTTTATCTTTGATAGCTTTGAAGTGAAGAGAGAGTCCTTGCTGGCAGTGTGAACAGCCAGCGATCATCTATAAGTATATCAGTGTCTTTTACCGACACGGGAGCTATATCTTTTGTTAGCTTCTTGAGCAAAAAAATAGTCGTTAACTAATCGTTCCCTCACCCTTGATGGGACTAGTGCCTATGCCTGTGGATAAGGTTCTCAATGGTTAGAGGGACTCGAGTTCTAAATACGATCGCCATTGATTATGTACAAGTATGTAAAACCTGGTTCTCACGTGATGTACACCACGGCGACGATGTAGAAGAGCTGAAGCGTCCGCCAACGTAGGGGCGGTCGGAATAAGGGGGCACTCTGTTCGTACATGGAGCGGAGGAGGGACATAGATTTCCGGGAGATCTCCTCGCCGAGTTCCAGTTCTTTCACCTGGAAACAAATATTTAGTTTTTATCCTTCAGGATGCAAATGTGCTGGGATAACGCTAGTTATGATCTCCGGATTGGACGGAAATATCTATAGACAGGGAAGCCCAGCGGTCTTTGGTTACAGAGGCACTTCGGGTCGTTGCACCACAGCAATCAATAAGTTGTAAGTTTTAATACAACATGACATAAAAGGGTCATTGTCAGATTTAGGTTCGCGTCTTTTCGGTAGACATATGAAAAGTTAAGGGCCACAAAGCTTAATTTTGGATTGGTCTAGTAACCCGCATAAACGGTGTTTCCGTAACTATAAATTCATGTAATAAAAATATAACTTACATGTTATGTACATACAGCCATTAACTATTGACCACCGGGTGGACAACTTTTGTTTTTACAACTGATAATGACCCAAAAGTAGCTTAGAAAACCATCACCACAAAAAGACTTTCTAAGAATACAAAATTGTGAACAGACAAACATCAGACATCCCTCTTTTGCGTCGAGGGTTAAATAGTTAGAATCTTCGAAAATGGTCCATTTCAACCTTCGAAATATTCTCAAAGCTAACCTTGAAATCATCTCTAGCACATCTATGATTGACAGCATATATGCCCTTCATCACGTCCAACGCTTCATCATTCCTCCCGATGTTAGCCAGGAATTTGGGGCTCTCGTGGAAGAAGTATATAGCCAGGGCGCCAATGCCGGAAGGGATCGCCAGGACGATGATGAGCAGCCGCCAGGGTCGGAAGACCACATGAAACCAGGACAGCTCGACGGCGAAGTCCAGCTTCAGGGTTGGGTAGGTGATCACTGGAAACAAAGTGTTTTTAGTAAAAAAAGAAACTCTTATAGGATTACTTTGTTTTCTTGTCTGTCAAGACCCTTTATCTCGGGAACGAGTAGAGGTATCGAGTTGAAATTAAAACCATACACTCAGATCTACAGTCCCTTGATGCTGTTAAAAATTCCTATAAATATATTTCGTCACTCTCAAGGGAATCAAAATTTATAGGGTGCTTTCCGTTAACCTAGAACTATGAAATTTGATAAGTGATATCGTCTTTTACTACAAGTACTTACAGGCAAAAATCTGAAAGCTATACAATTGTAATTAAATCATTTAAAAAATATGGTCTTTATTTAAAGTACGTAATCAATACCTAATTTGTAAGGAACCCTCGGTTGGCGAGTCCGACTCTCACTTGTCCGGTCTTTTATACATGGAAACAAGCATACGGGCGGCCTGATGGTAAGCAGACACTGCAGCCTATGGACGCTTGTAGGTTATACGCTATGGACATGTAATCCAGCAGATACACTGGGTTCGATTCTCGTTCGGCGCCACTGGTGTGCGCGTTCAATTTTTCTTTGTTTTTTAGGGTCGGTTGCACCAACATACGATCACAGGCCGGTCATCGTCAAATATGGTGCCGGTAGCTGTCATCCCATAGAAACTTGACATACTTTCCATACAATCAGATTTTAACGAACACCGCTTACGATTACAGACGGTTTGGTGCGACCCACCCTTAATCATTGTACTAATATCAGATAGTGACCTGCAGCGACCGCTGGCGACAGCAACAGCAGGCACGTCATCAACAGCATGTACTTGTTGCGCACGCGACGCATGCAGGATTCACCCACTAGTGTGTATGTGGCCGAATTCGCCGCGCATGAGCTGAAACAGAAAGACAGAGAAATTGAGGAAAGGTCTACTAAAGGCATCTGCTCTGTCGCGATAGATTCAAATTCAAATTCAAAATGATTTATTGCCAAAAAAGAAACAAAATGTGTACAGTATAAAGGATCTCTTATAACATAACTTAAATTAGACACTTACAATACATATTTATTTGTATTAGGTTGGGCAATGGGTGCTCGTCTCAGCATATGCAGGGCTTTAGGCCTTGCGCTGATTTTCAGACGAGTCCCTTCGACAGGGTTGGTCGTAACACTACGTCTAGGAGACAATAATTGAATTGCTAACTAAATCATTTGCCCGGCAACTTTTACATTTGAGGTTTAGAGCGTTTAGATGTGTTCAAATACTATAACTGCCTATCTATCTATAGTATCTATATTGTTTAGCAGCGTACCTACCTATATATAAGAATTGTATGTGTGTGATGTGTGTTTAATGTTGTGTGGTGTGATGTGTTTTATTTGGGTTTTAAACTTGCCTTTGTAGTTTAGATATTGTTGGTATGCTCGGATTACGGAGTGGTTACGACTTTCTGACTTAGCGGGGGGTAAGTTTTATTAACGGTACTGACTCGACTGATAGTTGACATTCTTCTCATATCGTACTGTCTCCGCACCGACAACCAGTCTTGTTAACACACCTTAGATTCGGTTGAAACCGCTCAACCAATCTCACTGGAGCGCAAACTCTTAGAGTATTCCAGTGATCCAAACCACGCGCGTGGTCGTGTCGGTTCCCCTGGATTCTCCCCAGGCTACTCTCCAACCGCGCACTCCTATCGCTTTATTGGGCCCGGCGTATAATAATAAAGCCACAGTCAGGTGCAAAATAAGAACATTGCGGACATGTGAGCACACCATTTACAGATGCAAGATATTGCCGCAGGTCGACTACCAGTACCTTATCGTGCTTGGCATCAAGCTCAATGCGCGTCCTTGAGATTCAAGGTCATCAACTTTGGAGCTAATCAAGGTCTTTCATAAAGGTGGCATGGCATATCCACGGCCTGCTTTTGGACGCTCGCACCATAGGAAGCGTTGCGACCCTATATTGACCTTATATAAGAGACCTTATACATATTTTGAGGATATTTATTCATTCGATTTTATTCAATATTTGATGATTAGTGTACCTTATTACTTTTTAACTTGACGCTTAAACATCTCTAAAAAATCTGATTTGTTATTAGTTTATTGGTCTTATTTTAGACTTATAATACTACGTTTAATGATATTTTGATTATTAATTTATTTGATAGAGATAGATTTTGATACGTAAAAGTGCCGAGGCCTATTTGCAGAATAAATGTTTTGATTTTGATTGAATTAAGGTGTTCCATTTCTCCATATGCCTTGTCGTTTGCCTACAGACAAAAATAAATCAAGTTGTAGGATAAAATGTCACTTGTTCTTGAACTCATGTTTATTAAATTAAGCCTAAGATCTAAGTTTACAGACGAATCAATTCAATTCATCACATCACGTAGCAAATGGATTTCAACTTGTCATGCGTTCGTTATGATACTTCAAATCTATGCGTTGCAATTTATATAAAATCACAATGAGACTCGAAATGTCAAACTAAATTTACCTCCAGAGAAGCCGCACAAACATGCAATCGGGTAGCAACTAGCGGCACGGAACACATGCGTGCACTTGACCCTGCCTGATCGATCAGCATGCTTGAGGCAATTAACTGAGGTCAAATTAATAGCACAGGCTAACTAATCACGGTCTTGCTCATAGAAATGTTTAATTCCTGAATCATTATTATGTATCGTTTTGACATTGTTGCCAGTTGCTGTTAAATAAAAGTATTACGTTCAGGCCGTACCGCGATTCTCATACGTTCTTGCTTCTTTAATTTTTTCATCTCATCGTCCATCATTTCATATTTTTATAGATTATGGTAAAAGCTAAACATGAAACAAATATAAAAAACACAATTAAAATATAAAGTTAAATAATACACCACTAACCTAATTAAACTAACTAAATCTATACCTAAACTATAAAAAGAAGATGCCCCCTAAGTTCGCATCACTAGCTGTAGTGCCCAGAAGGCTGGCAGCGTTTCCTCTTTGCAAAATAGCTGCCAGCCCTCTGGTTACCCGACATATCAACAAGGCGCTCCGCTATTTCCTTGAAGAGCACCTTCGTACCTGGACCCATGGCCCCAAGGTTTCCACGCCAAACGGCGCAAACATATAGCCCTCACTGAGGACGGCATATTTGCGCCGCTTGTTTTGCTCCGCCGTAGCGGCCGCAGCTCCAGCCTTAGAGGAGATCGCTTGTAGGTGGGACGGTGCTAGTCCATCATTTTAATTTTATTACAGTGTACTCACAAGACGGAGAACTTCACCAGTCCCAGAAATATTCAGTTAGGGGAACAGCACCAACAAAGTTGGCCTGCAGGGACAATACCAGCGAAACCGTACTCACAAGCAAACGGAGAAGAACTTAACCAGCCCTAGAAACAGCCAGTTGGGGGACACACTTGTCAGGCAGGACAGCACGAATGCCGCCTGCAGGGACAGCACCAGCGAGAACCGCCGGCCCCGCGTGTCCGACACGTATCCCCACACATAAGACACCAGCAAGATTCCTGCAAGAAAAAAACTGTCAAATGTGGAAGTAGGAGCTCCTAGATTGCCTTGGGTTATTTTAGATTTTGACAATGATTTGAATTCGATTTTTATCTTTAAAACTATTGATTTTTTCTCCAAGGAGTTCCATAGCAAATAGATCATCGATTTGCGCCTACCAACAGCATATTTGGGTAATTCTACTCTTTCATAACCTTCTCCAAGGAGTTCCATAGCAAGTAGGTCATCGATTTGCGCCTACCAACAGCATATTTGGGTAATTCTACTCTTTCATGACCAGTTTTTAATTACAAAAAAAATCTATGATATGTATTGAATTAGTGTACACATATAGGATTTAGAAATAGTACTTGAAGCTAATAAAAGGAATTTATAGGCAAAAATACTTAAATATTAACATATTGCTGTAAAAGGTGTGTATAACACAGTGGTAGCCATTTTTTCATACAAATGGTGAGACAACCAAGGACCACTGAATTAGTCGGCTTATGGATATTAGCTGTGGTTCGTTAATTACCAAAACAATCGGAAGTGATACCGCAATTAAACCTCTTTCTGAATAACAATACAAAAATATGAAGTGAGGGCCAAGTATTCCAAAACCTGCATTTAAAAAAAGTGTCTGAAAATTATGTACATGAAAAAGTAAAATGGCCCATTTGTCTCGCTTCATTCGGTTTGTTCAAATTAAAGGCATAGGTATGGGACTGTGTAATGCGCCAGAGCGCATATTAATAAGTCCTCGACAGTTATTACTAGTGACCTTATATTGATCAACAAATCCCAAAAATCAGGTCACTGACCTACAAAAGGTAGTGACGTCAGTATCCCCTTCTGTGCCACTGTGAGTTCCAGGTCGCATGCTGCCGCCACCACCAGGCTGAAGCCGAACAGGTCTATTCCGATTGCCAGCAGGATCCAGGCACAGGTCACCACTAGCATCACATTGTATACGCCGTTCCCTGGAAAGATAAATATAATATTTTTGACCGAGGGAGCGAAGCGTTCGTTTTAGCTTAGGCAAGAATGCTAATGCTCTACAGGTCCCATTTCTCAACCGATCAATGTGGGCCGGGGAGTCATTTCCTGGATAGGTGACCGCTTTGAGTGGTTAGTAACTGAGCGCTTCCGTGCTTTGGAAGGCACGCCAAGCCGTTGATGTCGGCTGCTGTCTATGGCAGCAGTCTTCAAGCCAAGACCTTTGGGCGACTTGAGAACTTCTAACAGTCAAGTTGTCCACTCACTTGACAAAGGGGGGTCGAAGTACCACGTCCGTAGGGACTACCCATCGGTGACCCACCGCTACCCTACATGTGACCCTTGGGTGGTGCTAAAAGTGCAACAAAAACTGGCAACCGTACTGTACTCGAAGATCTTACGGTTCGAAATAATTGCCATACGATAAATAAATACTGCAAGTTGAATTTCTCAACCGATTCACTTCCAATTTAGTTCAGAAAACTGTTGTTTAAGCAGGTTTGATAATTCTTATTAGGGGTCGATACCAAAAATGATAAAAAAGGAACCTTTATGGTTACACTTTGTCTGTCTGTCTGTCACATCGCTAAATATCTTAAGAACTAAATTATAAAGAAGGGTAACCTGGATGCATTGAATATGTATTTTTGAGTATTTTCTCTTTATTTTCTGTAAACAATGACAGATAATAGGCGGTTAAAAATTCGAAAGTGTAGTGAATATGTCAAATGGGGTGTCATATGAAAGGGCTTGAGTTGCACATTCTGAAACATTTTTTTTACGTTGAGTAATTTTCGATTTATGAGGGAAAATGTAAAAAAAAATACCGTCCCCCCTTATCTCCGAAGTTTACCAAGGGAAAAAAATGAAATAATTACATAATATTGATATCAAAAATATAACTATAGCTCTATCTAGTTTTTCTTTTTTTTATCATCAAAAACATGTCTATAGGTACTAAGTTTGTAATTTAATCACCTTTGCATATATTTTTGCTTCATAAATTCCTACGCAATTATGCTGAAAACACCTTCTTTCAAATAAAGATGAAAAAATTGAAATCAGCTCACGTGATAAAAAATTATGCTTGAAAAAACACCATACATACTAAGGTATTCAGTCGCTCTAATTGGCCGATAGATGGCGCTGTACCCATGGCGTTCAATTTCTACACCATGTCGTTGAGATTTTCCTGAATTAATAGGGTTGGAACCGATACACATCTGTGTACGGAACCGTCGGTGCGCGAGCCGGACTCGCACTTAACCGGTTTTTGTTTTTTTTGTCGATTCAGTTTTTGGGCGGCAGAGCCCTGTCTCCCGTCCCTCCCCCGTCCTCTGTCTGTATCCCTTCTGCGCCGTCTCAGTTAAGAGACGATCAAAACTCGCTAGCAAATCTGCTATGCGATTCACTAAGCACAGTTCTCACCAGTCGCCTCACAACTACCCGTTTTTATATGGAAACTGTCAAATGTTATATGTCACTTTTTGACAGTTTTCATATAAAACCGGTGAGGTGTGGTGACAGGTGATGACGAGTCCGTTTGTGAATGACAACTAGTGTCATAACTCTTAGAAACCTCGAATCTCAGCACTGAAATGATGCTGATATATACGCGCTTCATTTTCAGTAGGTAGGAGTGGGTAGGTAGGAGGGGTAGGTTGTCTGGAAGAGATCGCTCTTTAGCGATAAGACCACCTGTTGTTCTGCCTCTGTCTCCCTGTATCTATGTTTTTTGTTTTTTATGTGCTATTTTATTATGTGAGGTGTGCAATAAAGAGTATTTGTATTGTATTGTATTGTATTTGTTGCTTAATGATATTTGGTTGTCAACCGAATATATGTAGTGATATATGTAATAGTATTGTTCAAAGTTATAAAATGTGTGTTCACTTGTACACACAAAGTCAGAATAAGTATTTGATAAATAACTGAATCATGCGTTATTGTGAATGAAAAAGTCACATTAAAACAATGTGTGTAGACAATAGTGCGATTAATATTTGGATTCTTTGTCTGTGACATAATACGTGGCTGTATTTGAACGATTTTTTCCCAATAAACTGTTATTCTAACTAAAGCAAGTAAATAAAAAAAGGCAAGGTCTAATATGGCACACTTTTCAAGTATAAGAAGTGAAAATATTTTTAAACTATATTGTGCTCGTCATTCACTGTACTTATTAATTGAAAATAGATACCAATTGGTACTTATTAAAAAGCCAAGCAGTTATCAGAACGTATTTTAATTGTTTTACATTTAATGAATGAATCAGAGAAAACATCAGACATGTGACTGCAGCCGTTGATCGCTTTACATAACCCTGAGATAGGCGAACTGGTGCCGAGAAGTTCTTCTGAGGGCCTACTCCGAAATTAGAAATCCGATCTTCGTGTCGTGCCATTCCTCTCACTCATATAGTTAATAACACGAGAATGAAAGGGCACGATACGAAGTTCGGAGTACAGGCTCTGAGGATATGCTTGCGCCGAAATTAGAAATACGAACTTCGTGTCATGCCGTCCCTCTCATCTTATAGTGAATAACACGAGAATGAAAGGGACGGCACGATACGTTCGGAGTACAGGCTCTGAGGATATGCTTGCGAGGAGTTCGGGACGGAGCTCGAAAAGATAGGAAGGAGATAATAGTGGGGAGAATTTTTGATGCTGACACAATTAATGTCTTTATGGGTCAATCAACTTTTTCATATTGTTATTCTGTCCCATCAGCGAGGAGACAACAATAACCGAGTTTCTTACAAAAATGTATATAATATGGACTTCAAGCATGCTCAAGAGATAACCCATGTCCTAATGGATTGATGCTCATCGCTAAAACATGTTTGGTAGATTTAAACTCTATAAAATCATGGTTTTAAAGAGTGACTCAGGACACGTAACCATGGTAACGAGCAACAAAGAATAGTTGATCCACCCATATGCTCTCCAGGTTTTGATATGGGGCGGATCACTTGCTTAAGAGCGCTTTAATAAAATGTAGTGGGTCCACTAGCGCCACTCGTAAATAAGTGTAATTATTTAAATTTAACGATATATAACTAAAAAAGGGGGCCGCTACGTACTGTAGTTTGTATTTAAGTACTTTTTGAATCCATCAAACTAGTTTTTACGTTGCTGGATTCATCAATCTATGAGCTCAAAATTGAAACGGCCGTTTTAACTTTGGACGCATAGATTGACGAATCCAGCAACGTAAAAACTAGTTTGATGGATTCAAAAAGTACTTAAATACAAACTACCGTACATAGCGGCCCCCTTTTTTAGTTATATATCGTTAAATTTAAATAATTACACTTATTTACGAGTGGCGCTAGTGGACCTGTTACATTTTATTAAAGCGCTCTTAATACAATGTCAAAATAGTTGACATTGCTGTAGTCACCCGCTTCAAGCAACGCCTTTGTGCCGTTGTGTGCTCACCCACAACTCACAATTTAAAGCTTAATGAGCAGCAGCTGAAATCATATACACGTGTAGCTAAATAAATACATATAATAATATGAACGGATGAGCGAAATGTCGATTTTTGAATTTGAATACTATACAGTAGGGCCTTGATAATCCGTACACAGGCTAATCCGAACGTCGCAGTAATCCGAACTGCCGAGTGACCCGTTTCTCCTCCGCCGTAACACCTGACTTTGTTTAAACCATCCGGTTTGTAGTTCTTTCAAGGATACGAAATTATGCTGTACTGCACACCACGTGTTTTATGATAAGGTTCCTACATTTGAAATATGATATGGTTCCTACACCAAAACGTAAACACAAAATTTTGACCATTGCTGAGAAGTGTGCCATATTAGACAGCTTGAAAGATGGCGTGTCTGCTACTTCGCTTTCTCAAAAGTATGATATTGGAAAAGCTACAATTTCTAATCTGATGAAAAAGGAACAGAACATTAGGTAATTTCATTCCAACATACTATAATTCGAACGCTCCGTGAGTCCGAACAGTAGTTGTTTCTTTGAAGTTCGGATTATCGAGGCCCTACTGTAATGTTATGTGGTTATGTTAGTCACGTACGACATTGTGTAGGATTTTGTCAATAAACATAGCTACGTAGTGTTTGAACCTAACTGTGGCTTTATAGGCCAGTGCCTTAACCATGAGTTTGCATGAGCGTACTCGCTAGCAACTGTAAAAAATTGTATGGGCAAAAGTACAGCGCCTCTATCGGTTACGCAATAGAACTAAGAAACGGCATACTAAATTGTTTACTCAGTCGCTAGCAAGTACGGTCACGCAAATTCATGGTAAGGGCACAGGTCCAATAAAGCGATAGTCGAGAGTCATTTTCAAAATAGGTGTACGTAACACAAAATAAACACAAAAGAAATTTGTATTTTTATAACACAAAAGAAAATTTAACACTCAAAGGATTTTATAAGGGCCAAATCATCATATGCATTTAATTAGCAAATTAATTAGCAAATGTATGAGGTACTATACTATGCCTATGCAATATACTGAAATCGCTATAGGTGTGCCTTTGATATTTGAGGAGTACCCTCGATTTCGCCAGAAACATTTTCTTCGGTATAATTTGAGTAAAAAAATCAGATGTGAAACACAGCTTTGTGTAGTATAAATACAGCCTTATCTTTTGTGTAACGTCACACAGCATAACACATATCTTTGTGTTACACTCAGTGTCACACAAAAGAACTGTAAAATCGTCGCGACAACACGTTCTAAAAAAAGTTGCAGAAAACTCTTACTAGATAGCCTTATATTTTTATTATTAATACGTTATAACTATTGAGAACTACATTATCTAATAACACAACTTCGCTTTAAATATTTACTTACCCGTGAAATCCTGTTGTGTAACACAGAAAAAATACGCGACAAAACGCGATCTAGACACGTTTGGGTCGATGTCAGCGAAAACAATATGGCTACGCTGTCATTTGTTAAGTTGGCAGTACCTCAAAGAGTTGCTAGACTAAAAAAAATATGGAAGCGTTCCAAATTAGACTGAATTTTAATGGTAATCATCGTTACACAATAGGAATAACACAAAGGAATAAAAAAGGAGACACGTAATGACATTCGATTTTTTCAGTCATTTTTATAGTTATATGAACAAAAGCCTTAATTTTTATCAATATCAATAACCATTATATACGTAAATCCGTATCCGTGTATCCTTTGATTGAGGTGTGCAATAAAGAGTATTTGTATTGTATTGTATTGTATTGTAAATATCAATGAAAAGTCACTAAGAGCCTCCAAACGTGCAAGGGTAGTAGGTGGACAACGGCATTTTGTGTGGAGCGCTCAAATTAGAGTTTCCTTTTGTGATATTAATTTTAATGAAATAATAATAATATAAATAAATAAAAAATTGGACGAACTGTCATAAGTATAAGTAACATTATTACGCAGGCAAAATAATTTTATAGGCTCGGTATTATTTTTAATAGAATGTTATATCAAGAGGACACACGAAATAGACAAAAAGTACACCTATTTTGAAAATGACTCAGAAGTGCGCGGTTGGAGAGTAGCCTGGGGAAATTTCAGGGGAAACCTCCGACACGATCACGCGGGCGGTTTAATTTAAACACTGGTATACTCAGAGTTTGAGCTCCAGTGAGATTGGTTGATAGCACTAGTAGCTCCTGTGTGCTGTAGACCTCGTAAGCGATTTTGAAAATTTTACAAAAATTGAAACAGATAAACACCCATATACATAATTATCGACCTTGCTCACAAAATTGAGAGTTCCGATGGAAAAATGCAACCTGCGAGAGGAGAATAAAAAAATATTCTCAGGCCCATTTTTGCCGTACACACACACATACCAAAATTCATTAAAATGAATGAATGAGCTCCCTTTGAAGATACGACCTTTTTCGATTCAAAGTATTGGATAGTGGTTTTAAATGTGGACTAGTAGGTGTACGGAAACCCTTCTTGTACTTGATCCAACAAGCACTTGGCCGGTTTTTTATATTTTAGGTCCAGCGGGTCAAATTGATTCAATAGATCTTCAGATCAATCATTCGGACTTTCATTTTTGTAACACCATTTGTAGCATTTTTTGGCGTACCGCTAGCACTACTCGGTCAATTATAATAAAATCATTTTTAAATTGGACGCCCCTCTCCTATTATATAACTGGTATATAAAAAAATAAATTGACATTATTTGATTTCAATTATTTTTCTTTCATTATTATTATACCTATTGACGATCCTTTTGTGAATTTATCTTGTTTTAAAAATGTAAACCATGATGTAATTTTATAAAGCAAATAAATATATCTATCTATGAAAACGCTCGTGGTGTCTTTACTTGCGATTTTCGGCAAGGCTCACATCGCAAATCGCAACGCACCATTGGTTTTTTTATACCCTTAATTAATACCAGTTGCATAAAATACTCTTAACCAGGGACGCAAATGAGGATATAAAGGGTTTAACATGTGTGTATGTATATCAGTCTATAGCATGTTAGCTCCCAAATGAAGTACAATGGCTACTCCATTATATTATTGGTTATATATGGTGGTGACTAATACTATATACTACAAAAATAAAAAAATAAATGAGGCCCTGGGGGGCAATTTTTGAGTGTCGAATGCTCGACTTTTCACTCAACATCTGTCAAATCATCATAGTTTTTTGACAGATCTTGAGTGAAAAGTCGAGCTTTCGACACTCACAAATCGGCCCCCTGTACTTGCTCTTGGCAGCTCGTGTTGCAGCGTCACTCTTATTACAAGGAAATAGAGTGCAACTCAATAATAAAAGTAAACAAGTAGCTACTCATACTTGCAATGTTTACACGCCGACAGCGGCAGTGAGCGTTTCAGGGAAAAGGTGTAATTTCCTTTGTATCTTCGTACCTATTCATACCATGAGTTTACATGACCGTACTCGCTAGCGACTGCGCAAAAATTTGTATATGCAAAAGTACAGCGCCTCTGGCGGTTACGCAATAGATAGATAGATAGATAATACTATAAAAATCAGAATCAAATCAAAAATACAATAATATATATAATACAATAAAAATACAATAGTAAGCAAGTTAATATAAAAATAACATGTAAAATAAATAATAAAATAAATAAATATTTTGGACAATCTTACACAAATCAACCTAGTCCCAAACTAAGCAAAGCTTGTACTATGGGTACCAAATGACGATATACATACTTAAATACATAGAAAACATCCAAGACTCAAGAACAAATATTCGTGTTCATCACACAAATACATGCCCTGACCGGGATTCGAACCCGGGACCTCCAGCTTCGAAGGCAGGGTCACTACCAACTAGGCTAAAGCGGTCGTAAAATTCGGTAAAATTACATATAATCGACATATAAAATTACTTATAATTTTATCAATAAATATCTGAATCTCAATCTCTCAATTTCAATAGGATAATTTAAATACTAAGGTAGGTAAGTATCTTTAATAATGTACAGTTATTTACATTTACATATGATTATCAATGGCCGCTCTCCAAGTGGACAATAAACCGCCATATTTGAACATGATTACGAACCCCGTTGTTTTGCTAGCAGCCATTGTTATGTTTGTTTTCTAGGGCTAAGTATAGATACGATATTCACTAGTTTGTTGATACAATTGTCGTTGTTGATAGACTAACAATGATTAATTGGTTAATAGGGGCGGGGCAATCTAGATTGCTGGAAATTAAAAATTCTAAGAGAGGTAGGGCACAGCAAAATGTCATCTTGCTCGAATTTGGAGCAGCCCAACTAGGGAAGTACCTCCGCCTTGCAGAAGACCACAGCCATAATAACACTATTTACTATACAAGTATGTAGTGTTGTGTTCCATTCCATGGAGGTAAGCAAGATTGCCAGAGCTCCCGAGGATGCACTGTGTTGAGAGCGAGGGACCTAAATGTGTTCCTTCTGCTGTCAACACAGTGC
Organism: Epiblema foenella; assembly: GCA_963556455.1. Classification (NCBI taxonomy): domain Eukaryota; kingdom Metazoa; phylum Arthropoda; class Insecta; order Lepidoptera; family Tortricidae; genus Epiblema; species Epiblema foenella. The sequence continues at coordinate 29,877,507 of OY747098.1, read as the reverse complement.
GTGTTCAAATCTTATAACGGGTCGGCAACGCGCACGTGACTCCTTTGGAGTTGCGTGCGTCTATAGGCTGCGGTGGGCGCTTACCATCAGGTGGACCGTATGCTTGTTTGCCACCGGCGTTGTATAAAAATAAAAATTAATAGAAAATATATTACGTGTTTTACATCATTTACTAGAGTGCTATCTATGCCCGGGTAGCGAAAAGCTCTTTCACAAACTCATTAAGGTAAAGAGCGCGCGTATCATAATGAAATGCGATTGGTACGTGATGTGACGACCCAAGATTCGCTTCTGGAAGAATCGACGGTACGAAACAAACGGTTAACAAGCAATTTCTCGGTGTGGCCCGTAAGGCTAATAAGAACAATATTGATCAATCAGGCTCTCCAGCAATAAATATCGTGTAGGATACCATCGCGGACAAACAACTTTCCCGCTTACAATACAATACAAATACTCTTTATTGCACACCTCAATCAAAGGATACAGTACAGTACAAAAAACACAATGAGAAGAGGCAAACAACAGGCGGTCTTATCGCTAAAGAGCGATTTCTTCCAGACAACCTTAGGGTAGCGGAAATCTAATCAGAACGATTCGCTTACTTTAATCTAGAAAAGTAAAAGTCCGGAAATATCAAATTAATGTTTTTTAACCTTAGCCCCTTTTTTCCCAAACCCATCGTCTACCGGTCCCTGGGATCCCAGGGCTCATTACAAAAGAATGCTATGGTTTATTTTTTTTCGCTGAGAGACGACGGCTTAAGGCGACTGATTTGTTGACCAAGTGAGGTCTGCTTCAGCTTCGACAAAAATGCTTTCGTACGGATTTCCGTTTGTCCTCATCTATAGGTTGCATTTTTCAACTGATTCTCGTGAATTATTGAGAGCAGATTCGATATTATTCTTGATTTTTTTTAGTCGATTTAGAATTGGAAGAAGTCATCAACGCACAGCCAAAACTACTAACGCTAAAGAATTGTTTTTTTTTGAGAGGAAACACCTTCGGAAAACAAGGGATGAGAGTCTTTATGGGGAACAATATTTTTTTAAAGCGAGAGACTTGAAATCTTGTTTATAGACCCTGTTATACACAACAAAATGGTTTTTTTTTAAGGAATCACCTTGGGAAAACAAGGGATGAGAGTTTGTATGGGGAGCAATATTTTATTAAAGCGAGAGACTTGAACTATCGTATATAGACTCGGTTTATATACAACAAAATAGGTTTCATAGCTATTCGAAATTCATCCTCTTGAGGGTTAAAAGGGGTTAAAAAAATATGTGGAGATTGGGGAGCAATATTTTTTGAAGATAGGGACTTTACATTTCGTATATAGAATATAGACTCTCTGTTTAAATACAATAAAACTAATTTCAGCGATTTTCTAAATTCATCCCCTAAAGGTTTTAAAAAACGGTAGCAAAAATTCTATGGGAAGCAATAATTTTTCTAAGCGAGGTACTTGAGTTTTCTTATATTAGACTCGCTGTTTAATTACAACAGAATCAATTTCAGCGTTTTTCAAAATTCATCCATTAAAGGGGTGATAAGGGGTTCCAAATTTGTAAGTAAGAGACTTAATACTTCGTATATAGGTATAGATTCGTAGGTGTATAGATTCTCTATTTAAATACAATACAACTGATTTCAGCGGTTTCCTATATTCATCCCCTGAAGGGGTTAAAAGAAGTTCAAGATTTGTATAAGAAGAAAGTATTTTTTTTATAAGAGATTTCAAACTTCGTATATAAACTCTTATTACACTCTGAAGGGGTGAAAATGGGGTTGAAAGTTTGTATGGGCAACCTAATTATTTAAAACTGAATGACTTCATGCATAATTGGTGTGTACACTCTAGTTACAATATAAGAAAAGTTATTTCAGCGTTTTTAAAAATACGTCGCTTAAGAGTAAAAGCGGGGGTTGAATGTTTGTATCGAAAATGACTAATAAATGAAAGGCTACAACTTTCATTTATAGTAACATATAGTACAGAAGATAGTAAGTAGATAGCTGGACTATCCGTGCGAAACCGGGGCAGGTCGCTAGTGTATTTATATTTATCTGCATTATCTATCTTCTAAATATAAGTCCTGATCTACCATCAACGCACAGCCGAAATTACTGGAACTAGAAACTTCAAATTTAGTCCAGAGCTTACTCTTATGACGTATGCAAGGGATAAGATGGAATTTTTGGAAATTCCACCCCTAAGGGGATCAAATAGGGGTGCAAAGTTTGTATGGGAGAATATTTTTTTTCGAGCTGAAAACTTAAATATTCGTAAAAGGGTTACGAACTTAAATCCAAAGAAAGAGTTTTCAGCGTTTTGCTAAATTCTAACTCTAAGAGGGTAAAATAGGGGTGCAAAGTTTGTACGGGAGAAACTTCTGTTTTAGAGTTAGAGACTTAAAACTTCGTAAATGGACTCTCTGTTTAAATATATATTTAATTCTGTTTTTTAGTATTTATTGTTAAAGCGGCAATAGAAGTACATCATGTGTGAAAATTTCAATTGTCTAACTATCACGGTTCATGAGATACAGCCTGGTGACAGACGCAGATAGACGGACGGACAGACAGGGACATCGAAATCTTAGTAATAGGGTCCCGTTTTACGTTTGGGTACGGAACCCAACCAAATCAAAATATGTTGCGCAGTATAACGTGCACTTACCTGTTTTATCCAAGGCATCCTCAAAAGGAGTGCACTCTGCTTTGCGATTTTCGTTCATACCGCGTACAATCCTTCGCGCGTAAGGTCGAAACTCGGTTGGTGCGCGGCGCGGGCGCGCGGCGGATGTTCAAGACGCGACTGAAGCTGAAAGAAAGCGCGTGGAACGTTTTCAAAGTCACGGAGGCGACGCGCACAGTGGGAGAAAAATCAGGGCGAAAACCATACAAACTTCACGAATTAGTCGTATTTTGCGTCAGTATAATAAGCAATTTAGCAATGTCGACTTGTTTGACTGCACCAAAACAACGTTAAAGAATCGTATTAGGTGATTATTAACGCATAGCGGTAACGAAGCATAGTATGTATTTATTTCCACTTCTCCAATTGTCGCTTACTGTCACGCACACACACACATACGTAACTTCACAAACACTCTCAAACAATATACATTATCACCCACGCATCCCCACTCACACACTTTTTGTGCATATACTTAATGTTTCATTATTTTATTTTATTTTTTTTTTGTTACCACTAAGTTGGTTTTGTTAATAGTATTTCTGTGGACATCTGTCATTGGCTATTGTTTTAGTTCTTTAAGTATGGTATTTTTGTATTGTATTGCTATTGATGCCCCAAATAAAAATAAATAAATAAACTTACAAAATAAAAATAAAACCGGTTAAGTGTGAGTCCGACTCCGAGGGTTCCGTACACAAATGTGTACCGGTTCCAACCCTATTAATTCAGGGAAATCTAAACAACATGGTGTGTAAATTGAAGGCCATGGGTACAGCGCCATCTATCGGCAAATTTGTTACAAATTTGAAATTAATTTTATTTCTTTATTTAAAAAAAGATACTTTTAGCATAATCAAAAAACAAAACAAAAATACATGCAAGGCGATTAAACTACAAACTGTCATTTTTCATAAAAAAAAAATATTAAAAAAAACATGTTCTTTGTATCTAGGTTACCCTTCTTCATAACTGTTCAAAATTTCAAATCAATAGCATAAATAGTTCTTGAAATATTTAGGGATGTGACAGACAGACAGGCAAAGTGAAACCAAAAGGGTTCTTGTTTTACCGTTTTGGTACGGAACCCAAGAAGAGATTTTATTCATGATTTTCATTCTTATGGGTACTTGTTCGCTATGCCAATAACCTCATTAGAACCAATAACTGAGAATCAAACACGTATTAAGGGTCCTTATCAGTTAAAAAACGCTAATCTATTTACGCCATTTTCTGTTTGAGTTGACACGTATCTTGACATTTTCTCAATGTTACTATCTAGAACAGGACAATTGCGATCTTATGTCATAAATTTTAAATGTATTATTTGGATTTTTCATTAAGAAATATAGTTTCAAACATCACTCCAAATCGATCATTTTCGAGCCAAAAACTTGTCTTTTCCGCTTAAATTCTACTACACACAATAAAATCAAAAAATGGCTATGTTACTATCTAGAACTTTAATAAAATCATCGTAGCCTTTAATAATTTTATTGGTGTTATCAATACTTTTGTCATAATTTGCAATCAAAATATTTTAAGACTTATAAGGCCTCTTAATACGTGTTTAATGAGTTTGTACATAATTTTCAGATACTTTTTTATGCAGATTTTGGAATACTTGGCCCTCACTTCATAATTTGTATTGTTATTTAGAAAGAGGTTTCATTGCAGTATCACTTTCGATAGTTTTGATAATTAACGAACCACATTTAATATCCATAAATCGAGTAACTCAGTGGTCCTTGGATGTCTCACCATTTGTATGAAAACATGGTTCTTATCACTATGTTACCCACCTTTTACAGCATTATGTTAATATTTGAGTATTTTATTAGGTTCAGGTACTATTTCGAAATCCTGATTTTGTAACTCATTCAATACATATTTTTTTTTTTGTAATAGAAAACTGGTCATGAAAAAGTAGAATCGCCAACTAACTAAAATTTTGTATGGAAGGAGCGATGACTAGGTAAGCGCCTGATATAAAATAATAGCAATTAAATTATAACGCGATGAACATATTCCACTCAGACTAAATTGCGGGCAAAAACTAGTTTATTATATAACAGAGTTATATGCTCATCATAGGATGTGCTGAACTAAAATAATTATAAGACCCTAAATTGTACCACATTCATTAGAAATAAATAGATTGATTGATTGAAAACAAAAACAACGTTTTCCATTTTCACTGTACGCTGCCCCTTAAAGACGCCCGAAACGGTCAACACGCGCCGCTGTCCATACCTCGAAGACGCAACGACACTTAATCCTACATCCATATCCATTACTTCATCCCTATGAGTATCAGCATACCACTCCATAGCAAGACGAGCAGTGTACAATCCGCTAAAATTGATCAATTCGCACGCCTAGGAACAGAAATAGCGTTACCACCACATATCTGCTACAGCGAAATGTGTCTAATGTTAATGGAATACGGAGATTTTCGTTTGTTTTCTCGTAGTTATTTGTATTTAGTTAGGAGTGAGAGTTGGCGGTAGTCCAAATAGGAACAAAACAGAACGCAAGGTCAGGTCGTGACGACAGTGTAAGACATTTATATTGTGCAGTACATTGTACCCTTCGGTATAAATAAAACTTATATTGACCTTACAAAGGTTTTTGGGTGCTTTGGAATGCCTTGTGCCCTTTACCAATTGAGGTTCTTCTTAGCTAACTACGGAATAAAAAATTTTCAGGAAAAAGGAAACTTTCATTTTTAAAATTGTACCAATAATTGTGAATGGGGATTGACGAGAGACCTCACCCTGTTGTGGATTCGTTTTTATTATCAGTGACTTAGAGACCATATACATCTCTAACAATATTAAATTAATCTTAATTGTGACGCTCAGAGACCATGTACATCTCTGGGATATTATATTAATTGCATTATATTCCTTGTTTAATCTTGAGACCTTATACATCTCTGTAATAGATAACTTTGCAAGTTTATCTTCACTGTATGACATTAATTTTGTTATAATTGTAAACTCGAAATTGTTATTCTTTCTTAAATTGTAAATTAATATTTTGACATGTAAAAGTGCCCTTGTAGGCCACAAGCCAGAATAAATGTTTGAATGTAGAATTTTGAATTTTTGATTATTTATTTATTTATTTGGAGAGACAAACAGAGATAGATGTACAAATTGAAGTAACTTATTTTAGGTTAATGTTATACATTCATCTAGCTCCTCAACAGCTCTCACCAAGACATAAAATTTATATTATTTATGCACTACCCTATAGAAGATATTACATCCGAAAAAGTTGCAGAGAAATGTTACAAAACTTACAAAAGAACACGTACTCGTAACGAGCGGGAAATTGAATATGAATATTAATAATAATAATATTATCTTTTACTTCTTCTTTATCCCGTTATCCTCTGCTGGGGTGAAGGCTCGAATCAATTCTCTCCATTTGCTTCGGTCCTGGGCAACTTGGGTTACTTCCTCCCAGTTCACCCCCAAAGAACCCAACTCTTGATCCACGGAACGCCGTCAAGTTGTTCTAGGGCGTCTTTCCGCTTGCCGGATATCTGCCAAGTCAAAGCCTTGAATTGTGATTATATTTACGACTAATGGGTCCCTGGTCAGTCGACATGAAAAGCTTTATAAAGGCATTGTCGTCTCGGTTGATCCACGCATCGGGAGATACCAGGGCTGGCAGGTACCTTTGCCAACGGATCGCCATTGCGTTCCAAAGGGGTAATGCAGCTAGCGTCCTGGGGTCCATGCCGCAGGAGGGAGAGCTGGACGCTGTTTTCTTTTTATAATTATAATTTTTGTCTCTTCATTATATTTATTTTTATTGACCGAGTGAAACGAAGGTCTCTACTTCAGCTTCGACAAAAATGCTTTTGTATGTCCGGATTTCCGGATTTCCGTTTGTTCTCGTCTGCAGGTCGCAATTCTCAACCGATTCTCGTGAAATTTCGTGAGCAGGTTCGATACTTATATAGTTTTTTTGTCGAGATGGTTTTTGGAAATTTCCAAACACAATTTTTTTATCAATGATTTTCTAAGTTTTTGCGGGCGAATTTCGGTTTGTTCTCCTCTACAGGTCGCATTTCTCAGCCGATTCTCGTGAAATTTTGTGAGCAGGTTCGATATTTTTTTACAATTTTTTAAGTCGATTCAGATTTTAGAAGTCTTGACTGATTGACTCAATCAACGCACAGCCGAAACGAAACTCCTAATGCTAGACAATTGGTTTTTGCACATTCGGCTATATTTATAACGTAGGCGAGGGAGAAGAAAGGATTTTTCGAAATTTTTTTATACAGTTTTTTTTGTCGAATAAGTTTTTGAAAATTAAAAAAAATATATGTGTTCAACGGTTTGTTATCCTCTACAAGTTGCATTTCTCAACCGCTTCTCGTGAAATTTTGTTAGCAGGTTCGATATTCATAATTGATCTTTTTTATAATGTCAGATTTTGGAAATGATAAAAAAACTCACTCACGAGGTCTACAGCTCACAGAGCCACTAGTTGTCACTATGCGCGACATGTTTTGAACCTTTCAGGGGTTCCCAGGGCTGTGTCGCCAGGCGAATGTATAGTCGAGGAATAAAAATGTTCGCTAATATTCGACATTTTAATGATATTAAGATCTAAAAAGAGATATTCGTTCTGCGACTGCGACTGATCCTGAATAGGGTTCGCAACACGTTGACAACAACAACAATTAATACGTGGGGTTATACTTGTTGAATTTAAACAAGTTGCACGTTGAACACGATATAATTATGAGCAAATACACAAAACAATACGGAGCGCCGGTTTTATGTGTGAACATTAGTTAGTAACCGACGCGTGTCACAGACATGTCATAGACTACGGTTCTATTTTTGTATTCTAACAATACTTACGTATTTTATATCCTACGTTTAACAGTTATTATGTTACGTATACGTTACGTGTTTAAATTTTTCCTTCATTCTAAAATTTGGGTATGGGATGGCGCATCGTAACTGACGATTCTCAATATGATTTGAGACGTTAGTGCCGTTAATGAAGCATGAGTCTTCTGGTAGATGTCGCTGTACGCCTCCCTTAAGGCGTTTGTATAAAAAGAGTACGTATACGTAATTGTAACTATTTTAATAGATTACATATGAATTGTTACACTATGCCGAGCCTTTCTAGCTTTTTCCCGCGACTTCGTCTGAGTGGAAGTCGTAAGCGCAACGCTCCTTCTTTCGATGAACGCTGTGATTACGTCGTCCGGGTCCGTGAGTGTGTGTCTAGGACGCCGAACTATGCGGCCCCTAATCAGTGATCGCCAAGTTACAACAGAGGGGGAGGGATGGGAACGTAGTCGATATCCTTCCTAACTAACGGATTCCTATGATGGGGAGCGTTGTTAAAATAACGTCTGGCAGACTGCTTAAAGAAACCATACATGGTGCTAAATCCCATCTCGTGGTGCAGACTGAGGTTCGACTGGTACCACGGAGCACCAGTCGTCCTACGGAGAAAACGATTCTGAATGACCTGAAGCGGCTTGAGCGATGTCATAGGCACGTGAGCAAAAGCTACACTTGCATAAGACATGATTGGACGAACACAAGTTTTGACCATACATGGTGCTAAACCCCATCTCGTGGTGCAGACTGAGGTTCGACTGGTACCACGGAGTACCAGTCACTCTAAGGAGAAAACGCGTGGAAGTCGTTTATATCGTACTCCACACAAATTTCCGCCTGCCATTGGGGGATGATTACCGCAATAAAAACTACCTTATATCCTTACCCGGGTTCCAAACTACCCCGGTACCAAATTTCATATAAACCAGTGTTTTGAGCGTGAAAAGGTAACAGACAGATAGAGTTAGAATATTAGTATAGATTTGGAGTATTCTTCGTTTTGTAGTATGGGCAAATCCATCACAGTAGTGGCTACCCCACAATATGATCCCAAATTGCGACCAGGACTGCGTAAACGCATAATAAGTGTTGGTGGCCATGTTTCTGTTTGTATGTAGTTATTTCAATTACTTGGGTATTATACTATTATTTTATTTATTTACAAAAAAACATCGAAGTACCAGGGTCTCGGCACCCAATACCATTTCATGGCTTTCGGTGTTGAGACTCTTGGGCCGTGGGGCCCGAGCGCTCGACAACTATACAAAGAGCTCGGTAAAAGGCTCATCGACGCAACTGTGCCTTTACCATTAGTTTACATGACCATACTCGCTAGCGACTGCGTAAAAAATTGTATGGGCAAAAGTACAGCGCCTCTGGCGGTTACGCAATATAATTAAGAATCGGCATACTAAATTGTTTACGCAGTCACTAGCGAGTACGGTCACTGGTGACCAAAGAGCTGGCAGCTTCCTCGCGCAACGTTTAGGTATAGCCATACAGCGAGGGAATGCTGCCAGCGTCTTTGGTACGATGCCACGGGGGCCCTTTTTAGATATAATTTAATTATTTTTAATTTTAGTTTAGTTTTTGCTTTTATTAGGTTATTTATAAATTTGTTATAAGACCTATGTACCTATGTTTATTTTGTTTAAGATATTAAATTTTTATTTACTTAATTATTTTATTCAAAATAATTACACGGTATTATAGTTAAAACTAAGTCACTGTGAAGTACACACTAGATTTATACATTTTAATATATTTCAGAAGAATTACGTCTATCCATCTCACTCACTCACTGAACCTTAAGCATTTACGACACACAATTCCCCAACAGTGCATTTACTATGAGTTTGCATGATCGTACTCGCTAGCGAATGCGTAAACGATTTAGTATGCCGATTCTTAGGCACTTGTCCCACCGTCGGCGAGCAGCGAGTACTCTCATAGTAATTCTACTCGTTTTCTCGCTCAAGCGAGTGGAATTACTATGAAATTACTCGCTACTCGCCGGCGGTGGGACAAGTGCCTTAGTTCTATTGCGTAACCGCCAGAGGCGCTGTACTTTTGCCTATATAATTTTTTACGCAGTCGCTAGCGAGTACAGTGATGTAAACTCATGGTAAAGCCACTGCTTCCAAAGACATCCAGGTGTTGAAAGTCGAGCTCGAACGAGAGGAGAGTTTTTGCGCGATATGATGCGCATGCGCATCCTAGTTATCCAGAAATCACGTTAAGATCCTAAAGGGATCACGTTGTGGGAGGGTTACAAGGTGATCTCACTGTATTTTTTTATATTTAAAACAACGAATCTATTTTTGCATAACGCATATACGAAAATAAACACAAAATCAACTAATACAATATCATTTACTTTATAATTTAAATAGTGCCAAAATTCTGTACCTCACCGAAGATCACCAAGGGGGCGGTCTAAAAGTGGTCCAAAAATATTGCGTGATTTCTGGGTAGTGGTAAAACGTCTGCAGTATTATCTGCGCCTGAAGGAATTTTACATAAACGCTTACATATTTACATTCACGTAAGCTTGTACATCAGGCATTACAAGGCGTTTTATCTTCGCGGCCAAAGTCAAAGTCAAAGTGGTTTATTTGTAAACATAGGTAAGTTTTGGTGCATAAACGAAATTTGAGAACGCTATGTTTCAACGGTAGGTTAAGAATTCATTTGTATAAATGAATTCTTAAAACTAGGTTTTATAAAGATCCGTTAGACCTTATATCGGTTTCGGTCTCGGAACTAATAAATTTTGCTACAGACGACGGGCGGACGCGTGACAGCAATAAGGGACCCTGGACCCTTCTGATACGGAACCCAAAAAAGGGAAATTAGCGGTTTTTGTCGTGTAATATTGCATAAGTACATAGCTGCCATACAATTTATTTTTTATTGGAACATGAGAATTCTATTGGTAACTTTCAATATAGCTATCAACTAGAAGTTCAAAAATTGTGCACGCGTCATACTCGTGAACGGGTGCTGTTTGTGGGGTCCGGTCTGTTCATGTTTGCAAGGACTAGTAACTTCGTACTAGTGTTCAGTGGAATTGACATGATGAGAGACTTCGCTCTGTTCTCATTTGATTTTATTTTTAGACTGACGCTCAGAGACCTTATACATCTCTGAGGATATTTATTTAATAGATTTTATTACTTTCATGTTGACGTGTTATAGATATAGCTCAACATATTTTATTATGATTAGTGTACCTACTTTATTACATTTTATCTTGACGCTTAGAGACCTTATACATCTCTAACAAATCTCGATTGTTATTAGTTTCTTAGTCTTATTTTTGACATGTAACACTACGTTTAATTAATGATACTTTGATTATTGTATTATTTTTATTTGATGTACCTAGATAGATTTTGACTTGTAAAAGTGCCCTTGAGGCCTATTTGCAGAATAAATGTTTTGATTTTGATTTTGATTTTGGATTTGTGTCAGAGATATTAAACAGTGCCTCCCTTCCTTAGTCCCTAGTTGTCTGTATAACCGGAAATCAATAGAGTAGCTAAAGCCTTGACTTTCATATTATCATGTTTATGTGATCGTTATCTTTACAAAACAAATGTTGATCACCCTCCCACACGAACAAGCTTAGCGACTGTTAAAGGATGATTCATAGTAGACCGTCCTGAGCCCCGGACGCGAATTTACAAACCATAAATAAATAAATATATTAGAGGACAATCTTACACAAATCGAACTAGCCCCACAGTAAGCTCAAGAAGGCTGTGTTATGGGTACTAGACGACGATATATTTAATAGATATAAATACTTAACCCTTAAATGCATGATTTTTTTTTTCAATTCAAAAAAAAATGTGGATACCTAATGGCGTAAAAAACACGAGAAAAATACGAAAAAAAAATCTAAAGACATTTTGGGTGAATTTTGTACTACTATCCAAAATGTGGATACATCCTACATTATGCACTCCCCGCAAAATGAAATAACCCTATACACGGTCTATGACAGATCTGAAATCCGCAATGTTTGTAGGTACGAATTAAACATTTATGAAAATATGTTCTTGTAATATACGTAATTAATATAATAACACGTCGTTTCCCTTAAATGATGCACTCCCATGCAACCAAAACCAGGTTTCGCGTTTTTTAAAAGATTTTATTTAACTTGCACTGTAACTATGTATGTAAATATTTAAATATGTACCTATATTTGTTCGGGTGGAATCTTGCAACTCAATTTTGAGGCAGATATCTTTAACCAATTGAGCAGAAATTTTGCACACGTGTGTATATCACGTGACAATCCAATATTATGATGACACAGAGCTGATCTGATGATGGAGCAAGAAGGAGGGCATAGGAACTCTGTAATGAAACCCATCGTTTTAGGGTTTTTTAGAAACGCCACGGTGAGCAGTTGATGACTGTTGAAAGAAATAATTCCTTACTTTAGTTGTTTATCTAAGTAATAACAAATATGAAATAAAATAACCTAGTAAAAATATCAAAATAATGTACGAGTTAAATTTGTCAACCAGAATAACTTCGATAGTGCCGATAGTAATTGCAAAGTGCCGGGAGTGCATGATGTAGGCTAGATCCTACAAGATCAAATATGTAAATATTCTTTACTTTCTGGCTGAGACCTTAATTAAAGTTTGTAAAAGTAAAATCGTTATGAAATGAGTTACAGAATTGTAATAGAAAATAATTACTTACTTAGTTAAAAACTACTAAACACAGTCGAAGAAAACCTTCAATATTCAACTTTTTCTAAATTGCCGCCATTTGGGTTAAAAACATTTATAACTTTTTTATATTCAGTTTTGCCAACAAATCGTTAATAAATGTGAAAATGCGTTAGTTTTTCTTGCAAAATCATACAAGAACATAATACATACATATCTAGATTTCAAACACTAACCATGTTTTGGTTATGTAGGATGCATCCTACACCATGCATTTAAGGGTTAAATACATAGAAAACATCCAAGACTCAGAAACAAATATTCATGCTCATCACACAAATATTTGCCCTGACCGGGATTCGAACCCAGGACCGTTAGCTTCACAGGCAGGTGCACTACCCACTAGGCTAAACCGGTCGTCGAAACCATATACAGTAGAATCCGCTTACAACGACTCCGCTTATAACATTTGACCGCTTTTAACGACTTCGAAATCACACATTAGATTTCATACCGAACATTCTCACAGTAAATCTGTCCGTTTTGTGCGACGTCCTGTTAGTGCGACGTAATATCACCGGTCCCTTGACTGTCGCTTAATCCGGATTCCACTGTACTATTATCAACGTGAGAACTGGGGGCCGATTTTTGAGTATCAAAGTTCGACTCTTCACTCGAAATCTGTCAAATCATCATAGTTTTTTGACTGACCTCGGGTGAAAAGCTGAGCGTTCGAAACTCAAAAATCGGCGCCCTGAACTGGATTAGGTTGTTGTGACAAAACCCTGATCTGTTATAGTACAGAAATCGACTGAAATAGAGTCGACTTTGTCAACTAAATTTCGAATTGTAGCAACAAATGCTACTTACTCTAATGAGATCTATTACTTTAACAAAATTTTAACAGCTATATTTGTGTTACTGAAACATTTTTTATTAATTCGAAACCTGGAGTTCAAATATAAATACTGATTTATTCGCTTACTTAATTTCGTATGAGGTTATCCGTGTAGAATCGTTATAACAGAAATTTGTTATTTTTAAGAAGAGCATGAAAAAACTTTTTTTCAATATATTTAAGTATTTTTCAGTATACAGATTAACATGAAGCTAAACTCATCAGTTTTAAACAATCGTATTAAGTTGGGTGACCGCTTTGAGTGGTTATTAACTGCGCGCTTCCGTGCTTTGGAAGGCACGTTAAGCCGTTGATCCCGGCTGCTGTGTATGATAGCAGTTGTTAAGCCAAGTTAGAGGCTTCCGGGCGGCTTGAGAATTTCTAACAGTCAAATTGGCCACTCACTTGACAAGCCTAATACCAATAAGGCCTGCTTTTCCCTCGGGTTGGAAGGTCAGATGGCAGTCGCGTCCGTAAAAACTAGTGCCTACACCAACTCTAAAAATGTATTACCAAATAATTTTTCATCAAATTCTTATTTGCCAAAAAATACCCAGAAAGACCTGTTAGGGCAAAATCGACTAACGCGTATAGGTTAGAAGATTAAGACGGGAGCTGAAGCGAAGCGAGGCGTTATTTTTTTTAAAAAGCCCAGAAAGACCTGTCAGTACAAAATCGACATACAAATTAGGAATTAAGATACTTTCTTAGTAATGACATTATTACTAGCAAAATTGAAATATATCCTTTATGAAGGAAACTGTTATGAAAAACAAAATTAGAAATTCATATACTTTACTAGTAATGACATTATTACTAGCAAATTTATGAAATATGTCCTTTATGAAGAAAACTGTTATGTAAAACAAAATTATGTCTTCAGATAGAGAAAGAATGAAAAAAAAATGTATGACAACTGACCGTTATGACTTCAGTTGTTAGTAATAGAGATTGATGCACAAAAAGTATGAGTACGGATTTTATGGAAAGTAATTATTAGGAGTACGAATTGGTAGTACAACTGAAAATAGGACAATGAATTTTATGTGAGCCAATATGGACCCATTTTTCATAGGTGCACTCGTAATCTTCTCCTTACGGAGATAGAGTCGAGAACATTCAAGGCGGTTGTTATTTTTATGCAACGTGGTCATTAGTGTTTTTTACGATTACCTCTTTCTTTTACTGGATCGGACAAAATCGAAAAACAAAGATAAGTATATGAAAAATCCAGTCACCGATCGCCGGTCGATGCACAGGCCGGACCCGGGACGGTGTATTGTGAATAGAGAATATGGATTGAACCGCATATGGATTTGACCGAATACGAACATTCGGCCGAATATTAGGTGCAGCTGTTGCAGAACCGAATATTCGGCCGAATTATTCGGTCCAACGTAATTCCTTCATCTATTATTGTAAAAGAGACTAATTTATTAGTAAAATTTTTTGTTCATTATCGAAGCGGAATATTGACAAATAATAAGTTAAATAACTGTTAATAATGGGTCAAGTATCAATTTCACGAAGCTTTAACTATAATACACTCACGTAACTTGTAACAAAACCCTCTCAAAATTGTTCGGTAAATATTCGGCAGCTGAACCGAATAATTCGGCCGAATACCGAACATTTAAAAACACCGAACCGATATCGAATAATAATCTAATATTCGGCGCATCATAATTTTGAATCACCCTTTAAAATACTGAATCTTTTACATGCATTCATGCTACTTATCTGTAGTAATTTGTGACCGCTTATAATAACTACTGCTTTCGTCGAGCTACCACTACTTCATTAAAAGAGCTTGAAAGTGACTCCTAAATACGCGGGAAAATAGTATATAAAGGTTTGTTTATGCTCTCTTATTTTAGTCATTTTATTTTTACATATAAGCCTGGGAATAAAGGTTTTTTTATCGCTCTTTGTTTTCTTGCATTACGTATTTGAAGTTACGATAACATTATGAAGGATTTATAGATAATTAATGAACTGAGATATGTAAATATATAAAAAATCAATAAAAATCACAGTGTAATAAATATTCAGTGCATTTGCCTGAAATAAGCTAGATCAATTGTCCGCTCCCACATAACCAATTTTATAAAGGGTCGGCAACGCGTACGTGACTCCTTATAGGCTACCGCTTATAGGTTGCGGTGGCTGCTTACCATCAGGTGGACTGTACACTTGTTTGCCACCGGCGTTGTATAAAAAAATAAAATGAAAAATTTGATCGAAATCGTTAGTCATTTCGGGACCCCCAAAATATTATTACATAGATATATAATACCTAAGGGTCGATAGGTCGGTTTGCGACCGGCTAATTTGGTGCGCCGGTTTACGACCACTTGAATGTGTTGATGAACTAAACGATATTTTCTCGTTTTTAATTCCCATTACTTAAATTGTCAAATAAAATGCATTACTGTTACTATTTTCTATAGGTGCACTCGTAATCTTCTGCTTACGGAGATAGAGTCGATAATCAATTGAATATTCACGGCGGTTGTTACAACTTTTTGCAACGTGGTTATTGCTGTTTTTTGCGATTACCCCAAAAATTGTCTGTAAAATACAAATATACTTAACTGAAAAAAAACACTTTTTTTATACAAACGCCTTAAGTGAGGCGTACAGCGACATCTAACAGAAGACTCATGCTTCATTAACGGCACTAACGTCTCAAATCATATTGAGAATCGTCAGTTACGATGCGCCATCCCATACCCAAATTTAGAATGAAGGAAAAACACGTTCTTCAGGTGGTCATAAACTGACGCTGGTCGCATAACCGGCCTAGCAACCCTACATAAATATTTAGCTACTGATGTGTAAAATTATTTGTCTTTAAACTCACTGAATAATACTATGTTTAATGTACGACTTGTTACGAATGGTTTTCATTATTGCAGTTATTTTTATTTTACTAATTTATTTTTCTGCAACTGTATGGCGTTCCGTGAGTCACCGATGGTACTGGCTGAAAATCAGCGCTGTAGGTGTCAATGACTCCTCAGCATAATGCTGAGCCAGTGTCCGTTTCACTGCCGCGGGGACACACATGTTGTGTGGTTTCTGTGTATTTTTTCTTGTCATTTATGTGTGTCTACTGTGTCTGTGAATAAATGTTTCTTTCTTTCTTTCTTTCTTTCTTTCTTTCAGAGATATAATTTACAGACAACGTAAGAATGGAGAGCAAGGAGCCAACGGACGCTTCCCAAAAGGCAGCCACGGTGGACGAGGCTTTGCAGATAGTTGGTGAGTTATGTGAAAATGGGGTATCAGATTAATAAGGGCTTATTCAAAAATCACGCGAGGTGTTTTGGGCCACTTTTAGACCCACCCAGGTGGGCTAGCACAACTTGCTGCCAAGTCGTACTTAATAGAACAATTGTATTACATATATTGTTATTATTATAATTATTTCGCATTTTATCATTGGAACGAAGTACAAAAATCAAAAATCATGCATTTTCAATTTTAACAAATCAAATTAAAATAACATATCATTAATAAGAATTTCATTTGATAATTTATAGTAAAATATGAATTAATATTGCACAGTCGTATATAATATTAAAATCCGGTTACAGTGCATTGTTATTAATTATTACAAGTGTCATGTCATCAGTCATTATTAATTAATACATGTCAAGTTCAGCGTTATATAAATCATTGAAATTGTAGAACGCATTACTAATTAACAAAAAAACTGTTTTTTAACTTTTTTGTAAAAGTGTTGGGGTTGTTGACCATTTAATATGTTCAAAATGCGTAGGTAAGGACCAGCTTTATAATAGAAGTGCCCGCCGCGGCAGCCACCCGGCTGCGGAGGCGGGCGGCGGGCGGTGATGCCCATAACAGCATCAAAAATTAAACTGTTATGAGACTACGCACGGCAGCCGCCGGCCCGGGGCTCGGCTACCTGGTGAAACATTCGAATGCTGGCACATTGCGATTTTATGGATGTACATAAAGTAGTGTGTGCAACTGTACATAATTGAGCGTTAAAACACTCGTGTGGTCTTATTATGAACCTCGCCTGCGGCTCGTTTCATAAAACCACACTCGTGGCCTCTCATTGTGTAGCAGTTGCATAAACTGTTATTGTGTATCGACAACATAACAAGTCTATTTACGACGGTTATCTGTTAAAGTGGATAAAATGGAATGGTTCAGAAATATTAGCACCAGAAACAAGCGAACGAGGAAATAATATATAATAAGGATAGATAAATATAAGTACTCACAAATATTTGACGTCTACATGGTACGATAATGGTCCGTAATAACACAAGAGATAGGAGTAAGATTATGAAATAAAAGTAATCAGGTGTGTGCAATGTGCAAAGAAAAATAAAAAGCCGGTCAAGTGCGAGTCCGACTCGCGCACCGAGGGTTCCGTACACAGACGTGTACCGGTTCCAAACCTACTAATTCAGGAAAATCTCAACAACGTGGTGTAGAAATTGAACGCCATGGGTGCAGCGCCATCTATCGGCGAAATTTGTTACAAATTTGAGCGACTGAATAACTTAATATGTATGTTAGTTTTTCAAGTATCTATATATATTACGCGAGGCCGATTTATTAGACCCCATCAGATCTACAGTTATGATCCGATTTTAATAAATAATTTGTCATAAGATTCGTCTCATACTGAAGAGTTGCATAAAACTCTTATTTTTTCATATTTTTTAAGAAAAAGGACTAAAAAATTGATTTTAAAAAACTACTGTGCGCTGACCACGTGACTTTGGCCGCGTGACGTCACGCGACGTGGGTCTTGTAATTCTTTATTACGTGAACTGATTTCAATTTTGTTTTCTTCATTCGAAAGAGTACTTACAGCATAATCGTGTAGGAATAGGTGATCAAATTACCAACTTAATATAGAAATGTTTTTTGATGATAAAAAACAGAAAAACTAGATAGAGCCATATTTATATTTTTCCTGTAAAATATACATTGATATTTTATTTATTTATTCATTATTTCACAAAAAGAAATCTTTAATGTACAAAAGGCGGACAATCAATGTTATCAATGTGTTGATATCAATTTTATGTAATAATTTCATACTTTTTCCTTGTTAAACTTCGAAGGTAAAGGGGGGATTTTTTTTTTACATTTCCACTCATAAATCGAAAATGGCTAAACCTAAAAAAAATAAAAATGTTTCAGAATGTGCAACTCAAGCCCTTTAATATGACACCCCACTTGATATATTCACTATACTTTCAAATTTATAATCACCTTTTATCTGTCATTTTTCACAGAAAATACAACGGAATAATAAATAAAACTATGTTCTATGCATCGAGGTTAACCTTCTTTATAACTATTCCAATTGTTTCAAATCGATAGCATAAGTAGTTTTTGAGATATTTAGCGATGTGACAGACAGACAAAGTGAAACCGTAAGGGTTTTTATACCATTTGGTACGGAACTCTAAAAACAAAAGACGAGAGTTAAGCTGACACAATTGGGCAGATTTATAAGCAGTCTGCAATTTGGTATCTGTTTGAATTTAGTTTTGTGAAGAAGTTGTGTTTACTTTGTAAAACCGGCCAAGTGCGTGTCGGGCCACGCACAGTGTAGGGTTCCGTAGTTGCCCGTCCATCACGTCACCGGTCATATGCGGAATTACGGACCCGTAGAAGGGTTTTTACTGATCTTGGTACTGGTGATGTACCTTTTTGAGATGTTGTGTTGTATACATATTTTTGCCCTTTACGGTAATGTCTACTTAGCGGTGATAGTTTTCCTCTTAAATTCATCGTATATACTACTACCATGATTTTTTTGCTGTACATGCCTAGTAGCCACCGTTTAGCTAGCGGGGGGGGGGACACTTGACCATAAAAGCAGTAAAAAATATCACTTCAAAGCTTAATATTACGCCAACCGATTCTTGAATCAAAAATGCTTTTAGAAACCTTATAATATTTTTGAAAGAGATCCAACGATACCCCACACGTTGGGGTTAGGAAGAAAAAAAAATTGCACCACCACTTTACATGTAGGGGAGGTACCCTAAAAAAATTTTTTTATGATTTTATTCTACCGTTTTGTCGGCGTCATTGATATGTATACTCATGCCAAATTACAGCTTTCTAGTACTAACGGCTACTGAGAAAAGCGGGGTCGGACATGGCGAAACTATAAGGGTTCCTTGTTTACTACGGAACCCTAAAAATGGTGATGTGATTTTTTAAATCCAGAGTTATAATTCTTTTCTTCTTCCACCTTTAACAACAGGCGTGTGTTTATGTGTATGTATGTACTAAAAACAATTCTCAAGCTGACCGTTCTCGTGTGAGTTTCCGCTCACATTTGAGGTAAGCATATAAGTGCAATACACAGAACTTATACATATTGAAACAATGTATACCTACTTACTAGGAGAGAGGCGATTGATCGATCGAGAAATGATTTTACTTTTTTTTATTTATTGTTCAGAACACATACAGTCATACATAAAAAGATAGAGGTAAGTTACAAATATGTATAAAAACAGAGCTGGAGGTTCATAAATACAAACATTAAGCAAAAATATACAACAGCGTCTTAGCGAGTAGGAAAGTAAGTGGGTAGAACACTAAGTATTATTGATCAATAACAAATTAACAATTTGGATCTCGTACGTTCTTTTAGAATATCAAGGGATTGCATAAATGGATCGATGTCACAGAAAATACTCATTGTAGTTTTTTAGTACTCGTTTGGAAAATGTATGTCTAGAATAATTAGTACGTGCGAAACTCACATAAAACAATACGTGGACGTAAGGAGCAGTAGGAGGAGTGGTACTTTTGTCTAATAACTCCTGAGTAGACGATACTTACTCTAGACAAGACTGGAGTACTACGTTGAAAAAAATAAACACCGACGTGCTAAGGCCGGATTTATAAAGATCTGTTAGACCAAATGTCAGTTATAATGTCGGTAAATACATTTTATGTCACAACTGGCTATAAAGTGGCAATTACCGCACACTCCGCGCGTAATATCACACTTCCTGGCCAGGGGGTGACAACAATTTTTGTAAGTAAATAAAGCCTCCGACCGAATATTTATCTGCGATCTGAGATATTCTTTATTTTACCGCCCTTGGTAAGTAATGTGCTATTCCATTACACATTACAGTACAATTTTTGACGTAACATACCGACAAGATCTAACGGACCTTTATCAAACCAAGTCGAAGTAGCAATGCTATAAGCAAAAGATTTGCTATGCGTATTTCATCAGGCAGTTTAGTGACTCAAGTCTCTAAGTCATACACCTTTATTTTCAAAATATATGGTCTTTTAGTTAGGCCATTGTCCACGGTGCAGAAAGTAAATAACTTTAACTTGGTTTTAGAAATCACACCACTATAGGGTCGCTAGACCAGTTACGCGGCCTGCGTCAGTTTGCGGCCTTCTGAAGAACGAAGTTTTTCAATCAATCAATCAATCAATCAAATCGTTTATTTGCTAGAATACAGTAAATACAAATTTTTCAGTTAAAGATATTTTCATTTTTACAAGCCCTAAAGAAATAGTGAGTCGTATGCGTTTTAATTAGTAGCTATTGAATGAGAACGTATTAAAAAAACAAGAAAATATCCTTTCAGTTCATCAACTCATCTAAGTGGCCGCAAACTGGCGCATCAAATTAACAGGCCGTAAACCCACCTACCGATCTATAACCAAATACAAAACTGGCCGCGAAAAAGAAAGAAAGTGTGACAGCCGATCGAATCGTCTACATTTGTTTGTTTTTCAGCTAGCGGCGGCTTAGTGGCCAGTACCAAAAAGGTTATTAATTAACAATTATTTAAAAAAGTTAAAGAGGTATCGCTTATAGTCCTCTGATATCACTTTCCATACCACGAGGAGAAAACGGTCGTTTACACCGTTCCAGCGACAACGCAGCTAAGTGGCTCAATCGTATCGCGTTTGATTGGCTTTAATGTGGCTTTAAGAGTCCTTATCAGTTAAAAAACGGTCATCTATTTAGGTCATTTTCTGTTTGAATTGACACGTATCATGACATTTTCTCGATGTTACTATCTAGAACAGGACTATTGCGACCTAATGACATAAACTTTTAATGTATTTATTGGATTTTTCATTAAGAAATATCGTTTCAAACATCACTCCAAATCGACCATTTTCAAGCTAAAAACTAGTTTTATCCCCTTCAATTCTACTATACACAATAAAATCAACAAATGGCTATGTTACTATCTAAAACTCTAATAAAATCATCGTAGCCTTTAATAATTTTATTGGTGTTATCAATACTTTTGTTATAATTTGAAATCAAAACATTTTAAAACTTATAAGTCCTCTTAATCAACAACTTACTCTTGAGGCCTTTCCTATTATGTAAATTATTATATGCAATTCGTGATTCGTCACTACTATTTGAAATTTGGAATTGTAATTGAATTGAATTTGGCATTGTCACCGAACTTACATAAGTATGCCAATCAATTTCAGCTCAATCGGGTACCGGCAAGTGGTTGAAAAAACCGGTCAAGTGCGAGTCGGACTCGCGCGCGAATGGTTCCGTACCATTATCTATAAAACGGCACAAAAATAACGTTTGTTGCATGGGAGTCCCCTTAATTATTATTATACTGTTTTTATTTCAACATTTATTGATTTACACGCGGTAATAATAGTTAAATAGATACCTTAAATAAAAATTTTAACGCACATAGTCGTGTGGGGTATCGATGGATAGGCCTTTAAAAGTGATATGGAGGCTTCTATAAAACTTGTCCATTTAAGTCAACCGTTGGTGAGATATTAGCTGTCAAAGTCATATAAAGTGGGTCCCCCCCTCTAATTTCCAAACTATAAAGTTTAAAATTCTGAAAAAAAATGAGGTGTTGTGCATTAGTAAATACTATTCAACGATATTTGGTTTGAATAATATAGGTATTACGGTCTTTGAGTTTTCGCTTAAAAACTACCTTGCCCTATAACAAAAGCTCGTAAGTGCCGTGAGTTCCCTATGAGGACACGACTTTTTTAGATTCAATGTATTGGATAGTGATTTTAAATGTGGACTAGTAGGTGTTGGTACGGAACCCTTCATTGTGCGTGGTCCGACACGCACTTGGCCGGTTTTTTTTCCGGATTACATTCGATACGCCAAAGATTAAACCAACGACCTAGGTCAGTGGTTGTCTCATGGGGATCCGCTGGATAAAGGTATATTTATAGTTTAGACGGAGTTATATCAACTCAAAACTCGTGAAAAATCGATGAACAGCGCGTGGAGTCCCTTGGAGTCCCATTTAGGAGTTTTCCGTGTTTATATATTATTCGCTCTCATACTCATATACATACACCATAAAAATATTACACATACACACGTACACACAAATGCGCGCAAACTAGACATGCACAAACATGCTCTACACACACACACACACACACAGTGTTAAGTAATATGTTAGAGCCATATTAGGATAGGCATAGTTAAGAAGTTAAAGTTAAATTTTGTTAAATGTTTATATTGTCTCGTTATATATATTATCACATATGCTTTTATAATGGTTGTATAACGTATCGAACACAACTTCTGTAACGTAGTTCGAGAGAATCGCAGTCAACTTGGGTAACTAACTCAACGGGTTCCAAGATACAGGCTCAGCCTAGTTTGGGACTCATCGGATATACTAGTTTTATTATGTAACAGTGTCTTTGTGCATAAATAAATTATTCTATTCTATTCTATTCTAATAAAACGCGCTTGTGAATCTTCTGGGCTGATTCACAATCCGAGTCGTCCTCACCTCACCTCACCCCTCACCCGTTTTTATCTGGAAACTATCAAAAAGTGAGAAATGAGTAGTAGTAGTATTAGTAAACACTTTATCGCACAAATCAAGTGCATACTAAAAAACAAGCTTAGTAATAGGTATTTGTACAAAGGCGAACTTTCCTTTTTTCTTTTCCTTTCCTTTTTTTATGAGATTTGACAGTTCCATATAAAAATGGGTGAGCTGGGTCAATGAAAAAACAAAAATCGTCCCTCCTGTGGTCATTAGTTAGCGGTTTATGTGCATGTTAGCTGTTTTTATTACAGGGATTTATAGAAACGGAGACACTACTACTACGGAGACTTATGCGGGTTACTGGTCCGGTCCAAAATTAAGCTTTGTAGCCCTTAACTTTTGGTATGTCCACAGGAAAGACGCGAACCTAAATCCGCGTATGACCCAGCTGTGAAATGGTGAGAACGGTGCTTAGTGAATCGCATAGCAGAGGTTGCAAACGTCTATAGAGGTGTTTGATTATGCTTACCATTACAAATCATACGCATCTTTGACTAGCAGTGTAGATAAAAATGATCCACTTTGAGAGCAGCCTAAATCACCTTCCAATCAGTACTTCCTATTTAACTGTCTTTATGAGTTAACCGCCTCGTCCCTAAAAGCTGGGTGGCCTTGGAAATTGGGTTCCGCGTCCGGTAATTAGGTATATCAGAGTGAGTAGATACACTCACTCATGGTCTTCGATTATATTTAATCAATAATAATTAAATAAGTACCTAAACCACGAGGCATCCGAATTTTTAATTTCTACGGCGACAATTTAAATACTTATTATAGAGAATATCAGAAATTATATGGAGCTAACAAATAAAAAACCGGCCAAGTGCGAGTCGGACTCGCACACGAAGGGATCCATACCATTATCTATAAAAGCTACAAAAAAAACACGTTTGATAAATATTTAAGGGGGCCCTATACATCATGCATGTTCGATGCATTTAGGTTACCCTTCTTTATAACTGTTCCAAATTTCAAATCGATAGCATAAGTAGTTCTTGAGATACTTAGCGATGTGACAGACAAACAGACAGACCCTTACAGACAGATAAGGGTTCCTTTTTCCCATTTTGGTATGGAACCCTAAAAAAAAATGTTAGACGAACATTGGCATAGTCCATAATGGTACCAACAGACAACCTTTCATTCTAAGAGCTCAAGTACTGTCAGCCGTTGTCTGTTCCTATGCAATCAATTAACTTCAGTTTGTTGCATCATTACAGATAGGGAGAATAGGTATGAAATTAAGATAAATTCTTCTAACTGACATTGCCTTCGCCTAGCCGTGATCTACTAAACTAGACCAAGACACCACTCAGGTTAAAATCAATGATAATATCAAGAACACGCAACTATGTACTCCCGATATCCGTTAAGAATCCAGTGCCTTTAACATGAGTTTGCATGACCGTACTCGCTAGCGACTGCGCAAACGATTTAGTATGCCGATTCTTAGTTCTATTGCGTAACCGCCAGAGGCGCTGTACTTTTGCCCATACAAATTTTTACGCTGTCGCTAACGAGTACGGTCATGTAAACTCATGGTAAAGGCACAGAAGTCCATTTCACGACGGCTCTTAAACTTGTATCGCTGGTTTACTAAACTTAACTTAGGGTCGGTTGCACCAACATACGATCACAGGCCGGTCATTGTCAAATATGGCGCCGGCAGCTGTCATCCCATAGAAACTTGTCAAACTCTCCATATATCAGATTTAAACACCGCTTACGATTATAGACGGTTTGGTGCAACCCACCCTTAACCTAGTCTTTTTTAAGTGTAGAAAACCTGTTGAGACATGGGCGCTAACGACGGGCCTCATAAGAAAGCTCAAGGTCACCCAAAGAGCAATGGAAAGAGCTATGCTCGGGGTTTCTCTGCGTGATAGAATTAGGAATGAAGCTATCCGTAGCAGAACTGGGGTCACCGACATAGCCTTCAAAATTGCGAGACTTAAGTGGCAGTGGGCAGGGCACATTGCTCGCAGGACTGACGGTCGATGGGGCCAGAAACTGCTTCAGTGGCGTCCACGCACCGGAAGACGAGCCGTCGGTAGGCCTCCGACAAGGTGGAGTGATGACCTGGTGAAGGTCGCGGGAATCGGTGGAAACGAACGGCACAGGACCGGTCTAAATGGCGAGCCTTGGGGGAGGCCTATGTTCAGCAGTGGACATCTTTCGGCTGAAATGATGAATTAGATAAATAAAGAGACAATGGTACTAAACACACGCACATTGAATTCGCATTATTCACACGAAATATCAGAATAATTTACAGTTATGACAAATTACTTTTTCACACCTGCTATTCAGAAAAGAGTTATTGTTGCTCTTGAATGAGGGATTAAAGATGTACTTTTCTTCCCTCATTTGAGGGCAACAATGACTCTTTTCCTCATAGATGTGAAAAGCAGTATGTGACACTCTGTAGTAAAATCATTTGTAAGATATTTCATGTTTTTAGCAGCGAGCCTCATAGACGATGTGAAAAGCAGTATCTGTCACACGATAGCAAAATTATTTCCGTCTTGGGCGTAAACACTTGAATCCCTCGCTACGCTCAAGATTCTACTTTAGAATCCCTCGCTACGCTCAGGATTCTATTGTAAAATCTTTCGCTTCACTCAGGATTCAATATACCGCCCTCGCCGTAAATATATCATTTTGCTCCCTTGAGACACAATCTACTATTTTAAAACCCTAACCGCCTTCTTACAATCCTTGCCTCTTTGGGTTTTTTATTGTAAAATCCTCCCATACAACAAACGCGAGGTAAGGAACTCTTCGTGCGCGAATCTGACAGATAGACGGACAGAAGGAAAACAAAGCATTTTTTTTTCTATTGAGGTTTCGTACCTCAAAATTATGTAGACTGATTACAATGAATGGCTAACGTATAACAAATGTTATCTGTTCTTATGTCCAGTCAATCACGTGTAGTGTAAGTGTATATGGAGCATACATGTGCGGTGATTGGCGATTGTGTCAATTAGTATATGTGATAATCCATATTGAAAGGAACCTTATGGCGGCCGGCACTTACGCCTTTATTGCCGCTGTTCCAATACAATAGTGAATAGGTGTAACGTAAGCGCCTGCCGCCATAAGGTCCCTTTCGATGTGGATTATCACATATATACTAGCATAGCTATCTTACAGTTAATGTCTGTCTGTTACTGCACAGATGAACATAGAACCACTGGGTAACCTATACTCGATCGATAGTATTGTATAAGCTTCTTCACTTACGTCAGAATATGGTGTTATTTTCTATAACTGAAATATACTTAGGTATGCCTGTTCGATCTGACATAACTAGGCTCCACTATCGACAAAAAAAAAAGCATCGTACGTGTACCCCCTAATTTTAATACTAATTAGATAAGCGCATCGCCAACAAACTGCCTCGCAGTTTGGCGAAACTTTAGTCTAAGTACACATTTTGTATTTTTCTTAGAAATAAATAAAAAAAAAAAAAATTCTGACCTTATCTTTGATAGTTTCGATGGAGCTCCGCTGTGCGGGGCTCCTATTCCTTGGGTGGTTTGGTGCCTCTCAGCATTTTGAGACCAAAAGCAATTTATATTGCACATAAACCACTCTTATATAACTGAAACGCTAAGTAATTTGGGCCCCTTTCGCGAGGTATAAACGTAATATTTACGTCTATATGACTAGTGTCAGGAGCTAATGCTAAATATGTTACGTTGCCGCAACCTTTATATGACTTAAAAAAAATTTTTTTTTTATATGACTCAATCTTGCTAGTTGGGAAGCTACAACATTACCCTACCTTTCGCAGCAACAAGAAATTTCTGTCCTTAATTACCTAATGACGTATGGTGTTTACCTTAAACAGCCGAAGACAATAAAAGAAATTATCAAAAAGATGGTGCAATTTAAAAAAATAACAATATAAACATAGGTATGAGTTGCCATGCTCGGCATTAGACTGCAAGACCGGGTGAGGAATGCCGAGATCCGACGCCGCACAAAAGTGCGTGACGTCGGATACGTCATTACCAAACTCAAATGGAGTTGGGCAGGACACCAGGCAGAGTGATGGCAGGTGGACCAAAATAGTGTCAGACTGGTGGCCACTTAGTGGTAAAAGGAGCGTCGGGCGTCCACCGGCTCGATGGGTCGACGATATTAGGAAGATCGCGGGTCACTCTTGGATGAGACTGGCTCAGGACTGGGACGAGTGGCGTACTCGAAGAGAGGCCTATGCTCAGCAGTGGGCGATTACAGGCTGAAAATGATGATGATGATGATGAGTTTAAAAATCTATGTTCATCTTCCGTAGAGAAAATCGCGAATCTCAAACTAGTTTATTAATTTATTGTAGGACTGACGAGGACTGCGTTATAATATTGTATCATATAGCAAGTCTAATTAGGTCACACTTCCATATTGAAAAACTAAATGTCCTAAGTCAATTCTGTTTGATACGCGAGCGTTAATACTAATTACCATAACATTACGTCCTAAATTCGCGTAAACTTTTACTAGTACTTGAGTCCAGCTTGTTTTGAAGTCCAATTAAATCACAACGGGGATGTTTATCGTAAGACGTACATAGATATAATTATACTATTTAGACGTCATGAGTATTGACAATTTGTGATATAATAAGTTAATAACCACAGTAGTACACACGGAATGTCAAG
Source organism: Epiblema foenella (assembly GCA_963556455.1). Lineage (NCBI taxonomy): Eukaryota > Metazoa > Arthropoda > Insecta > Lepidoptera > Tortricidae > Epiblema > Epiblema foenella. Next base: position 29,849,822 of record OY747098.1, on the reverse strand, counting down.
TTGCAAATTGTTTGATAATTGTATGCATATTGTATGTAATGGAAGTCTACAAAAATGTGGAACAAAACGCTTCCGTGCAACTTACTTTCACAAAGGTTAGGGTAAAACATAGGGTCGGTTGCACCGCCATACGATCACAGGCCGGTCATCGTCAAATATGGCGCCGGCAGCTGTCACCCCATAGAAACTTGTCAAACTTTCCATACAATCAGATTTTAACGAACACCGCTTACGATTACTACTTGCTACTTGTTAAAATATGGTTATAAGAAAAGTTTGACAACTTTGACAAATAGAATGACAGCTGCCGCCGCCATATTTAACGTTGATCGGGATGTAGTCGTAAGTCGGTGGAAGCCACCCTTAAACTGTATGATTTTCCAATGTCTTTCCGCTTACATTTGAAGTAAGCATAGACGCACAGAAAAACTCATAGAAATAAAACAATGTCTATTAGGGGATGGGCGTTTATTTTAATTACATAAAGCTCGCTCACAGAAGGTTCTCTGTGTAACAAAATCGATGTTTGACAGCTAACCAAGTTAATTAAATCGCTAATTTAAACACTCGACACAAAACAGCTAAGAACTACACATCAAAACTTTCGATTTAAAAATACATTTTAGTAGGGAGCTACAATGCCACAGACAGACACATACGCACTAATACAAAATACAAAACGTGGTACCCCGCACCCTCGGGCTCGGCGCACGGCACTTATCGTTCCTAGCGCGATCGCCTGCATCGACACCCCGAGGGTGTGCGAGAGTCAAATTGAGCCGAAATGACAAGAGGAACACGCCTGCCCGCTTTTCTAAACATTTTACTTCAGCATATTACACCTGACCTTCACCACTTGGGAAACCTAACATAAGCAGGTTGTCAGTCCACACAAACAGGGTAATCCAATGAAGCTAATTGGAGGCAAATGGCCGCTTCCTGACACCTTTATCTACAAAAACACTTTAATTACTTATGTAAGTGCTATTACTAAGCTATTATGGAGGTTTACAGCGAAAGTCGCAATTCACTCCCTATTATAAGACTCGAAAGTTGGGACTGCGAGGTTTCTACAGAGGATTCTTTCCTAAGTTACTTACATTATAGAATATAGGATGTGTGGCGAGGATGACGAGACAATGGAACACTTACTGTGTGAATGTCACGCCCTTGCCAGACAGAGAATGAATGACTTTGGCAATGGTTATCCTGAACCAATGGAATTCAGAGTACTCCCGCTGAACTCCATCATTCGGTTTGTGGAAATGTTGGAGAACAGCTTGGAGTAGGCATAAAGGAGGGGGCAATTGCACAAAAGATCCCACTGGGATGAAGTGCATCCGCAAGGGCCCTCATCTAAATAAGATAAGATAAGATACTTACATTTAAAGAGCAAAAAAGCGTTGTTGGTAATTAAGTGGTACTAGCTGTGGTAAACACTTTATTGTTATTGCACAAATCAAGTAGGTACATAGTCGAAAACAAACTTAATAATAGATACTTGTACAAAGGTGAACTTATCCCTTTAATCCCTTAAAGAGAGAAGAAGAGATGGAAGAAATCCCTCTCTTCCATCTAACGTTTGAGAAACTGAGAGGACATGCTATATGGCAGACATACTGAACAGCATATAAGAGGCAAAATTGTAATACTAAAAGTACTAAAGTTTTCCGATAAACAGTATATTAGATTAAAGCGAATAAAGATACATTAGATTAGATAATTTATTAAGAATATCAGGGTTACATTCAGTGGCCCAGCTAATGTGGGTGGCACCCGGCGCGGTGGAAACCATGTGGGTAACACCATGCGGCACTGCCCAGAGGGAGCCGCGTCGATGGGTCCCGGGTGTCACACCCAGATCATCTGGGTGTGACATCCAGGATCTGGGCCAGATGGGTGTCACCCGGGACTGACCATCCCCCCTCCGTGGCATGACTTGTATTATGAGCGGAAATCTCTTTCTAATAAAACGGGTTGAATAAAGACTTCCGCGCACAATATAATTTACAAGTTATAAGTCGGTTGCGAAGCGAACCTTGGAGACATTGTGGACTTTCTGAAATTCAGGGTAAACATAAGTTCACCGAAAAAAGGTTGTCATATTGCCATATCGTGGTGTGGGGAAAATAATCAGTTTCGGAAAGGTTCCCTTGTAATTTGGATATATGCAAGGAACTTAAGCCTATATCATTGCGACTTATTAAAAAAAAAGTTTGACATAACTATCGCAAGTTTCAAAACAAGTATTGTACCTATTTATACAGCTAATATGTGAATAAATACAGTTATGCTTAAGAGTAAACAGTAAAATGATTGCATTGCTACAATTAATTGCTACACAGCTGCAAAATAACGGACTTCAGGTAAAATTCAGAAGTAACTAGTATTTCAACCATTCATAGATGACAATTGGCAATTTGTATCAAGTTGACACTCGACACAGCATCACTTGTGCCACATACAAACATGCTATTATAAATCAATTTATTGCTTTTTTAAATTATTTTATGAATCCATAAGTCGCTAAAAATTATATTGAATTAAAAAATTTTTTGGTATAAAATTGCCAGTTTGATACCATATATCTCAAATACGTGAGTTTTGAGGTAAATATAGTATACAGTATACTACATAGGTAAACTTCGTTGTCCATAATAAGATAAACCAAAAAAAAACACGATAAAACGGAGTTACAGATCGTCGGTCATTGGAAGCCAGGGGTTAAGTGCATTTTGCGATAACGACCGAGGTTATGTAATACTAGGCATGATTTTATCAAGGGTGTCGATAAGCTATCGGCTTAGGCATTGAATAGATCGATAAACGATAACAAAATAACCTTTAAAGCCGTGACAATACGGATGAGTCATGTTAGAATTTATAACATAGTGATGCTATATGGATAGAAACCCATGAAATGATCACAATAAAGCCGACGACCGCTTTAGCCTAGTTGGTAGTGACCCTGCCTTCGAAGCTGGAGGTCCCGGGTTCGAATCCCGGTCAGGGCATGTATTTGTGTCATGAACACGAATATTTGTTCCCGAGTCTTGGATGTTTTCTATGTATTTAAGTATCTATTTATCTATATAAGTATGTATATCGTTACTTGGTACCCATAGTACAAGCTTTGCTTAGTTTGGGACTAGGTTGATTTGTGTAAGATTGTCCAAAAAATATTTATTTATTTATTTATAAAGAGCAAATTAATTAAAATCGTAAATAGATATGGTACTACAAATATTCGCAAAAACGTTATTTTTTGTTTATTGGACAAATGTAAAATGAAAGTTATCAATATAATTCTCATGTTTCACTAAAAAAAAAACTGTATGACAACTATTTATGTGTACTATGTGTATGTGTCTATGTATGTTCTTAGTTAAATGTTATTGTTGTAATTATTAGTAGGCTTCATATGTATTAACTCTGCAGCACCTGCTATGAATAGTTCTGATTAGATTTCCGCTACCCTAAGGTTGTCTGGAAGAAATCGCTCTTTAGCGATAAGACCGCCTGTTGTTTGCCTCTTCTCATTGTGTTTTTGTACTGTACTGTATCCTTTGATTGAGGTGTGCAATAAAGAGTATTTGTATTGTATTGTATGTATTGAAATATGATAAACGGGTCACTCACGTCATTAAGGTCGAGTATCGCTCGACATGATTCAACATGCATCACGACATGTTAGCAACTACGTACATAAGGTCATGTATAAGTAACGTGACGTAATGTGGGGGTCGAATTTGCACGACGTCCGTAGGGAGTACCCACCGGTAATATTAACTAAATTAGCTTCTGCGAACCGCAGACACTTGTTGGCCCCTAGATCCTTTAGGGATCCACCAATTTTTGGTTCACACCAATTGGTGGTCTGGCCTTCAGTGCCTTTACCATGAGTTTGCATGACCGTACTCGCTAGCGACTGCGTAACTGTTACCGTCCTTGTTGGCCGAACTAGGATAAACCTACATATTGTCAATACCCTCCATCTATTATTTAAAACGTTTAGGAGAGCATCACAATACAATACAAATACATATATTACCATAACACAAAAAATACAAAAACAAAAGGTATGCAACGACTTATAGATAGGTACATATTTTTTAGTATTTAGGTAATGGGTACCAATCTCAGCATATGCTGAGCATGCAACCCTGCGCTGATTTTCAAATTGGTCCCTATGACAGGATTGATCGCAACCCTACGAGCATTCACATACGATATAGTACATATATATTTAAAAAAAAGGAAAATGCACGTGTACCATGGATTATTTAAATCTTGTAATCTTGGTTGTGGTTGTTGATGTGGAAGTTTGTGTTTGTTTTTTTTGAGTAGGTACGAATATGTGTCTGTAGTGTTGTGAATGAGAATGTAGCTTTGGTTATTCAGTGTGAGTTTTATTTTTGCCGCTGCGATTCAAGTAGATTTGTTTGCGGATGGCTGGATGCTTGTCGAAAGAGAATGTCTGAAACTTTGTGAGAGTCTTACGTAGTACCTAATTGACATTAATGAATTTTATATTTCATGGTTTATTGTTTCGTATTTAATGTAATAATGTATTGTTGACATAATTTGTAAGAAATCTGTAATGCCTTAGGACTATCCTGTAATATTGCACTTTTCTAATAGTTGAATAAATAAATAAATAGATGCATTTTCATCATTTTCATCAATCCTGCAAAAACGATTTTTTTTAGCCCTCATGGGTATTTTATCCTAAGCAGTTTCAGTCTAGGGATCAGTTCAATGTAGATAGGCCTTGAAGTTACCCCGCATAATGTGGCGAATTTTGGAACACGGCAGTGTCCTCACCAAATCAAATCAGAGGGCACTACCAAGAAAAGGTTGAAAGAGACCCTTTCCTTGTTTTTTTTATCCCTACGGCACAATTTAAACAGAACGCCATCTGTGACAAAAAATGTTACTAAAGCGCTCGTTGCTCCCTCCATAAGAGGGTAACTTCTTACACGCTCGTATGAACTTACTTCATTTTACTGACAATGAGTTGCGTTTACAAAGTACGCGCGCATGCTATGTGTTTATATTTAGTTTAGTTTAGTAACGCTTCATACACCGCGTAGGAAGCACGTTCCGTGCTGTTTCATACACAATAACTACACGTTACGGTTCTGAATGAATCGAACGGGAACCTAAATTTGATAATAACGGTTATACATAACGTTTTACGAGTTATTACAGTCGAATTTCTGTTGGGTGCTCTTAGATTTTTGTTCTAAATTCAAACATTTCAACATTGTTCTCAAAGTTATGTTTTTATGCGGTACGAATGAAGTTTGAGGTTATGTTCGCGTGATAAACTGCAAAATACACAAGTTATTGTATAATTAAATATTAAGTTATAATGAAGAATTCTGAAGACCATAAATTGGAAGACGGACAAGATGTTAACGACGTTACATTCGAGGATGCGTTTGAGCAAACAGGTACTTAAACTTTCAGTAATATATCAGATTACGTCACTGTAGGTACCTATTCTTGTAAATAGAATATATATATCGGTCAATTAAATATTAATAATGAATCTATCTGTTTTCCATGTATCTATAATATGTGAACTAGTGGTTGTCATAAAAAGTGGCATGTATATTAGTGAGGATTTATAATTCTATAGATGACTATAGAATTACGATCACAATAAATACACGGCGTAGGTATGAACCTACGGAGAACCTACAGAACGGAGAAGGTATATGCGTTTAGGGTGAGAGGTTGTTTCTGTTCATTCCATTACATGTATATATATTTTGGACTGTAAGTACTCCCATAGTAGTATTTTTATTGCGATAGTGGTTGACTGTCAAATCAAATGTCCAGTATTTGACACATAATCTGATTACACCACTCACCTCCATTCCATCTGAGGATAGCTTTATTATGATGTTATTTAACTTACCTACGGAAATACTCCACACGGAGCTCACTATAAAAACTTCAATTAAATGCGAGTCGCTTTCGTAAAACTAGTTCCTATGCCATATTAGGAATCACAGCCACAGCGGATTACGTGTTACAGCTCCTTAGGCTACAACCGGGAAAACTTTAGGAGATGATGATATTAAATATAAGGTACAAGACTTTGAGGACCATTTAAGAAGATTTAAGACCGTGCAACGAGAAATATCGCGTTCTTTGAAACGCTGTTCTGCTTAGTCGAAGAAACAATGAAGATTGTTTTTCAGATAATATATGATTCTTAACTATATGACTGTGTTTCTGATAATAGCCGAAACCTAATTGCTTAAAATTTTCTCTATAGGAAAAAAATCCAAAGTTGAGTCTTTATACTCCTATTTTACTCAGCCTACTAAAACGACGCATTACTAAGCGATACAATCACGTTAAAATTATGGTATTACACCTCATCTAAACTTTGTCAAGAGGAAATTTAAAAAAACTGCATACAGTCAGGTATTCGTTGAAATTTGTCTAAAAAAGTCGTTCCCGAAGGGTGTTGCAATGTTGCATCCCGTATTGTCGTGCGTGAAAGACATATGCGTGTCTTTTTTACGAGGGGCGTGGCTGGCCGAATCAAGGCATCCCCTTAAGGTCAAGTTCACAATTAGGCGAAGTAAACTGTCAGATAAGATAAGACTAAAATTATTATTGAAAGCTATGACCTTTCAACTTTCCGACTACTGAACGCTCATTAAGCAAGACAAAAATAGTATTTACATATGATTTTTAGCCCTTTAAATACGAATAAATCATAAGATTTCGAAAGTTATTTCAATTTGACAAATTCGGAGCATATTAGATTGAGTGAAACACTACCATTTTCGATGTTTTCGGTATTACACTAGAGCTGGGTCGTTTCGACTTTTTCCGTGATACGAAACGTAACCGTTTCTTATCACATAACTGTTTTGAGAAGCAGTTTCAAAAGTAACTGGTTACGCCGTGCGTCGCCGGTCGCCGAACGTAACGAAATGAAACGAAACTACTGGTACAAACAAACGAAACGACTGCGTACGTTTCTCCGTGTGTTGCATTTTTACCAGAGATGTACAAAATGGTTTTAAAAAAGCATTTAAATACAAAATGCAAAATACTTTTCAGATTTACTATTTCAAATGCAAAATACCAAATAGTTTTGCGTTTTGTATTTCAAATGCTAAATGCAAAATAGGTATTTTCAAAATACTTTTTCAAAATACTTTTTCAAAATAAAATACCTTTTGACCAAATCGAATGACATTTTTATTTGTTTTAGGTTGAGATACAATGCCGAGCCGAATGCCACCTTATGCATGACATTTTGGTCATATTTATCAGTACGCGTATCAATAAATTCTGTTATGTTATTAATAATAATAATACTCACTTAAAATAATGTAAAAAACTAGACTAACGAAAAGATAGCCATGGCTTCATTTTGTGAATTGTGTCGCCATTTATTTCGGTTGATTGTGCATCTAATTCTTATTTTATTTTTATTACACTTGTCTTTTATTAATAAGTTGTTTACATTATCTAAATTATCTTGTTGTAGTACAGTACATAGCCGTTCCAGTATTGTAGGGATAACAACAACACTTCAATATCATAAAAGTAGGTAATCAAATCAAATCAGTAACCACTTCACCAGCACCAGCACCAGCAAACAATAAATCCGTGAAATCGAATCGTCGGCGTCAGCGGCGTTGCGTTTTTACAGCCATAGATAATGTTCGTCGTTTTCGTTTGACATTGACACTAGTCAGACATAAGGAGCGCACTCTGACCAAAGAAGAAAAACGCAGTGTAGGGTTCCGTAATTGCCCGTCCATCACGTCACCGGTCATATGCGGAATTACGGACCCGTAAAAGGGTTTTTACTGATCTCAGTACTGATGTTGTACTTTTTTGAGATGTTGTGTTGTATACATATTTTTGCCCTTTACGGTAATATATTGCTTAGCTGAGATAAATTCATCGTATATACTACTACCATGATTTTTTTCACATGCCTAGTAGCTACCGTTTAGCCGGCAGGGGGGGATACGACCATAGAAAAAATTATCACTTCAAAGCTTAATATCACGCCAACCGATTCTTGAATCAAAAAATGCTTTTAGAAACCTATTTAATAATATTTTTGAAAGAGCTATCCAAAGATACCCCACACGATGGGGATTGGAAGAAAAAATAATTGCACCACCACTTTACATGTAGGGGAGGTACCCTAAAAAAATTTTTTTTAATGATTTTTTTTCTACCGTTTTGTCGGCGTCATTGATATGTATACTCATGCCAAATTACAGCTTTCTAGTACTAACGGTTACTGAGAAAAGCGGGGGACGGACGGACATGGCGAAACTATAAGAGTTCCTTGTTTACTACGGAACCCTAAAAAGGGCACACATGGCTAGAAGGCGCCTCTATCGGTCAAATTCGGCAATACAAGCGTCATTCGTTCATTTCATTTTGTTTGACTGGTAATCTGGCTAAACTTAATCACAAAGTATTTTGCATTTTGAAATGAATATTAAAATGCAAAATACATCTCAAAAGGTATTTCAAATAAAATACAAAATGCTTTTTACTAAAAGGCATTTAAATGCAAAATACAAAATAGGTATTTTGCATTTTGTATTTGCATTTTAAATAGAAGTATTTCAAATAAATCGCATCTCTGATTTTTACGTTATACCAATTTCGTTTGGTTGTAAGTAAGTTGTAAGAAACAAGTACATACGTGAGTTTATATTTACGTTTTGCAATCAGTTATCGAATTACGTTTTCATGTTTTGCGTTGCAACTGTAGAATCATTTTGTGCCGCCTCCTGGTCATCGGTTTTTATAGAAACAGTTTTAAGTTCTAACAAGAAACTGTTTCTCCGTTATTGTACGAGAAACTGTTTTTCGAAACGCTTGCGGAAAAAAACGCCCAGCTCTAGCATGCACCTAATTTTAATTTTTTGTCGACCGGTTTAGCCTAGTGGGTAGTGCACCTGCCTGTGAAGCTGACGGTCCTGGGTTCGAATCCCGGTCATGGCAAATATTTGTGTGATGAGCATGAATATTTGTTTCTGAGTCTTGGTTGTTTTCTATGTATTTAAGTATTTATATCTATTAAATATATCGTCGTCTAGTACTCATAACACAAGCCTTCTTGAGCTTACTGTGGGGCTAGTTCGATTTGTGTAAGATTGTCCTCTAATATTTATTTATTTATTTATTTAATGGTACCCGATAAATTGGGCGAAAGATCAGTAAGTATAGTAAGGCCTTAAATAATATCGATTAGAACAGCACTGGCCATACTGTGGGCATTTTGAGTTGTCAAACAACTTCGCTACGACTCGGAAACTCGAACATGAACTCTAGGTACTTGGAAAGGAAACGGTAAATTGGCAATTCGGCCGTAAGGATCGCACATCGCACCATGTCCGCCGCACCATGCCTAATCATGTTTTTCTATTAAACATATGTGTATGTTGGGTACGCGGTAAGGAAAAACAGCCAATGTAGCAGTAGCTGAGTCCTGAGCGTGGTGAGGGGTTTAAGCGCGCCCAAGAGAAAAACGGTTTTATCTCTAACACACTATTTTTCTCACCTCTAGTGAGACAATAAAGGAAAACCAAGCCAAGCACGCCACAGGTTGAGGGGTAATTAGAAGAGTGCAATGATTTAAAGATTCATCAGCACAAGGGATACCCACGGTAGCTCAGTTAGTTAAGAGCAATGGACGGATTCTGGAGGTCGTGGTTCAAATCGCACTTGTGGTGACAAATTTTTCTCTTCGATTGAAAATGTAATGTCAGAATGACAATTGTCAAAGACTCACAGGTATATAATTTTCTCACGTTATCTCTACTTATATGTACATGTTAGTGAGTAGCATTTTTATAAGTCATGTGATGGAAAAACGTATACTTGTTAATGGCTTTCGCGTGTGACACATTTTCAATTGTCTGTTTTAGTAGTTACTCTTTACTGCGCATACTCTTTGTACGTATTTGTACATACACCGTTGGCGTTAATAACCCGAAAGATTTTAAACCAACTATTTTAGAGCCTAATTAGAGTATATGAAGTTATATAACATGTAGTCCAAAAACCCATACTTTAAGAGATATTTATTTAAAACAAATCACAAGTTAATAAATCTCCATTCTAACATACCCTAAAGTCACCCCAGTTTCACTTAATTAAGTATGTTATCTATCCTAAAAAAAGGTTTAACTATCGAAAGTTTTGTTCTGTTCTCAATCGCGAGAGTGAAAACTATTTACTTTTACTGATAACTGGCTGATAGTTTGAAATTGATATCACTAAAATGGCAATGCTCGCTCTCTGTTTCTCAACTTGAGATTCATTAAACTCGCTCACTCTCTGAAGTAAAGGTTTGTTCACAAAGAAGCGGTCAATTAATATGATTTAATTTATACTGAAATAGTAATTTAATTAAGACACGTAATGACCTACGCTGATATAGCATTATTTCCTCGTACTGTCGTCAAAAATACGTGGTTTAAATCTTTCGGGTTATTAACGCCCACTGTGTATAGGTACCTGGGTTAATAAACTGCAGCAAACGTACACTTTGATTACTTACTATTACAATTTAAACTGAAATTTAAACCGGACACATATATACCCTATTCGTTCCGGTACCGCCGCACACCGGGTAGAGTCAGTCCGACCCAGGTCGGGCTTAGCTGAGTTTCTTGCTGGACTCTTCTCAGCTAGGCTAGGTTTAGTGAACCAGCGATAAAACTCCCAGTAGCTCGATTCCACACAACTCACATTCGGTTGAAACCGCTCAACCAATCTCATTGGACCGCAAACTCTGCATTCCAGTGTTCCAAACTACACTCATGGTCGTGTCGGAGGTTTTCCCCAGGCTACTCTCCAACCGCGCACTCCTATCGCTTTATTGGGCCCGGCCTATAAAGCCATAGTCAGGTTCAAACAAAAGATTTAAACCGGATTAGATACCATACTTTAACAAATATTATTAAAAATAGCTCCGTCTCTATCTGCATTATACACGTAATTAATAAATCTTATGAAATAGAGATGTCTGCTTGTGGATTAATGTATGTTATGAAACTAGGTCAAAAGTACTATTAAACGATAAACATCATATTGACTGCACTATATTGCAATATCTGAAGTGAATCTTATTACTTCAATGACTAGACATACTTTAGATACGTATATAGTCAAATTCTCTTGAGCTGCTATAGGTACAATACCTATATACCGTAAACTGGGGTGACTTTACGAAAAAACGGAGCCATTTTGATAGATTTAAAACACTTATATAATCATCAATAATTATTTCTAATCTGATTCAGTTTAATAAATGATTAGGAAATTTACCAAGCTATTTCATTGACCTCATGCTAACCAAATTTAAATAATATACGGTATAAAAAGTGGATTTTTAAAGTCGCCCCTCAATTTGAAAGTAACGCCTGTTGACTGTACTTGCTTATATCGGGTTTGTCCTGGAAAATAACACTTCTTGTATATTTTTTTGAACGAACGATCGCGAAGCGCGATCGAATTTTCTAATCGTGTCTGATTCAGCTTGTGCAATAGAGGGATCGGATACCGGTATTTTCTCCATAGAAAAATACCGGTATTATTACGGTCACCGGTTCATTATTTCGTTTTTAATGGTACAATCTAATAATACGACGTTGTTACCTAAATACATGATTCAGCCCTACGTAAAGAGCAAAAAATAATCCAAAATATTGGGCTAATTCAGGGTTTTTTAAAAATACCGGTATCGGTCCCTGCAATAATGCTTGCGTATGTCGGCTCGGCGAATGTTCAGATTAAATTCTCTACGTACAGAACCCCTAGTATAAGTTTTTTTTAAACGAAACAAAAGCGAATGCGTTTGCTTTTGTATGGCAATTCGAGCAGCGCCTCTGGTGGCTATTTTTTTTGCAATACAAACTGAGACTAACGCAAATGGGTTCGTTTGTGTTTTGTTTCGAAAAACTTATGCTTATGCTTTCGCATTTTTCAACCGATTCTAGTAAAATTTTGTCAGCAGGTTCGATAATTTCACATAGTTATATGGAACTTTGTTGTCGATTCAGTTTTTGGAATCTTTTTTCGTTTATTTTATCGCGACGTCTATATATAGCTCGTAGAGGCATAACTTAGGTTCCAGTAGATACTAGATTAGCTGGACCATGGTTTTTTAGACTTGTTTGGCCCCATTAGCACTAATTATCTACGGGACTTAATAAACCAATCATGGCGTTTTTTTACTACGTGGCTAACAGTTAGGAAAATAAAGAATAATAAATAAATAATTTTTGGACAATCTTACCCAAATCAACCTAGTCCCAAACTAAGCAAAGCTTGTACTATGGGTACCAAGTGACGATATACATACTTATATAGATAAATCGATACTTAAATACATAGAAAACATCCAAGACTCACAAATAAATGCCCTGACCGGGATTCGAACCCGGGACCTTCAGCTTTGAAGGCAGGGTCACTACCAACTAGGCTAAAGCGGTCGTCAACTTTGAAGTGTTTTGGCTTTTACCACTTTAAAAACCGGCCAAGTGCGAGTCGGAATCAATAAAACGCTATCACGATGAACTAGTTTTACGCAGACGAAGTCGCGGGCAAAAGCTAGTTATTATATAAACGTAACCTAAATTGCAGGTGATTGTTGAAAATGATTAACCACAAAAGCCTTGAACCAGCGTGTACTTTACGCTAGTATTCAAAATGACAAACCAAGTAAGTTGACCTCCGATCAGGTACAGTTACTTTGAATCCGTGGGTCAAGTTGTAGTAGTGGTGTTTGAAGACAGTTTGTAATCCGAGTAACGTCTCCCACGGCTCAGGACTATCAGTTTACACAATAATAATGACATTATTGACTAATAATGATAACTGGCACGATGGCAGTTACTATTACTGTTTGTCTCATCAATATGATTACCTATCATGATCATATCAGTCGAAAGACGTCCACTGCTCGTTACATTTATTTATTACTAGCGACCCACTTCGCACGGGTGCACTATTTAATGGATGTTATTATACATATAAACCTTCCTCTTCAATCACTCTATCTATTAAAAAAAACCGCATCAAAATCCGTTGCGTAGTTTTAAAGATTTAAGCATACATAGGGATATAGGGACAGAGAAAGCGACTTTGTTTTATACTATGTAGTGATGATAGTCTCCAAGTAAGTCGGCTGTGACGTACGGACGGACGGACACTATAAGGGTTCCGTTTTCACCATTATACGCATTATTTTGTTAAATACAGACTAAAGTGCAAACTAAACTACCCTACAAATACAAATACAAACATTTATTCTGCAAATAGGCCACAAGGGCACTTTTACATGTCAAACAGATTTTCTTCCAGGAAATGGTCCATACACAAACACTATTAACGTCAGCCGACCAGTTCCCGCCAAATTGTCCATACTCATACTCATTACACATCAAAAGTTTTATACATTTTGCAGGTTGTTTTAATACTAAATGTTATATAATTCGTTTAATTCAATATAAATAAGTAAATAGTAATGTCAAGTTTCCATTATAATTAGGTGATTCGAAAATATATTAATATTAAATGTCACATAATTCTTTAATGTCATAAAAAGCGTTTCTAACGAGCCATTTTTTTAATTCGCTATAAAAACTACAGTCATTTCTTGTCCTTAATACGATCCGAAATGGCATTGTATATTTTTGGACCAATAATATACACAAAGGATTTTAAAATAGGATTTGACTGGTTCAGACAATGTTTTAACATATTTTGTGTCCTCTCATTCGGAATGAAAGGCAGTGTTTAACTCGGGTGAAACCACCCATTTCAGCCTCGAGTTATTGGAGCTCAAACGTAGTGAGAATATAGACAAATTATTCAAATGGTGCCTAAATAATATTAAAAGGATCTATTAAATACCTATGATATATAATGATAACAGAGTTTAGTGGCTGATAGTGTTGTTTAATGGTTGATATGTTTTTAGCAAGTGACAAAGACAATACAAAAGAATATAAACAAACCGTTTCTAAGTAAGTTTAAATGTATGACAAGTACGTAATACCGATTACTTCTAAACGGCCAGCAGGTACATATGCCACCTCCAATAAATAAGATGTACTATGACGCTAAGGAACATTTTCAAAGTAATGATATAACATGACACGATACTTACCATACGTGATGTGCTTATTATTTTATTTATTAACAATCATTTATTTTAATTTAATATAATATTAGTTGACATAACTGTTCTCTGATCTCTCAAAGCATGACATTGAAATTTATTTATTCTTTTTCATTTTAATATTGACTTCTCATACATTTTTTTTTCTCTTACTAGAAATAGAACATTAAGATTCAATGACATGCTAATAGAATAATACTGTACGCCATATAATGGCTGATTCTGAAGAACTTTTGAATTATTTGTCACCTTTTTCAATACACTTTCATACAATAAATTATTTGTATTTGTATTTGTAGATATCTCGTCTGAAATGGGTGATTTCAACCCTTGGTTAACAATACTTGGTTACTTGGTTCGTTGGCTATTTGACCATTCATTATTAGCCGGTAGCAGCTTAACAGGCGAGCAAATATGCATATTTAAACGTCGTAGTAAAATAACACTATAAAGATTGGAAATCGTACGGTTGCAGTACAATCAGGGTCTTTCGTGCCACTCCGGCGCACATGATAATCTTTAGATGTGTCGAAGGTTATTGCATTTAATTAAAGCGCTTTTTATACATAAAATACTTTGGCGATCACTGATTAGGGGCCTAGGACTCACGGACCCGGACGACGTAATCACAGCGTCCATCGAAAGATGGAACGTTGCGCTTAGGGCGTCCAACTCTGACACGACGCGTACACTTAGGCATTCCCGCCGGCGGGGACGTCCACTGCGCGATCACGACAACGCAGACACATATAGTCCCTATTCGTCCCGGTACCACCGCATATCGAGTAGTCAGTCCGACCCAAGTCGGGCCTCGCTGAGTTTCTTGCTGGACTCTTCTCAGCTAAGCTAGGTTTAGTGAACCAGCGACAAAACTCCCAGTAGCTCGATTCCACTCACACCTCAGATTCGGTTGAAGCCGCTCAAACAATCTCACTGGATCGGAAACTCTTAGAGTATTGCAGTGCTTTAAACCGCCCGCGTGGTCGTGTCGGAGGTTTTCCACTTCAAAAGAAAAAAAAAGTTTATCGAAGTAAATATGTAGTATATTCAAGTCAATTACTGTTTCTCATGCAAAAATCACTTCAATCGTAGTCGTCGTCGTGTCATACCATTGACCCCATAATTCCAATATATGTATATTGGCCCTTATAGGGTATTGCCCCCGTAAGGATCTGAACCGGTTAGGATCCTGGGTGCATTAACCTGGGCCACGATTAGTTTTTTCTGTGGGCAGTATATCTGGCATGACCGTGAAGACACGAAAGTTCAATTAGCAATATTTAATGGTAATGTCGGTGCCTTCATTAAGAAGGGCTCATTTTTAGGGTTCCTTACACAATGCCTATACTTAACTATAGAGTTTTTAATTAATTCTATTTTTTACGCTTATTTATTACTAATTTCTGGGGGTCTACTCCGAATTTCGAAATACGAACTTCGTATAGTGCCGTCCCTTTTACTCTCGTGTTATACACTATATGAGTGAAAGGGACGGCACGATACGAAGTTCAGTGTAGACCCTCTGTTGTCCATTGTTCGTCCGTCCTTCCGTCTCTGTCAGCGGGCTGTATCTCATGAATCGTAATGTAATAGGTAGACAGTTGATTTTTTTTACAAATAAATAACAAAAATAAAATAAACTAATTAATTTAATACAAAATGGTGGGATAGGCGGACAACATCATGCAGACCTTAAACTTTATGATGGCGATGACTAGACCCTTCTGTCAAGCGAAGACTATTGGTAATCATCATCATCATCATATCAGCCGAAAGACGTCCACTGCTGGACATAGGCCTCCCCCAAAGAGTGCCATAATGACTAATCCTGCGCCACCCGCATCCAACGGACTCCCGCGACCTTTACCAGGTCATCAGTCCACCTTCTGGGGGGCCTACCCACGCTGCGCCTTCCGGTCCGTGGTCGCCACTCGAGAACCTTCCGGCCCCAACGGCCATCGGTTCTACGTGCAATGTGCCCCGCCCACTGCCACTTAAGTTTAGCGATTCGAAAGGCTATATCGGTTACTTTGGTTCATATTGGTAATAATAGTTAAACATCTGATTACCGGTTACAGGACACGGGCGGTTCAACCACCTGGTGCTATTCACCAGTGGACTGATCATGCTGAACGTCTCAATGGAATCCCTCGGCATGAGCTACGTCCTCACCTCGGCCAAGTGCGAGCTGGACCTCTCGGAACAGCACAAGGGGATGATCAGCGCTGCTGCTTTCATAGGTATGTACTAGCTGTTCGACAGGCTGCCCATGATCATTGCTGAACATCTCCATGAATTTTCTACATAATATGCGTGCTAACCTTATCTTCTTTTTTCTTTTTTTTTCGACGGGGGTAAATCCGTTATGGATACCTCCGCACCGTGGGGGCGGCGCGGTGGTTATGTCAGACTTGCACCGACTAAAAACCCCCGCTTGTCCTCCTCAACCCATTTCGGGCGGCTCTGGGATCTCCTACGGAACGCACCAGTGTCGCGCTAGAGTCCACTTATGTGGGTCCTGCTATGTTTCTATGACGATCGTAGCCCCCAACTACGACCGTCTACGACCCCGAGGACCCCCTTTTAGTCGCCTTCTACGACAGGCAGAGGATACCGTGGCCATATTCTATGCCCGGGCTACAGGGCAATGCTAACCTTATCTACCCAACTACGAATTGTCTCAGAACAGCACAAGTGATGATCAGCTCTGCTGCCTTCGTAGGTATGTAATAATCGTTCATGCGGAATGGTGAACTTCTCCAGGAAGTCCCTTGGCATGATCCACGTGCGAATCTTATTCCAACTGTGAACTGCAGCTCTTAGAACACCACAAGGGCATTATTAGCGCTGCTGCCTTCATAGGTCCATAGGTACTAACTGTTGACCAGGCTGGTGATGCTGAATGTGTCCATGCAATCCTTTCTTTGGCATGAGCTACGTCTTCACTTCACACATAAAGGCATGATCAGCGCTGCTGCCTCCATAGGTATGTACTAATTGTTCACCATGCTGATCAAACTGAACGCCTCCATGGGATTTCTGGGCACGAGCTACGTCCTCACTTCCAACTGTGAGTAGGACCTCTACGAACAGCGCAAGGGTATGATCAACGCTGCTGCCTACATAGGTATGTAGCAACTGTAGTCTGACACCAGCGGGCTGACCATCCTGAACCTGTCGATGGATTCCCTCGGGATGAGCTACGTCCTCACTTCCAGCTGCGCGCAGCTGTGAGTAGGATCTCTACGAACAGCGAAGGGTATGATCAGCGCTGCTGCCTACACAGGTATGTAGTAACTGTAGTCTGACACCAGCGGGCTGACCATCCTGAACCTGTCGATGGATTCCCTTGGGTTGAGCTATGTGCTCACTTCGGTCAAGTGTCAGCTGGATCTCTCCGAACAGCACAAGGAACAGGCTGGACATGCTGAATGATGTAATCTTATAATTAACCTTTAGGTGCCCAAGCGATTAAGGGTGGGTTGCACCAAACCGTCTGTAAACGTAAGCGGTGTTCGTTAAAATCTGATGTATGGTAAGTTTGACAAGTTTCTATGGGATGACAGCTGCCAGCGCCATATTTGACGATGGCCTGTGATCGTATGTTGGTGCAACCGAGCCTTAATCCAAGTATGTATCTACTTGTAAACGGAACATACACAGTAACAGTTATACGAATGGCGAAAGTTCGCCTGCTTGGCATTTAATCTATGGCTGGAAAATTAATAGAATTTATTATCAGCTACCGGTCTACAGAACACGTTTTAAGTGTTATAAGAGAACATTAATCTCGCTCTAAACTAGCCTCTATTAGCATGAAAAGTCATTAGAAAGGACAAAAAGATTATGGCCATACAGTTCGACCACCAAACTTCAGATCTATGTCGTAACTCGGTACTGTTTTGACATATACTCGTACGTCTAATTGTTTTTTTAAAAGCCGAGCCTTAGGCCGGGTTTTATAAAGATCCGTTAGACCAAATGTCAGATCAAATTTCAGCAACTCAGTACATTTTTTGACATAACAAACCGATATAAGGTCTAACGGATCTTTATAAAACCGAGCCTTAAGCTACCTAATTAACTGACTCCAATGGCATACCGATTACCGACCTAAAGCGAGTCTTTAGCGTTTTTGTCTGATTCTATACTTACTCCTTGTCACTATTTGTCCCGAACCGAGCCGAGATTTACTCAACAATATGAAGTTCAAATTTTAGAATAAAGGAAAAATTTAAAAATTTAGGCACCGAGCAGGATTCGAACCTGCGACCTCCCGCCTCCCTTAAGGCGTTTGTATAAAATATAGTTTATGTTAGCAGCGGTACTGCTTAATACGAAAGAACGATTGATGAATTTGGGACTGGGTGGCGATTGCACCTATAGCTCAGTTGGCTAGAGCGACTGGCCGCGAGTGCCGGGAGGTCGCAGTTTCGAATCCTGCTTGGTGCCTAAATTTTTAAATTTTTCCTTTATTCTAAAATTTGGGTATGGGACGGCGCATCGCAACTGACGATTCTCAATATGATTTGAGACGTTAGTGCCGTTAATGAAGCATGAGTCTTCTGGTAGATGTCGCTGTACGCCTCCCTTAAGGCGTTTGATGGAAAAGAAACCATGAGATGATCAGTTACACCGACCGTATGTCTAGACAGCGCAACCTATTATTTATGCCAAATTATTGTCTCAAACAAACTGCTCGAAGTCCTTTTTACATGTGTATAAAAATATATAATAAATTACCTTTGGACATCAAGGAGCTTCTTTGAACTTATTTAAAAGAAAATTGTTTCTATGGCTTTGCAACAAGTGTTTTTACTCTGTGAATGAATATTTAAAACTATGACATTTAATTATTATTTATATGACTTACCTCTACAATGTAAATTTATTTAATAAGGCTTGACATCTAGAAATAAACAGTTTATTTATTTTTTGATTTAACCTTAAAAATCTAGCATAATATTATGTAACATTGCATCTTTTAAATTAATTGGTTACGCATAGTTCTCACTAAAAAAATTTGCATGCTACCCTAAGCAGAGTATGGCTGATCTCAATCCTAAGATTAACACCGATATGTAATGTAACCTGTACTCAGCAAATAAATTCATTTCATTTCATTTCATTTCATTTCATTTGTATAAAATATAGTATGAAGTTCATTGTTCCAGGTATAGTATCGACCTCATTCCTATGGGGCTACCTGGGCGACCGCGTGGGCCGGCGCGCGGTCATGCTGCCTGCGATGCTGGCCTCAGCTGTGTTCTCTGTGGCCTCGGCATTCGCCAGTGACGTGTGGACGCTGTTCGGCCTCAGGATCCTGACAGGATGTTTGTAAGTTGGCGTACTCATTTTATCTACTCTTACTCATACTCATACTCATTATTCATAATATTGTTAAAAATATTACATGTCACATTACAATTTTGCACAATATATATAAAGTAACATTATCTTAGTACAATCATTATTAGATACAATGTGAACAAATTGTTGTTAATTATTATAAATGTCAGTGAATAGCCATTATTAATTAATTTATACATGTCAAATATAATTTATTTAATTAATTAGCGTTATAAAAGTCATTTAATTTGTAGAACGCATGACCGATTAACCAGTTTTTTAACTTCTTAGTAAAAGTGTTAGGGTTGTCGACTGTTTTGATGTGGATTGGTAACATATTATATACTTATGTGATCTCTCGCCGCCGTGGCTTGGGATTTAAAACATCCGGGCGGGATATTAGTGTAGTCTAGTTCACTATCTACTACTACACTACTACTACCACTACTACTACTACTACTAGTGTGTGTGTAGTTCACTATCTATATGATCTCTGGCCTCAGCAACGTTAGTGACGCGTGGAAGGTTTTTGGACTCACTAAGTTGTGACTCAGACACCGTGTTCGTTGTTGTTGATTCGGTCTCTGGTGTGTGCCAAGTTTTCTGTGGTCACTGGCCTCAGCATTTTCCACGCTGATGATGCTCAGGTTTTGATGCATATTTATTCAATTGGGATGTAGACTCAAAATTTGACTAATCCATAAGACAAATCCAAAAAAAACAACGCAAGAAAATATACCAAATGGTGAAAATCTTTTATTTATTTATTTATTTATTAAATATATATATATCACTTAGGTACAGATAAATCCAACACGTGATACATATTACACTACAGTATTACACACACAAAAAATAAAAGAACAAAAATACAAATAGAAATATAACTTACTAAAAGCAACTACATACATACAATTATACATATAGGTACATTTAATCTTAACTAACAGGAAACGATAATAGTTTATGTATCTTATACAAATATCCCAAAATATAACGAAGCTACAACCGTTCTAATGTTGTTGGTTAGAGAGAAAGCGCGACAGATCAGTGACGTCATTTACCACGAACGCCATTATTAAATGACGATCGTTCCAATACAAAGGTGCGTTTTGCGGAAAAGGGTCAGAGAATGCCCCCTAAAATTTTGAAGACTAATAATTATGTCTTTTGAGTTAATATTTTCGCCATTTCATGAAGGTAATTTTACTCTTTTTCGAGAAAATTCGAACTTATTGTTGACGTTGACGACCGCTTTAGCCTAGTTGGTAGTGGCCCTGCCTTCGAAGCTGGAGGTCCCGGGTTCGAATACCGGTCAGGGCATGTATTTGTGTGATGAACACGAATATTTGTTCCTGAGTCTTGGATGTTTTCTGTGTATTTAAGTATCTATTTATCTATATAAGTATGTATATCGTCACTTGGTACCCATAGTATAAACTTTGCTTAGTTTGGGACTAGGTTGATTTGTGTAAGATTGTCCAAAAAAATATTAAATATTATTTATAAATATTTATATTTATTATTTATTCTCTTATCTGGTGTCAATATCCCTAATATTTGGATTGTATACTCAATGCGCAAATGTATGGTTCTGTAGACCACATAATGAAATAGATATAAAGTAAATGCAACAGTCATGCAATATTATTATAATGCACCAACTAGTTTAATAGTTTTTCTACTCCGGTACTTTTATCTGTCAATTAAAGCATGTCTTGTCCAATTTCAAAAAAGTTTATCTAGTCTATTCTTCATAAAGTCCCTAGGGTTATTATGTGATATAATGCAACTGCTAACAGAGGTGCCCTGTGAACCCAACAAATAAAATTAAAAAACACTAAATTTACAACGAAATTAAAACTGCCAACTTAACAAACAATTGAATTCATATGGTTTGAAACAATAACGAAACTGAAATAATTACTGCCAACATAAGGAAAAACGCAAGTCAGTAAATGACAGTTGAAAAAAAATTACCGTGTCAATGATTACGTTCTGTGGACTGTCATCTGTGACTATCCAACTTACCGCTCTTTCTTATGTAGTATTGCTGTTTAATTTTGTGTTTTATTATTAAATCCCTAGTCGTAGAAAAAGTAATGTATGCAACGTTGTGTAAGTAGGTCAAAAAAGGCTCATGGCGTCTTTATTAACAATTTTCGGCTTTGCCTCAAATTGTTACACACGCCACTCACCTTTTTTGAGCCCTCTTATACAACTATTACATAAAATACTATTCCACAATTCTTAAAATATATTTACTAAGCATGACCCCTTTACGATAAAACATCTATTAACAACGCAGTTTCCTGATGCGCACTAACGTGTGTTTCGAGTATGAATGATGAAACCGTCAATCAATAAACGTATTATCAGCAGTCAGCACAGATTACTTATCTAAAAAATAATGTAACGTGTATCGTAATAATAACTAGTGGCTCTGTGAGCTGTAGTCCTCGTGAGTGAGTTTTTTTATCAATTCCATAATCTGACATTTAAAAAAAATACAAAATTTCACAAGAATCGTTTGCGAAATGCGACCTGTAGGTAGAGGAGAACAAACCGTCGAAAAAAAATTTTTTTTTATTTCCAAATACTTATTCGACAAAAAAAACTGTATATTTATTCAACCTGCTCACAAAATTTCACGACGAGAACAAACGGAAATCCGGACATACGAAAGCATTTTTGTTGAAACTGAAGCAGAGACCTTCGTTTCACTCGGTCAAAAAGGTTCCAAGAGTACGTTTTGCTTTTGGCAAACCTTTTGGGAGGTGATTCCCATTCCATAATTTAACATTTTCTTAATTTGTCCTTACCGGGCCCGGATTGTTACTAACTCGTGAGTGATTATTTCTGATTTTAACTATTTTAACAGTTAGGGATCCGGGTATAGAGTAAACTGGAGTCAACAATAAGTTTAAATTGCACACTGATTTCCTTAACTTTCGCTTAACGTTCGGACCGGTAAGGACATCAATTAACTTTAACGATGAGAATCACCCGGGAGTGCATCAGGGCGTCCACATATAATGGAATAAATAAATTTTGTAACCTCTGGGGTTGCACGCAAACGGAAGCGAAAATACTGCTTTTTTAGGGTTCCGTAGTAAACAAGGAACCCTTATAGTTTCGCCATGTCCGTCCGTCCGTCCCCCGCTTTTCTCAGTAACCTTTAGTACTAGAAAGCTGTAATTTGGCATGAGTATAAATATCAATGACGTCGACAAAACGGTAGAATAAAATCATAAAAAAATTTTTTTTTAGGGTACCTCCCCTACATGTAAAGTGGTGGTGCAATTTTTTTTTCTTCCAAACGGTTATATCACGCCATAATGTCATGCCAAACTTTCGGTTGGCGTGATATTAAGCTTTGAAGTGATAATTTTTGCTATGGTCAAGTGTCCCCCCCTCCTGCCAGCTAAACGGTGGCTACTAGGCATGTGAAAAAAATTATGGTAGTAGTATATACGATGAATTTAAAAGGAAAACTATCACAGCTAAGTAGACATTACCGTAAAGGGCAAATATCTATACAACACAACATCTCAAAAAAGTACAAACCAGTACTAAGATCAGTAAATACCCTTCTACGGGTCCGTAATTCCGCATATGACCGGTGACGTGATGGACGGGCAACTACGGAACCCTGCACTGTACGTGGCCCGACACGCACTTGGCCGGTTTTAAAATGTTACACTCACAAAATTATGCCGAGACAGAAGACATTTTAGATAAAATTCTTTAGTTTCATCTCAGTATTGTGTTTAGTATTAGTTAGCCTTAGTTTGTAGTTTCTTACCAAATGTTGGACTTACAATTGTAACTAGTTCTGATATTTATATTCTAACTGGTTCCCCGCGATACAGGCGTAGCCTAGTTTGGAGACCCCTGATATGTACTGATACTGCAATTTTAAAATAAATGATGTTTATCTTATATTTAAGAAGCCTTATAAGTTTGAAAATGTTTTGATTTCAAATTATAACAAAAGTATTGATGATACCAATAAAGTGATTGAAGGACACGATACCTTTATAAAAGTTTTAGATAGTGACATAGCCATTTTTTGATTTTATTGTGCGTGTTTGAAACGATATGTTTTATTACATTAGGTCGCAACAATCCTGTTCTAGATAATAACATTGAGAAAATGTCGATACGTGTAAATTCAAACAGAAAATGGCCGAAATAGATACGCGTTTTTTAACTCATAAGGGCTCTTAAAGATCATGCGCAGCAAGCAATGTGCAGAATACAAACATTTTTCACTACATCTATACTCCTCTGACCCCCATAATTCGGTTTGTGGAAATTTCGGAGAGACGCTTGAAGCATGTATGAAGGAGGGGGCAATTGCACAAAAAAATCCACTGGGTCAATGTGCATCCTCATTTAGATAAGATATTAAGCTAATGATCTCTGTGCCTTTACCATGAGTTTACATGACCGTAGTCGCTAGCGACTGCGTAAAAATTTGTATGGGCAAAAGTACAGCGCCTCTGGCGGTTACGTAAATCGTTTACGCAGCCGCTAGCGAGTACGGTCATGCAAACTCATGGTAAAGGCACTGGAAATGGGAATGGATGTTTTAGGGATGGCTGCGTGTTGTAGAATGGCAAGTAATGATGTAATGTAAATAATGTATCAACGACGAAGACGAAAAAAAAACTAAAACCAATGTTTATTTTCGACCACTTTAGCCTAGTTGGTAATCGCGCTGCCTAAGCTGATGGTCGCGGGTCCGAATCCCGGTCAGGGCATCTATTTAGTGATGAGCATAACCTTTCCTGAGTCTTAGTCTCGTATTTTGTAATACCATGTAATATGTAGGTATGCGGTTTCGACATGTTTTCTTGTGAAATTGTAAATATGTATTTTTTTTTCCTCTTTTTTTAATTCTCTTTTGTTGTTCACCACTCAGATTAAGTACTTAGTATCATTGTAATAACTAATAAGCATATTTTTTGAGAAAATAACTGACTGTCGAGTTTCTTTCGGCGTTTCTTCTCGGCAGTGGTCTCATGAGAAACGCTAGTTTTTGACTTGTAAAAGTGCCATTCCGGCCTACTTCCCGAATAATTTTAATCTATTTCATTCACTTATTTCTTGGATGTTTTCCATGCATTTAAGAATTTATCAATATAAGTAAGTATGCATTTCGTAGTCCAGTACCCGTAGAACAAGATTTGCTTTACATTTGTTCGGGACTATACGTACATCGATTTGTGTAAGATTGTCCACAAATATTTACTTATAAATTTTAGTGTGTCAGCGTCAAGCGCCACAGTCTACGCGTACCTCGGCGAGATGCACGCCAACTCCAGGAGGGCCGCAGCCATCGCTTGGGGATCGGCTTTCATCTCGTTCTCATTCATCATCCTGCCAGGCAAGTCTAAAATCTCTTATGAGCCACTTCATACGTTCATTGCTTAACACATTCGCTGCCAGATCACGCTCCCTAGGAACAAAAATGTAGCAATGTGTCTATCTTTAGTCATGTTTTGACGACCGGTTTAGCCTAGTGGGTAGTGCACCTGCCTGTGAAGCTGACGGTCCTGGGTTCGAATCCCGGTCAGGGCAAATATTTGTGTGATGAGCATGAATATTTGTTTCTGAGTCTTGGATGTTTTCTATGTGTTTAAGTATTTATGTCTATTAAATATATCGTCGTCTAGTACCCATAACACAAGCCTTCTTGAGCTTACTGTGGGGCTAGTTCGATTTGTGTAAGATTGTCCTCTAATATTTATTTTATTTATTTATTTCATCATGCACTCCACTGCTGAACATAGGCCTCTCCCGAGGCGCGCCACAAAGCCCGGTTCTCTGCTTTACGCATCCAGTCGCCTCCCACCCTCCTACATATGTAGTCTCGCCACCAGAAGACCTACTCCGAATTTCGAAATTCGAACTTCGTATCGTGCCGTCCCTTTCGCTCTTGTGTTATACTCTATATGAGTGAAACGGACGGAATGATACGAAGTTCGTATTTCGAAGTTCGGAGTAGGCCCTCTGGCCGGCGGCGACCCACTCTGCGGTTGCCGAGACGCGGTCTTCATTCCAGAACACGCTTACACCAGCGGCTATCAGTTCCGCGACAGATGTGGCCACCTGACTGCCACTTCAATTTGCTCATTTGAAACGAATTTAAACAAAAGACAATTTTGTCAAGTTGCATTAGGGTGTCCTTGCGAGTGTTATTTATTAAGTTTTCAAACCGAATAGCTCCGCCATTTCGAAACTGTTTCGAACATACCTAATTATCAAACCTCCTCACCAAAATTTCACGAGAATCGGTTGGGAAATACGTCCCGTAGAGGAGATCTGGACATACGAAAGCATTTCTGCCCAAACTGAAACGTAGACGCTTTGCTAGCTCAGTCAAATACCAATTTAATGCGGTCTCCATCATTTTATGCCCAGACCTCACAGTTTTTTTGTTTTAACTTTCTTTCAAAAGCGCAAAGTGGCACAGTTGATAAAGTAAGTAATTCTCCGCTTTGCCCAGTGCTCGACACCTTAGTGTCCAATAGATGAAACCTGTTATCACCTCTTTCATCATGACATAACATTGAAAGTGTCATTTATTGGGTCAGAGTCGAGCACAGGGACGTTTACCTCACCTATTCCTCTGGAAAAAAATCACAAATGTATCTTTTTATCTCACTTTTACTTACAGGTCTAGCCTGGGTGATAATCCCCGGCAAATGGTCCTTCCTGCTTCTCGGCATCAGGATAACTTCGTGGCGCGTGTTCATGTGGTCGTGGTGCGTGCCCGGGCTGCTGGCGGCGGCGGTGCTGGCCGCGCTGCCGGAGAGTCCGCGCTTCCTATTGGCCTCGAGGGGCCCGGAGGCCGCCCTGCCTGTGCTAGCTAAGATGTACTCGTGGAACTACTGGACCAGGCCTGAAAACTACCCGGTAAGGCTTGTTACTTTATCGCCCTTCGCTTATTCTTTCTACGCTTTATTCATCTCCCTCCCCCGCCTACACCTCCTGGTAAGGCTAATCACTTTTCTTCCTTCGCTACTTCTGTTTTTGAAAAAAAGAAAGAAAAAACATTTATTCCTGGCACTGACATAGTACAAAATAAAATAACATCAAAATACAGAAAATAGTTACGACATGGCACCAAATCAGCATAGTGCCATTGGCTAATGCTGGTCTTCCTTAACAATGAGTGACTTCCTAACAGATAAACATGAACGTGACCGCAAAACATCTTCAAGTATCTTTCTCACCTTATTTCCTCTCTTTATTATTTCCCCCCTTTTTTTCTGATTCCCTCTCTTTGTCTTTCCTTATCTCTATTTATCAATATCTTTTGAACTATTTTCTATACCGATCTCCTTTTTGGTTTCTCTCCCTTCGTTTCCCTCTTTTTTATTGTGACGCTATAGCATTTTGTTACACACTACACAGAAACCCGAGGAGTAAGAGGAATCTTATCTAAATTTAATTATTGCTTAAATATTGCGTTTTCCAGGTGGAGAAGGTGACTACCATAGGCGACACGGAAGCCTTTAAGGGAGGCTTCGTGGGCGCCCTCAAGAACTTCACACACATCTTCCGCCCTCCGCTATTGCGATGCGTGTTCATATCTCACGTGTCGATGTTCGCCGTGTTTATGCTGTGAGTGTTCTTCATTCGACGATGCTCATGCTCCACCAACACGATGGAACGATCAAGTGAAAGACTCGTCGGCCTCCAAATTCTAGCTCTTTCTCAGAGTCCATACTCGCCGCCATCTCTGTCGACGTCTTCCCTACTTCGCTGAGGTGAGTCGTCAACAATCACGACGGTGGCAGACAAGCTTGTGACCTTTTTTATTACAAGCTTTTATTTTACTTCCCCTGTTAGTTCGGAAAAACTGATTGTGGTTGGGAACACCGAAGGCAAAAGACCGCCCGGTCGTTCACCAACACGATGGACCGATCAAGTGAAACACTCGTCGTCCTTCAAATTTTACACGGTTGTACGAGACGCGTTGGACAGGAATCGGTGGCGTGATATCATCCGTTCCAGGTGCAACTGTGGTGCTGACCGCGATCCTCAAACATGAGGGACCGACCATACAGAGAGAGTTCTTCGTTCCCATTTTCGTCCACAGTTTTCAGCCCATTTTCGCCCGCTGCTGAGCACAGGCCTCGAAGAGTTACGCCACCCGTCTTGGTCCAGAGCGCGCGGTTCAGGCGCAGATCCAGGATTTGGTCCAGGGAGGGCGCAATATTCTTTTTCCAAGAATGACTCGCGACTATTCTTAGTCCGAATTAATTCATTGATGATATAACGTAGTGGATTGGATGTTTCGTAATTTAGCCGTGTAATGAATGACCCTGATATACGATGGTGATGACGATACCTGATGTCGTGTCAGTGCGGATTGAAATTACATGGCTAATTTGCGAACATTGGCGAGTGGCTCACCAATCATCGGTCTCATTTCAAAAGGTATTATGTCCTGCAGGGCAAGCGGCCTCTACGTGTGGGTGCCCGAAGTTATAAACAACATTCTTCAGAATGACAGTGAAAGAAGCATCTCAATCTGTGAGATTATAACGCAGAAGGCGTTAAACCAAACTGTAAGTATAACTCCTTTATCACTACATAGTATAAAACAAAGTCGCTTTCTCTGTCCCTATGTCCTTATATCCCTATGTATGCTTAAATCTTTAAAACCACGCAACGGATTTTGATGCGGTTTTTTTTAATAGATAGAGTGACTCAAGGGGAGGTTTATATGTATAATACATGCATCAGCATTGCACCCGTGCGAAGCCGGCGCGGGTCGTTCATAATATTATTTTATACGATGGTGGCAAACAAGCTTACGGCCTGCCTGTTGGTAAGCAGACATATGAACGCCTGCGATTGCAGAATAATCGGTCATCTAACTTATTTTATTTAGGTAAATTGCCGCTAAAATTCGTTTGTCTTATTTGTCACATTGACATTTATGTTTGTGAGAACGGGACATAGCATTTTTAGCAAAGGATTTAAAAATAATGTAATAAACATTTACCAATTGTAGGTACTGGAGCACATTTTAACGAACGACATTTCTTTTGTCAAACAAGATCGCTACTTCGCCGGATGCAACCGGTAACCAACGCACATGTAACCGGTGGATGAAAAAAAAATTCAACGCACATAGTCGTGTGGGCGTGTAGACCTTTAAAAAGATTTTTATTAAACATTTTAACATCATATAAAGTGTCCCATCCCGCCCCCCTAATTTTCAATCTAAGAAGTTTAAAATTTAAATATCAAACTCCGGTGAGTTTCAGACGTATTCAAAATATAATAAACAGGTCACTCACTTCTTTAAGGTCGAGTATAGCTCGACATGTTTTGGACCATGACGTAGCCCTTAATCTAGGTCCATTACGTGGCCCTTAATATAGACGTTGGATATCTTTCACATACAATGTCATCAATGACCGCTTTAGCCTAGTTGGTAGTGACCCTGCCTACGAAGCTGGAGGTCCCGGGTTCGAATCCCGGTCAGGGCATTTATTTGTGTGATGAACACGAATATTTGTTTCCGAGTCTTGGATGTTTTCTATGTATTTAAGTATACATTTATCTATATAAGTATATATATCGTCGCCTAGTACCCATAGTACAAGCTTCGCTTAGTTTGGGACTAGGTCGATTTGTGTAAGATTGTTCACAAATATTTATTTATTTAATGTTCCATCAGGCCCTGTCATCGCACGTGGAAGCGGTGTGCACCTCTTCCATCTCTGTCGGAGTGTTTCCTATCTCCATGGCGATGGGCGCAGTATTCGCCGTCACATATCTCGCTATCGGCGTCTTCATCAACAAGATTGGAAAGAAGGCGCTTTACAGTGAGTTCCCGTTCAATGTTCATTCCTCATCAAGGTTCCAGCTAGCCCAGTCATCCCCATTGCCGGATTAAGGGGATGCCTCAATTCGGACAGCGACGCCCACCCCCAGAAAAAACACGCTTATGTAAATAAAAAAATAAAATAAATATTAGAGGACAATCTTACACAAATCGAACTAGCCCCACAGTAAGCTCAAGAAGGCTTGTGTTATGGGTACTAGACGACGATATATTTAATAGATATAAATACTTAAATACATAGAAAACATCCAAGACTCAGAAACAAATATTCATTCTCATCACACAAATATTTGCCCTGACCGGGATTCGAACCCAGGACCGTCAGCTTCACAGGCAGGTGCACTACCCACTAGGCTAAACCGGTCGTCGATGTCTTTCGTACACGCGAAAACGGGATGCAACACTTCGGGAATGGCTTTTTTAGACAAACCTCGTTAAATATCTGACTGTGTGCAGTGCAGGCGACCACAGGGCTGGTTCCTTGTTTGCCCAACGGCCAAGTCTGCCGGTGCAAAGGAGCAATGCCGCCAGCGTCCTGGGAACCATGCCTGATGCAGTATTTTATATATAGATAGGTAGTTAGCAGTTCTTTTAACCTATTGACAGCGTTGAGGTGAAATAAAATACAAAACTATGTAATAACGTTGTGTTCCTGGAGATAAGCTAGGTTGCCAGAGCTCCCGAGGATGCACTGTGTTGAGAGCGAGGGAACTAAATTTGTCCCTTCTGCTGTCAATACAATGCATCCTCAAATTTTATAAAGGGTCGGCAACGCGTACGTGACTCCTTTGGAGTTGCGGGCGCCTATAGACTGCGGTGGCCGCTTATCATCAGGTGGACCGTACGCTTGATTGCCACCGGCGTTGTATATAAAAAACACTCATTTTAACTTAATTGTGTCGTTTGATCATTCGTTGTTTTAAGAAAGAAGAAAGAAAGAAAAACCATTTATTCAATAAAGCACACACAACCGGTCATAATAAATAGGTGTAAGATAATACACAGTAAGTGAAGGTGCACAATGAGTCCAGGAATGTGTGCCATAAAGAAAAGGCTGAGACTCAGCATGTGTTGCTATTTGCTGTGCAAACTGCAACTCTGTTATTCTGCCACAGCCTATGAGTCTAATAGTAGTAGTAGTTTGAGTAGGCTGAGTAAAAAAGAAAAATAAAGACTCAACTTTAGATTTTTTTCTACCGAGAAAATTTTAAGCAATCACGTTTCGGTTAGTGTCAGAAACACAGTAATATAGTCCAGAATCATATATTTGAAAATCAATCCTTATTGTTTCCTCGTTAGGGCAGAACAGCGTTTCAAAGAACGAGATATTTTACGTTGCACGGCCTTAAGACATTTTGGTGCCCTAAACATTTCTAGACCATGGTTCGTCCTCTCCGGGGTCAACCAGGTTCGATTGATTCACCAAACCTGACGTGAATGAAATAGGTTGTGTCGTACCAATACGTTCATTATCTGTAACTCTGATATTGATCACGGCATGGCTCTATTACAAAGTAGATTAAAGGATCATTATTTGTCTCTTCTGTAAATGTTCGTTGATGTATCTTGTTAGGTTAAAATTGTCGATGCTATTTGTTTCTTTGTTATCTCGATATTGTATTATGCATGAATTTATGTAAGTGATCTTTCTTACGTGTAATTTTAAGGGATATATTATATTGTATTATTCTGTCGTATTGTATTTGTATAGCTATGAGAATGCAACACCCTAGCAGGGTTCATGTTTGAAACTTAAGAGCGCTTTAATAAAATGTAACAGGTCCACTAGCGCCACTCGTAAATAATTGTAATTATTTAAATTTAACGATATATAACTAAAAAAGGGGGCCGCTACGTACTGTAGTTTGTATTTAAGTACGTTCTGAATCCATCAAACTAATTTTTACGTTGCTAGATTGGTCTCTCTATGAGCTCAAAAATAAAACGGCCGTTTTAACTTTGGACGCATAGATTGACGAATCTAGCAACGTAATAACTAATTTGATGGATTGAAAACGTACTTAAATACAAAATACAGTACGTAGCGGCCCCCTTTTTTTAGATATCTATCGTTAAATTAAAAACAATCACAATTATTTACGAGTGGCGCTAGTGGACCTGTTACATTTTATTAAAGCGCTCTTAATGCAATTACTATTATAAATTAAGACCTTGTAAACATCATGATGCAATAAAAACTTGAAACGTTCAACTCTTTAAACTTAATATTTTGCAGCATACTTTGGGAGAAAATGACTGACTATCGAATTTCTTACGACGTTTCTTCTCGGCAGTGGTCTCTTGAGAAACGCTAGTAGTGTTTGACTTATGAAAGTGCCATTGCAAAATTATTTGCAGTATAATATTCATTTATTTCATTTCTGTTTCACCTACTCATGAAAAATTATTCTGTTGTGTCTCCGCAACCCAAAGGTTATCTGGAATCGCTTTGTAACTATAAAACCGCCTGTTTTCTATCCATATTCATGTTTAATTTTAACTCTGTTTTCTTTTATGTGCTATTTTCTGTTAAACAATAAAGGATATTTGTATTGTATAGTATTTGTAAAGCCTGTACAAAGGTTTACAATTCAGACAAACTCAAACTCAAACTCGTTTATTGGTAATAATAGTATTACAAGTCATGTCTACACACTATATTTACCGACTTTTGACACTATTTATGTTATTAGATAAGTCTAATCATCTCCCCTCTTTTGTTTTTACCTCAATGTATGCGATCGTTCTTTTTTCCTCTCCACGTAACACCTCATTACCTGATCTACCAACGCCAACACTCTTATTTCAGACGGCATAATGTTCATTTGCGGACTGGCCACCATAGCGGCGGGCTTCGTCCCGCAAGGCGGCGCCGCCACCGGCCTGCTGATCCTCACGCTGTGCTCAGGCTGCTCAGCGTCAATACTCGCCGCCATCTCTGTCGACGTCTTCCCCACTTCGCTGAGGTGAGTCATCAACAGTGACGACGGTGGCAAACAAGCTTGTGGCCTTTTTTATTACATTGACTCCCCCTGTTAGTTCGGAAAAACTGATTGTGGCTCAACCAATCTCACTGGAGAGCAAACTCTTAAAGTATTCCAGTGTTCCAAACCACACGCGTGGTCGTGCCGGAGGTTTTCCCCTGGATTTTTCCCAGGCTACTCTCCAACCGCGCACTCCTATCGCTTTATTTGGCCCGACATATAAAGCCACAGTCAGGTTCAAAAAAAAATGATTGTGGTTGGGAACATCGAAGGCAAAAGATCGCGCGGTCGTTCGCCCATCCGCTCGCAAACACGTCACTCAGGGGCTGATGCAGGGAGTAGATTCAGGAGGGATAAAGCGTGGATCAGAGGGCCTACTCCGAACATCGAAATCCGAACTTCTTACCGCGTCCCTTTCACTCTGGTGTTATGACGACCGCTTTAGCCTAGTTGGTAGTGACCCTGCCTATGAAGCTGGAGGTCCCGGGTTCGAATCCCGTAAGGGCATTTATTTGTGTGATGAACACGAATATTTGTTTCTCAGTCTTGGATGTTTTCTATATATTTAAGTATATATTTATTCTTTATTCTTTATTTCATTGTAGTCATGTTCATAATACATTATATTTAGTATATATGAGTCATTTTCAAAATAGGTGTACTTTTTGTCTATTTCGTGTGTCCTCTTGATATAACATTCTATTAAAAATAATACCGAGCCTATAAAATTATTTTGCCTGCGTAATAATGTTACTTATACTTATGACAGTTCGTCCAATTTTTTATTTATTTATATTATTATTATTTCATTAAAATTAATATCACAAAAGGAAACTCTAATTTGAGCGCTCCATACAAAATGCCGTTGTCCACCTACACCGTCATAAAAACACAAATTTCTTTTGTGTTTATTTTGTGTTACGTACACCTATTTTGAAAATGACTCATATATCGTCTCCTAATACCCATAGTACAAGCTTTGCTTAGTTTGGGACTAGGTCGATTTGTGTAAGATTGTCCAATATATTTATACACCATATGAGCGAAAGGGATAGCACGATACAGAGTTCGGAGTTGGCCCTCAGCGGCGAATTTTTGCGTGACATAGTTCGTGAAGTCGGTACAACCAGCAGTCAATAATGGGACATACAGTCCCGTGTAAATAATCGTGTTGTTTTAATAAGCTTATTGTTGCAGAGCCATGGCAATGTGTGTGATGTACATGGTGGGACGCCTGGGCGCCGCCGTGGGCGCATATTTACTGGGGGCGACGTTACACACACATTGCGAGCTGGCCTTCACCGCCATGGGTGCCTTCAGTGCTGGTGAGTAGATCATTCTGGGCATTCTGACGACCGGTTTAGCCTAGTGGGTAGTGCACCTGCCTGTGAAGCTGACGGTCCTGGGTTCGAATCCCGGTCAGGGCAAATATTTGTGTGATGAGCATGAATATTTGTTTCTGAGTGTTGGATGTTTTCTATGTATTTAAGTATTTATATCTATTAAATATATCGTCGTCTAGTACCCATAACACAAGCCTTCTTGAGCTTACTGTGGGGCTAGTTCGATTTGTGTAAGATTGTCCTCTAATATTTATTTATTCTGCCCGCATATGGAGCCCCCGACAGTGGCTGCACTTGTCCTCTTCTGCTTTGCAGAAGCGTTTACTGTGCCCATATCCAGGTAGTGGTTTCCTAGATTGATTAGATTAGGTCTCCAAACTTCCCACCGTTTTCTTGACCCTTGGCCAGCCATAAAAGTCAAGTCTTGGCTCGCACGAATTTAACCCAGGTCCTAAAGGCTAAAATGTTTTGACCTCTGGATTAAGTCCCAAGATTTTGGCTTAAGTACTACTGGAGATGAGTGTCACTGCCAACCGAGTTGTCACA
The DNA here is from genome assembly GCA_963556455.1 of Epiblema foenella. NCBI lineage: Eukaryota > Metazoa > Arthropoda > Insecta > Lepidoptera > Tortricidae > Epiblema > Epiblema foenella. Next base: position 29,815,529 of record OY747098.1, on the reverse strand, counting down.
TCGGAAGAGATGCTCGAGAATTCAGTTTAAGAGCCCTTATAAGTATTAAAATGTTTTGATTTCAAATTATGACAAAAGTATTGATAATACTAATAAAGTTATTAAAGGCAACTATGATTTTATTAAAGTTTTAGATAGTAACATAGCCATTTTTTGATTTTATTGTGTGTAGTAGAATTTAAGCGGAAAAAACAAGTTTTTAGCTTGAAAATGGTGGATTTGGAGTGATGTTTGAAACGATATTTCTTAATGAAAAATACAAAAAATATGTTTAAAGTTTATGGCATAAGGTCACAATAGTCTTGTTCTAGATAGTAACATCGAGAAAATGTCAAGATACGTGTCAATAATTCAAACAAAAAATGGCGTAAATAGATGAGCGTTTTTTAACTGATAAGGACCCTTAACCAAAGCAGCATAACTGACAGGCCTTCCAGTAGATAGGCAACCCACAAGAAACAATGTGTATAACTTGCACCCATCCAAACATAACAAATATCTTGGTTCTTGTGACAAACACTATATCAGAAGGAAGCAAGGCATTCTTATGAAAAAAGTTATTTTCTACTCTAAAGTGTAATGTTCTATCTTTATTTCAGGTTCTACTCTACTTATGCTGTTCTGGCCCAACCCACAAATAGTTCGAGAACAAATGGAAGAGAAAGGCCTCTCATACTAAACTACCATCTAGATGTAGTATCATTGACATAATCAGCTGATCAATTCTCAACCTTATTGCGACACAATAAGGTCTATGGTCAGTTTGTCTTAATTTAGGTAATAGCTGCCTCCGTGAGACTGAATGATAGAAATGATTACAATTTTGTATTTATACGTTTTGGATTTTAATAAAACGTGAATAGAACTTAGCTTTGTTTTAGTGCCATCTAGCGGAGAATGTTGGGATTGTTTACAGAATACACGAGCGAAGCACTGCAGATTTCACGTAGCAAAGAACTGATCTCTTTAGTTTTGAGGTAGAGTAGTAGATGGCGCTGTCTTCATATGTTCACAAATTCGTCACTAGATGTCGTGCTATTCTGGAGCTCTAGTTGGTTTTTTTTTTCAAACCTCATTATTTTTAATAAAATTTCCTAAAATTGGCTAGAATGTTTGTTTTTAATTATTAGATCATTACATAAATTATACTAATTCATGCAACTTAAATAAAGCATTTTAGCATTAATGCTAGTTTTAGAAGGAATAGTTAGTAATAATTTATCAAAAGTTTATCAATTATTTATTCTGTGGTATTATCAATAGTGACCATATTTAAATATTATACTTTTATTTATACTACGATGCTGGAAATATCCATACGGTCAAGGACCATATACAATTGTATATGGTCCTTGATACGGTCTGATAGCAAGACACTAGTGGCCTATGATTTAGGTATGAGTGCCGAACATCACAAGTGCACTGCCTACACTTTTGATATTGAGGATTCGTTCTAAGTGCACTGCCTACCCTTTTCATATTGAGGATTCGTTGTATGGACGGCTATAGAGACAAAATACATAAAGTAATTAATTTTTATTTAGAAAAGTAAACTGACCTCATAGGTTGTAGGATTAAATGTTGACATTCCAATTTAACCTGTCTGAAGTGAATATATGAATACCTACATAAGTACATATTTAGGCCGGATTTGCACGGACAAAAACCAGAATAAGGACGCACCCTTATTCTGGTTTGAATCCGGTCTTAACCTCCTGAGGCCCGACCTTCAAAAATTAACAAAATAATCTCGACCTTAATAAATTTATGTATAGTTCAAAATCAATTGAATTTTATGTAGTACCTCTATGACACGGGGCCTCACGAGGTTAAATATAGTAGGTTTCAGTTCAGTGACGGCAAAGTGGAAAGTCAACATTTAATTTTATTCGTGTATGATATCGTCGTTTGACAACCAAAACTCACTATCAAATATGTCACTACTCTTCGAAACCTCGTATCTCAGCACTGTAACAATGCTGAGATACGAGCTTTATTTTTAGTAGGTATTTGTTACTTAGGGTCGGTTGCACCAACATACGATCACAGGCCGGTCATCGTCAAATATGGCGCCGGCAGCTGTCATCCCATAGAAACTTGTCAAACTTTCCATACAATCAGATTTTAACGAACACCGCTTACGATTACAGACGGTTTGATGATAATTTTTGAAGGTCAGGCCTCAGGAGGTTAATTTATTTTGCATGATGATAATAAAATAAAAATCCTTTTATCAGTTAAGAGCCCTTATGAGTTAAACAACTCTCATCTATTTATGCCATGTTCTGTTTGAATTTATACGTATCTTGACATTTTCTTACTGTTATTATCTAGAACTGGGACTGGACTATTGCGACCTACTGTCATAAATTTTTCAATATAGTTTTTGGATTTCTCATTAAGAAATATCGTTTCAAACATCACTCCAAACTACCATTTTCAAACTAAAAACGGCTTCCGCTTAAATTCTACTACGCACAATAAAATCAAGAAATGGCTATGTCACTATCTAAAACTTTTATAAGGTCGTCGAACCCTTTCATCACTTTAATGGTATTATCAATACTTTTTACATAATTTGAAATCAAAACATTTTTAAACTTAGAGGCCTTATAAGTTTTAAAATATTTTGATGTCAAATTATAACAAAAGTATTGATAATACCATTACAGTGATTAAAGAATACGATAATTTTATTAAAGCTTTAGATAATAACAGGGCCATTTTTTGATTTTATTGTGTATAATTAGAATTTAAGCAGAAAAACACAGTTTTTAGCTTGAAAATAGTCGATTTTGGAGTGATGTTTGAAACGATATTTCTTAATGAAAAACACAAGAAATACATTTAAAATTTATGACATTACGTCGCAATAGTCCTTTTCTAGATAGTAACATTGAGAAAATGTCAAGAGACGTGTCAATTCAATCAGAAAATTGTCTAAATAGATGAGCGTTTTTTAACTGATAAGGTAACGGAGAATAAAATCATTTCTAAGCATCCCTTAACGAGGCTAAAAAGGTGTCAACAACTAACGATATCGCGATAACCGCGGATCATCAGCCGTGATCGCTAAATAATGATAATAATGACACCACATTTGTCACCCCTGACACTCGGCGTCAACCCTTTACCACCCTTTGGCGACGTCGGCTATTAGGGTTATTAAGGTGGGTTGGCAAAAAACTTAATCGTGTTTCGATCGTCTAGTTATGTAGCGAACGAAATTGTATTTGTGTCATCTTCAAAGTTTTTTCGTTCGCCTTTTTATACGTTCGCCCAGGGGGCCGATTTTTGGGTGACTTTTTTTTTATTTCAGTTACTACACGTGAAGTTTACATATATATTTTTTTTCTCATCTGCCAAACTGTATTACAGTTTGTTGGCAGAAAACATGTACATACCCTCAATTACAATACTATGGTACCTAGCTAATATTTATGTACTTGTTTGAAAACAATTGACATCTGTCAAATCTTCATAGTTTTTTGACAGATCTCGAGCGTTCGACACCCTAAAATCGCCCCCAGATAACTCCCACCCCACATAGCAAATTCTATTGAAATCGTTAGTGCCGTTTCCGAGCTCCTCTAAATAAATAACTAAATATGCAAGAATTGCTCGTTTAAAGATATTATAAATAGACAGGTTCCCGGAGAAAAAAAAACACGAGCATTCTTTTATGATGAATGAGCCCGGGAATTCCAGGGACCGGTAGACGACTGGGTTCGTTTTATTCTTTAAATATATTCTTTTAAATTTAAGGAGATAGAGTTAGAGTTGTAAAAGAGCCCTTATTGTAGCCTATTTTTAACCGACTTCAAAAAAAAGGAGGAGGTACTCAATTTGCCTGTATGTTTTTTGTATGTTGGTTACTCGATTACTCCGCCATTAATGAACAGATTTGGAAAATTATTTCTTTGTTCGAAAGCATAATGCTTCCAGATTGGTCCCTTTGTTATCAAAGTTTACTTCTGATGATGGAAACCATGGCGAATTGAGGTAATTCCTCAAAAACTCAAGGGAAACTATAGCGCTTTTAGTACTTTCGGTAACAAATAGAAAGAAAGAAAAGAAAGAAAAAAAAACATTTATTCGTGGCACAGACACAGTACAAATTAACATAACACCAAAATACAGAAAATAGCCACGAATTGGCCCCAAATCAGCATAGTGCTAGCCATTGGCTAGCGCTGGTCTTCCTTTGGGACCACGAGAAGCGACGAAAGACAAAAAACACTAAAGTCACAAACAACATAACATTTAAATAAATGTCATAATTTACAATTTAAACAGACAAGAACAGAACAGAACAGAAAATCGAGCGCTTGCATTCAGAAATTAGCATTTGATGTACACAGGAATTGATGAAGAAGACCACGGATGGTCATCCAAAACTTGTAGTGTTTCATGGTTAGCGCTAAGATATTTCGATTAAGATACTGAAGCGACTATGACGAAGCCAATTTAAATGGTCCTGATGTAATGTTACTATCAACCTGATCTGGTAATTGAAGTCGGAAGGTATACAACGGAACTCCGTAATAAAACTGTGTAGCTTAGCCGTGTTTGAGCTTATTGGAATTGTCATGATAAACACTCTGGTAATGACTCACTAAAAAGAGTGAAATATAAAAATTGATAAAAAAATAAAAACCGACTCCAAAACTGCTTTTTGGTGTTTTCTGATCTCAGAGTGGCTGGCTAAGTATGAAGTCTTTTTTTTTTAAGTGAAAGAAATTATCAGAATTAATATTTGTTTTTCATATTTGTAGAGATGCGCCGAATATGGGTTTGACCGAATACGAACATTCGGGCGAATATTAGGTCCAGCTGTTGCCGAACCGAATATTCTGCCGAATTATTCGGTTCAACGTAATACTTCCATTGTTGTAAAACAGTAATTGAATGGTAAAATTTTTGTTCATTATCAAAGCGAAATATTGACAAAAAATACGTTAAGTCTCTGTTAATAATAGGTCAAATATTAATTTCACGAAGCAGTAACTATAATACACTCTTGTAACTCACACAATTGTTCGGTAAATATTCGGCAGATGAACCGGATAATTCGGCCGAATATCGAACATTCAAAAACATGCCGAATAACGGATAATAACCGAATATTCGGCGCATCCCTACATATTTGCAATAGGTACGCGAGCGGATCCGCATGGTCAACTAATCAGAAATCAGAAATATTTATTCGTGCAAAACAAAAAGAACAAGAAAATAAATAAAAACAAAAGAACAAGGTATTGCACGAAATGGTTCTGTCTCAGCTACTAGTGTATTATAAACCGTAGCAGTTCACTTGTCAAACTCAATCACAATTGCTATAAATATTTTACGACAAAATAATAGCGGTCAGATATCACCGTAAAAAACGGATCAAAAAAGGCAGGTAGAAGATTAGGGGATGTATAATGTTTCGGAATTCGCTGTGATTAGGTCGGGCTCGTTTAGCGGGTTCGACTCTCTGGAGATTTTGGACTCGACAGTTTGGCGTCTATACTCGCAGCCGATATTTCCGTGCATGGCGGGAACAAGTTGACAACTCGAGATGTTTTTTTGTTGAATTTAGAACTTAGATTACATTGCAATAAGGTTAAAATGTCTTCAATTTTTCACTTCGACTTATCAAGTTATTCCCGCCAAGCATGGATTTATTGAGGACGATACATGATACACTCGCGGACAAAGAATACGGGTCGATAAAATACCGTCATATTTTTTTTAAATAGTGCAAACTTGTACAATTTTTTAATTTTTTAATCTATGTTTAATTTTACATCTAATCTGCTAAAGTAACAGTTTAAAAAATTAACGCTTCCAGGTTTAGATGGGATTCCTAAAAACCCATTAAAAAAACAATGTTAACGGAGCGAGATATCGCAAAAATCGTCAGTTTTGGAGATTGATATTTTTATGATAGGATCCCGGGAACTGCTAATTGCGAAAAATAATATATTATGTTAATAAAACTAGTGCAAAATGTTTAGAAAAACCTATTGCGGTTATTTAATTTAGGGTGACGCGAAATTTTTGACCTCGATATGTCCCTATACGTTTATGTATATTGTACGGTTTCATCACCGTACATTTCTTTATGCTTACTTGCGATCTACTTTGAGTAGCATGGCAGCGAATATTAGCAATATGTTAAGTTATAAAAGTCAGACAGTGCATTACAAAACGGTGAACTATAGGCATCTAGAGAAAGAGCAACCAACTATTAACTTTACTGTATCTTTACGTTATTTCAATATACTTCTACAAACTTCGACAATCTTTCACCGCACTCCATCAACTACCCGTAACTACAAGTCAATTGTAGCTGCTAACTGGCCGCTACAATATATATATAAACATGTTTGTGTATATATGCTTCTACATATTTGTGTTTGTTTGTACATATTATTAGTTTGAACATATTGTTATTACCTGAAGATTTTTGCTTGTTAGTCTGTCTCTTGTGGTACCGGCATGTAATGAGAAGGGATTGAAAGCCATGTAACAAGAAGAGTATTAGATATGAATATGGATGGATGCTAGAAACGAGGTAGGCCAAAGAAAAGTTGGATGGATTGTGTGAGAGATGAATAAGAAGGATGTGAATGAAGAGATGACGAGTGACAGAGATGTATGGAAGAAAAAGACATGCTGCGCCGACCAAAAATAAATGGGAAAACGGCAAGCGAAAGATGAGTCTGTCTCTTGCACCCTTGCAAGTTTATGTTTGGCCCTATTGTTGACTGGTTGAGAATACCTTGAGGCATTAAGTCCATCATATGTACTGATTTGTCTTGTGCAATAAAGTTTAATTAAATAATAAACTTAACTTAAAGAGATCGCCCGAGTCCCATCAAGGTCTAACTTTATGAATGTATATTTATTTACAAGCACTTTATTGTACAAAATTGACTTACAGGTTAAAACATGAATGTGACAATAGATTAAAGGACAAAGGCTACCTTATTCCTTCACCCCTTCTAACCTTATCAAAGAGGGGTAATAAAATTTAAGGGTTTAACAGTGAGGACAGTGGTGAGAATAGCCGTTTGTGTAGGTGTAAACTATTGTTTCTCCTCAGTTGTTTTAAATCTACCTCCCGATATTCAACCCAGTAACGGTAGTAGAGTTACAGTGGCCGGGGTTTTTCACAGTTTTCCCTCTGGTTTGGTAAAATTAAACTAAATCCTACACCAACTCTTAGGATTAGCTACCAAAGTGAGGAGGATGAAACTTTGAGCTGAATAAATTAATTAAAGTAATTAAATAAAAACGTTTAATCACTGATAAAAAAAGTATAGCTAATGATAGAAATTAATGAGTTTTCTTTTGGACCATATGATATGAAATGAAATGAAATCATTTATTCTTCAATTTAAGCATGTTACATGCACTTATGAATGTCAAAAAACTACCACCGGTTCATAAAATAAACCTCTGCCTCGAGAAGAACCGGCGTAAGAAACTCGGCGAGGTGTCATTTTTTCAAAACAATATGCTATGTATATAAAATAACAGTAAAAATAGTACAAAATTCTAATGCTACCTATAGTATAAACATACATACATATTTTTTAATACTAAGGACAAAATATTTCTGTGTTAGATTACCTACTTGTGCGGGACGCTATCACTGCCAAACATCCCTATCCATGATGTAATCGTTTATCTTATAATATGCTTTTGAAATAAGTGTCTGTTTCACAACAGATTTAAATTTAGAATCTGTAAGTTCAGTAATGTGTCTTGGAATTTTAGTTGAGTTTTACCAGGTTTTATACGGGTTTTCGCTCTATTACCATATAGCATCCCCCGTTCCATACCGGCTGTGGAGTCGGTTAGGCTAATTAAAATGACCCCGAGGGGTCGTAATCAAACTGACATTACCTATCATTGCACCCCTTGCATGCTAGGGGTGGATTCTGAAGTGTAAGCAACATTTTTTAAATTTCATTACCACATTTCGAGATTACGGGTTCTAGGTAATTTTAAAGCAACGTAAGAACAAAAACAAATAATGATATTGTTTTGTTATGTGCTTGGAGATCTCCGGGCCCGGGACATGACGGCTTAATCTATCGATACCCCTCTCACTCTAGTATTGACATAAAAATATGTATGTAAGTATGTATGTATGTTTATATTGTAGCATTTGAATTCTGTAGTATTATGATACTGTTATTTCATTTCATTTCATTGTTTATGGCTAATATTTGACACTAAAACAGCTGGCATTAATGAGAGTCACTTTACGTGACTAGGTATTTGGAAATCCCAATCAATGTTACATCTCTAAGAGAAAATGTTTGTTGCAACAAACAATTCGGATCGATCCTTGGTGTTTTGAAAAAATTGGACTAGGTTAGACATTGGAGCTGAATTTGGGTACCTACGATGAACAATTTCCCATAGAACCGGGCTGTTAGCCGAAAAATGGCTATTGTAACCAATAAGTAAATTGCGGACGGCTTTGAGTGGACTTTTAAGTGTTTCTTACGTATCAGAATATTCCTATTGATGCTGTATTGCCATTTCGTTGGCAGAAACAGGATTGAACACAGTGTCTTGAGACAGTAGACAATACGAGTATATCGAGTGGTTAGAGAATAAGTCCCGGTCCACCCTCGTGTCATATCGCACGATGCATCGGAGTCACCATGTTTGACCTTGACTAGCTGACTCAGGGGTTTGGTGTCCAGTTGTCATCGAAAATATAGATAAGATAGTTGTGTGATCCTATATAGGATAATGTACAGGGTTGGGTATATACAGTAAACGGAGTATATACAAATAATATATACATATGTACATATAAATATATACAATAGATTAAACACAATACAATAAATTAAAATTTAATTAGGAATAAACGACAATAGAGCTCTCACCCGGGGCGCGCTACCTAATCCCAAGATTTGGCGTAGACACTAGTTTTTACTGAAGCAACTCCCATCTGACCTTCCAATCCGAGGGTAAACCAGATCTTATTGGAATTTGGCTTGTCAAGAGAGTGGGCAACTATAGGTATATGACTATATATTTCTCAAACGATTCTCGTAATATTTTGTTAGCATTCAATAATTATAGGTATAGAATTTTTTGTCGAGTCAGTTTTTGGAAAAATTCCATAACAAATAACTGACGAGGTCTACAGCTCAAAGAGACACTATCTATTGAGTTATAGAAGTACTTAAATATTAGATACCTTAGTATTGTAATTGAGGGTATATACATGTTTTCTGCCAACAAACTGTTATACAGTTTGGCAAATAAGAAAAAAAAATATTTATGTAAACTTTACGTGTAATAAAAAAAATAATTTAAAAAATAGCATTCCAGACTTACGACCCAATTGTGCAATAGCTCCGTTTTACATTTGACTTTTACCACAAATATCCGACATTAAAAATCGGGCAAAGTGTCGATTCCACTCACACCTCAGAGATTCCACTCACACCTCAGATTCGGTTGAAACCGCTCAACCAATCTGACTGGAGCGCAAACTCTTAGAGTATTCCAGTGTTCCAAACCACACGCGTGGTCGTGCCGGAGGTATTCCCCTGGATTTTCCCCAGGCTACTCTCCAACCGCGCACTCCTATCGCTTTATTGGGCCCGGCCTATAAAGCCACAGTCAGGTTCAAAAAAAAAAAGGGCAAAGTGTCAGACAGACAAAAACTCCGCACGTGTGCTCTCAGGTGGGACGCCAGCGACACGTGGGCTAACGGCCGGGCCATATGCCACGGGTTCGGTGCCGGAATCGGTAGTAATGGGCCGCAGCGTTTATTGCCTAGGTGGACCGACATATCAGTTAAAAAGGCTGAGAACTGAGAAACTGATATTAAAGCTCATACTTTTATAAGCGGTGTACGGTGCGTCCATACAACTCGATTACCACCGGCTTACCTAATTTTCAGCCAGTCCTGTTCCCTTACTACGGCTCGTGAAGAATAAGAAAGGCAAATTATTTCCGGCTTCCCTATTAATATTTTTGACGCGCCGCCACTGATAAGCGGTGTAAAATGTATTCCACATTGCTTAACTTACGGATTCTAAATTTAAATCTGTTCATAAGTAGGAAAAGGTCTTCGTCTTCAATCGACTAATCGGAATGTATGAAGAAGATTTTTTTTGGAACCAATAGGGTTGTTCTCATAGTAATAGTAGTTCAAGATCATGGATCGAATCGAATTTTCTTATTTTGTATCACGATTTGCAAGTTGTAACCAGTGTCTCATCAACAAGTTTTAAAAAGTGTAGATTTTTCTTCATAAAATGTACGTATCATATTGATTTTAATTAAACGAGATGTTGTAGTGTAGAAAGTTGCTGGATAATAGTCATGTTGATAACAGCTCCGAAATTACTAGCCCTTTGGAGTTACCCCAGGAGGACTTTAAAAAAGGACCGACGATGTAATGAAGATTGTATCTGTTTATAATCGCTGAGTTATGCAACAGTATGCCATAATGTCCATAATATGTGTAGCTACCGTGACGGCATTAGCATATAAACGGTATAGCACTCTGCCCTTTGAGAAATTTCAATAATTCAAACACTTTGTCGCTGTAATAGTAGTGTCGTTGAATTAGAAAGATGCAGAAAATATGAGTTCACACTGACATCAAATATTTAGGTACATATAACAATAGTAGATTGTATGCATTCGCACTCCGCAAACTCTCAAAAACAGTGGACAACCGCACTCTGATTGTTGCCTACCACGGCCTTGTTGCCTCAACACTGCGCTATGGTATTGTCTTTTGGGGTAATTCCGTGGACAAAGAATTAGCTTTCAAGGCACAAAAATGGTGCATAAGAGCCATGTACGGCTTAAAAATAACTGTCAGCTGCTCTACTTATTTCAAGTCCCAAAAAATTCTTACCCTGCCCTGTTTATATATTTTGGAAGTTGCAATCTTTGTAAAATGTAATCCAGGTTTATTTAATAAAATTACAGATACACGTAAGCTACCCACTCGTCCACAGTATAAAAACAAGTTACGTAGTAAAGAGTGTAAAACTGCATTAGTGCGCAAAAGTCTATTAGGAATGGCACCGCAAATCTATAACAAAATACCAGCAGACATTAAACAACTGGAAATAGAACCTTTTAAGAAAAATTTGACGACGCTATTAATTGAAAAATGTTACTATTCTACTCAAGATTTTATTAATGACACGGATCTGTAATTCTATTTTATTTATTTTTTAATATAATTGACATTTTAAAGTACATTATATAGTTATGTTTTATGATTATTTTCTATTTTGTTTATAATTCGTTTGACATTGCACTCGTGTTTTAATAATTATTTTGTTACTTTTCAAAGACAGACGTTATTGTTTGACCTTGAATATTTGTATGCCAACCGGCAAAACATAGAGATCCATGTATTTATGTAAGACCAAACTCTGTACCACCTATGTTTCACAAATAAAGATTCTGATTCTGATTCTGATTCTGATTATGACAAGGGTCTAAAATGAGTCAACATTTCACCACGATATACTTCGAGGGGTAATAATATACGGCTTTTAGACCACAGTTATACACTCTACTTTTCACTTCGATTGCGAGAATATAAATAAACAAAGGTCTTCACCCAAAATTAAAAAAAACTTCCGCGGCGAACATATGTATAATTTGGCGGCATATATGTTTTTTTGTAAACTGTTTTGACACATAAAACATAGACACCGCGGTTCGCGCGCAACATTCACGCGCGAATAAAAGCTACTGACATTTCCCATTGAGCGCTTCAAAGCGTTGCTTAAACGATTTAATCACTTTTTTTACTATTGTGCAATAAGAACTCCTACAAACTTAATCTTTAGAGAAATGTATTGTTTCCTGATTGGTCGGTTTTAGTAAAGCTGTGTTCTGGTTGGTTGATACCCAATACGAAATATTTTTTAAAGAGTTAAATTAGTGTTCTGTGATTGGTGGATATAATAGGTGAAGTATTTTGATTGGTCAAATTAAATGTTTTATATATCATATATATGTATTCATATTTTCCCTAGGGGCTAACGACTACTTTAGCCCCGCTTGACAAGTCTAATATGACACTTTTCGAGCATGAGAAGCTCCTTTAGTGAGTATTATATTCTTTGATGAGAAGTGAAAAATCATTAAAATCCGTCATGCACAGATGTAGGTTCACGTATTTCATGAGGACATATCTAAAGATAAGTTAGGTAGAAAGGTATATTTAGGCATGCATTAACGATCTCCGTTCCGTTTCTATAAAAACATAACAACATAACAATTACCTTATGTTAAAAAGTAAACTGAGCACGACGCGCCAACAAACTGTTCGCTACAGTTTGGCGCATTTTGGGAACTGTATTATGTAATTGTTTTTACATGAATAAACGATTTCTATCTATCTATCTATAACTTATAAATGTACGAGTAGGTACAATAAACGGTTAACTAGGTATTTTTTTTAATGTGAACCTATAATCCTGGCCTCCAGACTGATTTCAACAAATGTCATGAAGCGTAGGTGTAATTGATGATTGATTTGCTTGTTTTGCCCCTCTTTATTTTTCTCGCAAATTCTCCAACCTTTTGACCGACGCAAGCGCAAGTACCCGACGTAATTGGCTGTATCGTGGGAACCGCGCCACCTGCCCGTCTGTCCGTCTGTCTTGCGTTCCCATAAGCCACCGTCACACTCGATGGTCTCAACCCCGTGTATGGAAATCGTGAGACTCTTCAACAGATGCTACTATATTTGATAATACTAGACTTAAGTAAGGACACTGAAACACCCACGGTAAAAAACGTCAAATCCTTTTTTTATACTAAATACTGTGGCATACGGCCTGTCTGATGAAGCTGACACGGTAGCCTATGGAGGATTATGACTGGAGAACAATAAGTGAGCTGCGCCGACCATTTTTGATAGCAGCGGATTTTGACAGTATGCATGATGACATTTAGTTCCGTTGTGACATCGCAGGTCTATTTAGCATTCCTAGTATTTACAGCTAGGGACAAATGCTGGCCCCCACTCTCAAGAAAGAGCGTCCTCGGGATATCTGCTGGCGACCGGGTCTGCAAAGCTCTGCTGGCGACCGATTCTGCAGAGCTCTGCTGGCGACCGACTCTGCAGAGCTCTGCTGGCGACCGACTCTGCAGAGCTCTGCTGGCGACCGACTCTGCAGAGCTCTGCTGGCGACCGACTCTGCTGAGCTCTGCTGGCGACCGACTCTGCAGAGCTCTGCTGGCGACCGACTCTGCAGAGCTCTGCTGGCGACCGACTATGCAGAGCTCTGCTGGCGACCGACTATGCAGAGCTCTGCTGGCGACCGACTCTGCAGAGCTCTGCTGGCGACCGACTCTGCAGAGCTCTGCTGGCGACCGACTCTGCAGAGCTCTGCTGGCGACCGACTCTGCAGAGCTCTGCTGGCGACCGACTATGCAGAGCTCTGCTGGCGACCGAGTCTGCAAAGCTTTGCTGGCGACCGACTCTGCAGAGCGCTGCTGGCGACCGAGTCTGCAAAGCTTTGCTGGCGACCGACTATGCAGAGCTCTGCTGGCGACCGAGTCTGCAAAGCTTTGCTGGCGACCGACTCTGCAGAGCTCTGCTGGCGACCGACTATGCAGAGCTCTGCTGGCGACCGACTATGCAGAGCTCTGCTGGCGACCGACTCTGCAGAGCGCTGCTGGCGACCGAGTCTGCAAAGCTTTGCTGGCGACCGACTATGCAGAGCTCTGCTGGCGACCGAGTCTGCAAAGCTTTGCTGGCGACCGACTCTGCAGAGCGCTGCTGGCGACCGAGTCTGCAAAGCTTTGCTGGCGACCGACTATGCAGAGCTCTGCTGGCGACCGAGTCTGCAAAGCTTTGCTGGCGACCGACTCTGCAGAGCTCTGCTGGCGACCGACTATGCAGAGCTCTGCTGGCGACCGACTATGCAGAGCTCTGCTGGCGACCGACTCTGCAGAGCGCTGCTGGCGACCGAGTCTGCAAAGCTTTGCTGGCGACCGACTATGCAGAGCTCTGCTGGCGACCGAGTCTGCAAAGCTTTGCTGGCGACCGACTCTGCAGAGCGCTGCTGGCGACCGAGTCTGCAAAGCTTTGCTGGCGACCGACTCTGCAGAGCTGAATCTAAGTTAACAGTCCTAGGTCTGAAAATAAGCTTCTGTTACGATTTTTTAGGGAATTTAATGCTCTTTAACTTTGTCATACAATGTGTAACTAAAATGTCCTTACTTTAAGAGATAGAAGCGAAAATATGAAAAATGACAAAACCCCCACCCCCAAGACAGCACAGAGTCCTTAAGGTGAAAAACTTAGGATAATACCTAGTGTACCCCAAATAACCCCGTAAACTTCCACTTTCCAATATATTAAATAACAACTAATTATCGGTGGTATAAAGGTGGCGAATTTAACCCACATGTAATAATCCACAATTCTCGCCGAAACCAATAAGCTACACGATAACAACGCCATTAAAATCAGGACTCAATTTCCTTCAAAACACTTAAGGCGAGGCCGCAGTTAAGGCGAGGTGCGCGGCTGAGGCGTCGCTACCGAGTAATCGATTAAACAAACATCCGGGCCCTCATAAATCAAAACTGATTGGTCGGGCAGAGATAATGAGCGCAGAAGCGACGACGGAAACTGAAGGTCTATTTTTTTATACAACGCCGGTGGCAAGCAAGCGTACGGTCCACCTGATAAGCGGCCACCGCAGCCTATAGACGCCCGCAACTCCAAAGGAGTCACGTGCGCGTTGCCGACCCTTTATAAGATTTGAGGATGTAGTGTTGACAACAGAAGGAACACATTTAGGTCCCTCGCTCTCAACACAGTGCATCCTCGGGAGCTCTGGCAACCTTGCTCACCTCCAGGAACACAACACTAAATACTTGTATAGTAAATTAATTATTATTTTTTTATACAAACAAACGACATGGCCGTTTGTTTGTATGAACCTACAGCGTATAGACACTGCATAACAATCAAGCCAGGGATCGGATACCGGTATTTTCTCCATAGAAAAATACCGGTATTATTACGGTCACCGGTTCATTATTTCGTTTTTAATAGGACAATCTAATAATACGACGTTGTTACCTAAATACATCATTCAGCCCTACGTAAAGAGCAAAAAATAATCCAAAATATTGGGCTAATTCAGGGTTTTTTAAAAATACCGGTATCGGTCCCTGAATCAAGCGCGCTGCCGATCCTTTTTTGATAGGAATATTCGTTGTATTTATAATTTAGAGACGAAAACACCGCACCACATACTTGAAGAGCAAGTTGTGGTGTTATTATGGCTGCTGTGTTCTGTAAAGTGGAAGTAGGTCCCCAATTTGACTTTTTTTCATCTTGGGGTATTTGTCATTTCTTTCGAAGTTTATAAAGGTCGGGCACAACGTTTCTAAACTTCAATTAAATAACAAATACCTATGTAAAGTTTGCAATGTAGGCATCTATTTTCTATTACTTGATTTGGCTACTTTTTTTGGAAATATTTGGCTGAAAATTTTGAAAAGGACAAAAAAAGTTTTTTATAAATAATATGCAAAATGTTGGAGTCTTTCTGGAAAGTATACGAGCTAGCGAAGTCACTGCTGCAAAATCCGACTACTTAACAAAAGTAATGCTATTAAAAAGATGAATTTAGTTATATTATTGATCTGCCACATCAATACAATACAAACATTTATTCTGCAAATAGGCTACAAGGGCACTTTTATATGTCAAAATATTAATTTACAATTTAAGAAAGTCTGACTATAATAAGTAATACATCGTTGAGTTAGTTTACCATTTAATGCCCTGAAACGATGGCTCATCAATAAGGCCTTTTATTGAATGCATGAGTTCTACACACATGTATAATAAATTGTTTATAATTGTATGATAGTAGTACACTTGGTTTTTATATTGTCCGTCACGGACAAGCTGTTCCCGAGTCAATTATGTGATCCTTTCTAAGATATAATAATAATAATAAATCATTTATTTCGGATAACATGGATCCATACACAGACAAATTAAATTAAAATTGAATTAAATTAGTTAATATAAATAAGAATAATAATATGTTAGTTCAATTTTTCTTACCTAAAACTAGTGTTAGTATAGTTTCTAACCTGGCTGGTAAACATGGAGTTGGTCCCAGTGCTTCATAATGGGACAGTCCAGTCTATTCGCCACAATATTTAGGAGGCTGTTGGAGCTATCCCGTACACGGTGCTTAAGGGCGGCGACCCGTTTTCGCATGATGGCGTGGAAACCGTCAACTCGTGTCTCCATGAACATTCCCGACGCGCTGCAGTATCTAGGGAGGCCCAACAGCATCCTAAGCGTATTATTATACTGCACGCGCAAGATGTTGATTGCCCGTTGGGTATAGCTGACCCACAGGCCGCACGTGTAAAAGGTTTGGCAGTAAGCCTTAAACAGGGTTAACTTGACTTCCTGCGTACATCGTGCAAACCTGCGAGCCAACATATTCCCCCGCACCGCCAACGCCCTGCGCTCCCTCTCAATGTCGAGATCGTCTGAAAGGTGCTCCGTAACCCAATGACCAAGGTATTTAAATTTTGTGGTTCTGCTGAGAGCCACTCCATACAGTGTGACTTCAGGTACTCTATCAACCTTGTGTTCACGCGGCTGAAAAACAAGGATCTCACTCTTAGCCACATTGTACCGAAGTCCGTGGGTCACGGCATACCTCTCACACTTGCTCAGCAGCTTTCTGATTGCACAGACAGAAGGCCCCAACAGCACCATGTCATCGGCGTAACTTATGTTATTGACCATCTCACCGGCAATCGCACAACCGACCCTTGTACTGCTGAGGTCCTCTATAAGAGCATTAATGTAGAGGTTGAAAAGACGGGGTGAAGTTAACCCCCCCTGCCTCACCCCGCATTTCAACCTGTACTCATCAGAAAGCGCGCCATCCCATTTGACAACATTTATTTGGTTGTTGTACCAATAATCAAGAACACTGACAATTTCCTCTGGTACGTCTGTATCCGTACGCAACTTCTGCCATAATAGGTCATAGGACACCATATCAAAAGCCTTCGACAGGTCTAGAAAACATGCATAGACCTGAGTTTTCCTATCAGTATAGTAACGGACAGTTTGCTTGAGACATAGGATTGCTGTATCAGTCGATAGCCCAGCTTGGAAACCAAACTGAGCATCGTGCAGCTTAAGATATTTACAAAGTTGTCGATATAAACAATAAGAATTATTTATTTATATTAAAATGCCCTTCTGCGCCGTTAGTCTATGGAGCGGAGACGCGCCACTCCTGCGCATCCCGTCAAATCCGCCGATCAGGTGATATTCCGTGCGCACAGAAGGGCATAACTTCATTGTTTTCATATTATTTTTACTTTTTTGTGTAGCAGTTCTGATCGACATTGCAAAGCGCCGTTTCCTTCACGTGATTAAAACTGTATTGAGATAGTATTAAGCAAAATGTTTAGTAAGTAAAATAAAGAATTTTACATACATATAATATATCAGAGCTCCCGAGGATGCATTGTGTTGAGAGCGAGGGACCTAAATGCGTTCCTTCTGCTGTCAACACAGTGCATCCTCAAATCTTATAAAGGGTCTGCAACGCGCACGTGACTCCTTTGGAGTTGCGGGCATCTAGAGATTGCAGTGGCCGCTTACCATCAGGTGGACCGTACGCTTGTTTGCCACCGGCGTTGTATAAAAATATATATCACTACATAGTATAAAACAAAGTCACTTTCTCTGTCCCTATATTCCTATGTATGCTTAAATCTTTTAAACTACGCCACGGATTTTGATGCGGTTTTTTTTAATAGATAGAGTGATTGAAGAGGAAGTTTTATATGTATAACTAGCGACCCGCCCCGGCTTAGCACGGATGCAATGCTGATGCATGTATTATACATACAACCCTTCCCTTTGAGTCACTCTATCTATTAAAAAAAACCGCATCAAAATGCGTTGCGTAGTTTTAAAGATTTAAGCATATATAGGGATATAGGGACATAGGGACAGAGAAAGCGACTTTGTTTTATACTATGTAGTGATAATTTACATTGTTTTATGCGTCAACGCCAACGGAAGCTATACAGTCGCCATCAGATATATCGAAGCGAACGAGGTGTTCACAAATATCTGAACACGTATCTATTGTCAAGGCGTTAAAACGCATATTCAGATATTTTTGAGCACCCTGAAGAGTACAGATATATTTGATGGCGACTGTACATGCTGAATCTGCATTCAGCCAAGCATGTTAGTGAATATTTACAATTTATTTATAGATAAATATTTAAATCTAAAATGATTGATATTACGTTTAATGAAGTATTCATATTTATATACCTTTTATAAGAATTCAAATCTATAATTGATTAATTTCTCAAACTTTTCTCAAATAACAAATTCTGTTTGCGTCGGGCTGCCGACGAAGATAAAAATTAAAAAAAAAATTAAAAACAAAAAGCACTAGTGCGGAAAAGTGGTACTTTCCGCACAGTTTGGCTGCTTTGAAAACGCACTTTTCGAGCACATGCATTATAAAATACGTATAAAAAACCTTGAAGAACCTGTCACGAGGATAACACGTGTGCGAAAAATTATTATAAAATCGATTCGAGCTCACGCCTAAAGTGATCTGAAATTGTGATAATCCATATTGAAAGGGACCTTAGGGCGGCCGGCACTTACGCCTTTATTGCCGCTGTTCCAATACAATAGTGAATAGGTGTAACGTAAGCGCCTGCCGCCATAAGGTCCCTTTCGATGTGGATTATCACAATTGTTAAAACAGTATAGCACGAGGTCTCTCCTCCCTGTGATTAGATCCGACACAGTCGAGAAACCTGATTAAAGATGCACTAAAATGTTAGACGAGACCTGGGTCAGTTTATCTTTTCATTGCCATTTTTCTGTTGCCAAACCATGATACGTATTGAGTTTACTATAAATTTGTACTTCAAAATGATACAAAGTTCGGATTTTGAAGTTCAGAGTAGGCCCTCAGATATTTCCTAAACCTAAGTTAATATTAAAAGGAAATGCACATAATTAAAATCATGTAATTAATCATTGTTTCTTAGGTGTATCCCTCTGGTGACATAATTAGAAGCTATTGTTTGCTATGTGCTAAGTAAGATATATTTGCAATTATTTATTTTGTTAAGAGATTCCCAGTTACAATACAATACAATACAAATGCACTGTATTTCACACTTCACACAAATTAATCAGTTACACACAAAATCAAAACAGCAACTTATAGGCAGAAGTAGACAACGAGCGATCTAATCAGTTACCCAGTGGTTCAGTTATGCATTTTTAATTAATCAAAGCTAGTTTTCTTTTTTGTTAGTGTATTATAAAGAGTGTCCGACGTAAGTTATCATTATCTTCGACAACCGGTTTAGCCTAGTGGGTAGTGCACCTGCCTGTGAAGCTGACGGTCCTGGGTTCGAATCCCGGTCAGGGCAAATATTTGTGTGATGAGCATGAATATTTTTTTCTGAGTCTTGGATGTTTTCTATGTATTTAAGTATTTATATCTATTAAATATATCGTCGTCTAGTACCCATAACACAAGCCTTCTTGAGCTTACTGTGGGGCTAGTTCGATTTGTGTAAGATTGTCCTCTAATATTTATTTATTTATTTATCTAATATTTATGTATCTGTAGTGTAAGCGTAAAGAAATCGGCATAGTTAGTTGCTAATAAATAATTTTAATTAGTAATTTAGTTTCCCTTCTCCATTTTTTAGTCTGTCTATTAACCTAACGCCAAACATTTACCGGGCGCCAAAGAGTTTTTATTATCAAAAAACTAAATTTCTTAACGCCCACTGTTGGTTTTACATTATTACTTAATCTTCTCCGCTCCACAAAAGATAAAAATGGCGCCAAAAATTACCTTTTTTAAGGCCGTCAGGTTTTTTTAATTGTTTTATTGGTGAATTTTATTGCTACTAGTCGGAAGGTATCTAAAGGCTAGTAATCATAGGTTTTCGAAGAAACAGTCTAAAATGGGTAGCAAAATGTTTATGTTTACAGTTTTCATTATGTTTTTTTATAATACTATTTTATTTGGATTCATTTAGATAGTTGTATTAGTTTGCTACGAGACTCGAGTAAAAAATTACATGTGCGTTACCATCTTTCTTTAAAAATTACTTAAATAACACTACGATAAAAAATAATACGTTCTATTTTACATAAACTGAATTTTATTCCAGTCTTTTGGTTCATTCCTTATAGCAAAAAAGTGTGAGCATAAAAAAACATATAGGGGCAAATATTATGAAGTTGCGAGTACTACAAGTACTTAGTTATTTGTGGTACCTGTGATTTATTTATGTCATGACAATGTCCAATCTAGTATATTATATTTTATTAAAATGTAGTATTTTTATATCTATCGATATAAAAAATTTTTTGAATCCAATTCAGAAAAAAATTTAGTGATAATGAATGATGCTTAAACTTAAAAATGGCCGGCGAAAATACAATTTCACCAAAAAATTACTAACTAACAATTTACAAAACAAAGAAAACGGTCAAAAAAACAAAACAAACAAGAGCATAATTCATTATTACACGAAAGATTGGTCCAACAGCCATAAATGTCTATAATCGGGAATCGAACCCCAAGCTCGCACCCAATAATCAGGTTTAATAATCACCTTGTTTGCCCAAATCGCGGGGTGTTAGAAAAAAAATTGGAAATTACTTCTTCATTTCATGAATATGTTTTTAAAAATATTGTAAGTTTGCATAAAAACATATGTGATTGTAAGTAAGCAACAGATAGTGCTGAGCGGTTATGAAACATTAGACTAATTTCCTACCTCTAATCAGCTAATTCATTGCTAAATAGGTTTAAAGATCCTTCTAAAGCACGTAGAAACTTAGAAAGACTGCAACAAACAACAATGGGCCAATTCCATTTCGTCAATTTTGACAATATGAAAAAAAAACATGAAAAAAATACCCATTGGTTCTACCCTACTAACTTATTTATTAAAAGATACTCATACAGAAGGACAAGCATTAAACAAAAGCATGTAAAAACACAAAAGATTCCGAAAACACAGATCTGTCACCGGCTAATTTCGATATGGATAACTAATATTTGTTATAATAACAGCGGCATTATAAAGAGCCTAATTATTCGTTTTTGCCTCGTGACAAAACAGTATTTGTTTAATGAAGTGTGTGATAATTATCCAGTGCTTACAAACTTATCTTTGCATTCCATGTTTATCGTTTTGAACCTTAAATCTCTGTTATACAATACAAAACTCTAAAAGTATGTTACGTTTATGGCGTGAACTATATTGCAGAGAAGTATAAGTACAAATTTAGTTTTACCTTATGTTAAATCATTGGTTGTCTCTATTGTAATGGTACAAAGGCGAAATTCGACTAAAGTTATTTTGCCCAAGAGCTAACGCGTTTATTTGCATTGATTTATTTTGCGGTTTGCGACAAAGACATTTTTTTGGGGAGGGCTATTGTGGTGGTCGGCGCCTGCGCGCTGACTTGCAAATCATATTTTGCGTGACCATCTATTTGTCATAATTCGACGCGGTATCTTTTGTTTTTTTTTTCTAATTTGTTTATCTATTTAGCAAAGCTCCTTTTCAATAACTAAATGGACAATTTCCAATAGAAATATGACAAAGTATACGGTTTTCTGGTTTTAATATACATATACATTTTATAACCCAATAACATAATAAGAATTCAAACTAAAATAACGGCTCAAGATAAAGTTTTTTGGATTTCAAATTATTTTTACATATATTTCATTTGTGTATATCGAATTTCAAATCACCGTACACATATGACATCCTACCTCAAATATGTCTCTTAACTGTCAACACAATTAATCCCGTATGCTTGTTTACCATCGTCGTTAAACTTCGTGCTCATTTTCCCGCTCAGAAACCACTGATTTCCAATAAAAATCGGACATCTAAATCGGATGCTGTTATGCAATAATGTGTCAACCTACAGGCTTTACTACTAGGTTGACACATTATTGCATAAAAGCATCCAATTAAAGTATGCTAAAGAACGTCTTTCATGGACTGCAAATGTGTGTAAAAAAATACATTACAATCAGAGTATTAACTTTATTTACCAAGACATGCATATAGGCATAAATAGAATGACATTATTATTACGTACTTCGCATATTTTCTCTGATGGCCCTGGCTTTCAGGTCCACAATCAAAATAAACATAATGTTAAAAATACATTACTAAGGACCACCCTTGCATAAAAATATCTTACAACTCTTAAACATATTATTTTTTGAATTTTCTGTAATATGCGTAGAAAGGAGCACTGTCCTTGGTTAAAAATACATGGTTTTTGTACAATAAAAGGCTTTTTTCAAAAGACCCTTTCATCCGATCGCGTGACTTGGATCCTCCAATAAGGGAGCTCTTTTCATTAATATAATATTTATCATTACAAGGGCACTCGTACCGTTTACCACAGAAGAATGCCACGTTTGGAGGTCAGAGTTTTTTATGCGGAAACAGGAAAAAAACAAAGTCTGGTATCGAAAGAAAAAAATGGACGGCTGGGATAAGAGCATTTTACTACTGTTTGTTAAGTTTTAAAAGTAATTACATTCGCAATTATAAATACAGTTAATTTGGTTTTAAATTTAAATCTTTTTTAAGTGATTGAATTTTATGCAAGACTAATTTTAAAATGTTAATTTATTTATTTAGTTTTACACGTTTTCTTATTTTTCGATATTCTCCATAAATTTAGGAATATCAGCAAAAGAAGTTCAAAAACCGAATACTTTTTAGTAACCTAAATAAATTTTGTAGACTAAATAGTCGATCTACAATTTATAACAAAGCGATTTCCAGGTAGCTTCCGTGTCTTACAAAATTAACTATCAGATTAAACCTAAATGCAACACAACGATTCCATTTAAAATGTCTAAGTTTTCAGCAACTGTCTACGCCTTGTAGTATCTAACTTGACTTCGTATTAAAGTGCGTTTTCATACAATTTGTGTATAAAAGTTCTTGGCCCTTAAACTAAAACGAAACGTATATTTCTTAGTTTTGTCCGGAGAGGTGTGAATTAGGCCCACAGGGCAAAATCAACACTTCGATCGAATGATTGTTTAGCATCCAGTTGTTTGATGTTATTATAATAATCGATAAAACAAATCCTTTGTTTAAGTTTGGATTCCAAAAAAGTATTCGCTGTATTGCTTTTAATTTAATCCGATTATCCCTAAGAAGTTATTTTTCAATAAAAGTATAGTGGTGATAGATTAAAAAAAATTGTTTTAACACGATATATTTTAATAACACACGTAAAATATGTCTATAAAAAGTTATCGTGGCCATTTAATAAATGAAAGTAGGTTGAAGTTTTCAAAAGGAATTATCACATTTTATTAATTGTCATACACTTGTGTTGAGCCTGTTTACACGACTTCCGCATGAATTTTATATTATAATAGTTAGTAAGTTTATTTGTATTATATAGAGACTCGTACCTGCAAGCAAACTGTTAAAACAGTTTTGCAGGAAAATGCATATAGTTTAAGTGTTCTGTACTTTTATTACTAAAATAAAATAAAATAATAAACCTTTAGTTAGGACTATTTACTTATAAAATTAAAAAAACAACTATTGTACTATGGATAATCGGAATTGACATTGTATTGTATATTTAACATACTTATTTATTTATTTAATTAATATGATCACGAATGCACCGTCCCCCAAAATAAGTCGGTAAATTTACCTTTTACATCATATTTAGGTCTTTGAACTCACGACTCCCTGGCCACCTTTTACCTCACACCGTTAAATCCTTATTTCTAAGAAAATACGTTTTAAACTTGCTTGATCTAACCGCATTGTTAAATTTGCATTCTCAAACTCAACAAACTTAATTTTTCACTTAATATAATTGTCAATAAACCGTGTACTATGTAGCAACAGGATCATTTTCGTTTGTCTCTCAATGTAACAGCAGTCAATTTACCTTTGCCGTATACAAATTTCACACAAAATAAAGCATTAATGGTATTCATTTATGTAATTGTAACCAGCATTTGCCTTTCATCTTTTGTATGGGTTTGTATGGTTTGTATGATAGTAATGCGCGTTGCGTGTTCTCGTAAGGTATTCTTAGTTATTAGGGCTCATTTTTGCGCCTGGAGGGAATGAACTTTATATCGGTAACCCATATAAGAGATCTTGGGCGCCCATGACCTAGAGTTACGTAATTTTAAGTTTCCACAGCTACCACAGAACAATATAGTCTGTCGAGTCAAGTGGAGTACCGAGCAATGCGTATTTCGTAGAATGTAAAGTAAAAGTAAAGTATATATATTTAGACAATCTTACACAAATCAACCTAGTCCCAAACTAAGCAAAGCTTGTACTATGGGTACCAAGTGACGATATACATACTTATATAGATAAATAGATACTTAAATACATAGAAAACATCCAAGACTCAGGAACAAATATTCGTGTTCATCACACAAATACATGCCCTGACCGGGATTCGAACCCGGGACCTCCAGCTTCGAAGGCAGGGTCACTACCAACTAGGCTAAAGGGGTCGTCGGTAATGTATTAAAATCAAATAAATATTCTTCAAGTAGCCCTGTAAGGTTCTTTTACAATATAATATATGTATGTCATAAAATAAGAATGTTAACATAAAGCTCGATCAGAATTGGATCATTGACAGATTTAGGCAGGGACTGCATAACCGGAAAATAAAGGTAGCGTTTTAAAACGGTATGACGTCATACCGTTTCGTTTCGGTTAGGTTTCGATACCGCAAAATATTTTTTTCGGTCTGAACCGTTTTCATTAAGATATCGTTTGGGCTTTACGATGGTGCCGGCAACGGCGCCAACCACTCAGCGCTAGTTATTGGGTGAATGCCTAAAATACCCATTTTTATTCAATTTCGTTCGGCGCAATAAATTACTGACGTAGTCACTGTTCGCTGTTGGTCGTGCTTACGTACCCATCGTAAAAGTTACGTTCGAAATTTTTGGTACCGAAATAATACCGGTTGGCTACAGTTATTATATCGGTTTTAGTACACCTCATACCGGTAACGTACCTTTATATTTCTACCGGTATAGTTCTACCTTTATAACGAAGCGGTATCTATATCCAATACCGCTACCATACCGCTTATACCGTACCGAAAACGTTCCCTGGATTTAGGTGGGCATCTTTTCGGTGGACATATCAAAAGTGTGCATAAACAGTGTCTCCGTTACAATAAATTCATGTATACTAAAAACGTAGCTTACATGCACATAAGCCGTTAACTATTTACCATCGAAGGGACAACTTTTGCTTTTGCAACTGACAATGACCCAAATATATGATAATTATCAAAAGGGCGCTATTATTCTCATTTATATGACAACAGGTCAATTATATCAGTATAGTCGGAATAATGACATTTTGACATATACCTGTCAGTTCTGATGTAAATTTTGAAATGTTTTAGCGAAATTGTTCTATTTCCCAAGCGAATTTTATTATATACATTGCTAATAATGTTCCGCTCTTGGCAATAGTTTTGGGTATTATTAGCATTCATTATTTAATATTCAACAATTAAACTAAACCGTCACACAATGACACTGACAACAGTGACAACTTATGATTAAAATTATTCCCAGTATAAGAAATTAGTTCGGATGAAATTCCACAACATGGCAGTCATATATTTCTGGTTGGCCTTTAATATGGCATCTTGACATGACAATATCGGTGGTAATAAATACATGGGCGTAACGTGAAATATGGGTGAGGAGATATATAGTGTCTGTGAGGTCCGCAGGTCCTCAAGAGTGGGTGTTTGGATGAGGAAGCAAGGATTGGTAGCCAGGGAAGAAGGTATTTATTTCATATAAACAATAAGGCACCTGCAACAAGCATATGATGCGTTTAGCCTACGATTTATTGGTCAGCTACGTATTAAATGGGTTAAATTAACAAATAGGTATGGAAACTTACAATATTGTGCCTTGGAACAGTATAATACACTGCACTGTAGAAAATAACAGAATACAAATCTCTGGATCACATTACGAATAGTATCATAGAATTTCACTGTTTTCAGTAGGTATTTAGGTCTAATATATTTAATTTTTATTAAAATAACAGCATAACTGGGTAGATGATTATCGATCGGAAATCAAGATCGAACTGCGCTGCCCATAATGGCTGCGCAACGTCACGTGGAATTCCAAAATGTAGTTCAAATTTTAAAATTTAGAGAAAAGATAAGTCAGAAAAACGGCCAGAAAGTTTGTATGTAACGGTCCGATACACGCATCGTTACAGTGTCTCCAAATTCAATAATACGCTAGATGTACTTCCCGGGCTACGCTCCAACCGCGCAATCCTATCGCTTTATTGGGTCCGGCCTATAAAGCCACAGTCAGGTTAAAAAAAAGCGTTGAACGAGGAAGCTGCCAGCAGCTCTTTTTAAAAATATTTTATAGTTGCATAACACACGTCCTAGATGAATAATTCAGCTTACTTTAGTCATAATAATTTATTATGACTAAAGTAAGCAGAAAAACATTAACTCAATTATGTAAAAATTCGGTATGTCAAACATTAAATAATTTAATTAATGGTAAAAAATATAATAATAATAATACAGAGATATATAGAGTTCAACTTCAAAGTAGTAAATATAAAAAGATGTATAGTCTAATATCTTATAATTACAACTGAGAAATAATTGATATGATGATGAAGAGAGCTGTACGATCAATAGTGCAAAAGCTAAGAGAACAGCTGCTAGATGTACAGTTTCCTGTCATAATAATACAATCGAAATCAAAATCTGTATATATTTAAACATTCATGAAACAATGTTTATAATGGAAGGCACATTAAGCCAGGGGCGCAATAGTCTCGAACGTTCTCTCAAACCCCAAGTTAACTAAAGTAAAGTTGAATTACAATGTTGCAGTATTGTGTGAAACACAAAATACCTTCAGGCATAAGGCGTAAGAGACTCACGTTCTCATCTCTTAGGGAGCGACCTACCTCACAAGAGGAACGAGTTACCGTTTCCGATCCCGCTGTCTCAAGTAGACTGGCAGAGACAGAATTACAAAACTGACTGCACTGTTTTGAAGACGAAATGGACACGTCAGGATGGGAAACTGTAGGCGAAAGCCGTAAGGCGGCGTACGCGGCCGAAGTGTCCACGGGCTGATTCGCCGGCGCAGAAAGCTCCGCGGACTCCCGTCGTCCCCGCGCCTTCTGCGCTAGCCGGAGGCTCGTAGTGCCACTCTGGTAACGGACGGCGGGTCTTTGGCTCCCAGCTCGACTGCGACCTCAGCGGTGACCCCGACAAGTCGGACTCTTGCGTCCTAATTGACGCGCAAAGGTGGCCAACTGCCCTAGCCATAGCCAGACAGCGGGACATCCGAGTGCTCAATTCGGATACATTGAAGACGCCCTTGGAAGGCTTCGTATTACGGTCCAGGGACCCGAAGACCATCGCGCTCTGACCCGTCTTTTCGATGACCTGTCAATGGCTTATAACCGGAGACAGTCCGCCGAAGAGAAAGGCTATAGAGCCATCATCCGTGGGCTCCATAAAGGTATTCCGGAAGGTGAGATATTCGCCGATATCAAAAGTAAGGGCATCGCGATCAGGGAGGTTCATCGCCTCTACCATAAGACGAGGGGCAAGTACGAGATCGTGTGGCCCCTGCGCTAAATGAAAGTGCTAATCGGCACTATTGAGAACCAATGCCGGTAACAATTTAAATGTTATTATTTTCGTTTGACACAATGACAACTTTTCAACTCAACGTCGGATAGCCACCTAGATAAGAGTGTGTATGACTGATAGCCGACTGAATTGCGATCCGGCACTGAAACGTCACGGAAAGCATAAGCTCCGCCATTGGCACTAGATTTTGTGGCACCAGTTTTGAACGACAGTTATGCTTTCAATACCTAGGCTCGGTTTTATAAAGATCCGTTAGACTTTATGTCGGTTTGTTATGTCAAAAAATGTACTGAGTTACTGAAATTTGATCTGACATTTGGTCTAATGGATCTTTATAAAACCCGGCCTTATTATATTTCGATGGTTAAAGTACTGGCCAGTATTTACCTTACCCCATCTAACTAGCAACATTAGTTCCGTGCCACTACTCGCAATTGTCCAGGAATGTTGCCATGTAAAGAATGCCACGACAAATTGCTCGAACGGGACGATTCGCAATGACGATGACGTGACGAATGCAATGATGATCCCAGTAACGTTGACCATATACAATAATACTTGGTAACTGTTAAGGTAACAGGCGTGGATCCAGAGGTGAGACAACAGGGGCAATTGAATGAATTTGATCATTGGATGAGTATCAGTCGCGCCGAAGACATATTACGCATTCAATCATTACCTTACCATTACTATGTCTTGTAAAAAGTTCCGCAAAACAAGCGGAAAAGAGGGAGACCGCCTGAAAGGTGGGCAGACGAGGTTGAGAGAACCGCCGGTAAGGATTGGGTACAAGAGGCACAGGATAGAATGAAATGGAACCAACTGGAGGCCTTCACCCTAGGAGGGGTCCTTAAAACAAATATTAATTAATTGGATATACAAGGCTTTTTCTTTTATTTTTTTTATTTTATATCTTGTATAAATTGAAGTAGTCCGTTTTGTTCTACGGTTTTGTTCACATCGTAGGATAGACCGGACAAAAAATCCGTTATGTTCTACGACAGCATATGTCAAATTTCATAGGACAAAACGGAGTACTAGCTTACACACTCCTAGCGTAGTCATTTCCGCAAAAGTGGATATTTAGATTTAGATAGGTAACTGTTGGTCCATTGTGTATTATTTCGAACGTAGGTACGGTTACGCACTTTAATTGTTGAGTCATTTCAAGCTCATTCATATTCAAATATTTTTATTGCCATCATGTTCATTACATTGGTATGTTAGTATTTTTGGTTAGTCGGTACATGATACCCCGTTAGGGCATTGCAATTTTCTTACATACTAGGCAAGGGTGCAGCGTATTCATTTCACGAAGGGAAAGTAATCTTACAGCCTTTATGGGATGAAATCGCTAACCTTAACACGTTACTAATTATATTATATTATATTAGCTGAGCAATCGGCTAACATGCAATAATCTTTAGGTACATAATTGGATTTGAGGTGAAATTATGAATTTAATAAATAATGTCAAGAAGCACAAACTAAGCTCACTTTATACTACACACTTCATAGCTTAAATATTAAATGAACACAATCAGTTTGACACCGAGATGGCTTAACAATTAATCCGTCGTCTACCGGCCCCTGGGATTCCAGAGATCATAACAAAAGAATGCTACTGCTTATTTTTTTCGCCGGGACATGTCGGCTTTTAAAGACAGTCGTGTACATCGGGTAGAGCCGTCATTTGTCTTTGCAAAAATTTACATAACCTTATGTAATAATCCCTCAGATAATGGGATATTTAATACTGGAGATGCCGATTGTAATCCAAAGCACCCATTTTTTTTTTCTAAAAATTTACAAAAAACATCTTTAACTTGAGATAGTTTTAATACTGCAAACAATTTAAGAGATAAATACCATGTCAATGCTTCTATTCCATCAAAAAACGGTAGTTTACCACCCAGGGCTGTAGAAAACCGTCAAATTTCACACAGGCCGTGCCGCCGCCCTGTAATTTCGCTAAACACATCTCTATGATAACTGCTTTTATCCGTCGACTTCCGTTTATGTCATTTCCTATAAAATAACATCTTGTGTGGTACTTATGGTCCAAAAAATGAAATGGAAAAGCTGGATTCGTGGCAAGTTTTTAAGGGTTGGCTTTACGAACTTTAATTTTTTTACGTACTTCTATATAACTTGAAAATTAAATCATATTAGGTACAGTTATAATAAATAAGTGTTACCAAAAACACCAAAAACCCACAACCAAAAGATATTATTTTGAAAAAATGTCAAACGTTTATTATATACAAATAAATAACGCAGTAAATTGTAAATGTCAAACTATCAAAACGGCGGAACACATTCCGTTTCACATACTTAGTACCAAATTTGCGTTTCGTTTCACGTTAAAAAAATAACTACGCGTCTCCGCGGGCTGGAGGTTGTATTTTTAGAAAAATAACAACAATCCCTACATAATTCAACCCCTGGGAACCCTTAACTCCTGGGCCCCAATTGTAAAATTTTCCCGTTTTTAATATTCAATCGCTGTTTAATTCGTAAAATACCTTGTAATATTGCATACATAATTTTGTACCTTTATGAGTCTGAAGAGGTCTTCTTCTAATAAAACGGGGTGAAAAAAGATGCATTAATAATTATTGAAAAAAGGTGTTAGGTATCCACGGAAGACCAGCGTCAAGATACTCCCAAGGTACCTTGACATTAATGCTGAGTGGAGGCCATTTCAATGACGATTATGTTACACTTGTTATTTAGATTCTTTGTCAACGTCATGAACAAAACGTTTTCTTTTCTATTCTATTCTATTCTATTTATGTTACATGACAATTTACGGGTAACTAACACAGGCACAATAAAGCAAAGTATACAGAACAATTGAAAAGGTAGGTGGCTCAGCTTGTGCCTGTACCAAGAGACCACTATGGACTCTTGGTCTATACAGACGCTGTTATTCTGCCCCCGTGGCTTAACCATTTGCATTTGCATTTTTTTTGCTTGGTTTAAGAGGCCTTATAAGTTTTAAAATGTTTTGATTTCAAATTATGACAAAAGTATTGATAATACCAATAAAGTGATTAAAGGAAATGATGATTTGATTAAAGTTTGAGATAGTAACATAGCCATTTTTTGATTTCATTGTGTGTATTAGAATTTAAGCGAAAAAAAACAGTTTTTAGCTCGAAAATGGTTGATTTGGAGTGATGTTTGAAACGATATTTCTTAGTGAAAAATCAACAAAATCTATTTAAAATTTATGACATTAGGTCGCAATAGTCCTGTTCTAGATAGTAACATCGAGAAAATGCCAAGTTACGTATCAATTCAATAAGAAAATAGTCTAAATAAATGATCGTTTTTTAACTGATAAGGACCCTTAATTATGAGACTATTATGGGTGGATTGCAACAAACCGTCTGTAACCGTAAGCGGTGTTCGTTAGAATCTGATTGTATGGAAAGTTTGACAAGTTTCTATGGGATGACAGCTTCCGGCGCCATATTTGACGATGACCGGCCTGTGATCGTATGTTGGTGCAACCAACCCTATCTCCACGTGGACTGTGATAGGTAAGTATAGCTATAATAATGCCTGTAATTATAATATGTACTCAATTTGTTGTCTCCGATTAATTTTCATGAATTCTGATCATGTATTTACCAAACAACTGAATAACTAAATTGTACCTGAAGATAATCCTGGATTCCTGGATTGAGATATTCAAATTTAAATTCTAAGAGATGTCTCAATAAGGACTGCTACCGCACAACGCACAGTTGCAGCAAATAGTTGTGGAAAAGTAGTAAATGTGTTCCTATAAAGGGATATACACGAAAGGGAGTATCTATAAATTATATACATATATACAATAGATAGGAGACACAGGAAGAAACGACAATAGAGAGATATCTCAGGAACCGAAGTCCATTGAGAGTTGTTGGGAAGTTATATTTATACAACTGATTTAAGAAACTTCGATAGCGCGATGCAGAACATACCAGATTTGACAGTTAACAGGAGTGACGCCACAGAGTAATTAATTATTCTACATTGAAAAATGTATTTAAGTGTTTTTACCTACATTACATTGTACGTTATTTTAGTACACAATAAAGATCCTGATATTCTAATATATTACAGGAGCATCAATAATTCAATGTGTGAAATCATAAAAAAAGTCACTAAATACATTTCAAATCTTCAACGTTATTGCTAGAAACGACCAGATTCAATCAAGCGGCATGTTATACACCAAATTGTCTAACAAATTTCGATAACCAGCAAAAACTAGGGCACTCAAACATAATCCTAAGCTACCGAATTAGCTAATTTCTTCATCATGTTGGCTAACATGATTGTTATAAAATTATGATAATTTATTTGATGATCAATGAATTAGGCCACACAGGGGGATAATCTGCGCAAGATTTAGTCTAAAACATTATCTAATAATAAGACATGTGTGCCACTGCTGGGATCTTCAAAAAACGTATGTATGTATGAAATATTATTACAGCTTAGATCACTATTTGTCTCTCTCATGACGTATTTAAGACTCAGCTCCTTTAGACTATATGGCTAACTGTATTTGTGTATATGTGTATGTATATTGTATACATATTTGTAAATTATTTTTGTGTATGTACATTATTATTAATTGACTATTATTGCAATAATTATTAGTAGGTTTCATATGTTAACACATGAATCGTTGATTAGATTTGTTTTCCGCTACCCTAAAGTTGTAGGAAAGAAATCGATCTTTAGCGATAAGACCGTTTGTTTTTTGCCTCTACTCATTGTGACTAATGTACTGTGTCCTTTAATTGAGGTGTGCAATAAAGAGTATTTGTATTGTATTATATTGTTTGATATTTAACAGTGATATTTAAGAAAAACATCGCGAGGAAACCGGTCTAATCCGCGGACTAGGTGTTTTTCCTCTGGGTTGCAAGGTCAGATGTCAGTCGCTTTCGTCAAAGCGAATCCTAGGCGTAGAACACAACCGGGAAAAACGTTTACTGACCGATCAACATCAAATATGGCATCGGCACCTGTCATTCCTTAGAAACTTTTCATTCGAAACAAAACAAAAAAGTTTTTTCGAAACAGAACACAAACGAACGCGTTTGCGTTTACTCTCAATTTCTATGGTAACGCAAGCGCGCTTTAGGTGGTAACAACTTTTTGCCATACAAATTGAGACTAAACGCAAACGCGTTCGACGTTTGTGTTTTGTTAAAAAATATATATACTAGAGGTACAGAACACCGCTTACGATTACAGACGGTTTAGTGCAACTCACCCTAAGCTAACTGTCAGTCGGAAGTTAACCCGGAACGGATCGGCCGGGATAGGTAACGGTAACCCTTGCGAACCGTATCTTGTGTCTAGTTTTTGTGTTTCACAGATGACTTGCTTCCGTCTCTGGTTACCTTGACGTTTGTTTACTGTGAAGTGGATTAGTCCTGCGCAGTATTTTGGGATTGTAACGGGGCTTTCGTAATAATAGGCATAACTGACCGGGCGAGCGGAGTCAGCGAAGCGCCTTCATTTCAGCTTGGCCAAAAATGCTTTCATATGTCCCGATGTCCGCTTATTGTCCTTTATAGATCGCATTTCTGCCATGCATGTCATGTTAATATTGTAAATATTTAAAACTAATTACGTTCTAAATTAACATTAATTACAAAGAAAAAACAAATGAAATATAGAAACCCTAGACACGTCCCCAAGGTCGCTCATTGGCGGAAATGAACCCAAGATGCTGGCGGCGTTTCCTCGCTGCACAGCAATGCTGAGCCTTTGCCCGAGAAACGCGCCAGCTCTGGGATCACAGGAAGTTCTTATTAGTTTCTTTTTCAGTACATTGAATAGCTCGTGAGCTTCTTACCTAGAGTTTCTACGGCAAAAGGGACGAAAATGTAGTTATTCCCTAGACAATTATATATTGTTAATATTTATTACTTACTCAAATTATTACATTATTCATATTGCCATACAATTTGAGACTCAACGCAAACGAGTTCGTTTCTGTTTTCATTGAAAAACTTATACCAGAGTTACAGTCATATTTGCGTAATAGTAATAACACGCGCAGAAGCGAGGCAGTGCATTCATATCGGCTCGCTCCCGCGCATCCCGCACAAGTCAGGAACCACTTATTTAAATGTAGGCATGTAGTTAAGGCACGGACATCAGATTTTAACTGACACAGCTTAATACTGCAGGTGGTTTGGTGCAACACTCACCCTATACTCACGAGCAAAAATAACGGGTACAATTTCTATGGAAATCCAATTCAAAGTGTATTTCTTTCGTGTGTTTAATTCTGAATCGATTCTCGTGGTATTTATTGAGCACGTTCCATAATTTTCGTCGATTCAGTTTTTGGATTTTTTTTAAAGGTTTATGGCCTTATTTTACCGAGTGAGTTTTTGTGTAGGTATAGCTATAGCGCCTATATGCTTTTTGTTTAACCCGTCGCACGCGTCTTCAGTATATAAGCAGCCTAAGAAATCATTCAGTAAACGTCAAATTCACAGATACATAAAGCCCGACCAGATATATATGACCCTTCGCCATGTTGTGGAATTTCATTGGAACTTATTTCTTACACTGGCAATAATTTTAATTATAGGTTTTCACTGCTGTCAGTGTCAATGTGGTGGTTTAGGTCAACTGTTGTAGAGGAGAACAAACCGAAATTCGCCCCCTGAAACTTACAAAATCACTGATAAAAACCGTCTCTACAAAAAAATTCTATATAACTATCGAACCTGCTCACGAAATTTCACGAGAATCGGTTGAAAATTGCGACCTGTAGACGAGAACAAACGGAAATCTGGACATACGAAAGCATTTTTGTCGAAGCTGAAACAGAGACCTTCGTTTTACTCGGTCAATAAATGACAAAAAATGCCCAAAACGATCCATTGTGAAGAGCGAAAAATTCTGGAAAAAACCGATTGGGAAATATAAAAAATTATCTACAAAACATTTTTAAATTAACATCAGAACTGACAGGAAGACAAGTCAAAATGTCATTATTCCGACTATACTGACATTACTTGACCTGCTGCCATATAAATGAGAATAATAGCTGCCTCTTGATAATGGCCATATATTTCTGGTCGGTTAAGAGCCCTTATGAGTTAAAAAACGCTTATCAGTTTCGGCCATTTTCCGTTTGAATTTACACGTATCTTGACATATTCTCAATGTTACTATCTAGGACAGGATTATTGCGAACTAATGTCATAAAACTGGAATATATTTTTTGAATTTTTCATTAAAAAATATCGTTTCAAACATCACTCCAAAATGACCATTTTCAAACTAAAAACAGCTTTTTTGGGCTTAAATTCTACTACGCACAATAAAATCAAAAAATGGCTATGTCACTATCTAAAACTTTTATAAAGGTATCGCGTCCTTTAATCACTTTACTGGTATCATCAATATTTTTGTCATAATTTGAAATCAAAACATTTTCAAACTTATAAGGCCTCTTAAATAGCTAAATGTTAAGGAAATGAAGAATTTTATACGGAAACTAATTAAGTTACACAATTAAGCTTCCTCTTCCCCTTGTTTAGGCCTAGTAGATAAAAGAGGCATACAGATGTTTTTCAAACCAGTCTAAAAGTAAGACGCGGGCTTCTTGGTGACAACTGTATTAACGTTCAACATGTGAATCGGTGAAACTACGTGTTTCTTCTGCTGGACAGAATCTACGTGTTTATTATATCGGACAGAAACTACATGTTTCTTATATCGAACAGTTACTATGTGTTTCTCCCCTCATAACCTGACAGGTAACATGACCTGAGTCGTGACCAGTTGACCGCCATCACGTTAATCTCCATTGCTTCCCGAACAGACATATATTCTGCCTTCCTTGAGTAGAATTGGAGTTTCGCCTGCGTAGCTTCAATTGCATCAAGCCAATGGACAGATACTCTGGCTCTGATACTTCCCCTGCTCTCAACTTTACCGAAAAGCATTAGCTGTTCCAAGCTATGACTGGGATTATGTGCTTCTGATTTTTACACTTCCACCAATGCTGCGTCATGGGCATCACACGTGGGCTCCCTGGTCCTCGCTTCACCTTCAAGTGCCTGTGTCTCCTGGTCCTCTTGTTTAGTGGAAGCACTCTCATGTTCTTCATATCTTCAAGATCAAACGACACACTGTTTTTGATATCAGAAGACTACGATGATTTGTATCAGCAGAAAGATTACATCGAAGTATATGATTCTGATAATTCTAGCACTATATATACGGAGGGATGCCGCATACCTTTTATGGATACTATAGAAGAATCAATAAGAGAATTTATTCCTCTAAATTATCCCAATGATATGGAACCATGTAAAGGTAATCCTTTGGTAGATTCTAATAAGACTCACATTTGGATTAAAAAGGAAAATATTCAGCATTACGAAATAAGAAATGTAAGTAAGTTGAAATGCTGTTACAAATCGTTTTATCGTCCAGTCCAGATAGATGATATTACAGCAACCAACAATGACGAAAGGGTCAAATATAACAAATGTGTGTATTTTGATGATACAATTGAAGTCGGTCATGAGTTTGTCAGGGTTATTTGCGGAGATACAGAGACTATATTTGATACCTTTTTGATTTTTGCTCGTGAGAAAGAAATTACCAGTAACAATGTGAATAAGTCTCGCAAAGTTTTGCCCTACAACGTGTTAGTTTTGGGAGTAGACTCTGTATCTAGATTAAATTTTCACAGAACGATGCCGAACACGGCAGCTTATTTGAAGAGTCTGGATGCTGTGGAGTTGTTTGGATACAACAAAATCGGAGACAACACATTCCCTAACTTAATAGCAGTGCTGCTGGGAAGGAAAGACACAGAGCTGCCAGAGACATGTCTTCCTAGTTCTCGGGCTTTTTTCGACAACTGCCCCTTCGTGTGGGAGCGGTTCCGTCGGGCTGGTTTCTCCACGGCGCTGGCCGAAGACAGCGCGTCTATGGGCATGTTTGACTTCGTCAAGCGTGGCTTCCTGGGATTCCCCACCGACTACTACTTTCACACCTTCATCCACCAAGCCGAACACCACGCAGGCACCAACAAGGATAACCACGCGTTCTTATGTATGAACGAAAAATTCTTCTTCAAGATTTTATTAGATTATGTCGAAGACTTAGCGACAACTTTAAAGAGCAAGTTGTTTGGATTTTTTTGGGAAATTACCATGAGTCATGGAAGATTAAATTATCCAATGGTAATGGACAAGAGTTACAGTAAGTTTTTTACCAGGATGCATAATTCTGGGTATTTGAATGAGACGATTATTTTCTTAATGAGCGACCATGGCATGCGTTGGGGTGAATTTCGTCAAACGAGACAAGGATACTTAGAGGATAGATTGCCGTTTGTGTTTGCTCTATTTCCACCATCATTTCGGGAAAAATACAGTTTGGCTTACGCCAATTTGAAGTTGAACAGTCGTCGTTTGACCACGCCATTCGACATGCATTCCACCTTACTAGACCTAACAAGCTTAGAGAACCTTAGCAATGCTAGAATAATTTCTCGCAGCAACGAAGACTACTCCAGATACCGCAACATCAGTTTATTCCTGCCAATCCCAGGAAACAGGACTTGCAAGTTAGCAGACATAGATGACCACTGGTGTGCCTGTCACAGTAGAGTCCATGCTTCTCGTGACAGCATGGAGGCGAGGGAAACTGCCGAATTCGTTGTGTCACATTTAAACGGTCTCCTTCTTTCGTATCCCCAATGTGAGTCACTGAGGTTGGCAGAGGTGATGGATGTGACGGAGCTGTTGCTATCAGGCCAGGAGGCAGGGTGGCGGGAGTTGAGTGTTGTGGTGAGGACGGTACCGGGGGGAGGAGTGTTTGAGGCGACAGTGGGGAGGGCGGGAGGCCACTGGGCGGTTTCTGGCGCTGTCAGTCGCCTCAATTTCTACGGAAACCAGAGTTATTGTTTGCCGCACTATCAGCTGAAACTGTACTGCTATTGCAGTTGACGTCGTCGGTGCGTGAAATGATTCGTTGATCACAAAACTTGAATAAAAGGTGATTGTGTACAAAATAGTGATACAAGGATTTCAAGTGCTAGTGGAAGTGGGACGTTACGATACGATAATGAACATATTTAAATAAATTAAAGCTCTAATTTTATAACGAACTGGACATTTTAGAGGAGGAAAGAAGTAAAATACGGAATATGTACCCACACGTGGG
The DNA here is from genome assembly GCA_963556455.1 of Epiblema foenella. Classification (NCBI taxonomy): domain Eukaryota; kingdom Metazoa; phylum Arthropoda; class Insecta; order Lepidoptera; family Tortricidae; genus Epiblema; species Epiblema foenella. Next base: position 29,777,506 of record OY747098.1, on the reverse strand, counting down.
TGAGGACCAAATTCTTGAAACGCGTACATTTTAATTAATCAAAATCAAATATTTTTTCCGCAAATAGGACACTTTTACATGTCAAAATATCAATTTACAATTTAAGAAAGTCTGACTATAATAATATATTTTTCATGTCAAAATATTAATTTACAGTTTAAGAAAGAATAATAATTTCGGGTTTACAATTATAACAAAATTAATGTCATACAGTGAAGATAAACTTGCAAAGTTATCTATTACAAATATTACAACATCAGTAAAGTTAGAGATGTATAAGGTCTCAAGATTAAACAAGGAATATAATGAAATTAATAATTCATTTGTGACATGAACGTTACCCATATAAATTATATGGGCATTTGGTCCTCACCCATGTGTAATTAAAATAAGAATTGATTGTTACTTAAGTGAAAACTTGTAATATTCTATTAGTAATATATATTTTATAATTTCATGAGAGAGATGACCATCAGAACTACCGTCGAAAAGAAGGAACAACCTAAAAAATAAGTGCAGATAACCAGGTTTACTTGTCTAAACCTACTTGATTTAAAATCTATATAAACTTCTTCGTTCAGTCTACATGTATGTCTGACATATATAGCATTCGTCCTTTACTAGCAAATATGTAAGTGCGATAGGGACGAAGGATATTCTTCATACACATGCTAGCTAGACTGATGTCCTTTGCCTGAGACATATTGTCTGTAATTACGAGTACGCTTAGCTATTCGCTTGAAGCAAACCACTGAAGTCTGACCTATGACCACGCGTAGTTGTCACTTATCTTGAGGTCAAGCTATTCTAGAGGTTAGTGTTGAGGTAATTCGAGCATTGGCACACAACTGATATCACCATACCATTGGGTTTATCAAAAAAAAATTATATACATACGAAATAATATAGAATGAGTTCCCTGCCGAGGTTTTCCCGAGGGTCTACAGTATGGGATTCTTCAAGGAGTGTTGAAATTTTTAAATGGTCGCCAATACGCATGTGACACCGCTGGAGTTGCAAGCGTCCATAGGCTGCGGTGACCGCTTACCATCAGGCGAGCCGCAATCTTGTTTGCCACCGACGTGGTATAAAAAAATTATATTGAACAGTGGCTTTTCAGTTAAGGAAAACATAGTGAGGAAACCGATCTAATCCCAACAAGGTCTAGTTTTCCCTCTGGGTTTGTACTTCTCTTTCGTAATAGTATTACTGCAGAGCGAAATAGGGCATTGCCGGCCGAGTAGTTATAAATGGCTGAGTGTTACCGAGGCCATCTAGAGATACGAGGCCGACAATCCCTGTTCGCGCCGAGGCTTGTAAAGTACTTTCTCAAAAATTGCAATGAAATTTGAATATTACAAGAAAACTCGAAATGAAATTCTAAGGATTCAGTAATAAAAACACGCGCTACAGCCGCCGGCAGCCGGCGTCGTCCTTTGCCGATCGAAAGATGATCACTTTGCCAGCCTAGGCCGGCAATGCTGTATGAATTTCCATTATGGGCCGCTCGTTGCGCCACACCCGAAATGTGATACTTCGCAGTCTGTTATAACGAACATAACGTTAATATTTAATTGCATGTTTGAGAAATACTAATTACTACGCCAAATCTTAGGATTAAGGGTGGGTTGCACCAAACCGTCTGTAATCGTAAGCGGTGTTCATCAAAATCTGATTGTATGGAAAGTTTGACAAGTTTCTATGGGATGACAGCTGCCGGCGCCATATTTGACGATGACCGGCCTGTGATCGTATGTTGGTGCAACCGACCCTAAGTAGGTCACAACCGGGAAAGACGCTAGGAAGATGAGTATTGAGGTGACACATTACGAATAGCATGCCAGGGCAAATCAGGTCCCACATGGGGTCGCGTAGACCCGTTTTGTTGCTATGGAACCCGATACGGGGTTAATGGGCCGTGAAGCAATGCAATGACGAACAGAACGTGTTGTTGACCCGAAACGTCGGCCTTAATATTTTGACATGATGAATCTATTCTGTAGAAAATGTAAGTTGAGTGACTTAAACATATTTATTAATGAAATATATGTAAACTAATTATAACAAACAAAAAGTATCCACCACAGGTTTCGTCAATTTATGCTACAAAGAATCATCGACAACACGTTTCGTCACCCATGCTACATACTCCATTAACAATGACTTGTCCGATAAGTACCCGGCTCAAACGTCCCAAATATACTCGCCGCGTTCCCGCGCCGGATTGCTAAAGAGATACGTTGAACCAGGTACGCACCGGATCTAGGATCGCAACCCCTATCTTGCAAACGTCTTCCCAAGGCTCGTATAAATTGCTTTGCCTCTGAACACCAAGGTCCCGCTGTTTCAACGTTTCGTTTGACTTAAATGTGTTGGGAAATTAAACGGTAATTAGCACTTCAGATTTTCGAAATTACCTACACAAAACAGCCTGTTTACTATCTAACGACCGAAAATAAAGACACGAACGTAGAAAGACGATTAGATAGAAGGAGGATTAGCGAATCACCATGGGGGACGGATTTATGATAGGCTGACTAAATTGAGATGTATCAAAAGACTAATATGGATGTAGCACAATTCTGACTTCTAATAAGTCGTGCTGTTTACACTCTATCTCATAATTAATCGTGCTGTTTTGCCAAATTTAATGTACACATGCTCTAACTTAGCACGTAAAAAGCATGCTCATTAGTATGCTTAAAATGAGCATGCTTTTGAGTTGTATACATTTGCTTGGGATAAGCATTCTACTACCATACTAACTACTAGCATGCTCATTAAGCAAGAGCGTCCACACTTGCTAATCTTGCTAACACCACGCCCCCCTCCACCCGCGCTGCAGTGAGCATGCTCATTATTAGCAATGTTTCGACACACATACTACTAAGTAGCAATTGCTCAATAGTGGCATACTTTCGTGCTAGTAATCAGCATGTGTAACTGTAGCATTAAATTAAGCCAATAGGCTTGAATACATTGATGACGGTTTGGTGACACAGGCCCGTGACAAATAATACGCGATGAGGGACAGGAGATGACACATTTTATTTGATTCCCAAGTGTGTTGGTGTCTATGCTTGCATCTCTTTCGGACATCTTTGTATGTGTGTATTGCCGGCTTCAGTATTATGTGACGTTTTCAAGCGTGCGCATGAGTTTGCTGCTAGTTTTTGCGCCAGCGATTGTCCTTTGTTTAATTGAACTTCCAACCCAAAAACCGTACCTTGGGAATTTAGGAGTTACTATAACAATGACATATAATATTGATAATATTATTAATAAATGACTATGACTATGACTATGACTACAGTATTTGCATTATTTGACACATGTCACTCACAACAGCAATACAACGTAAAATGTCTTACACATTGAAATCACAAAGGAAGATAATTGCACTGCGAACGTTTACGTTCCACGACTTTTTTAATTTAGTGTTGGCCGGACACCACCGTTATGAATCGGACGACTATGTCTTAAATCGATACGAATTTTTCATTTTAGGTCGCAACAAAGTATTATTAAATTTAATATATTTTCTTAAAAAAATATTTCTTACTAAAAAATGTAAAAACTATATAATTCTAGCTTTATTTAAGTATGTATCAAATAAAAATTCATTAAACGTCACAATTTGATACCTCAGTCTAGGTGCCATCAAATCGTAATCGCTTGCTGTGACAATCGATTTGGGTTAGTTATATCTCTATAAACGCCAGTCATAATGTGTCAAATAATGCAAATACTATAAGGCTCGGTTTTATAAAGATCCGTTAGACCTTATATCGGTTTGTTATGTCAAAAAATGTACTGGGTTACTGAAATTTGATCTGACATTTGGTCTAACGGATCTTTATAAAACCCAGCCTAAGAAGTTTAGATAGGAGTTGGTAAAGAATTAGTGTACTTAAATTAGGAGACACCCATCTCCTGAAATGAAATAAAGAAAATGTTAAATTTTGAAATAAGAATCACCATTCCAAAATTGAACATTTTCTTTATAATTTGTCCTTACCGGGCCCGGATTGTTAACGACTCGTGAGTGATTATTTCTGACGTTAACTAAGTATTTTAACAGTTAGAGATCCAGGTATAGAGTAAACTTAAGTCAACAATAAATTTAAATTGCACTTTGATTTCCTTAACTTTCACTTAACGTTCGGACCGGTAAGGACATCAATTATCGATGAGAATCACGAGTATATAACACTTACGTCCTATACCCCGCTTTTATAGATTAGAATTATAAGGGTCATTTTCGCCTACAATTCTTCGTTTCCCTAAGACATTACAGGTTAGTATTCTACTATTTTCACTTATTTCAGTAGCTAATCACGTCTCAAAGATATCACGCCGCATATTTCCCCGTTTCAATATCGTTTCCTCTGAAATCGCATGACGACAATCGCAAGACTTGATTTTTCTAATCTGAAAAAAAAAAGTATAAATCTCTAAAAAGTTCATTAAACCCAGTTAATGAGTAGGCGACGTGAGAACAGTGTGCAGCGGGCCCGGGCCTGAAAACGCGGACCACCGGCCGGGGAAGATGCGCAAGCGCCGATGCGGGCAACGACGGATGCGGCATCTGTGAGGCGTATAAAACATGAAAAAATAAAGTTCTTTGTAATATACTTTATATTGGGGGTATAAGGTTGAAGAATTTCATGTAAATATCCGACTAAATACCTAAGAGTTTACAGTTTCTTTCATGTTTTTATTTACTGTCATGTAAATAGTTAAACGATGAGCCTACTGGAACCTGAAACCATCTATCGTTTGTATGTATAAATGTAACAACTCATTGTATGAATCAAAAATCAAAATCAAAATATTTATTCTGCAAACAGGCCTCAAGGGCACTTTTACAAGTCAAAATCTATATTAAATTAAATAATACAATAGTCGATGTCTCAAGTTATAAAAAATAAGTAGTCAGTTTTTTTCAAAATTTCGCTCTTATAAATGTAGATAAAAAGCGAAGAACCGATAACCGTTTATGCTTTAAATATATCTATAGTTTTGACGGAACAATATCAACTCGAAACTCCTCAAAAATCGATAAATAGCGAGTGGAGCCAATTCAATGGAATTTCTATATTTCAAAATTCGAACCGATTAGCATTTCTTTTGTTGCGTTCGATATCAAAACGAAACACATTTTGTACTCTATTTTCTATTACAGTAGATTAAAATTCCAATGCCCATTTTCCTTGTATGGTTGGCAGCTAAATGCCCACCAACATGCCGCATCAACCGCCTTCGCAGCTCCCCGCACCACTGGGCCACCTACATTCGCATGTCTTATGTTTCACGATGGTGAAAACCATATCGCGGGTTCCGTTCCCGGGCCGGTGTCGGGTCCCGACTGGTTCCATACAAGCTTTACTTATTGCTGTAATCTACGAGAGAAAAAAATCTACGAGAGTATTTACAGTGCTCGACACTAACCCGATACATGGCAATTTCAATCTTATGTCATATAACAGCGATGATCATAGGCGTGATTTGACCTTACAACTAGATTGTAAAATCAAAGTTGAATTGAACGGAATATTTTGAAACGCAGCCGCTATTTTCCTAGATCAACTAGATGGAGGAATCGAATATTTTTACCTAGAAAAAGAAAAGATGTGTTTTAAACCTACTCTATGGCCATACAGGTATATACGTACCTAACAAATGGCCAGAACACATCCTGGAATTTCAGCAACCCCGGTCCCCGGGTATTCAAAACAACCCCAAATAAGTGGCTTTTATCACAACGTTTTTATATACAGTTAAAGAATTCATGTTCGGCCGGAATTTATAAATAATTATCTAGACCTTGACATACTTAATTGTAATTGTAATTAGTAACTTCGATATCAAGTTAAACAGTCGTAATTAAATAAGACCCTATAGTTTATAATTTGACATTTGTCGTTGTTATTAACAATTTTGTAACACAAAACACGACAAGTCGGCCAAAACAATGAGACACGGCACCAATCTTTTCTATTCGCCGCTAGATGCCGCTGATCGCACTCTGAATCTCGTTTTCCCTTGTTTTCCCGCAGATTGTATAAATCTTATTCACGCTAACCAAACTAAAACCGTAATGTTTGCGTACCTCCACTATTTTTATGAGGAAAATTTTTATACGAATTTTGTTGGAATGTGTTATGATAAAACTACGATGTATTTTACTATATAAAAAGTGATGTGAAGTAGACTTCGGATACCTACGTTTTTCTCTACGAAGATGTGTTCTTGTTCCACACCGTTAAGAGGCCTTATAAGTTTTAAAATGTTTTGATTTCAAATTATGACAAAAGTACCGATACCGTTAAAGTGATTAAAGGATACGATAATTTTATGAAAGTTTTAGATAGTAACATTGCCATTTTTAGATTTTATTTTCTGTATTAGAATTTAAGCGGAAAAACATAGTTTTTAGCTTGAAAATGGTCGATTTGGAGTGATGTTTAAAACGATATTGCTTAAAGAAAAATACATTTATAATTTATGACATTAGGTCGCAAGTCCTTTTCTAGTTAGTAACACTGATAAAATGTCAAGATACGTGTCAATTCAATCAGAAATCGTCCAAATAAATGAGCGTTACTTAACTGATAAGGACCCGCAATTGACCATTTATCGTCAGTTGACATCCAAAACTTACTAGATTACTTACTAGGTAACAAATACCTGTACCTACTTAAAGTATATATGACATATCAGCATCTTTTCAGTACTGCGATATGAGATTTCTTAGAGTAATATTCAAGGAGAAAATGACTGACTATCGAGTTTCTTTCGGCGTTTCTTCTCTACAGTGGTCTCTTGAGAAACGCTAGTAGTATTTGACTTGTAAAAGTGTTATTGCGGCCTACTTGCAGAATAAAGTTAATTTATTTAATTTAGGAGTATACCTATGTTTCGAACGATTTATTATATATATGGACTTCATTTTACAAGATTGCGGTTTTTTTAGATACTATAAAGTCGTAGGCCTTAATATAACTATATAACAAGGCCTCCAATGCCCTACTTCAGTGTCCTCGAGATTTCGAAGTTTTACAATATCAACTGTGTTATGTCATGACTCGTGAGATAGCCTGTTGATGACGGACGTATTGCGCACTTTTAGAAATATAACTCCGTTGGCACCTTGGGGAACGGAACCATAAAATTATTACAAAATAATATTAATTCACTTACTTATTGTAAGCTAGTACAGCAAAAGTGTTGTTGACTACAAGCCGTTATTGGATGTTATTTAAATTACAACTCATTTACAAAGGCCGTTAGGTATTCGATTATAATAGGGTTATTCTTAGTTGAAAAAACAAAAGTCGTCCCTCCTGTGGTCAATTAAACGGCTTATGTGCATGTTAGCTATGTTTTTATTAGAGGGATTTATAGAAATGGAGACACTGTTTATGCGGGTTACTGGCCAATCCAAAATTAAGCTTTGTAGCCCTTAACTTTTGGTATGTCCGTAGAAAAGACGCGAACCTAAATCCGTGTATGACCCAATAAGGACGTGTGTAGTTAAGTGATTCGTCCGCAAGCATTTAGAAGGAGAACGTCCAAATTTGCCATTGATATGTATACACTGCAGGCATTGGACCCGCAGGCGAATCACTTAACTTTATCTACTAACGGTAGATAGATTTTACTGTCAATTTTGAAGTAGCTGACAATTAAAATTTGACATTAAAATCTACCTACGCTGGTAACACGCGTGGCTGTCTGCTACTGGCTGTGAATACATATTTGCCTAAAAATAATACATATTTACGCTTTGAATCAACATTCAGACCGCCACTGAGATGTTGCAACTGAAAATGTGATATTGACTCAATTGATATTATGTTCTAACTTCTATATAATAAAGTATATATTTAATACAAACATACGATATCTAAACAGTTTGTGTGTAATAGATAATCTATTTTATTTATTAGTGTTGAAGAAGAGTAGCCAGTTAATAAGAGCATGTAATCAGAGGTAAACTCAAAGTAAATTATTTACCTGTACCTACAGTCAAAGATACTGAAAAATTGTCAATTTTGGTTTCTAAGTTCTTAGAGTCTAAAAGTGAGAAGAGGCCTATCCTAAGTTTTAAACCAAATAAATATTGTAAACTAAGTACAGTGAATGTACATAGATTGATGGAATAACACTCAACAAACTTATTCATAGCCTGTAAAATATGCTATGCTGTTTATGTTATGTTTTACTCATGTACAATAAAGAATTTTACATACATACATACAAAATATTATTATCCCTTGAATTATATTTACGGAAGACACCCCAAGGTCAATAACAAACTGAACAAAACTATCCCCGCAAAACTAGATCGAGAACTCTCTAACAGTGCGGGGAGGAAATATTTAATGATGATTGGCCTTAAATTACCCTCTCAATAGCGCCGACGTCCCGCTCGCACGCCCCCGCCGGCCAACCGCCCATCCCGTTCATGCGAACCGGGAATCTATATAAGCAGAAACAGGTAGGCGCCCAAAACATTCCCCTGAGGGACACCAAAGTGCACGCATCTGTCCGCCCGTTCACGCACGATGACCGCCGAGACTTACGGACACCGCTTACTGTATTCCGAGAAGGACATGTTTCCTTCAGAGGTCATGTTGGAGTACTCCACTGAAGATTGTTACTTGTCCTGGCCGAGGTCTCCTGATTCCGGGAGGTCTAGCTTGGAGCCGACGCCGTCTATGGACGGCAGCATCAATCAGGATTCGCCGAACTATATCGCGTATCGAGGACTGTCACGGGAGATTTTGGAGGACAGTGCTGAGGACTCAGAGCTGATGGAAGGAGGGAAGAGGAGAGGAAAAGCGACGAGTGCTGCCGTGCTGAGGAGGAGACGTCTTGCTGCCAACGCTAGGGAGAGGAATAGGATGCAGAAACTGAACAAGGCGTTTGATAGACTCCGCGGACACCTTCCTTCACTCGGCGCCGATCGTCAACTGTCCAAGTACGAAACTCTTCAAATGGCGCAAACCTACATCGCCGCTCTTTATGAACTGCTTCAATAGGTAGGTCCAGTGCAGTGTTAGTGAATAGTTGCCAAATTGAGCGTCTAGAAATTATATAAATACAGGGATTTATTTATTACGAAAATTAAGTGTACCTACCTTAATACTCAGCGTTACCAATTTAAGCATTTACTTGTTTTGCGGTTTTAGGTTACAAAGTGTCCTGTTTCATACACGCTTATTATCTTGTACTTATTATTTAATTAAGTTTGCTTATGTCAATGTCCGTCCTACCGATTGAGGTTAGTATAAGTTGCCTTTTAGTCATAGTTTCATCTTGCCAACGAAAGTATTATAGCCAAACATTCCACGTAGTTAGGGACTTTGAAGTCAGTATTGTAGATAAATTGTTATGTGTTTAGTATGTACGTAAAAGTTATGGCGGTTGATGCATTCAACGATGTTTTTATTTGTAAATATACTGAATGTTTGAATTTTATGTGTGACTTTCTATTTATACTACCTTGCCCCAGTTTTATTTATTTGTAAAAACCTAATAAACCTTCCAAATTACCGTAACGTAACTCCAATAAGTGATATAAATTAAGTTTAAGAGCCATGTAATGATTTAATATCGACCACTGGAATGTTAACTTATCAGAAAATCATTTTGCAATTTCTATGATTATAAAATAAGTAGGTAACAATGTAATAAATGTGCTTTATTCTGCAAGTAGGCTGCAATGGTACTTTTACAAGTCCACTGCCTAGAAGAAACGCCGAAAGAAACTCGACAGTCAGTAATTTTCTCCCAAAAATATGCTTATTACAATCATAATACCTACAGATTTAGGTTCGCGTCTTTTCGGTGGATATATCAAAAGTTAAGGGCCACAAAGCTTAACTTTCGATTGGTCTAGTAACCCGCATAAACGGTGTTTCCATAACTATAAATCAATGTAATAAAAACATAACTTATATGTACATGAGCCGTTAACTATTGACCACCGGGTGTACAACTTTAGTTTTTACAACTGAAAATGTAGATACTTATCAAAATATGATCACCCCCTTTACCGATAAAAACCTCATTGAAATAAAATTTTAAATATCTATGTATACCTGTTAGAACTTCTATAGGTGGATCATTGTCAGTTGTAAAAACAAAAGTTGTCCACCCGGTGGTCAATAGTATAAGTTAATATAAGTTATGATTTTGTTACATGGATTTATAGTTACGGAAACACCGTTTATGCGGGTTACTAGACCAATCCAAAATTAAGCTTTATGGCCCTTAACTTTTGATATGTCCACCGAAAAGACGCGAACCTAAATCTGACAATGACCCAGGTACACCTTTAGTACTAATTCTCCCATAATTGACTTTTTATTTTCCAAATAAGATCTTATTCTATAATTTGGTCCTGTCAGGCCTTCGCATCGCAAAAACGACTTACTAGATATATTTGTGTAACACAATCTAGTAGTTACTTAGTTTTTGCATTGTGACGTCAAAACGCAGTGTTGTGGCCTCGCCTTTTGTACTTATAATTCTTAATACCATGATTAGGTACATCTTTAACTACAAATACTTCCGACCATTCATCCCGAGCTCCGTGGAGAAGCTAAGTGTCAATCTACACACATTCTCCTAGCGTTTATCCCGGTTGTGTCCTATAACATGATGTTATTTTATGTTGTTTAAGACTTTAAGATTTTTAATTGATGTCTGGAAGCTACAATTCAAAAACGATTAATTTGATGTTTTTTTTTCCTTTTACTTCGTGCTTATTTTCCTTATAAGTGTAGATATATGTATTTGTGAAAACTGTACTGGCTTATGATCTACCTTAATTTATTAACTTTATGTGTGATTGATGCTGTTTGTTTTCCTTAATAAAGAATAAATAAATGAATAAATAAATAAATAAGGATCCTGGGATCCGATTTGACATCTAATCCCAAGATTTTGCGTAGGCACTAGTTATAGGTACAAATCTACTGTAATCAGTTTTCTAATTCAGAGGCAAAACTAGACCCTGTTGGGATTATACCGGCTTCTCCGTGATGTTTTCCTTCACCTAAAAGCCACTGTTAATATGTCAAATGTCCACTAACTGAAATCTGCATAATTGATTTTTTATGTAATCTGACGAGCCTTGTCAAAATTAAAGTCTTAACCGACCGCTTCCGCCTCCAACCGCTGTCCGTACTACCGCTTTAGCCTAGTTGGTAGTGACCCTGCCTTCGAAGCTGGAGGGCTGAAGGGAGCCGGGACCTCCAGCTTTTATTTGTGGCAGGGCAGTTATTTGTGTGACGAACACGAATATTTGTTCCTGAGTCTTGGATGTTTTCTATGTATTTAAGTACCTATCTATTTATCGATGTATGTATATCGTCACTTAGTACCCATAGTACAAGCTTTGCTTAGTTTGGGACTAGGTCGATTTGTGTAAGATTGTCCACAAATATTTATTTATTTATAAAATGCAGAATGCCCGAAAAGATAATCTATGCCCGTTCGGCCAGTTGTTTCTAGTTGCCAGCTAAGCGGATTCAGCGTTAAAAAACCGGCCAAGAGCATGTCGGACCACGCACAATGAAGGGTTCCGTACCAATACCTACTATTCCATATTTAAGACCACTATCCAGTACATTGAATCTAAAAAAGTTGTATCTTCGTAGGGAACTCACGGCTCTTACGACCTTTTGTTTGGGCAAGACAGTTTTTAGGCGAAAACTCAAAATCGTAAAATCTATATTGTTCAAACCAAAAATCGTTGAAAGTATTTGCTAATGCACATCACCTCAATTTTTTTCAAAATTTTAAACTTTATAGTTTGGAAATTAGAGGGGAGGGGGGACACTTTTTATGCCTTTGACAGCTAATATCTCACCAACAGTTGACTAAAATGGAAAAGATTTTTAGAAACCTTCATATCATTTTTAAAGGCCTATCCATCGATACTCCACACGACTATGTGCGTTGGAATTTTTTTTTCACCCACCGGTTACATGTATGGAGTGTCCCCCCTAATTTAATATTTTTTTGTAATTTTACATCACTTTTATGTAGCGGTTCATAGAATACACCTTCGTACCAAATTTCATAATTGTAGTGCTTATAGTCTCCGAATAAATCGGCTGTGACATACGGACGGACAGACATGACGAATCTATAAGGGTTCCGTTTTTGCCATTTTGGCTACGGAACCCTAAAAAAGAGGACAAAAACTATTGCATTTCGTATAATTTACCCATGGATTTTTTCGGCCGCTTCTTTAGAGCGAAAGCAAATTGTAAACAAAATTCCAATTTTACAGTTATCAGGTTTTTCATGCTAAATATTATTTTAACACTGATGCCGACCCACATTTACTTAACTTTCTAACTTAAACGAATCTCAATCAAATACCAATCCACTGTACTTCATCTTAAGGTAGATAATACATTAACACTTTACTAGGGTTGCCAACATTATTTATATCAAGGATACACCTATCACATCACTTATTCACAGCGGTAATACACCCAACTCGATCTGATGGTAGTTGTAATCTGAACTGTAGCACGATTTTATTAAAGTTGAAATTGGGAATGGATCACGATGGGCTTGAGTCGTTTTTCTTCAGTTAAAGTGACATCTGGTTTATTTGCATAGGATTGACTGATTGTTCTGCCACTCGAATTCTAGACGTTGACGAGTCTAAATAATGACATGAGGAGTTGCGGACCCCACAATAAAGGGGTGAAGGCATAAATAAGACTGGATTTCGAAAAGAAAGTGACTCGTCAGCTCATCACACAGGTTATGCCAGTAAAAAATTAGGATTTGCGGACAATCTTACACAAATCGATTTAGGGTGAGTTGCACCAAACCGTCTGTAATCGTGAGCGGTGTTCGTTAAAATCTGATTGTATGGAAAGTTTGACAAGTTTCTATGGGATGACAGTTGCCGGCGCCATATTTGACGACGACCGGCCTGTGATCGTATGCTTGTGCAACCGACTCTTAGTCACAAACTTAGATACTACGGCGACGATATACATAAATAGATATCTACTTAAATACATAGAAAGCATCCAAGACGGAAGAAATATTCGTGCTAACTGACGTAGGTACAAATAAATGCCCGGACTGGGATTCGAACTCGGTACCACAAGCTTAGTTAGTAGAATTAGTAGTTAGGCAGGTTCACTACCAAATAGGCTAAAGTGGACAAATTCTGACGCCTGTTTAATTAAAATGAAAAGAATAAGGGTCGGTTGCACTAACATACGATCACAGGTACGTCAAATATGGCGCCGCAGCTGTCATCCCATAGAAACTTGTCAAGCTTTCCATACAATCAGATTTTAACGAACACCGCTTACGATTACAGACGGTTTGGTGCAACCCACCCTAACTCATTTTATATTTAACTCCAACTTCAAGTTATTGAGATTCATTTAGGTATGAATTTCCGATATTTTAAATTAAGAGCGATTCATCCTCTAATTATTAGTTGAAAAGCTACAATTAAATATTTTAACGATTGGTATTAAAAATAAAATTAACATAGAACTCCAAAATACAGCTAAAAACGACATTTAATTTTCTAAAAAGTCAATTTCCTTAAAAAACGCTAATTTCGTATCATAATCCCGCTCCGTTATTAAAACAGCAAAGTGTGAAACTAATGACAGGCTCTGTCATTTCTGACAGCGGCAACGTCTTTATTCGACTGTCGGGATGGACTGTCAAGTTGCGAAGTCGTATCGGGATGTGATAGGGTGTTATTAGCGTCGTTTACAATGTTAATGAGATTGTGTGGGTTATATGGACGGTACTACGTAGCTGTCTTGGAAAACTGCACGTCACTGATACACCGGTTGGTCCATTGATTAATATACGCTGTACTTTGGCGAGTGTGCTCAAGAGCTGCACAAGTGTTTTCCCCTTCTTCCATCGGATGTCCAGAAGTACGGATGGATACCATCTGTATACTTGAAATCTCACTTTTGGGACCCAAGCGCTTTTATCTTCTTTAATCAAATAAAATTCGCAATATGTTGTTTTAAAAGTAGGTAGTACTCTTAGTTTTATTCTATAGGTACCAACTAAAAGTTGCAACCCTTGTTGAGAACATGTGTATAACATCTTAAGTAATCGAATGTATTACGGCCTTTACATTGTATTGTCTATGGGTGAAAGTTTATAAATAGACAAACGTCAAAATAAACAGTTCGGCAAAATATGTGGAAGTGTTTTTTTTTTATACCACGTCGGTGACAAACAGGCGTACGGCCCGTCTGATGGTAAGCGGCCACCGTAGCCTATGGACGCTTGCAACTGCTGGGATGTCACATGCGCGTTGCCGACCCTTTAAAAGTTTATAAGCTCCTTTCTTGGAGAAGTCCATACTGTGTTTACTTGTACTTCCTCAGCATGGGCTCATACACGGGTCATACACGGATTTAGGGTCGCGTCTTTTCTATGGACATACCAAAAGTTAAGGGCTACAAAGATTAATTTTGGATTGGCCAGTAACCCGCATAAACAGTGTCTCCGTTTCTATAAATCCCTCTAATAAAAACAGCTAACATGCACATAAGCCGTTTACATAAACAGTGTCTCCGTTTCTATAAATCCCTCTAATAAAAACAGCTAACATGCACATAAGCCGTTTACTCTTGACCACAGGAGGGACGACTTTTGTTTTTTCAACTAAGTATGACCCATAAAACTACTTCATTCTCATCATCATCAAGAGAAACTCGTACAACCCTGAAAAGTTTTCAGTTCAGTGAAATTCCAAGAGTAACTAAAATATGAGTACGTATAGCAACAATCAGGGTGTGTGATGCTCCAATACAGCTGCCGTGTCCGTAGTGTGTTTTATGAGATTTTTGTTTTAATATACTTACTCATATAAACATATTGTTATACCTTAATCTTTTTTTTATATACACCTACCCTTCTCTTTTTTAAATCGTTCCCATCCTCTGTCCTATTGAAAAAAAATGATAGTATCTGCTTACATGTTACACAGTCATAATATGCTCGTCACTAGTGTGTCTGTTCTGAGTTGTCTTTCCGGCCCCGGGCCCTACGGAAGACCAGCGCTGTGGTATATGTATGCCACAGCATATGCTGAGTGGTGTCCTTTTGTAGCCACCATAACAGCACCAAATAGGTATTAGTTCTTTTTGTCTGTTTTATAATTCACAATGTGTTACTTTTTTACTTTGTTCTATTTGTTTTAATATGTTCATGTGGTGCTGTATGTTTGGTTTATCAATAAATGTTTTTCTATTCTATTCTATTCTATTCAATACCGGAAAATTCTAGATGTTAGTATGTATTCCCGGTAAGGGAGTATTCTCGGTAACGGACCATCTTTCCTGGGTGTGGTGTGATCGTACATTCATTATTGGGCGTCTGTAAGTTCCAGTTATCTATCACTTGCCAGTACGCATGCGCCTACGAGTATATTGAGTATGTCCCCATTGGCCGCGCCGCAGCCAATCAGCGCGCGGGGCATAGCGCACGCCCGTTCAATTGTCGAACACAGAATAAGCCGTTAGAAAAAAAAAAACTGAGAGCGACCCTATAAAGGGTTTGTATTCGGGATAGATATGAGCGCCGATGGCCAATTTCGCGGCGGCGGCGTGATAGGCAAAATTTCGCGGCGGCGGCGGCGTCACGGCGGCGTGACCTTGAACTTTACATTTTTATTAGGGAGCAATTTGTGAAAAAAAACTCGTTTTTTTATTATAAAGAAAGTTTTATTTATTTAAATAAAGGAACCGAAGATATAAACAATCATATTTTTTAATTTCACACTAACAACAAAAAAATCACTCTTTCAATGAAAATTATCATAGTTATACATCGAAATAACATAAGAAGCATATATATAATCATCACAATCTTCACTTAATAAACGTAATGTATAGAAATATATATCCTAAATATAAATCAGTTAAAGATTACGTTTACAGAAAAATAATCATATTAAAAAAAGTTATAGAGAGAGAGAAATAACGGTATATTTAATCATCATTAAAACGTAAATTTTAAAAAAAGTTTAAGGTTTCGAAAACGAAAATACCACGGTCACTTTTACCGTTTTCCTATGGCAAAACTGAATGCCGTCTGTCATTCTAATCAACTTAAAACTAAACGGAGTATAGTAAAGTGGATTTCTAAATGAGCGTTACCAGCTCTCCTACTACTAAACTATCAAACCTACATCAATATAAAAATAATCAAGATTAACTTACTTTGAAAATATAACATCCTCGTCTTCGTTTTTCGCATTTCGTAGGTGTGTTTCGAGGAAATATTTTTCATTGGCGTTATATAAATGTCTTTTATTTTCGTTTTGTAAACATCAATAGCAATGGAACTTGACGCCATTGTTTACGAAGCGGGTCAAAAAAAATAACACGCCTTCACTCGGCAAAATACTTGTTGACTCGACTGACGTATGTATGACTTCGTACGCGGGTGGGATACGTTATGAGTGCGAGCAAGAAAGCAAATCGCAACTTGTTGCGCCGGCGCGCCGCGTATTTCACTCGGCGGCGGCGCGCCGACTCGAATTGGCGGCGACGGCGGCGCGCCGGCGCGGCGCTCATATCTAATTCGGGACTATTGTTGCTTCTTGTAATGCACATACATACAAACAAATACTCACGCCCGTATACCATTGGGGTAGGCAGAGACCAAAGAGTTCTGTCGCTTCAATCATATTCATCACGACACCTACAGGCTCGTCATTTGCGGGTACTTTTGACCTGGCCGTTTTTCAGTATGGCAGAAATTTGATAAAAATACCTTTTTTTTTTAATTGCTCATTTAAGGGTCCTTATCAGTTAAAAAACGTTCATCTATTTAGACGATTTTTTGACTGAATTGACACGTATCTTGAAATTTTCTAGATGTTATTATCTAAAACAGGACCGTTGAGACCTAATGCCATACATTTTAAATGTATTTTTTGGATTTTTATTTAGAAATATCGTTTCAAACATCACTCCAAATCGACCACTTTCAAGCTAAAAACTGTTTTTTTCCGCTTAAATTCTAATACACACAATTAAATCTAAAAATGGCTATGTTACTATCTAAAACTTTAATAAAATCATCGTATCCTTTAATCACTTTATTGGTATTATCAATACATTTGTCATAATTTGAAATCAAAAATGTTTGAAACTTATAAGGCCTCTTAAAAAGACTTAATCTAATACAAGGCTTCGCCAAACTGCGAAGCAGTTTGTTGGGGAATAAATTAAAAACACTCGTTCCTTAACACCTACTATTACCTATATCTGTGCCAACAGAAGATACTATTTTTATTTATGATGACATATTAAACCCTTTGCAATATACCTTGTCACCCCCTTCGGTTCCGACCTTTCCGTCCATATCCTAAAGTTCCTGAACGTTTCTTTAGATCTGATTTGTAATATTACATAAATGCAGAAATAATTATCAATAAGATAACTGACTATTTCCGCATCTTTGCTTGTTTGCCTTGTTCCATATTTTGCCAAAACGTTCGTTCGATTTGCATTAAGCGTTAGTAATTAAATTGTATAATAACTTACATATTATGGATATATGGATAAAAACGATCGCAACCTCCGTTTTACCTTAGCTCGTAATTTGTGATGATCATTTCGTTTCGTATGTGGTACCTACCCGTGGCATATTGTTTAAATCCCGGATTAGTGCAAAATTGCGTTTTAAACGCATTTAATCCGACAATTACCTTTCGAAGGTCGACGCGAAATTAAAGTTAATCTCGAGTTCGAGTACGGACACGCGGACAGACGGACAGACGGACGGATGTGCGGCAATTACGCTGTCGGCTAAACTTACTCGACGCAAGTAAAAGTTCAAATTAGATTTGCTGTTTTTGTTACTTCACGATTGTAGTTTTTGGTAGGTTTCCGTGAGAATAGGTACCTAAGTGTAATATTACAAGCTAACATGGCGATTTACACTGGAATTACTGTTAAAAACATAGAATTACTATCTAATAAGTCTAATATAGGTAATATAGGTATAATAATAATAAATAAATAATCGTTTATTCACATAAATAACAAATGTTTACGTAACTTACGCACTTCTGTCAAACCACAGTGCGGTTTGTTGGCAGACGAGGCTCCATTTATATTTACTTAAGTAATATTTGTATTGTAGGTATTAACTTAGCTAATGCAGGAATATAACATATTAAGGTATATCTTTTACATCCGTATCAACTTTTAAATACGTTTAATATGATTGCATACTTTCTGGCAGGTTAGTTCGGCGCCCGTGGTACAATGGTAAATATCCGGTTTTCATAGTAATTCTAGTGCCATGAAATGATTTAAGTACTGAAATATTTTTTCCTGCAATGGGACATATCTTTATTATATTTCGACGGACATATCATCATACACTTTAGCTTGCCAGAATACCTACGTGGATGAATATCTGCATAAAATGTACAACAATCAAGCTACCTATAAATACTTACGTCAAAAGAAATATACCTATATAAGGGACGTGTCGGGAAAAGTCACATTTATTTCTTTCCGTACACACAGTGTATTTGATTAAATAAAAAGCTTCTTTGTAAAATTATTAGTCTTTTGAAAAAGGAAAGCTAATATTTTACGAAAGGTTGCCATTTAGAAGGCTAAAAAAGATAAATAATGATATCAAACACTAATCCAGTAACAGAGTGAAATATGATAACATTATTAGAATTAATATTCCACAGAGGAAAAGGCGTGGTTTGCATCGTCAGTACTAGCCCCTCACAATCTAAAAATGCATTTCACAGCGACCTTATTCATAAATGAATAACGGCAAAATTCGGGTACACCAAAGTTCCCAAAAGGGGATCATAATGAATATTAACTTTTTAAAAATTGGACCACCGAGCAAAAACAAGAGAATCTAAGCAGGCATGATTGAAACCTCTTCATTAAGACGAATTGTTTTTAATTCGATTGTTTTTTAATGGCTTCCCAGTTTTTGAGCCAGGAAGGGGAGGGCATACTTTTTGGGTTTTTGGGTTGTTTTTGGGTTATATGTGTTCGCTAAAAAATGTGTTACAGGAAATTTGTTTTATTTATCTACGGGATGTGTACGATATTATTATTTATTTTTTATACAACGCCGGTGGCAAACAAGCGTACGGTCCACCTGATGGTAAACGGACGCCGTAGCCTATAGACGCCAGCGACGCCAAGGGAGTCACGTGCGCGTTGCCGACCCTCTATAAAAATTTGGGGAATCAATGTGTTGACAACAGAGGGTACAAGTTTAGGTCCATCGCTCTCAACACAGTTCATCCTCGGGAGCTCTGGCAACCTTATTTGGTATTTGACAATAGCTTTTCAGGGAAGGAAAACACTGGAAGGAAAACAACCCTGCTAGGTTTGGTTTTACTTCTGGGTTGCAATTGGAATAACTCTATCATTGGTAGTCGCGATTGTAAAACTAGTGCCATCGCCAAATTTTGCGATTTAGGTACCAAAGTGGACTCTTGCGGTAGGGTAAATGCTATGAGGTTGATCCATTATCCATTATTAGGTTTAAAAAACTTTACGTCCCATATAAGAATTACAAAAATTCATTAAGGTGAAAAAGTTTACAAATTATATCTAAAATTTAACCAAACGGTGTTTAAAACTAAGGTATACTACCGTAAAGAACACATTTTAATGTGTGTTTGTGTGTGTGTTTATTATGATTAACCATCCAAAGAGATGTTAATGTGGTATATATATTAATACTGGGGTATGCTGCATGAGAGGTACGGGTTTAGAGGTACTGGGAGGAGATCGTATCTAAAATATAACACTGGAAGCACATATGGAACTAGTATATTTCTTACTGTTGCTGAAATATGCTTACAATAATCTCTTAAATGGTTTACAGAACATGTGATTCCGATGGTGTCGTGAAGACAAGTCCCTGGAAAACCAATTGTTTGACGAATGCCAGTTTGACGCATTCTCGAATCATAGTTTAAATTCAATTTATATACGTTATGATTCTGGACCTACACGGCCAGCCTCATACCGTAACAACCTCTGCATTACCAACTGAAACAAGAAACAATAAAATAGTCAAAACCATATAAAAGGCAAATAATGATCACGAACCAGCTTGTATTTTTTTCCAGATATCCATATATAGTTCCCATAAGAAAGTTGTGGGACTCGAGTGTTATGACAAACCTTTTTCTGTATCTCTCCCTGTCACCTGTCATCGCTACCGTACAAATTGGCCGTTTCTATCTTCAAGATCTATAGAAACGACGTAATTTATAGTGCATAAAACAGGCATAAAATTATCTCGATACAAATCTTTAAACGGACTAAAACAAACGATAAAAATATAAAAGACATAGCGTAAGAGGGATAGAATTCTACAGTTGAAAGGGAGGGAGTGACCGCACTTCTTCCGGTGGCGTTCGCGCAGGTGACACGAAATTTATTCCGAATTTGAAAACCGAGAGATATTTTATTCGACTCAAACGGCTTTTTAAATATGGACATCCTTTATTCTGCGGTGACAGTTTTATATTTGTCGTCGATGATGGCGGCAAAAAATGGTTTGATTTATTTGAAAATAATGCGGACTGTACGTGAGCTTTGTCAGAATCCCGGCTCTGTCTGTTATTATTTATGGCTGTGAGATCCAAAAAGTTAAGTGGCTAACCTTTCACCACTTAATTAGATTAGAGGATAAAAGGAACAATGCCTTTTATAAAAATGATACATGATGAGACATATACCTCCCTCAAAATGTCGGTTATATGAAGTTAAAGTCGTCGGTTAGCCGGTTAGTAAAATGTTATTTATTTAGAAAGAAAGAAAGAAAGAAAGAAATATTTATTTGGTACAAGTTGTTTACACATTCTAGGGTATAGTAAATAGGTACCTATTTAGTACCAAAATGGGTGCCGCTCAGCATAGTGTCATGAAAATCATGACGCTGATTTTCAGGGCAACCAGGAAACAACATGAAATTACAAAACAATAAACATGAGAGAGAGCTGTCCTTAACATACAACATGACATTGACAATGTGGGAAATGTGTAGCCATACAGAATAATATTTTGTACCTGCACATACAAGCTAAATCGTTCATTATAATACAGAATTTACATGAAGCAATCTAAACACTATAAAACATAACACTAAACATCTGCTTAGGTATTGGAAATTTGCTTTCTGTTAAATATTTTTTGAGATTGTGTTTGAAGGAGGCAATAGACTTTTAACGTTAAGAATAGAATTTATTGAGTGTCGTCGATATAGTGACGTCACGGTGTCACGAATCTGGATTGTCAGATTGTTTTCTTAGACCATGTACCGTACCGTCACCGTGTTTGAGCAGCGGTGTGAGCGAACCTTAATTCAATTGAATTAATATTAAAAAAAACCTATGTTAATGAATTGTACTTAAAGCCAAAAATAATGCTGCCAACTCAAAAAACACAGTATCCCGCTGACCAAAACGCTTCTTAATTTATACAAAAAACGGAATGCTGAATACCAATGATAGAGTTCGATATTATTTATTAGTTATGCATAATATAACAATATCGATGAGACCTCTACTATTTCGTTACGCATAACAAATTAATGATACTTAAAATGATTTAAAACATGTGGATTTCAATATTTTAATAGCCGCCTGTGCTTCAGAGATTTTGGTGGAAAGAATTTGTGATTTTCTGAGAAGTGAATTTACATCCAAACTTTTCAACCAAATGCGGTATCCGCTACTTTTTTACGAAGCGACAAAAACACTCGGTTGGTACGTTAAATGAAATGAAATGAAATCGTTTATTCTTCAATTTAGGCATATGCATGTAGCACTTGTGAAAGTAAAAAAAAAACTACCACCGGTTCATTATTATTTTTATTTATTTATTTATTTATTAAGAAATAATAATACAACACAAACAAGTACATAGACCCACAAAACCGTTTGCACAGTTTGACTGTGGGATCGATCAGTCTCATCTCTCTTCTAACAGTAAATTATTTTATGAGTTTAACAAGGCAACTTTATATATTATGATTCTACATCTAGGTACAATAATTTATTTATTCATAAAATAAACCTCTGCCTCGAGAAGAACCGGCGTGAGAAACTTGGCGAGGTGTCATTATTTTCAAAACAATATACAGTGTATATAAAATAACAGTATCATAATACTACAGAATTCAAATGCTACAATATAAACATAAATATATATTTATTAATATTAAGAATAAACTATTTCTGTATTAGATTTTTGACGACCGGTTTAGCCTAGTGGGTAGTGCACCTGCCTGTGAAGCTGACGGTCCTGGGTTCGAATCCCGGGCAGGGCAAATATTTGTGTGATGAGCATGAATATTTGTTTCTGAGTCTTGGATGTTTTCTATGTATTTAAGTATTTATATCTATTAAATATATCGTCGTCTATTACCCATAACACAAGCCTTCTTGAGCTTACTGTGGGGCTATTTCGATTTGTGTAAGATTTGTCTTCTAATATTTATTATTTATTATTGTTATTTATTATTATTATGAGATTACTTGTGCGGGACGCTATCGTATGTTGTTAGTATGAAGTTTGTCAGGAAATAATTATGAGGCCAAACTGCGTGCGTTTCATCGTCAAGTGGCTTAAGCCCGACTACACATCCGAGTCCATACAAAAGTCAAACTGTGTCAAGGCAAGTCAGGATCCGCTACTAGCCGCCAGCTCACTAGTCATCATCAAAACAGGTCGAATCGTGCCCCAGATTACAATTAAGTTATGACTCCACATAAATAACGTTAAAACCGGACGTACCGCGTCGGATGGAGGCTGCGCACCGGAAGTCGGTAACGAATGGGCGTGAGCTTCGGACAAATAACACTTCCGGTGTTGACTTTGAATTTGCAAAACATATTTAGTATCGGCAGTTATGACTTATATGCTCCCTGTCAGCAAGGCAGAAATGATTTTTTTTAAATATTAAGAGGGAGCAAACTCGACTTTTGCTCCCTCTAAACGGACTATAAAAGCCTTTTTTCGAATAGGAGAAGTGAAAAAGTTCTTTTTCACACCTGCTATTCAGAAAAGAGTTATTGTTGCCCTCGAATCAAAGATGTACTTTTCTTCCCTCATTTGAGGGCAACAATGACTCTTTTCCTCATAGAAGGTGTAAAAAGCAGTATGTGACACTCTGTAGTAAAATCATTTGTAAGATATTTCATGTTTTTAGCAGCGAGCCTCATAGACGGTGTGAAAAGCAATATGTTTCACACGGTAGCAAAATTATTTCCGTCTTGGGCGTAAATACTTGAATCCCTCGCTACGCTCAAGATTCTACTTTAGAATCCCTCGCTACGCTTAGGATTCTATTGTAGAATCTTTCGCTTCACTCAGGATTCAATATACTGCCCTCGCCGTAAATATATCATTTTGCTCCCTTGAAGCACTATCTACTATTTCTACGTCTGTGACGAGTGTGGCCGAGACTTTATCATGTGACGTTTTGAGTGTTATGTGTGACCCGACATTGAATAATAGTGATGAAAATGAGGGTGGATTCTTGCCTCCCGCACCACCGGCGCCGCCAACATCGAGTAGCCGAGCGAAGTGAGTGATTCTTTGCCGAGCGAGCAGTGCTAGACGCGCGGCCGTTGCGGCTGGTTCACATGCAATGACGGTTACCGATCCCTCGCGAAATACTTTTGAGGTTTTCCCGAGGGACAGCAGTATGGGGTTCTTCAAGAAAGGAGTACACGTTTTTAAAGGGGCATAAATAAATATTTATGCCCCTATAAAAACTTATGCCTTATATTTATTTATTTTTTTATTATGAAACAAATAAATCTAATCTAATCTATCTAATCATGTGACACCCCTGGAGTTCCAAGCGTCCATAGGCTGCGGTGATCACTTACGATCGGGTGGGCCGTAAGCTTGTTTGCCACCGGACCCATATAAAAAAATCTGTTCCTCAATTGAATTGACGTGCTACATGAAATTGGCGGCGGGATGAAATTGGCGTAAATGGCGCATTAGCGCGAGCGGCGCCGCGGGCGGCGTGCGCACGCGCGGCGACTGCGCGGTTAGCGCGCAGAGTATGCGCAAGCGCCTCGTTTGAGTTGAAATTGTTTTACTTGTCGAATTTCTAAATGTTATTGGATTTTGAACCTTGTTGTTTGAACGAATCTTTGGTGGCTGTGCGGAGGTTAAAAGTCTAAATCTAGAATTTTTTAATTATTTTTCCTGTAATCTACTGGCTTATGTCGTGCGCGACAAAACGGGATGCAACGCTCTTCAAGAATGACTTTTTTAGACAAATCTCGATAAATAACTGACTGTGTGCTGTTTTATTAAATTTCCTCTTGACAGAGTTAAGATGAGGTAAGATACCATCGTTTAATAATGCGTTGTTTAGAAGGCTGAGTACAAAAAGGAAAATAAATACTCAACTTGGGATTTTTTTTAATCAAGAAATTTTTAAGCATTCATGTTTTGGCTATTGTCGGAAACAGTCATATATCTGAATATCAATCTTTATTGTTTCCTCGTCTGAGCAGAACAGCGGTCACAGAACGCGATATTTCTCGTTACAAGGCCTTAAAATGCCTGCCTGTGAAGTTGACGGTCCTGGGTTCGAATCCCGGTCAGGGCAAATATTTGTGTGATGAGCATGAATATTTGTTTCTGAGTCTTGGATGTTTTCTATGTATTTAAGTATCTATTAAATATATCGTCGTCTAGTACCCATAACACAAGCCTTCTTGAGCTTACTGTGGGGCTGGTTCGATTTGTGTGGGATTGTCCTCTAATATTTATTTTATTTATTTATTAAAATGTGCCGGGAGTCACTGGTGTTCTCTCTGATCTTCTCTAATCTGTAATCAGACCGCTATCTGAGCTTGGAGCGACACGCGGCCTGCCTCTTTAGCAGAAGCCAATTTGATCAAATTAGTATTATGTCAGATCGTGTATTAGCATTCGTGCTACCGTAACATTTGGCCAATTTATTGATTAACTGCCTTAACTCATCTGGCTTGATGTACAGTTCTGATCGAAAGTAGAAGATACCTATCATATTTTAGGACCTCTGAAAATCTACTTTATCTTTAAATTAATTTATACAGATTTGGACACTAAAAAATTCAACCTTTATGGTTTAAGAACTTTATTCTTCTCATAAAGAATTACAAATTCACTTACATGAGAAATAAATATATATATAACATTTCCTGTAGTAAATGCTAAAAACTAAAAACTAACGCGCAGACGGTGTTAATTTTATACACAGTTACTTGTTACAGGTAAGAGTACAATAAGTAAAACGGTAGTGGGTAGAACTATATTGTTTAGGCGACTAATGCAGCGCGATCGTATACATTAGCAAGTGCATGCGTACGAGTACACTATTTGTTTACGAGCTACGAATTGATGACCCTGCCCTGGGAAACATAGATGCGGCAGTTGGTGCGTGAGTGCATAGCAAGGTGCCTTATGCTATGAAATTATATTTTAATATATTATAATATTAATTTAGTTTAGTAGATGAATTAAATTATTTAGATATTTAATTTAGTTGTTAATATATTGGTAGGACTTAAAAAAAAATAGGGATTTAAATTGTATATTTGAATACCTACAGTTCATGCAAGTGTGTAAATCACTCAACTATTAATTAAATATTATTATCAGTAGATTCATTCGTTTATACATATAGTAGAGCTGGCAGCTCCCTCTCTCAACGCAACGGCATTCCCATTCGTCCGAGCAGATACCTACCTACTTTAGTGGTGAAAACGTGGTAACAAAAGACAGACAAAAACTGTTACCGGACATTCGGTTCTGCTGTACATCCAATCATTACTTACAATAATCGATATAAGTACTTCACTACATAGTATAAAACAAAGTCGCTTTCTCTGTCCCTATATCCCTATATCCCTATGTATGCTTAAATCTTTAAAACTACGCAACGGATTTTGATGATTTTAATAGATAGAGTGATTGAAGAGGAAGGTTTATATGTATAATAACATCCATTAAATAGTGCACCCGTGCGAAGCCGGGGCGGGTCGCTAGTAACTAATAAATAGAAGCGCGGAAAAGCTTAAAAGGCATAAATAGCCTCGGCACTATACTTTTATTTACCCCGTTCGATGTCGAGACCCTTGGCCCGTGGGGTCTCAGTGCCCGTCAACCGTTCCAGGACCCAGCGAAAACGTTGATAGATTCCAGGAGGGATCGTAGAGCTGGCAGCTTCCTCGCTCAACGCATCAGTATAGCGTTTCAGCGAGAAAATGCTGCCAGCATCTTAGGGCCTATGCCTTGAAGTTTGCGAAATTCAAAAAGTATTGGAATTTTGAAGGGCTTTATCTCGGAAACTATTTGGTTAACAGAGACAATTCTAGTCTCATATTGTAGAAAATTTATTCTTCTTTAAAAACGTTCTTAGAGGGTACTATCAGCAACTAGGCCTTTAGTGATGTAATCGGTTTTTCGATTTTTGACAAAGTTGCGTTAGGCGCTCAAGGTCACAAACTTAGATCAACAAGTCTGCAAAAAATTAGAACTATCGGATTCGACGCAAAGTACCTCGTACTTTCATGATACAAGGTGACTGTACTACTAGATCTTACGTGTGTAAGTTATCATAAAATTTACTGAGTTACCAAAATTTTATCAGACATTTGGTCTTCGATTTTTATAAACCCGGCCTAAATCAATAAATAAAGCCAGATCATAAATTTCACCTGTTACTTATTGGTAGTTACACCATAATAACATATTGTAATCTAACTTAAAGTCGCTTCAAAATAATAATATTAATTTTTAATATTTAGTTTTTAGTTAGATATAGTTGTTTTTATTTTAAGTCTTTAATTCATTTAATAATTGTTATAATTAAAGTAATATCTCACTAAAAAACAAAATAACCCACTTCTGAAATTTGTCTTTCTCCATATTGTCAGAATTTTTAGGATATGTTAAGATCCTTTTTACCATTTATTTATGTACATTGTTTGCAATTGCCATCTGAGTGATACCTTGCAAGTACTTTTTAACGTAATTCAGGGCTTTACAGAGTAAAAAGCGTTTTACTCACAAGGACTTTTTTTTAATCCTTTCCAAACCACTGAGGCCATGAAGTCACCGGGCATTTTCCATACATTGTTGCATTGGCGGAATTATTTCTTTTGTCATAATAAAATAATATAAATACAAAACTTGTTAAGAAATTAACACTACATTGATACGCGTCATACTCGTGAAGGGGTGCTGTTTGTGGGGTCCGGTCTGTTCATGTTTGCAAGGACTAGTAACTTCGTACTAGTGTTCAGTGGAATTGACATGATGAGAGACTTCGCTCTGTTCTCATTTGATTTTATTTTTAGACTGACGCTCAGAGACCTTATACATCTCTGATGATATTTATTTATTAGATTTTATTATTTTCATGTTGACGTGTTAACTCAAAATATTTTATTATGATTAGTGTACCTACTTTATTATCTTTTATCATGACGCTTAGAGACCTTATATATCTCTAATAAATCTCGATTGTTATTAGTTTCTTAGTCTTATTTTTGACATGTAACACTACATTTAATTAATGATACTTGGATTATTGTATTATTTTTATTTAATGTACCTAGATAGATTTTGACTTGTAAAAGTGCCCTTGAGGCCTATTTGCAGAATAAATGTTTTGATTTTGATTTGATCCCAACCTACCCTGGGTCAGTCCACCAATTTTTAAAAGAAGATTTGCAACTATCTACTGATTCTACCTTCTAAAAGCGCTTGTGGTAATAAACTACCGAAGTGCACAATGATGCTAGACTGGCACGAAAATACATTTAGATGCGCACGCGCCATATCCTGCCAGCTCTGGCAACCACCGGGACTGGCGCCAGCAACTGGATTCATCTTAAAACGCCTTTAACCATTGGTTTAAAACGATGTTGAAATGAAACAGGGGGCCGATTTTCAAATCACCATAGTTATTTGACAGATCTTGAGTGAAAAGTCGAGCATTTGACACTCTAAAATCGGCCCCCAGAGCTACTGGCACAGCAAAATGTCATCTTACTCGATTTGGAGCAGCCCAACTGGGGAAGTACCTCCGCCTTGCAGAAGACCACAGCCATAATAACATTATTTTCTATACAAGTATGTAGTGTTGTGTTCCTGGAGGTGAGCAAGGTTGCCAGAGCTCCGGAGGATGCACTGTGTTGAGAGCGAGGGACCTAAATGTGTTCCTTCTGCTGTCAACACAGTGCATCCTCAAATCTTATAAAGGGTCGGCAACGCGCACGTGACTCCTTTGGAGTTGCTGGCGTCTATAGGCTGCGGTGGCCGCTTACTATCAGGTGGACCGTGCGCTTGTTTGCCACCGGCGCTGTATAAAAAAGACCGGAATTTTACCTCGCAATTTTCTTTAGTCAGATTGTGTCATTTTTCATCTTTATTAATTTAAAAATCTTTAAAATAGCATAAATAGATTGAAGTTTGATTTTTTTCCAACCTTTTCTTATACATACAAGTACCTTTTTTCACAAGTTTTGATTATTGGTAATGTAAAATACATATTTTTACTGTAGATACAACTTTTGCATTTCTTACTTTCGCGCCCAGCGCGTAACCTATATTTGTCTTCCAGAATTTTAAAATGCTTATTCTATGGCCCTACAATTCTTACCACAGCTTTCTTCCGTGACAGTAATGTCCAACATTATTGTATATTTCCCGTAATATCTATAATAGGAACCTCGAAAAGGAAACACTTTGATCTCGCAGTGTCTTATTTTGTCAGGTAAGTACAGTTTAGGGTAAACGTTCCGAGGTTTGCAACTTAATATCCAATAGGTGACACCTTTTGTTCACCTCTAAGACTTAGGTTAACATCTGTCATTTATTTTTAAGAGTTAGACTCTTGTCGGTGTAGCTCTCCCCATCTGACTCTATCCAGGACCGCCTCCTTGATCTCCTTATACGACACGACTGCTAGGTTTCCTTTTATTTGTTGCATGTAGCTTAACCTCGGCTTCCCCCTTCCTCGCTTTCCTTCAATTTTGCCTTCTATGATGTTCTTTATAAAATCGTCGTGTCGTATAAGATGACCAATCGTTTTCTCTCTTCTATTTTTTATAATTTCCAACAGTTTCCTTTTCCCCCCCACTCTCCTCAGCACTTCATCGTTTGTAATTTTTTCCGTTCAGCTAATTTTCTCCATTCTTCGCCAACACCACATTTCGAAGGCTTCTAAATATTCTCTATCTCTTTTAGTCTGGTCCACGCTTCACACCCATACAACGCTATGCTCCATACAAAAGTTTTAATGAGTTTCCTCTTAGTTTTCTGGGGATATATTTGTGGTCAGTAGCTGTTTTTTTATTGTGGAAAGCCAGTTTTGCTAAGCCGATTCTGCTCCTTATATCTGGAGTGCATCTTGAGTCCGTGGTGATGATACTACCCAAATATTTAAAACTAGTAACATTTTGAAGTGGGGTATGATCTAATATTATGTTCTGTTGTGGTTGCAATCCGGCTTTGGGTGTTGTTGTTCATTTATTTACACGGCTAAATTACGGATAATGGCAAGTGGCTCAACAATCCCGGTTTGTGAGTGTACATAAGATGTACATAGATTGGCTTGACGATTGATCATATTGGACCACTCGTGGCCCAGCGGCGCCCGCGTACCGCGTGCAATATGCGAGGTTAAGCAACTTCGGCCCAGGTCAGTTCTTGGATGGGTGACCGCTTTGTGGTTATTAACTGAGCGCTCCCGTGCTTTGAAAGGCAAGTTAAGCCGTTGATCCCGGCTGCTGTCGATGATAGCAGTCGTTTAGCCAAGCTAGACGCCTCCGGGCGGCTTGAGAACTTCTAACAGTCAACTTGCCAATCTCTTGACAAGGGGGGTCGAAGTTGCAGCACGTAGGGAGTATCCACTGGTGACCCACCGCTACCCTACCGTGACCCCTGTGTGATGCTAAACGGTGCAACAAAATTGCCATACGATAAAAAAAAGATACATTACTAATACTAGTGTCTTTTTATAGTGGATTGACGAGAGACATCATCCTGTTGTGGATTCGTTTTTATTATCAGTGACTTAGAGACCATATACATCTCTAACAATATTAAATTAATCTTAATTTTGACGCTCAGAGACCATGTACATCTGAGATATTATAATCATTTCATTATACTCCTTGTTTAATCTTGAGACCTTATACATCTCTAACTTTACTGATGTAGTAATATTTGTAATAGATAACTTTGCAAGTTTATCTTCACTGTATGACATTAATTTTGTTATAATTGTAAACTCGAAATTATAATTCCTTCTTGAACTGTAAATTAATATTTTGACATGAAAAATGTATTATTATAGTCAGACTTTCTTAAATTGTAAATTAATATTTTGACATGTAAAAGTGCCCTTGTGGCCTATTTGCAGAATAAATGTTTGATTTTGATCTTTGAATAGTCAACTTGCCAATCTCTTGACAAGGGGGGTCGAAGTTGCAGCACGTAGGGACTATCCACCGGTGACCCACGGCTACCCTACCGTGACCCCTGTGTGATGCTAAACGGTGCAACAAAATTGCCATACGATAAAAAATGATACATCACACACACACACACGATACAGGAAGCTGTCAATACCGTTCAAAAGATGAAAGGTAGGCTTCAATCATGGTAAACCATTACAAATGCAGTCACAAAGCAAATCAGCCTCTTTAGGCCTGCGGTCGGAGTAATGCTTAGTTGGGTCTGCTAATGGTTGCGTGCGTGTACATCTTAGGATCTGCTGTATTCTGCCCTGTAAAGGTATCGTGTTCAATTTGCAACGCAACAATGCATCAAACAAGCCAACATCGTGGTTGGTATTTGAGTTTTTAGGGTTCTGTACGAAAATGATAAAAAAGGAACCCTTATTCGCCGGGTGCGCGATGACAGCGCCAACTGGCGGTTACAATTACGGCGGAATTTGAAATGTCAAATGGTTGACTTTTTATTTCGCGTATAAAATGACACAATAAATTCCAGGAAATGAAATGAAATGAAATGAAATCATTTATTCTTCAATTTAGGCATGTTACATGCACTTATGAATGTCAAAAAAACTACCACCGGTTCATAAAATAAACCTCTGCCTCGAGAAGAACCGGCGTAAGAAACTCGGCGAGGTGTCATTTTTTTCAAAACAATATACAATGTATATAAAATAACAGTAAAAATAGTACAAAATTCAAATGCGACAGTATAAACATACATACATATTTTTAATATTAAGGACAAAATATTTCTGTGTTAGATTACTTGTGCGGGACGCTATCACTGCCAAACATCCCTATCCATGATGTAATCGTTTATCTTATAATATGCTTTTGAAATAAGTGTCTGTTTCACGACAGATTTAAATTTAGAATCCGTAAGTTCAGTAATGTTCTTGGAATTTAATTGTAGAATTTTATACAATTTCCCAAGAACGACTTTTACACAAGGATTTTCTCATTGCTGACCAAGTCAAGAAGTAAAATATTTTACAGGATTCACCATTTAGATGGTTGGCAGTCCAAAACTGTGCGTTTCTCAAGAAATTTCCTGCCTCGCACAAACAAACTATGGAATGAACGGTCGCCTGCGGTATTTCCGGACCGATATGACCTTCAAAGGGTCAAGAAAAGAGCGTATTCCCTTCTGAAAGGCCGGCAACGCACTTGCGACTCCTCTGGTGTTGCGGGTGTTTATGGGCGACGGTAATTGCTTACCATCAGGCGATCCGTCATCTCGTTTGCCCGTATAACATAAAAAAACAGGAAAAAAATATAACCATAGCTCCATCTAGTTTTTCATTTTTTTTATCATCAAAAAACATTTCTATACTAAGTTTGTAATTTAATCACCATTGCGTGTATTTTTATTTTATAAATTACCTACGTGATTAAGCTGAAAGTACCTTCTTTCAGACAATTTTTTTTTTAATCGATTCACGCGATATAGAATAACCGTTGAAAATTAATCATACAAATTCGCCGATAAATGGCGCTGTACCCATGGCGTTCAATTTCTACACCATGTTGGATTTTCCTGCGTACGGAACCCTCGGTGCGAGAGTAGAACTCGCATTTGACCAGTTTTTTATGGTGCCATTCGAACCAGTCTTTAGAGACGATCAAAGGTTTTTATGGGACTAACTACCATTAGAGCAACACAAAAGACGAAAACGAGACGGAAAGTGCAGTATAAGTAGCTGACGAGCACTGAAAACACTCCACACGGATAGGCAGTAAAATGTGACTTTTTTTTTAATAGATTCTTTAAGATTGGCCTCTAGTGGGGCCAGTTTCTTTTTCGAGAAGACCCGCTCGACTCGGCCTTTTGGGCCAAGTCGAGGTCAAGAAAGTAAAATAGAAAAGGAAAAGTGAAGAGAAAGAGTGAAGAATAAAGTAGAAGAGAGAAGAGAATAAAATGTGATGTGAATGTGAATGTGTGTGTGTGTGTGTGTGTGTATGTGTGTGTGTGTGTGTGTGTGTGTGTGTGTGTGTGTGTGTGTGTGTGTGTGTGTGTGTAATGTGTGATGGCCTCTTAGTCCCGTTGTATGGAAAAACGAGTAATTTTCCATTTTAGTCGTGAAATATAGCGTTGAAGGACATAGTTGCCGTACAATTCCTTTTTTATTGAAACTAAGAGTTCTACTGGTAACTTTCAATTTACAATTGGACTATCCGTCGTCTACCAGTCCCTGGGATTCCAGGGCTCATTACAAAAGAATGCTACTGTTTGTTTCTTCGCCGGAAGACGACGGCTTAAAAAAACATTATTGCGAATCTAGTCCCATATTTTTTATGATTTTGATTAATTTGTCTTTGGTTGTCTATCTATAATATCTTTGGACAATCTTACACAAATCAACCTAGTCCCAAACTAAGCAAAGCTTGTACTATGGGTACCAATTGACGATATACATACTTATATAGATAAATAGACACTTAAATACATAGAAAACATCCAAGACTCAATAACAAATATTCGTGTTCATCACACAAATACATGCTCTGACCGGGATTCGAACCCGGGACCTCCAGCTTCGAAAGGGTCACTACCAACTAGGCTAAAGCGGTCGTCATCGTATATAACCACACTATTGTACTTTTAACATGTGTTAAATACCCAATTGTTACGATATACTTATATAATGAGATTGTAAACTTGGGAACTATAGGGCCTACGGAGAGCAGATAATGACAGATGCTACGGTCCTTACAATATCTCTTTCGCTTCACTCACATCCATACCGCGCAAGCGTAAAGGGTGCGTTCAGAATAGGTTAAGGCCGCGTCGGACAGCGGAGCAACGTGATCCACAAAAATGGTCTCGCCGGAAGACCAGCGCTGGCTTGTGAGTCAGCATTATGCTGAGGCGGGACCATTTCGTGGCAATTTTATTAGTTATTGGTTATAAATGTATTATCTTTTAGTGTCTATGCCACGAATAAATTATTTTCATTCCATTTCATTTCATTTCATACATCTCATACATGGCCAAGCAACTCGAGATCGTTGGATACAGGCACGATTGCACCTCGGAAAGAAGGTGCTAGATTGAATGGGCTCCTTTTTGCGGTAAACAGACACGCTTGCGCCTTAGTGGCGTTGAAACAAACCAGACTCTTGTCACCCCATTGGGAGAGACTTAAGGCGACAACCTTTTTTAATCCTAGTCACTACATCGTCATCTCGTCTCGGGAGCAGCCGAACTGGAGAAGTACCTCCTTCTTACAGAAGACCAGAGCCATAGTATCATCACCAGTGTTGCCAGGGCCCTTGGGACGTAAATTACGTTTCGTTTCTTGAAAAGTTACATTTTTGATGCAAAAGGTCCGTTTTTCTATTTCTCATTATGACTGATCGAAATAGCCGATTTTAAGAAATTTGTAGCCACCTGCAGCTAGAATTCGGCGAGCTCGGCGACAGAATTACGCCGGGCTGATGGGGGATATCTCAAATGTCATACATAGTTACCTACTCGTACAACAGACGAACAGACAGAGTCGTATCATGTGGTTTCTTTTGTTACCTTTCCTGTATGGAAGCTTATAAATTGTCCCGCTTGGTCCCGGTTAGATACAAAAGACCTTTCTTTTAAATAGAGTTTCATTGTTCTTAAAAGTTACGAAAATTTCCCTTACAACAGAAGTTACTTACATGTTACTCGAGCTGGTCAAAAGTTACGAAAAATATAAAAAATGTAACCATCTGGCAACACTGATCATCACCACTTGTTCTTTAGGTACGTGGTGTTGTGTTCCTAGTGGTGAGCAAGGTCGCCAGAGCTCCCAAGGATGCGCTGTGTTGAGTGTGTAATGCTAAGACACTATTTGTCAACTCAACTGTTACTCAAATCGAAAAGGCCAACGCGCTTGTAATTCCTCTGGCGTCGCAGGATTTCATAAGGTGCGGTGTCTTCTGTCTGTAAGCTTGTTTGCCACCATAGCCGTTCGTGTGAATATAGCGAATTCTAGATGGCGCCCACAACTCTTGTGCAAGCCCGTGTACCGTGCCGTAGTCCGTTGATGGATCTAGACTCGCGATTAGTAAATCCTATCTGTGGATCTATCCAGGTGCGGATCGGCGATAAGCGCGCGCGTCGAGCGGAACTGGCACCTGCGTACGCGCTGCTTTGCTAGTGATGCGCACCAAATGTCGATAAAGTGACGAGTATTTATTGGTAAAGGTAAAATAAAGACTAATTTATTTTTATTAATTGTCAATAACACATTGATTCACGAGACTGTCACATAAACTTTTAGGTAACCAGAGGGAATACTAGATACTTCTGTGTGCCAAATATATTTAAATACTCGTAACTTCAAATTACTCTTGTTGTGGAACGAGTTACCCTTGTTAATAAGACAGACCCGGTCTGTCGCGTCACTCAAGAGTAATTAAAAAAAAAAGTTTAGTTAGCTGGAAGAGATCCCTCATAGGGATAAGTTCGCCTTTGTACTTTAATCTTATGTGACATGCAGTATTATTTGAATCTGTTATTGTGTGTACAATAAAGTGCTTACTCAAAACCACACGCGTGGTCGTGTCATAGGTTTTCCCCTGGCTTTGCCCCAGGCTACTCTCCAACCACGCACTCATATCGCTTTATTGGGTCCGGCCTACAAAGCCAGTCAAAAAAAAGTGCTTACATACATACATAATGTCTGTTGTAAAAGTTACTAACAACATCGGATGTACTAAAACATCGATATTTTAGTGCACCAGCCACAACACTATCTAGATCACCGATGGTTAGGGAAGATACCTCGCATCGCGTACGACAAGGCGCGTGCCACCTTTTTACTTCAAATTTACTCACCCCACTTCCAAACAGTCTAACCACCACGCTTCCACAATCTAAAATACACCCTAATGTCTCACAAATAGGGTTGAGATTGTATATGCAAGGAATTTGTAATAAGGGTAAAGGTGTTCGTAAGGAGTTGAAATAATTGTTTCGGAATACACAGTAATGCTTTGTTAATTTGAATATGGGGCTGTTTTTTTAGGGTTATTTTTAGGCGAGGGTGCGCACGCGTCGGCCGGGGGTAATTATTTAGAACTAATAATACACGGTTGAAAATTCCGTTGCTTCATGCTTGTATTAACATTCAATAGACATTTAAAGGTATTTTATAGGGATCTAATTGTTTACTTGCAAATTGAAGTACGTATCTAATTGAACCGAATTTTAATGCAGTTTTGTCAAAGGAAAGAATAATCTACCAACCGTACTGTCTTCTCGAGAATCGCACGGATAAAAATAATTGGCATACGATAAATAAGGGTGGGTTGCACCAAACCGTCTGTAATCGTAAACGGTGTTCGTTAAAATCTGATTGTATGGAAAGTTTGACAAGTTTCTATGGGATGACAGCTGCCAGCGCCATATTTGACGATGACCGCCCCGTGATCGTATGTCGGTGCAACCGACCCTAATAGTAACATTATTGCAGACCCCGGGAAATAGCAATCCGTGGATAAGTAGATTTTGTCGGACGAAGCGAAGCTGAGGTCGACAACAGAGTCTATACTCCGAACTTCGAAATTCGAACTTCGTATCTTGCCGTCCTTTTCACCCTCGTGTTAGAAACTATATGAGTGAAAGGGACGGCACCATACGAAGTTCGAAGTAGCCCGCCAGATGCGAATCCACGAATTGCCATTCGTCCACCGCGCGATCGCGACAACAGTGACACATATAGTCCCTATTCGTCCCGGTACCGCCGCACACCGGGTAGAGTCAGTCCGACCCAGGTCGGGCCTAGCTGAGTTTCTTGCTGGACTCTTCTCAGCTAGGCTAGGTTTAGTGAACCAGCGACAAAACTCCCAGTAGCTCGATTCCACTCAAACCTCAGATTCGGTTGAAACCGCTCAACCAATCTCACTGGAGCGCAAACTCTTAGAGTATTCCAGTGTTCCAAACAACACGCGTGGTCGTGCCGGAGGTTTTCCCCTGGATTTTCCCCAGGCTACTCTCCAACCGCGCACTCCTATCGCTTTATTGGGCCCGGCCTATAAAGCCACAGCCAGGTTCATAAAAAAAAAAGAATTGCCATTACCGCATTATTTTGTTTCAGTCCACTGTAATTTTTGTGTAGTGTAACATTACTTCTTCACACTGAAGCGAAATTTGATTACAAAATTCTAGACAATGCTTACAAAATTCATCATTCCCGCTGTAATTCTAAACTTCTTTCAAAATTCCCAAAACGTAACCTATACACCACCCTATTCAATTCCACCCCCGTCCAATAAAGCTATGTACACACGCGCGATGAGCCGGCACTAATGTGCACACGCCCTAACGTCCGCGATGACATGATATTGATTATATTGCCTATGAAATATCGGCACGCAGCCACTCCATAAAAACAGTGGGTCATTTTTAATTAGGCAAATATCAATATGCTTTAGTTTACACGTGGAATGGCGGTGTGTCGTAAAACGCGTCACTCTAACCCCATATACCTAATGGCCACAACCACTACCTATATTAGACACCTATACAGACAGGCACGTATCCAGAGGGGGGGATAGTTGGGATTTATCTCCCCCCGAAAACGTTTTTAGCCGTCTGTTTATTTATTCGCTTGCGTGTTCTTTCAATAAGTAGGTAAATAAAAATATAGATGTTTCAATGTTTGTCCCTCTCCCGAACCAAAAGTCTGGATACGTGCCTGTATACAGACTCGGGTATGTCCTAAAACAGCTAATAGGACCACTGGGCGATGGGCAGCAGCGTCCCTCGAGCGGTGGAAATACAAAGATCACAAACCAACATGGCAAGCGTGGTGATTACTTAAGGCTCCTTATCAGTTAAAAAACGCTCATCTATTTACGCCATTTTCTGCTTGAATTGACACGTATCTTGACATTTTCTCGATGTTACTATCTAGAACAGGACTATAGCGACCTACGTAGAGCTCACGAAGAAAAACTGGAAGGACATCAGCGCAATGCTTTTTTTTTTTTTTTGAACCTGACTGTGGCTTTATAGGCCGGGCCCAATAAAGCGATAGGAGTGCGCGGTTGGAG
Source organism: Epiblema foenella (assembly GCA_963556455.1). NCBI lineage: Eukaryota > Metazoa > Arthropoda > Insecta > Lepidoptera > Tortricidae > Epiblema > Epiblema foenella. Next base: position 29,739,885 of record OY747098.1, on the reverse strand, counting down.
AGTAGCCTGGGGAAAATCCAGGGGAAAACCTCCGGCACGATCACGCGTGTGGTTTGGAACACTGGAATACTCTAAGAGTTTGCGCTCCAGTGAGATTGGTTGAGCGGTTTCAACCGAATCTGAGGTGTGAGTGGAATCGAGCTACTGGGAGTTTTGTCGCTGGTTCACTAAACCTAGCCTAGCTGAGAAGAGTCCAGCAACAAACTCAGCTAGGCCCGACCTGGGTCGGACTGACTCTACCCGGTGTGCGGCGGTACCGGGACGAATAGGGACTATATGTGTCACTGTTGTCGCGATCGCGCGGTGGACGTCCCCGCCGGCGGGAATGCCTAAGTGTACGCGTCGTGTCAGAGTTGGACGCCGCAAGCGCAGCGTTCCATCTTTCGATAGACGCTGTGATTACGTCGTCCGGGTCCGTAAGTGTGTGCCTAGGACGCCGGACCGTGCGGCCCCTAATCAGTGATCGCCGAGTAACGACAGAGGGGGGAGGGATGGGAACGTAGTCGACAGCCTTCCTAACTAACGGATTCCTATGATGGGGAGCGTTGTCAAAATAACGTCTGGCAGTCTGCTTAAAGAAACCATACATAGTGCTAATCCCCATGTCGTGGTGCAGACTGAGGTTCGACTGGTACCACGGAGCACCAGTCGCCCTACGGAGAAAACGATTCTGAATGACCTGAAGCGGCTTGAGCGATGTCATAGGCACGTGAGCAAAAGCTACGCTTGCATAAGACATGATTGGACGAACACAAGTTTTGTAGAGTGTCAGCTTATTTCTAAGTGACATTTTACTAAACTTGTTAATCATCGGCCCAAGCCTTCCTAGCACGAACAACGCACGGTTGCGTACCCTACTGATGTGGCTACGGAAAGTCAGTTTTCTGTCGAGGGTCACTCCAAGATATTTGACTTCGTTGGCCCAGGGGATGGGCCGGTCAAACATCTGGATCGGAGCCACACGCCTTTCCGTGATAACGCGGTCAGACGGGTGGAAGACTATCGCAGTGCTTTTCTCCGGATTGACTTCGATACGCCAAAGATTAAACCAACGACCTAGGTCAGTGATTGCCTCCTGGAGGTATCGCCGGATAAAAGTATACTTACAATGAGTCGTAAAGAGCGCGGTATCGTCCGCGAACAACCCCAGTTGCACTTTAGGGTGCCTGGGAATGTCGTTCGTGAATAACGAATAAAGAGTGGGAGAGAGCACGGAGCCTTGCGGGACTCCGGCCCGGATGGGGTGTGGGTCCGAGTACGTTCCCTCCAGTCTGTATCGAAAGCTTCGATCCCTGAGAAAATCTCGTATGGTGAGTACGAGTCTGTCAGGCATACCGAGATGATATAACTTGTATATCAGCCCGATATGCCAGACCTTGTCGAATGCTTTCGCCACGTCGAGAAAGATTGCACCGGTCCTGAGCCCCTGGAATCGAGAGAAACCGTCCAGCACGTGCTCCGTGACGCGGTGCACCTGTTGGACGCACGAGTGCGCGGATCTAAAGCCGAACTGCTCGTCGATGATGACGTTATTCTCAGCCGTAAATCTGAGAATCCTAGTGAGAAGGATCCGCTCATATAGCTTTCCTAGAGAGCTAAGCAAGCTGATCGGCCTATAAGAGGCAGGCGAAGTCCGGGGCTTACCGGGCTTCGCTATCCCTATGACCGTTGCACCTTTCCACGCGGCTGGAAAGTGAGCATTGGTCAGCGCGGCATTGAAGATGCCGACCAAAATGAGGAGGAGGGTTTCAGGGAGAAGTCTCAGGATACGATTGGATACACCATCCGCACCCGGAGCCTTCCTAACACGAAGACGCCTGACTAAGTCACTGACTTCCTTAACCGACACCGGTAAAATGGGTGAAGTTACGGGGAGACGCGATCTCCTGTCCACCTCGGAATCGACCCATCTAATATGGGCTTCGTCGGTGTGAAGGAGACTAGGCGAACATTGGGACTCTAAGCTACTCGCAAGGCATTCGGCTTTCTCACTATCCTCGAGAGCAGGGGTAGGGTGATCCGGACGATCCAAGGGGGGTATGGTCCAACAGGCATCTGATTTGAGAGATCTCGCTAGTTTCCAGTAAGCCAGATGACTAGGAGCGATCTCACCCATCAGATCCCTGAACGAGTTCTCCCGAAATTCGGCAATTCTCTGTTTGGACTCGTTACACAAGTCCCTCAGGATTTGACGGTTTTCAGCAGAAGGGTGGTTGGAGTAAGTCCTGATTGCACGATTTTTTCTAGTCACTAACTCCCTCAATTCCCTAGGCAGAGGTCGGTTTTGGATATCCTCCGCCGACACCTCCCTTGAGGCCTCACTTCGAACAGTGTTGAGATAGTTGGTGAAAGAATCGATCGCTTGGTCGGTCTGTTCAGTAGTAGTTATGCAGTCAGGGATGTCTCTAAGCAGGGGAGGATCTGTCTGTAAGAGACCTGATTGTACCTTATTCCAGTCCACGAGTGTTCTGGTACGAGGTGCATTATTAGGGTGAGGTCCTAGTCTCAAAAGAACTGGCCTATGGTCCGAGTCAAGTTCGTGTATCACTTCTATAGAACGCAGAGTTAACGCTACGTTCTTTAGGAGTGCTATGTCGAGTATGTCAGGTCGGTGCTCTACGTTATGGGGGAAATGAGTCGGTTCTAATGGAGCGAGTAGATCGAAAGGGAGGCTATCGATCAAAAGGTGATGAAGCCGATTGCCGTTGGGATTGGTTGCAATGCAACCCCAGTTAATATGCTTACTATTTAGGCCCCCGGCCACGATGACCGAAGGACCTAGGGAGGCTAGTGAGTCGAGGTCAGTCTTAAGTAGGTCACGTTGAGGTGAAAGGTAGGTTGACGCAATCGATATCGGGGGGTGGCCCTCCATCGATATACGGCAAACCGACACTTCCATGTTTGTCAGGGGAGGGGGGGTGAGACTTATGCAATGTAAGTTACGTTTATAGAAAATGAGCGTGCCCCCGAATGGCCTACCATCTTGCCTATCATCTCTAATCTGATTGAATCCAGGGACGCGAAAGGCTCTGGTGCCGGGTCTGTAAAAGGTCTCTTGAACCAAGAAGATGTCTACTGAGTGATCACGGAGGAAGTTCGTCACCTCGTCCTTCATACCTCTCAGGCCATTGGCATTATAAATACCAATGGTAAGCGAAGTAGGTTTAAGCTTTAGGGCCGTACGATCCATACTAGTAAGCACCGAGACCCTGACTGCCGAACTGAGCGGCGATGTAATTTTGTGTCGCAGCACTTAGGTAGGCAGTCAGACCGCTCGCCGCCTCCGGGGTGAGCATCTGAATTGCCTGCATAAGCGCAGAGAGGGGAGATGGAGCGGGCCCCCATGCAGGGAGGTCCGCCTGAGATTGGGGTGCAGAAGGCACCGGGCGGGGACCTACGGCTGCTGAGGGCGGCAGGTTCCTAGGGGCACCTAACCCTAAGGCCGGAAGGGCAGGAAAATCTTGCGAGGTGAACTGGGGAGCAGCACAACCCGCTTTTTGCTTCTGCCCAGAGGGGGGCGAGGACTTTGGCTTTGCACCGTTGTTGCGACTCTTTGGGCGGCAAGGGCATCCCCCATAGTTGGCAGTATGCCCATGGGGGAGCTTACGTTGCAAACAGTTGCAACACTTGACGCCGGCCGGGTCCTTACAACCCTTTGGACGATCGCAATCGCGAGACGCGTGATCGCCAGCGCACTTGACGCATCGGGGGGGAGAGAAGCAGCCACGCGCACTGTGGCCGAATCTCTGGCAGTTGTGACACTGCGAGATGTAGTTCCTCTTGTTGGGAGGTTCTACCCTAACGGTGATTTTAAGCACCTCCTTAAGGGCATGGACTGCCTTACGTTGGTCTGGGTCGGTGACTATTAGCACGATGTCGTACTTACCCCTCGTCTTATGGTAGAGGCGATGAACCTCCCTGATCGCGATCCCCTTACTTTTAAGATCCGCGAATATCTCATCTTCCGGGATATCCTTATGGAGCCCCCGGACGATGGCTCTATAGCCTTTCTCTTCGGCGGACTGTCTCCGGTTGTAAGCCATCGACAGCTCATCGAAGAGACGGGTCAGAGCGCGATAGTCCTCGGGTCCCTGGACCGTAATACGAAGCCCTTCCAAGGGCGGCTTCAATGTATCCGAATTGAGCACTCGGATGCCCCGCTGTCTGGCTATTGCCAGGGCAGTTGGCCACCTTTGCGCGTCAATTAGGACGCAAGAGTCCGGCTTGTCGGGGTTGACCGCTGAGGTGGCAGTCGAGCTGGGAGCCGAAGACCCGCCGTCCGTTGCCAGATTGGCACTACGGGCCGGAGGTGCCAGCGCAGAAGGCGCGGGGACGACGGGAGTCCGCGGAGCTTTCTTCGCCGGCGAATCAGCTCGAGGAGACTTCGGCCGCGTACGTTTTCCCTTACGGCTTCCGCCTACAGGTTCCCATCCTGACGTGTCCATTTCGTCTTCAGAACAGTGCAGTCGGTCTTGTAATTCTGTTTCGGTCTCTTTGGGACAGCGGGATCGGGAGCGGGTAGAGCGGGAGCGAGCGGTAACTCTTTCCTCTTGCGAGGGGGGTCGCTCCCTGGGGGAGCGAGAACGTGAGTTCCGCACGCCTGAAACCGCTGCGGGAGGGGCCTGAAGGGCCGGAGGGTTGCCGGGGGCAGACGCGGCTGCCTTTACAGACTTTTTGCCCTTTTTGGGCGGAGTGGCCTTAGGGGCCTGGGGCGGAGGCAAGGGGATCGCTACTGCCGGCGGCGGCGGCGGCGGCGGCGGTCCCATGGCGGCCTTAGGGGTCTGGGTAGCTGAAGTAGCTACCGGGGTGGCCGGATGGGCCTGGCGATGCGAGTCAGAGTTCGCGGGGGTGGGGGATTGCATGGGAGCCGCCTGGGCTGAGTCGATTTGCTCGCCGTTGAGAGCCAACTTAAGGCGTTCGTTCTCAGCGGCCAGCCGATCGATTTCAGCCTGCATAGCCCGCATAGTTTCCTCCATCATCTCGAATCTGGCTTGCATCTCCATCCTAACTATTTATGTCGGTCGCCGCCTAACACTATACTTATGGGGAACCGAAAGGCTAACCTAATGTCGGTGTCGAGTATTGTCCACTTGTCCGCCGTGTCAGTGTCAACTAGGTGTCCTACACACGAAGGGAAAGAATCGGACTGTCCGCAATTACTGGGCTTCGTGGTGGTATCCACCCCACACTGCAACTTCGTTGGCACCGTTAGGATCCGTTGCAATGCAGCCACTGCGAGCGTGGTCTTTCAAAGGGACAGAGACCCGGGTCTGACTTGAGAAAGTCTTAACTAACGGATAGCCACCAATTGTGTCTAGCCCACAGTCCGATCGTTGCGACCGACTGCGACCACTACGAGCGTGGATTTCCAGAGGGGCAGAGACACGCGGGTCAGCTGGAGACTTAAGAAAGTCTTAACTAACACACCCGGTGCTTCCACGTGGTAATTGCGATAATCACCACGAGGGGTAGCGATAAGAGTGAGCAGGTAGTCGGAGATAAAATTCGGGTCACAACAACAATTGGGTAAGAGCGCACAGGTAGCACGACCTCACTCGACCGTTGCCGCAACCGGAATGAATCAGCGCAATGCCTCATCCCCAAAGTCAAAGCAGATGTGGGACGGCATCCTTCATCAGGCACTGCCTGTCTTAAACGTTAGGCTTATAGCCGTCCGTACTACGTAAATGCACAAGTACTTGTTCACCTAGTTGCTGCCCCCTACTAATTAACTATGCTTTTCAAACCGGGACAATTTGCTCAACGGCCGGGACACTGGGAAACCACGCTTTAAACAGGGACGTGTCCCGGCATACCCCGGTATGCCGAGACACGTCCCTGCCAGGAAAGGGTAGGGTTGCCATACGTCCCGACGTATGGCAACTCTACAGTAGCTTCATAGGGGAATGACATGTCTTAGAAAACAATGTCTGACAATACACATACGTCACTGTCGACGACACACTCACACTTACGTACGCATAAATGAAATAAATGAACTTTATGTCACACCTGGCCATAAAGTGGCAATTACCGCACTTCCTGGCCAGGGAGTGACATAAAATCTTGTACTTACCTCGGGCGGTAATTAAGAAAGCCTCAGATCGCATAATTATCGCCCTTGCCTTCGGCTCGGGCGTCAAATGCCTGCGATCTGAGACATTCTTTGTTTTACCGCCCTTGCTAAGTAATGTACTATTATTCTTCAAGTAGGCCGCAAAGGCACTTTTACAAGTCAAAAACTACTAGCGTTTCTCATGAGACCACTGCCGAGAAGAAACGCCGAAAGAAACTCGACAGTCAGTCATTTTCTCCAAAATATGCTAATTACAATGATACTACTTAACCTACTTAAGTAAATGTGAGTGGTAAACAACAAAAGAGAATTGAAAGAAAAACGAGGAAAAAATAACAATAGGTATTTACAATGTGTAGTTACACAAGAAAACAAAACATGTCGAATCGTTTGATATGCTTTCCTGCAAGAACTGTGTCAACTAGATACAATGAAAATATTATACATGACTCTTTACGCTATTTAGGTATTTGGTATCGATAGGCTGATTCAAGGGTGATGCCGTAGCTCGTGTCACCCACACTACTAACCGATGTACCGGATTGCCATACCTGCAGTATCATTGTATCATGCTAATAACTTCATAATAGGGGAATGAGTAAGTACCTAACTAAAAATAAACAGTTCTATACATTAAGAGAACAACTAAGGCATTATTTTTAAATATTAACTCCAATTAACCTCCCCACGCGTGCGCGCACGCAGATCACGCGACGGGAGGACTTATTGCTAATCATCTCTATCAGCTGCCATGAGGGGCCATCGATGAGCTAATGGGATGCTTGTTATAGATTCTATTGTTTGTTGCTCACGTTATTAGTTTGGATCTGTGTGTCGAGGGAGGCAACTTTGAAATGTCAGATGGAATTTTTTTCGCAATAAAAGCCGGTGGCACACAAGCTTACGGCCTGTTTCTGTTTTAGTTTTTCACTTCTCCTATTCGAAAGAAAGGCTTTTCTAGCCCGTTTAGAGGGAGCATATTTTTTTTAATTCTTTCATTTCTGCCCTGCTGACAGGGAGCAAAAACGTTTTTGCTCCCTGTGCCTGGTCGCAGGTCGTCAGCACGCTGCACGGCGCCCCCGCGCTGGTGGCACGCCTATTTCAGTTATTCATCTGTAAATATCAGAACAATCAATGTAGGTGTATACCATGTAGGTATCTTAATCGAGCAAATTTTCACTTTTTATTATCATTTACGTAGTTTTGAATCGCGATACGAAGTCGCGAGCAAAAACTAGTTGGAAAATAAATAACAATTTGCGGCGTAAGTAACAAAGATGTCATATATATATATAAAGATGCTATATTTAATGCCTAATGCTTGATGGTTCAAGTACTTATACTGAGGAGTCTCAAGCACGTTGCCAACCCTATATTGATTTGAGGATCTGTTGTTGACAACTAGGAACCAATTTTAAATACAAACCTCCCTTGAGTTTCAGACATATTGAAATATAATTAACGGGTCACTCACGTCTTCTAGCAGGCATTATCACTGGACATTGCCCACTCAATAAACATTTATATGTTTTAGGTACGACCGACAGCCCCCTATGCAGGGGATGCCTGTCGGCCGATGAAACAGCCCCCCACGTCTGCGAATGCGAAGGTGTAGCTGCACAACGGACTCAAATCCTCAACACACCGAGGTCACTCCGCGAAGCCTGTGGTGTGGCTAGTTCCCTAGCTGGTATTCACCCACGCACAATGGTCCGACCTATACGGACTAAGTGCGGAAAAAGGAGTCCACAACCATAACCATAGCCATAACGTCTTCTAGCAGTCCTAGACGCCGCGCGGCCGTCGCGGCTAGTTCTCATGATTAAGGGCCTCGTATTGGTCCGTAACATATCGAGCTATACTCGACCTTAAACACGTGAGTGACCCGTTTATTCTATTTCAATATAACTAGAGACCAAGTTGATGCAGGTCACAAACTCAACGTTAATGAAACAGTGACATAATGCTTGTTTAGGTAAACAGCCTGCCTACTCTTGCGAATTAGCCGCGAACATACAAACAAACAGGTACGGTTAGAACATCTACTTCCACCCAATTAGTCGGACAATACACGACGAAATTATTCGACCGTCCAGTGATCGACAACCTTTCGGTTTTGCAGCTAAATTGAGATAATAGTAGATTGTTAACCAAGGGTTGTAAGGTTAAAAGCGACCCAGTTCACCCGAGTTATAAACACTCTACTTTTCATTTTGACTATAAAGAAAATAAATGAGAAATAAAAGAAATTAGTATAATTCATTAATAACGTTTAATTCATTATGTTAAGTGTAGTAAGATATCTCGCGTATATGTTTCAGTTAGAGCTGTTAAGGGAATAAGTTCTCCTACTCACTTATTTCTGTTTGTTTTCCAAATAAAAAAAAAAAAAGTAAATGATAAGCATTCTAAGGACTCAGTAATAAAAACACGCGTTGCTGCAACCAGCAGCCGGCGCCGCCGCGCCTTGCGGCCCGCACGCAAATCGCCCCCCAAAAGCGACTTTGAATCCGGCTATCTACTCATGAAAATCGAACTTTCCGAACAGGAGAGATAGATAATAAATGAAAAATATGTTTATATAAGTTTTAGTTTATTGTTCTCCAAAATAATAAAAACACAACACAAAGCACTTAAGCTATAACGGTGTGGTTTTATCGCTAAGGCCTTCCTCAGAATAGACCCTCATTTCACCAAGTTGCCATATGTATGTATTTGACATATGTAGGCTGACGACAATTTTCATGTGAAAACTGTTTCACCAGCTACAATTTTAATGTTTTTTTACAATTGTCGCGCTTGTCAGCTTTGGTGAAATGGGACTGAAGACCTCACACAGAAAGTGTTTGCGTAGGATTTTTTTAATACAAATTAATAGTGAAACCAAATGTTGCCGTCCTCTGGCATGAACCACCGTAAACAGTGGCGCTCGGCGGCGCTCGCTGAAAATATAAACACCCCGTTAAGGGGTAGCTTCCAACATCATTGAGTTAAACTAGGTTTCTAGACAGCGGGGCGCTATGTCAGGTAACCTCCTCGAGTTCTCAAAAAAAAATCAAAATACAAAATCAAAACATTTATTCTGCAAATAGGCCTCAAGGGCACTTTTACAAGTCTAAATCTATCTAGGTACATCAAATAAAAATAATACAATAATCAAAGTATCATTAATTAAATGTAGTGTTACATGTCAAAAATAAGACTAAGAAACTAATAACAATCGAGATTTGTTAGAGATGTATAAGGTCTCTAAGCGTCAACCGCGTCAAAGCGTTCTACCAATTCCCCTTGATCCGGTTGACCCGCGGTGAAGGGTAGAGCTCAGGCCTGTGCGCCCTGGAGGCAACGGCAGGTGATCATTTAGTGGACCCTAAGTGATCGCCTGCCGATGCTACCAATAACCTGACACGAGGGGGATGGGGGGTTCCGCACCAGGGAGTCGGAAGGCTCCCCAGGTGCGGCAGTGAGGGACTGGAGGCGGGGTAGGGGCGTTTGTGCTCCCTTGGCCTGTTTGGGGGGCACTGCGGACAGGGTAACAAGGGACCTGTGCCGTTGCGAGGTGGCTGCTCCGATTCCGGTTGGCAGAGGGCCTAGAACCGGATCGGATGCGGCGTGGTTGCGGGGTAGGGGCATTTGTCCTCCCGCGGCCGGTTGAGGAGTGCTACGGGGTAGGGGCGTTTGTCCTCCCGTAGCGGTGGTGCACTGGCGTAGGGGTATTTGCCCTCCCGGTGCCGTGAGGGCGGGACCGGGTCATCGTGTGTCTGGTGCCGGTCCCAGGTTCCCCGGGGATGTAGGGAACCAGGGGAGGGAAAGCACACTGTTCATGCTGCAGTGTGCTTTTTGGAGAGGGTTCGCCCTAAGGCGAAGGTGCCGGTGATGTCGTGGTATAAATGTAGGAGCTGACAATTAAAATTTGACATTAAAATCTGCTTAACGGTAGTAAATAAGTTACGTGATTCCGGGCCCAATAAAGCGATAGGAGTGCGCGGTTGGAGAGTGGCCAGGGGAAAACCTCCGACACGACCACGCGGGCGGTTTAAAACACTGGAATACTCTAAGAGTTTGCGCTCCAGTGAGGTTGGTTGAGCGATTTCAACCAAATCTGAGGTGTGAGTGGAATCGAGCTACAGGGAGTTTTGTTGCTGGTTCACTGAAAAAAAAAAAAAAAAAATTGAACTGTTTATTTCAGTGAAAAAATATATTTAATTACATTTCGTTCTTAACAAACTAATCTGAATCTGAAATGTTGTTGTGTGCGTGACCTCAACTCTGGTGGTACTACCATAGTTATCTGGTGTTGTGTTCCTAGTGTGTAAGGTCACCAAAGCTTCCGAAGATACTATGTTGAGAGTGAGGCATCTCCACATGTCTCTAGCTGTCAACACAATGAATCCTCAATTCAATAAAGGCTCGGCAACGCGCTTGTGATTCTTGTGGAGTCGCAAATGTCCATAGGTTACCATATCTCTTTACCATCAAGATCAAGCTTGTTTAGCTGGCAACAAGTGCGAGTCGGACTCGCGCACGGAGGGTTCCGTACCATTATCTATAAAAACGGCAAACAAAACACGTTTGTTGCATGGGAGCCCGTTAAATATATATTTTATTCTATATTTTAGTTTTTTTGTTATAGCTGGAACAAAAATAGATCACCTGTGAAAATTTCAACGGTTCATTAGATACGCCCTGGTGACAGACGGACAGCAGAGAACAGAACCCTTTCTTTTTAACGTTGGGAAAATACGTTTACGTATCCCACCCGGAGAAAGACCGGGGTACCGTGAGTATGATGGACTATCCGGTTAGACCGTACTACCGTCTTAAGAAAAAAAAATCGAACAAGCACCGGCTACGCCTTCAGTGTGGTGCCGCAGGATCGCAGATGGCATTCTACTGCGACTAGGTACAGAACCTTAAAATTGTTAGGGTTATTTTATTAGGGACATAGGGCGGCGCTTGAGGGATAGGGGCTGCGACCCTCGCTCTGGTTCTTACCTGGTCCAACAAATTTCGCTAGCCATTCAGCGGGGTAATGCCACTAGTATCTTTGTTGGTCCGGGTGAGTATCAGAGTGGGGTGTGATTTAATTAAATTTAATTTAGTATAAGGCTGACGAAACCTGTTGTGGATTTATAGTATGTGCAATGCATGCATCGTTTGACGAGGCCTGTTGCTGATGCCTGTTGTCGGTGAAATTGACGAAGCCTGCGTTGTGGATGAGGTTTGTACAACTTTATACCTTAAAAAACATAGTTTTTGTACCGTTATTCAGTAACTCGGCTTCTAACTACGCCTTTACATTCCATGGGCACAAACAGAGAAAATGCATTGTCGGTTGATTCCTCTCTTTGTGACGCTATACATCAGCTGAGCTAACACGCCATTGTTCCGACACATTGTACTGGGCCGTACGTTTCCACCGTGTTTACTGAAGTTTGGTATCTTTTCAAAGTGAAATGCTATGGAATAGATAGCCTAAAAATGTATATACTAGTGACCCTGTGAGCTGCAGACCTCGCGATAGCTATTTTTTACGTTATCAACACATGATTCGATTCATAAGGATGAATCCGACATTTGAGTAACTTCCATAAATGCTCACAAATACGTATATATAAGGATTGTTAAATTTATCTTATAATCATATTTACAATAATGGCCCTGACAAAAGGGGTTAACATAATTGTGTCATTCTGACACGTTTTGTTTTTCATGACCAGTTTTTGTATACCAAAAAAAATCTACGATATGTATTGAATTAGTGTACAAAGATATGATTTCGAAATGTATTACATATTTATTTTATAACAAAAAATAGCTAAATCGGATACCCAAGATCGGAACCCTGAGGGAGGGTACCCATAAGGTTGGCTGCGTTCCCCCGTTGGACGGCTATGCCAATTCGCTGGGCAAGGAACGAGCCAGCCACACGGTCCCCGGAAACTTCAACTAGTATCTGAACGTAATGAAAACAATTAATAGGTAAAAATAATTAAATATCAACATATTGCTCTAAAAGGTGGGTAACAGTGGTAAAAACCATTTTTTCATATATACGAATGTTGAGACATCCAAATACCACTGAGTTATTTGATTCATGGATATTAGCTGTAGTTCGTTAATTACCAAAACTGTCGGAAGTGATACTGCAGTTAAACCTCTTTCTTAATAACGATACAAAAATATGAGGTGAGGGACAAGTATTCCAAAATCTGCATTAAAAAAAGTGTCTGAAAATTATTTACATGAAAATGTAGAATGGCCCAATTATAAGTTTTTTTTTCTTTTAACCCGTCATCTGCAATGAACATCAACTTGTTTTTGTTGTGTATTTTTTTATTTTTTTTTGAACCTGACTGTGGCTTTATAGGCCGGGCCCAATAAAGCGATAGGAGTGGGCGGTTGGAGAGTCCAGGGCCTGGGGAAAATCCAGGGAAAACCTCCGGCACGACCACGCGTGTAGTTTGGAACACTGAAATACTCTAAGAGTTTGCGCTCCAGTGAGATTGGTTGAGCGGTTTCAACCTAATCTGAGGTGTGGGTGTATTGTTTGTTTTTTGGTCAGTAAACGAGAGGAGAGTACGTTTTATAATTACTCTACCTATACGCAGCACCATATTTTAAGCTTTTTGAAACCAGAATCAGAAAACAGCATTTTACCGTTTGCCGAATTAGTAAATCGTCCTTACTCCTTAGTGACGCAAAATTATTTTAATCATACATCATGTTTTCACGCTTTAGGAGTGTCGGATAACTGTCGTTGCGCGCGTGCGCGGTAAGTGCAGGTTCTGACCGTCAACTCAAAAATACACGGCGGTCGCAGTGTAGCACCGGCAGTATAAGATTCCTATATTGTATTTCGAAATATAATTATTTTTCAGAAACAATTTCGAAAATACGCTTCCAGCTGATTTTACACTACACCCAAAATACTCTAGTCATTAATAGACCCTAATTTCAAAATCACCTTCTCTCAAAAACCTCTTTTTTCGAAGGACACTACTCTCGATACAACCCAAATTCAAATGGACTGCGTCCCATTATGAATGAGTCTCAAAATACTCTATTCCCAAAATACCCTAAATTAGCTACACGCATTAGTGGCGAAATAATACTTGGGAAACACCAAACGCTATTTGAAAGATTTTGAAATACAGAAAGATGGGAAAACCGGCCAAGTGCGAGTCGAACAAAAAATCACTTTTGTTGTATGGAAGCCAACTTAAATATCTACTTTGTTCTGTTTTTTAGTATTTGTTGTTATAGCGGCAGTAGAAATACATCATCTGTGAAAATTTCAACTGTCTAACTATCACGATTCAAGAGATACAGCCTGGTGAAAGACGGACGGACGGACAGCGAAGTCTTATAATAGCGTCCCTTTGGGTACGGAACCCTAAAAAAAAAGATGCACTTTGACAATAGACAGTTGTGTCGTCACTAAGTCATAGCCCTACAAACTTGATACCTATCAACGGCGCATTATATTTATTTGTTTTTGATAATTCATAAAAGTTGATGTCACTATCATATACGGCATATAAAAATGGTAAGCAAGACAGCTATGCGATTCACTAAGCACCGTTCTCACCAGTCACCTCAAAGTTCACATGTTTTTATGTGGAAACTGGCAAATGTCATTTGTCACTTTTTGACAGTTTCCATATAAAAGCCGGTGAGGGGTGAGATGACAGGTGAGGACGAGTCGGTTTGTGAGTAACAGCCCAGATTGTTTTCGGGCGTGTGGTGACGTAAATCATATATATTTTTGCCGAGCCGTAGACCCGTGCAGAGGGTCCGAACTTCGAAATCCGTCCCTTTCGCTCATATAGTGTATAACACGAGAGTGAAAGGGACGGCATGATATGAAGTTCGGATTTCGAAGTTCGGAGTAGGCTCTGACACGGGAGCGGTCATTACAGAAGATGATGTCCAATCGATTTCGCAAAAATGTGCTCGGACAAAGTGAATATGTGGACTCGGTTCTTTATTGTTAAGAATAGGAATGTAAAATATGTAGACTCGGTTTTTTATTGTTAAGGAATGTTGCTCAGGTATTTTGGAAAGAAACATAAGTTATGAACGAATAGTACTGGAGATGATAAATACACTGTGACCCAAAGTGTTGATATCTTGGCCGCCCGCCGCTGTGTGTTTATATTAATTGAAATAATGACCCAAGCTTTTTCACCGACTGTACTTAATTTAAAGAAACATAACTTTTCACGCGTTTTTGATTGGGAAAATTACATATTCTCTGGGAAAAACCACTTTATCACATTACAATAAGGTCACGTTTTCGATACAATCTGCCTTGTTAATCTAGTCTGATAATGCATTGAGTTTACCAACACGTCCATTTAATTAAGAACTTTGATTCGTCGGCTTAAGGTCTAAAACGCAAGCGGTGAGTATTGTCACTTAGAGCTATTTTGTTTTATACACATAGTTTTGTCATGCGCTAAGAGTTGTATGACTTCGTTTAAAGTGTTAACTGATTCTTTTCACGCACTGTAGCGGTCCAAACATGATCATAGTGGAACTGAGGAAGTCTTTTTTTTAACCTGACTGTGCTGGCTGGCTATATAGGCCGGGCCTAATAAAGCGATAGGAGTGCGCGGTTGGAGAGTAGCCTAGGGAAAATCCGTGGGAAACCTCCGACACGAGCACGCGCGTGGTTTGGAACACTGGAATACCCTAATTTGCGCTCCAGTGAGATTGGTTGAGCGGAACCGAATCTGAGGTGTGAGGGGAATAGAGCTACTTGAAGTTTTGTAGCTGGTTCACTAGCCTAGCTGAATTAAGAGTCCAGCAAGAAACTCAGCTAGGCCCGACCTGGGTCGGACTGACTCTTGCACGGCGGTAGAAGAAATACCGATTGGCATCCTTGATGAATGCACGATACTCCTCAAACAAATATAATACACATTTCTGTAACTCTAAGAACATTCATAATCAAAGCAGTTCACACAGTGAAAGGATATAAATTTAAAAACGTGTATGTGCATGGCAAACTACGATATTAGAGTCGGTTTTATGATATTTAATACACGTAAATTAATTAAATGTGAAAAAACCTAAACTAGAATTTACACACATTCAAGAATCGCATGTAGTCATTGCGCGATTCGATAGATCGATTGAGGCCGGGTTTTATAAAGATCCGTTAGACCAAATGTCAGATCAAATTTCAGTAACTAAGTACATTTTTTGACACAATAAACCGATATAAGGTCTAACGGATCTTTATAAAACCGAGCCTGAACCTCGGTAACTCGTAAGTAGATAGTTAAACTGTAAATGGTTTATCGTTTAATTTTTCGAGCAATTTGGCGTAGCAATGTTGTGCGAACGCAACTGCTAACAGAATTAATGAATGCATCGATGGTATAAAAATCATTTAATACCATCTTTGCTTACAACATGCCGCAAAAGCTTTTAATAACTCATTTTGCGTATTTAAACTCGACAACCTAACACTTTACTTACAAAACGAGCAGCCCCCGGCATCGTTTATAAAAAACTGTCAGATGGAGTTGACGAGAGCTGGACATGGATTGGGCGGTGATTTGTGCGTCACACGGTGTGTAGGGTTGTCAACTAAATTACGGATTTTTTAGCATGTGTATTACTAACGGCGAGATATTAACAGGATTTGAGTACCGTGTTCATATAACTTGATTAACAAGGGCTTGCCTAATTATAGAACTTATTTTTCAATGCCTAGGATAAATAAATAAATATTAGAGGACAATCTTACACAAATCGAACTAACCCCACAGTAAGCTCAAGAAGGCTTGTGTTATGGGTACTAGACGACGATATATTTAATAGATATAAATACTTAAATATATAGAAAACATCCAAGACTCAGAAACAAATATTCATGCTCATCACACAAATTTTGCCCTGACTGGGATTCGAACCCAGGACCGTCAGCTTCACAGGCAGATGCACTACCCACTAGGCTAAACCGGTCCTCAAACATAAATTGAATAACTTCGGAGAAATTACACGCAACGCCACGCGCCATCTATGAGTTTTAGCCCTTGTTTATTGATACCTAAGCCGGGAAATCAGCAACTCTAAGCCAAGGATATCAAAACGCGCCCATAAATCAGGAATATCGATTAAATTTCCATACTCACTTGCCGCATAGAGTTTCCCTAATAAACACCTAAATATATTCCTTTCTTTTACCCTTATTTTTTTTTCTATTCTCTTTACATTCCGAATGTTAGTGGGTTGGCAACCCTATTCGAGCCCGAAGCCTTTCTTTTGTCTTTGCTAAAATGAAGGTGACGGCAACAATTGTCAAAAATGGCATTTATGTTTTAAAGTGTCAAAAATGTTATCGATTTGAAAATGCATACTTAATTTTTTTGAATACCTGAGCTGGCTATTATGCATTTTTATTTTCGGAAACGTTTTTGAAACAATGACACTATTAAATAATTTAAAAAGACTTAAAGAGGGAGACTTTCCATCTCCGAAGTCGTTCAAGTTTTTCTGAAGCTACACACCAATTACAATCGATAGAAGTAACATTACATTAAACGAAGTCAAAGAATACTGTATTAAAATCATAAAAGAAATTGTCAGTAATTTGTTTACATTAATAGACACTAACCTAGTATAGCCATAACTTAAGAGGCCTCATAAGTGCGTAGTAGAATTTAAGCGGAAAAAAGCTGTTTTTACTTTAAAAATGGTCATTTTGGAGTGATGTTTGAAACGATATTTATTACTGAAAAATCCAAAAATTATATTTCAATATCATGACATTAGGTCGCAGTAATCCTGCTTTAGACAGTAACTTTGAGAAAATGTCAAGATACGTGTAAATTTAAACAGAAAATGGCCGAAATAGATAGGGCTCTTAACATAACCAAGCCGCAAAACGTCATATTCTTTTTTTTTTTTAATCCTGCTCGGTGCCTAAATTTTTCAATTTTTCCTTCATTCTAAAAACGTCATATGTCTATTCAAACAAACCCGCTACATAATACTAGGTACACACAACGACATCAGTTTTTAGTTTACTTAAAACATGCGCCTACTAAAAACCGCAAACCGCATAAGAGTAAATGCAAAAATTATAGCCGTTTTCGTCAAGTAGCATCTAATGAGAGCTCCGGGCCTCAACACGTGCGGCGACATGTGGCCATCTTGAAAAAACCCCGTCATATGGCGGGAAAAAACACCAGCACCTCCACCAACATACGAATGCACACGGAGAAATTAAGAACTAGCACTTTAGATTAGGCGTAGATGGGCCTTTTTAGGCTATTTCCTGTGTGATTTGTACAGGACTATCACGGAAAAAAGAAAACTAGAGTCTCTGCATTGAAATAATTTGGCAACACTACCTCAAACGTCACATTTTCGTACAAATATGACGTATAATGCACAGTGTTGCCAAATTATTTCTTGCAGAGTTAGCGTGGTCGGAGTGATCGGACTCTAATTGTATTTTTGTTTTTTTTTTGCTAAGAAATACGGTGACAATCATCACTCAAATCACACAAAAGTTAAGCCAAAATCAGCCTTTACCAATTTACATTCTACTAGGTACATATATGCAATAAACGCTGAAAGAGCCTTCATTAATGCCTTAAAAAGGAAACATCGTATCCTTCAATGCTTTTGTCATTGAGTTGAAATCATTTTAAAATTTGTAAGGTGTTTTTACAGTTAAGAGTATACAATTCTGTCGAAATAAAATATACAAAAATTACGAGACAGCGCCGCCACGAACCGCAAAAATAACTTTGTGCTGAACGAAGGAAGTGATTTTACGGACAGAACATGAAAAAGGATGTATTAATTTATGTAATTGTTAGAACATAACCCTTTTTTAAACATGTTGGGTTTGATTAACTCTTTTGTCGGTTTAAATTCGAGTTTGTTTTGATAGTCGTTATTTTTAGAGGTGTATCCGGGGGTTAGCTTCCGCTTTGGGTCTTGAGTGGTTGTAGTCAGAAAATTCTATTTATACGAAATATAAGATATATAGGATATTAAAACTGCGTCGAGGACCAGTTCAGTTTAGTTTAGTTTCTTATTAGTCATAATATTATGTTTTGTTTAACAATTTGTATGGAAAAATGAACCTCCAGGTCTTTGTGTTAATGTTTCTATGTACACTACGTGGACAACATTTATAATTACAATATGCGACTGTTTGTGTTCTATATAAATAAAAAAAAGGGTGAATTTTTCGAATAAAAAATTATCAATATTTTATCTAGATTCATTAATGCATTTTGCCACAAACATCATTATAGTTTAGGTACGTAAGCAGATTTGATATGGTCAGTTACTTCTGTAACCTGCAAATTTTAACTATCATCAAACAATCAATCAACGGTGTTTATTTTTCACATTGTTTGAATTACATTTTCAGAAGTATAGTTATACATCTGAAAATGTAATAGTATAGTTATACATAAAGACCTGGAAGAAATCGGTGTGAGCACAGCGCTAAGCTGGTTCTAAACCCACCCGTAGTCAGTGAGTTTATTTCACACTAATTAGGGATTCTTAAGTTAATTACTATTACAATATAATTAATACAAGTTATGTTGTAAGCTATACTGTCATTAATATCGGTTATTTTCATTAAACGAGTAAATTGTTACCTATACAATTTTCATGACATCGAAAACTGTTTTTATGGTGAAATATTGGTGAAAATCGTTGCATTCCAAAAAGTTGTCTTGAAATCTTCACGCGTATGCAACTTTATCGTTACCTACCTAATTTATACGTATACGAAAAATTATAATTGAAAATAAAAAAAAATACGCTTTTGTTTCCAACATACCAACTTTATCATTACCTACTTAATTTTTATGTATACGTAAAATTATAATTTTTTTTTTTTTAAATTACGCTTTTGTTTCTCCAATGGCTTCGTTTTAAATACCTAGAGGCCTATTCCGAATTTCGAAATCCTAACTTCGTATCGTGCCGTCCCTTTAACTCCCGTGTTATACACTATAATATGAGTGAAAGGGACGGTACTATACGAAATTCGGATTTGAAAATTTGGAGTAGGCCCTCTATTAAGGTCAATTCTGAAATAGGTTCCCATTACATAGAAACAGTTACTTAGAACTTTAAATATCTTTTTTCTACTCGTCGACTACAATGTTTGAATTAAGATATCGTAGACGAAACTAAATTCACATACGTTTATCTATTGGTTCCCTTCAAGTGAACTCTTACGAAATAGACCAATCACGTGTCGCCTTTTACTGTACTCTTATGAAATTGGCTAATCATGTGTCGCCATTACAGTACTCTTATGAAATTGACCAATCACGTGACGCCGCGGCATCAACGAGCGTCCGACCCGTGTGCCTAAACTTCATTTTCGCAAGACTAGTCTGTTTCATTGTTTCGGTTTGTTTAATTAATTTCCGTTGACTCGTAGAAAAAATAGTGTATACAATAGTTATATAATTAGCTTTTTAAGTCTCGAACCTTACTTAGACCACTCGGCAAGCCTCGTGATCTAATCGCGGTTCTCGACTAAAAAAGCATACATTATATAACGATTGCATAAACTACTATTAAATACCTATTCAGCTCAGCTACATTTTAAGGATGTTTTTTGTGATTTAATCGAATGTGAACATTATAGTCTAATATTGATGAATTCTACAAAACTGTAGACTCAATTTAGCCATCAACATAATAAAACATAACAAATAACTCTTTTGTTTCAATCACCATTATATTTTATAGCTTCATCAGACCCCACATATAGATTCCCATGGTTTTACAAATTTCGTCCCAAAATTTATGCAAACTGCCTTATAACGGGCCACATCGGTGCCTTTTGGTGTTAAATCTGTTTATACGGTTCCGTAACGATTTAATGGTCCCAGCAGGGAGTGTGGAACCCTTGCGATGTTTTTTTTAACTGAATTTTAAAATTATGAATTGATTGAAAGTGAATCAAACGCATGTGTTAATTACGAATTTTTAGAATTTTGCTGTTTTTCTTTCAGAAAAATTGTACTTATTTTTACTTTTTCAGCCCAGTTTCTTCTATGCGGATTTTTTAGTTTTCTGTCCATTTCCTAGTAATATCCTTAGGCCCTCATCAAGCCTGGTGACCTGAAACAAGTCATTGGAACCCTTGGACTGATGTAGGTACTTATGGCCATATGGATATGTAGGTACTAAATCACATTTGAAAATATGTATGTTCATATGCAAAAATATGAACAAAATCATTAGTTCACAATAAGGTTGCACCAACATACGATCATAGACCGGTCATCGTCAAATATGGCGCCGGCAGCTGTCAACCTATAGACACTTGTCAAACTTACCATAGATTTTAACCAACACCGCTTACGATTACAGACGGGTTGGTGCAACCCACCCTAAGGCTCGGTTTCACCAACATACGATTACAGACCGGTCATCATCAAATATGGCGCCGGCAGCTGTCATCCCATAGAAACTTGTCAAACTTACCATACATCAGATTTTAACGAACACCGCTTACGATTACAGACGGTTTAGTGCAATCCACCCTAAAACGTTGTCCGCTTTATAATTTTGAAATAAAAAAACTTGATAGCAAAATTAAAACAATCCTTTTATCTTTTGGCACCGGAAGACAAGCTCATTCTTCAATCCCGTAAGCCAATAAATCAAATTAGAAAAAAGACCGCCTATCACCAAATACTCCAAAACAATATGAAACCTTTTCATACAACACAGCGGGATCTTTGCTAGGCCACACTCCCCCCAACCATATCTTATTACTGTGGAATAAAGTCTAAATTAGTGTCGCGAATTATGGTTAAATTCCGCTTAAACTGGTAAGAGCGTACGCTCATATGAAACCAGTTCTTTTATACTGCCTTTTAAACACAAGCATTATTCATCCTTTAGTTATTGTTATATGACAATTGTTGAAACGACCTCTATTGTGGCATTAATAGTGCGATTTTGTGGTTTTATAACTGTTCTGCAAAGGAATTAAACGCATTGTGTTTTTTTTTAATTCAACTGCTGGGCGTGACAGCGGTTTGTTCACAAAAGGATTATAAATTCATAATATCGCCATTATGAGAATCCTTTTTATTCGCCGTGTCTCCTATTATATTCTAATCCATTAAAAATAGATCAATTTGTAAATTAAAATATTTCAATAGGTTTATTTTAATAATTTACCCAAGACTCGCCACACATTTTTTTACTTCTGCTAAAGATTAGTGTTGAAATTTTCTTGTAAGATGTTTTATTTTATTAAATTAAATAATTTAGTAACAATTTTATTATCATATCATATTAAGTTAAACTTACACGATTTTCACACATTATTATTGGATAACGAGATTGAATCGCGTACAACACTAATTTATTTATATTGTTTAAGTTTTGCCCGACGTTTCGAATGTATCACAACATCCGTCGTTGTAACCATTGTATGGAAAAACGAGTTAAACAAGAAAAAATAACCAAAATTTTGATTCTTCAGTTGTGTACATTGTTTGCTTAGTAAATTAAAATTGGTAATAGGTAATATCATGTCATAATAATAGTGTGCCATGAAATAGGATAGCAAAACATAAAATAAATTAAAACAGATCTAGCTAATGCTACACAAGTATCAAAACCAGTTAGAAAATAATTATTTTCAAGAATAATTTTATCATAATCGTTTGAAAAGTTACACATTGTTTTTTCAAGCAATAGTCGTTTTACATGATAGCGAAAAGAGATGTCATTAGTTATTCTTTTGAGGTTTGTAGGAATCCGGTTAAATAATCTTTGTTCAACTACCTTTGAAAGTTTGCTTCCGATTTTAAGTCTTGACGAGGTTATTTTAATTTCATGAACATTGCGCATTGGTCTTGAATTATTTTCACCTCTCCTTTGAAATTCATTTGGGTAAAGAGGACATTTATATACACACACACACACACACATATAAACACATACATGCATGTTGTATTCTACCTAAGATTAACATTTACCTGTTTTGTACAAATGAATGTTGAGACACAGGGAAACCTACTTTGAAAGCCGGGGCTTCAACTATTATGTACCTATGTTTATAGTTGCAATAAAGAATTATTATTATTATTATTTTCTTCTGTTTAATGATACTCGTTCAGCTGCACACGAGGCCACCACCAAACCACTTCAGTACCCCGATCAATTAAGACATCATATAAGATTTTTTTCACAAAACTAAATCGGAATCCGTGTGAAATACTTTTTTTCATATCGAACTTAGTAAGTTTAAATATTTAATGTTATGTTAGGCAAACACTTGGGCCTGTCAAGAGGGTGAGGGTCTCAGTTTGTGCTAGCTACCGTAGCTGACAAACTATTTTTTGCTCCCCTTTAACATGGTTGAAAAACTAAACATAATTCCTGATGCGTAACTTTATTAACTTTAATAATGTGCTATTGTAAAAATTAATAACTTTTTGAACACTTTCCACTTCATATAAGTAGTAATAACATTATAGACTCAGTTTCCAAAAGCAAATCTTCGTTTCGTTTAACCTATATTCATGACGATGTTTTGCTGAATATTCATAAATAATAGTTGGTACTTAGAAAAGAATAGAATAGAATAGAATAGAACAAATCTTTATTTCGACAATAGAAGAATTACAATTAAATTACTTAAAACTAAAAACAGTTGCGAAAAAGGGACCCGGGTCATTCTACTTTTTCATGACCAGTTTTCTGTTACAAAAAAATCTATGATATGTATTGGATTAGTGTACAAAAATATGATTTCAAAATAGTATCTGAACCTAATAAAAGGAATTTATAGGTAAAAATACTAAAATATTGCTGTAAAAGGTGGGTAAAAACCATTTTTTCATACAAATAGTGAGATATCCAAGGACCACTGAGTTACTCGATTTATGGATCAGCCGTAGTTCGTTAATTACCAAAACTATCAGCAGTGATACCGCAAGTATACCTCTTCTAAATAACAATACAATAATATGAAGTGAGGGCCAAGTATTCCAAAATCTGCATTTTAAAAAACAAGTGTCTGAAAATGATGTATATATGAAAAAGTAGAATGGCCCGGTTAACAATGAAACCTACCCTCCGCAGTTAAGTCGCGAATCGGCACTTATAAAAATATACGTGCCAGATATAAATTAATCTGTCAGGTAGGCTCGTTATGCCGCTTTTAGCACTGCACTAGTCACCATTACTCGGCGTTTTGCTTTCCCATCGATACTTTATCGACGACTTTTTATTAGGGACCCTTAGGAAATCCATTGGAACGCTCGTGGCCCAGCGGCGCCCGCGTACCGCGTGCGGTATGCGAGGTTAAGCAACGTCGGCCCAGGTCAGTTATTGGATGGGTGACCGTTTTGAGTGGTTATTAACTGAGCGCTCCCGTGCTTTGGAAGGCACGTTAAGCCGTTGATCCCGGCTGCTGTCTATGATAGCAGTCGTTAAGCCGAGTTAGAGGCCTTCGGGCGGCGTGAGAACTTCTAACAGTCAAGTTACCCACTCACTTGACAAGCCCAATTCCAATATGGTCTGGTTTCCCTTCGAGTTGGAAGGTCAGATGGCAGTCGCTTCCGTAAAAACTAGTGCCTACGTCAAATCTTGGGATTAGGTAGCGGACCCTGGGCATCCTTCAGGATGCAACTGTACCGGGATAACGCTAGGATGATGATGATGACTCTTAAGAAATCGATTAGTAATGACTCTTATCGGCATCGCGACTATTTTGGAATGCAGTCTTACTATCAGGCAGTCTTGTACTCGTTTGTCACCATCGTAGTAAATTAAAATAATGAAAACTGGTTCTCAGGTTCAGTGGAAACCGAGCAAAGTACTGTATCTCAAGTATAAGTTTTTTCGAAACAAAATACAAACGAACGCCTTTGCGTTTAGTCTCAATTTGTCTGGCAACGTGAGTAGCGCCCCTAGTGGCCGTTGGTGGTAACTATTTTTTGCCATACGTATTGAGACTAAACGCAAACGCTTTCGTTTGTGTTTTGTTTCGAAAAATATTATACTAGAGGTACTATAAAGGTTACGTAATCACCTTTAAAGATCTTGCGAAACGGGCTAGTGGTGAAGGGTCCATATCAGTTAAAAACGCTCATATATTATGCCATTTTCTGTTTGAATTGACACGTATCTTGACATTTTCTCAATGTTACTATCTAGAACATGACTATTGCGACCTTATGTCATGAACTTTAAATATATTTTTTGGATTTTTCATTAAGAAATATCGTTTCAAACATCACTCCAAATCGACCATTTTCGAGCTAAAAACTTGTTTTTTCCGCTTAAATTCTGCTACACACAATAAAATCAAAAAATGGTTACGTTACTATCTAAAAATGTAACATAATCATAGTATCCTTTAAAAACTTTACTGGTATTATCAATACTTTTGTCATAATTTTAAATCAAAACATTTTAAATCTTATAAGGCCTCTTAGTAATATTTGGAATTGTAACAAAGGGGACACTCCGAATGTCGAAGGAATAGCCACATTTATGATCGTCCTTTTAGTCATTTCTTGACAGTTTTCCTGCGGGGTAATCACGTAACTTTTGTACTACCGTTAGATAGATTTTAATGTCAAATTTTAATTGTCAGCCCATACATTTATACTTCAAAATTGACAGTAAAATCTATCTACCGTTAGTACATAAAGTTACGTGATTCGCCTGCTGGTCATGAAATAAGAAACTCGGGTCCGCTTTTGATACCTAATTTAATATTTAGCATAAGAACTGGCTTTATTTTATTCATTTCTGTAGATTTAAAGCAAAGAACCCTGCATTATTTAAAATAATACACCCTTGTTTAATATTTCACGCTAGGAAATAGTCGAGTCACTGTCGGCACCAAAAAGACGGTTTCCTTCCTTTGGGTTCCATTTTTTAACTTTTTTCCAATTTTGGGTGGCCAGTAACTTTTTACACTGTATCGAATTAAGACTGCGAATATCCGCTGTCTCTTTCACGATGAACGTTTTGAAAAAGGATCGAGATAGCTTTATAGGTTTTTCAAGTCCATAAACCCTCGAGTTGTGACTTAATTTTGTTAATATTTTTAACGATTGTTCACTCTTCAGACCTCATGTGATGCTCGTGTTGTGTTTGAAATTAAAGTCCTAGGGGGAAGGAAAATAAGGTTTATTTTTAAATAGCTTGATCTTTTAACATAAGTGCTCGCGAAAGTTGACGACAGTTATGAGTTTTTTTTAATATTTGAATGACCATAGCGAAAGGGTGGCCATTTTGGCGCCTCAAATTGGACACTTGAGATTTTTTAGCGTGGTTTTAGACCATAACCTTTTATTTTGATTTAGGTTAATAAAATGGGATTTTATTATGTCTAGTAATAGGTGGTCGGGTGTTAACCAATTAAGTTTTTTGACGACTAAGCATAAGATTTCAAGCTTACATGGTCGTTTACATTAGAATTACGATTTGAAACGGGATATTTACCATATATATTTGTATTTTTAAGTTCCTGATATTTCGGCACTGTTGCAAGCGCCATTATCAAGGATTAACTGACGTATGGTCGTGTCACGATCCAGATTGTCAATTTGAACCTTAATAATGATAATGACGAATTATTATTATCGACATTTTATATAAGAGAAAGGACCGGTGATATTACGTCGCACTAACTGAACGTCGCACAAAACGTACTGATTTACTTTGAAAATGTTTGGTATGAAATCTAATGTGTGGTGATTTCGAAGTCGTTAAAAGCGGTAAAATGTTATAAGCGAAGCGTTAGAAGCGGATTCTACTGTATTATTATTACAGTTCCGTGTGTATTTATTTATTATTATTATAATTTTGACTAAATAGACCTTTTTTTATAAATTTTAATTTGAAGGATACTGAATATTGACTTATGTCGCTCCTGAATAATTTTTACATGCCTGCATGCAGCCTGAAAGCATAGTACCTTCACCATGAGTTTACATGACCGTACTCGCTAGCATAAAAATTGTATGGGCAAAATACAGCGCCTCTGGCGGTTACGCAATAGAACTAAGAATCGCCGTACTAAATCGTTTACATTTAAGATTAATTTTTTAACGTAACTACAAAATTTAGAAATAAAGAAAAAAATAAAAATTTAGACACCGAGCAGGTTTTAATCCTGTTATTTCTAAATTTGTTGTTATGTTATCAGCGGAACTGATTATTAAAAAATTTTTTTTTTATATTATCATGTATTTATTTATATAAACTTTATTGCACAATTCAAGAAGTATTTACAAATGGCGGTATTAATGACGGATGTATTCTGAGCAAATAAATTCTTTGAAACTTGTTTTCTTCATGGTCTGTAAGTATGCCTATATTAATTAGTTATGAAACTTATGTATTTACTCTGTGTCTTTGATTTATATATATATATATATATAGGTTAAATGTAGCCACTGCTCGTATGCTGCAGGCTCACTTGTGTGTGTAAATTAATTGGGCTAAATCTGTTCTTGAGCGATAGTTAAGTTCTATAAGTGAGAACCTTTAATTGGCTATGTAATTCTATTGTAGTTTTTTTATAAATGTGTTGGTTTTCCATGTATTTAAAATAAATAAATAAAAATAAATAAATAATTAGGTACATACCTAAGACATGTGTTTTATTAGGTAACTTTTTGTTAACGAAACTTTTTATTACTATAGAGTAGATAAAGGATGTCGCGGGATGGTCTCTAGTTTCCCAGAAATTTGGATACGGCCCATACGTCAACAATTTAGTACATACGGTCATTATAAGCAGGTATAAGGTTAGGCTGGGGCGCACTGGGAGCAACGATTGACTAATATTAGTTATACTATGACGACCGGTTTAGCCTAGTGGGTAGTGCACCTGCCTGTGAAGCTGACGGTCCTGGGCTCGAATCCCGGTCAGGGCAAATATTTGTGTGATGAGCATGAATATTTGTTTCTGAGTCTTGGATGTTTTCTATGTATTTAAGTATTTATATCTATTAAATATATCGTCGTCTAGTACCCATAACACAAGCCTTCTTGAGCTTACTGTGGGGCTAGTTCGATTTGTGTAAGATTGTCCTCTAATATTTATTTATTTATTTTATTTTATACTGAAATGAAATGAAATGAAATCATTTATTCTTCAATTTAGGCATATTACATGCACTTATGAATGTCAAAAAACTACGTAGAAGAACCGGCGTAAGACTCGGCGAGTTGTCATTTTTTCAAAACAATATACAATGTATATAAACAGTATCATAATATTGTACTACAGAATTAAAAATCTACAATATAAAACGTATGTATTTTTTTTAAATTTAGAACAAAATAGTTCTGTGTGTATAAGTATTTGTGCGGTATGCTATCACTGCCAAATATAGGGATATTGATCCATGATGTAATCGTTTATCTTATAATATGCTTTTGAAATAAGTGTTTGTGTTTGTATAATAAGCGTTTGTTTCACGACAGATACTTACCATGTTTTATCAAGTGCTAGCTATTCCACTCCCTCTTTCATCTTTTCGAGGGAAAATGTTCGGGATGAAACGCGTTCTATATATTAATCCAGGCTAGAAACTCTTTATATATCAAGTTTCATCACTATCTGTTCAGCAGTTTTGACGTGATTGAGTAACAAACATACAAACATCTAAATACATCTGAACTTTTGTATATTAGTAAGCTTATGCTGGGCATATCAATAAAATTTGGGGGCCGAGTGTGGTTCTCCAGTAGCTCAGAGGTTAAGAACGATTGACCCCGTATGCTTGGAAGCCGCAGGTTCGAATCCTGATCGGATTAAAAAAAATCCTTGAGTTTAAATTTGTAGCATGGATTTTCATGTTTGATCTTTCCCAAGATTTTTGTAAATTTTGTTTGTTGGTAAAATAAAAATAACATTTTTGACTGTTTAACACCGTATAATGGATTATTGTCAGTTGCAAAAACAAAAGTTGTCCCTTTGGTGGTCAATAGTTAACGGCTTATGTGCATGTAAGCTATATTTTAGTACGTGGATTATAGCAACGGAGACACTGTTTATGTTACTAGACCAATCCAAAATTAAGTTTTGTAGCATTTAACTTTTGATATGTCCACTGAAAAGACGCGAACCTAAATCTGATAATGACTTAAGTATATAATTTAGTGTATCCGCAACCTATCTAACCGGATGCTGCCGGAACTCTTCCTCTCCTTTGTGTATGGTAATGATCGGATGGGAAAAAACGAGACAAAAAACATGTTCCCACATCGTGTGGGAGTCGTAATCCGTGATTAAGCCGATATTATCTGTACCTACACGTCCTTGTGGTATATTACATGTGTTTTGTTTATGGTTTGTTATCAAGTTAATCTGATATAAGCCAATTGTGAAAACGAGATTTTTTTGTATATGAAGGATGGCCAGTAATAGGCAATACTGTATTCTACATAAATAAAAAGCAATTCGCTTGAAATTGGTTGTTTCTTAAGTTATTTCTATTTATCTCTCAAATTATGGGTTTTTGGACTATATGTTACGTAGGTTTATATACTCTAATTAGGCTCTAAAATCGTTGGTTTAAATATTTCGAGTTATTAACGCTCACGGTGTATATAGATAGCTAGTAGTTATTTTAATAATTTGTTATATTTTGTTTTAAATGAAATAAATGAAATAAATAATCTTTATTCTGCAAGTAGGCCGCAAAGGCACTTTTACAAGTCAAAAACTACTAGCGTTTCTCAAGAGACCACTGCCGAGAAGAAACGCCGAAAGAAACTCGACAGTAAGTCATTTTCTCCAAAATATGCTTATTACAATGATACTACTTAACCTACTTAAGTAAATGTAAATGGTACACAACAAAAGAGAATTGAAAGAAAAACGAGAAAAAAATAACAATAGGTATTTACAATGTGTAGTTACACAAATCTCATTAAACCTCGATGATTGATTGAAAGGTCGTTGAACAGAGGCACTCAATTCTCTTAATAGCTATATGCGACAGTCCACGTCAGAAAGGTTAGTCAAAGAGCTGACACTGCGCATCCCACATAAATCTTTACAGATGGGCAGTAGGCCAGTGGGTGAGCGGGGCTTCGGAGCACTCGCCTCATTACCTCCCATTACTTTTTATTACAGCGTGTGTTTAGCACCTGTCTAAATTAATTCTTTATTTTTTTGCTACACTTGTTAAGGTGGCATAGAGTTTTTAAGTTTTTCGCAAATTGTTATCAATAATATGGGCAATCTGAAATTTGACCAAGAGTGGGTTATTCAGTAATCTAAAATTATGTCACTTTCATTCGAAGTTTAAGTCATACCTAAAGTTTAAGAGATATATAAGACGATTCTTTTGACAGCTGTCATCCGAGTACAATTTATGTCATATTTGACGTTTCTTGTACCGGGTACAGTTTAAATCCCGTAGACTGTAACTTGTCCGTTTTGTTATGAAACCGAAACAATGTTTGACTTTGGCATTCAGTTTTGTTAACATAATTAATGTAACCGGCCATAAAAGTAACTATGTAGAACTATCAGCAACGAGTTAGGCCTGTGGAAATAAGGCTCAGTTACAATATTGACCTAGTAATTAAAATGAAATCACCTAGTAATTAGGTATACTGTGTTATTCCTGAAAAGAAATTATCGCTGAATGTTGTTAGGTTAGGTTCCTATGCCGATTTCAAAATGTATTTATTTTTTACAGTCTTCCTGTTCGTCAAAACCTCGCGAATGTGGATCGTGGCCATCATTTGTCGCTTTAGCCCGCATTTTTTCGTAACAAGTAGGTTAATTATCTTAACCAAGAAATATCCCATCCTCGTGTCGAAACTCATGGTCTATGGCGTCCCACCGCGCACAAATTATTTACTGAATTCGCGAAGCGTTTGGTTGACGTAACCAAAGAGCTGGCGACTTCCTCGTACAACGTATCAGCATTGCGATACAGCGAGGAAATGCCGCCAACAGCCTCGGTACAATGCCCCAAGGGCCTGTTTTAGATTTAAGTTAGTTGTAATAATATTTAATTTATTGTTATTTAAGTATTATTACCTCCCATCCTCTAACTTTTATTAAATTTGATCTGATGCGAACTTCGCCCTCACGAACCTGACACAATTCACATGAATACCTAACATTCCACTACAGCAATTATCTACCCAATCAACTGTTAAATGAACAAGATTAGCCTACAGACTGAGATTTTATAAAAACTGGGACATCTGCCCAGCCAAAACATATCCCCAACAAATTTAATTTTACCGGTGGACAAATTGAGCACTAACGCAACGCGTACTTAATCTGCGTCAATCTTTAGACAGTAGCGCCTAGCTAATCTCTATAATCACATTAAAAAAAAGTCAAATGTCAATTATATAGAAACTTTTTTTAAATTAGTTTCACCAATCCCTCCGTACATGAAACTCATATCTAGCATTGAACAGTGGCGCCAAAGCCAGCGGCATCTGAACGTGTCGAGAAAAAGTAAGCAAGTAGAAAATAAGAAAAAGGCGGGAAAAGTGACAGTTGCGATTCGACCGCAATGGCGTCGAGGGGCTTCCGCGCAGCGCGCATGCGTCGCGCCAGATGCCGCCTACTGGGTGCTATTGGTCCAAATGGTGCGTTTAATTATCTTCATTACCAGAAAAAAGAGGAATATAGAACTAACTGATTGTACCTACATACCGTATAATTTACGTAATTGTTTATTTATTTCACTAAATAATAATTATCTGGGTACCTAATTATATTTAAACTATAGTAGGGTCGCTAGGCTAGTTACGCGGCCTGCGTCAGTTTGCGGCCTTCTGAAGAACGAAGTTTTTTCATTTAAAAACATTTTTACATGCCCTCAAGAATAGTGAGTCGTATGCGTTTTAATTAGTAGCTATTGAATGGGAATAAATTAAAAAAGCAAGAAAATATCCTTTCAGTTCATCAACTCGTCCAAGTGGCCGCAAACGGGCGCATCAAATTAACAGGCCGTAAACCCACCTACCGACCCTACTCACATTTAATAAGTTTAAAAGGCGGACTTATGCCAAGGTTTTAGGGTGCCTTACCAACATGGTAAAAAGGAACCGCTTATATCGCGACTTAGGTTCTCAGTCTCTCACAAATATGTATCTAGGGGGGTCTAAGTCCATGATGGGCATGTTTATCGATGACAAACGACAAGATAAGCATCTGTTACTTTCTTTGTTTTTTGTGTATTTTATAATCAGTGTGTTTGTTGCTCGACATCGAAATTAACTATTGTATTTATAGAATTGAGAATTGTTTATATAATTAATGTGTGAATTGAATTGAAATTTATTACTCTGACATTTTTGTGATAATTATTTGTATAGCGTTAATTTTTTTCTACTGTAAATTATGACTTGTAAAAATTTTCACATTATAATGCATCTTAGTGACCCAAAGCCATACAAATTATAAAAACATATTTTTAAATGTTTTTAAGGGTCGGTCCCATACAGCAAAAAAACAATTACCTGCTAAATCGAGTGGGAAATCGTTAGAACTCATTTTTTTTGAGAGACATGCTAATTCTATGTATAATTGTCGAACCTGCTCACAAAATTTCTTTTTTCAGTTTTGAAATGCAGGTCACATTTGAAAGCATTTTTTCCAAAGCTGAAATGGAGATGCTTCACTCGCACCCCGCGCTCGCTCGGCCAATAATGCTGTCCGATATTGACCGTCCTCCCTTCACCGTCTAAACAACAAAGTATAATGTTCATATAGTTAGTCACATAGCGTCAAAACTGGAACTTCCCATTACAGTCGCGAGGTTTCGCCGGAAGTCGCTGAATTTGTAAGATATCGCACTTCCGCAATAGTTAATAGCCGATATTATTATGGTATAGCAGCTCCGAGATGTCTTGATACTGTTCGATTCAAATAAAATATCTATTTATAGCCACAGTTTCTATGAATAATATTATATCATCCAACGAACTACATGAAAAAGGCATTTAAAAATGCGTTATGAACTCGAATAAGTCCTTCTTTTTTATTATTGTTATTATTTGAACCTGACTGTGGCTTTATTAGCCGGGCCCAATAAAGCGATATAAGTGATAAGTGCTTAAATCTTATAAGGCCTCTTAGTAATATTTGGAATTGTAACAAAGGGGATACTCCGAACTTCGTGTCGGGCCGTCACTCTCATTCATATAGTGAATAACACGAGAGTGAAAGGGACGGCATGATACGAAGTTAGGATTTTTAAGTTCGGAGTACCGACTCTGGAAAGGGTTGCAAATATCACATGTACCTACGCGATAAAAACCGTTTAATCAGTTTTATTTAGTCACTTATCCCCGTATTCATAAAACTTAACAAACCTCTGCTAACTAAAAACTTCTTTGTCCCATTCTCACAAACGTCAATGTCAAAGTGACAGATAAGGACAAACGAACTTTAGCGGCTAGTTAACTAATATAGGTTTGATAGACGTTTATGAATAAGGGGGTTATTTAATAATCGTGTCAACAAGACAATATTGTGAGTTTAAGACAAGATTCTGCAGCATTCTAAATTTCACTTCTCATGCACAAAACAGTAGAAAATTATTGAATAGGTACAAGTATCGAGACGGTTCGAAGCCGTTCGGAGAGTAACTATACACGACACGGAGATGCTGCCAGCCTCGTAGATTAAACCAAAGACAGACACGGGCTTTGGAGGATTTATTACCACCAAATGATCAATAGGATCATACCCTGAGAATTTTATGACAAGTGACTATATATTGTAAGTTATAACTTCAATTATGACTCAGTGAATTTAATATTGACATTCCATTTGTTTTTTTTACATTATTATATTAATATTTTTTTTATTATTTTTTTTTGATGAATGCTAAATTAATGATTGGTTGGTTATGTACTTAATACTAATACTACCTGCCATGTTTTCTTATCTCTCTATGTTTGTGCGTTGCTGTTATTTTTAATGAACAAAACCTAGATATAACTAAAAAATTGCATGTCACCGCGTGACGAGATAGCTAGTTCTAAACACTATAACTAAGATCCTATTGTACTCTGTCTTATGCGAATAAAGATACTTACTTACTTACCTTGCTTTGGAAGGCACGTTAAGCCATTGATCCCGGCTGCTGTCTATGATAACAGTCGTTAAGCCAAGTTAGAGGCCTTCGGGCAGCTTGAAAACTTCTATCAGTCAAGTTGCCCACTCACTTGACAAGTCTAATTCCAATAAGGTCTGGTTTCCCCTCGGGTTGGAAGGTCAGATAGCAGTCGCTTCCGTTAAAACTAGTGCCTAGGCCAAATCTTGGGATTAGGTAGCGGATCCCGGGCATCCTTCAAGATGGAACTGTACTGGGATAACCTCGGACGCGTGTGTGGGGCGCGAGCCAGGGCGGCGCCGTGCCGCCGCGGCGCCCGCGCCGCCTGTTCAGTAGCGGCGCCGGCGGTGAGGGAGCGCGTACAAGGAGGGCTAACAACGCTCCCACCAATCGAGCACTCTCACTCTTAAATCAGTTGGCTCTGCAGACACCTGCCGACGTCTTTCACGACTCGCCAGGTACATTCTACAGCCATATATGTACATTTTTAAATAATAGTCTAAGTATTTAATTGTTGTGTATTTTTTTTTGTTAATTCCGTAATATTTGTGCTAGCATTTTTATTTTACTGTCTTTCATGTAACTGTTTTGTGTATGTAACATGTGAGCGTCTTGGTTTGTAATACTGTACGCTTATATGTATCAATAAATAAATAAATAAATAACGCTAGGAGGATGATGATCAATAGGATCATACAATATTTTACTGAGAGTCAAATCAGCCACTTTTCAGGGTTCGAGACTTCGCTGTCCGTCCGTCCATCCGTTTGTCACCAGGCTGTATCTCATAAATCGTGATAGTTTGACAGTTAAAAATTCACACATGACATATTTCTCTTGCCACTATAACAACAAATACTTAAAAACAGAATAAAATAAATATTAAAGGGGGTTCCCATACAACAAACGTGACTTTTTGCCGTTTGTATAGATAATGGTACGGGATCCTTCATGCGTGAGTCCGACTCGCACTTGGCCGGTTTGTATGAAACGTGCTCGGTTGATATAAAGTTTGTAGGTAAATATGACTGATGATGGCACAGTTTTCTATAATCAAATTGCGTCTTTTTATCTACTCTATAAAGTGTAAAACTGTTAAACATTACAGGGCGTCCCACGGCTATGCCACATGGAGGGAAAGTACCTTAAATATTGTAGATGGAACATTTTACTAAAAGAAGACATTATTTGAATTAAAAAAAACAATTTAAACTGAATTCACAGATATTTAAATAATTTTGTGGTTGAACCGGGAATCGAACCCTTTACAATTAAACAAAAAAAAAACCATTGATCACTAAAAATTAATTTTTGGTGATCAATTGATTAATTTTGTATTAAAAATGTTAAAATTCATGGTCTTCCTTTTATTTCTGATACTATGTTATTTAGCAAAAAATAATCCATATGATGAAGCCTTTCGATTGGTATGATAAAGCTACAGGGTAATTATTTTTCTTGTGTAACGGGTTCGATTCCCGGTTCACGGTTTAATTATTATTTAAATATCTGTGAATGCAGTTTAAATTGTTTTTAAAATTAAAATAATGTCTTCTTTCAGTAAAATGTTCCACCTACAATATTCAAGGTACTTTCCCTCCATGTGGCATAGCCGTGGGACACCCTGTATAGTTTCCTCCACTGTACGTGTACAATTAGATTTTAACTTATTACAAAGAAAA
Source organism: Epiblema foenella (assembly GCA_963556455.1). NCBI lineage: Eukaryota > Metazoa > Arthropoda > Insecta > Lepidoptera > Tortricidae > Epiblema > Epiblema foenella. The sequence goes on along the minus strand of OY747098.1, from coordinate 29,705,029 downwards.
TTTTCTATATATCACGGATCTACTGTTTAGTGAGGCTTTACGCCGGACATCCAATATTTTGCGAGGATGCGTGGGCGCAGATTCCGGAACTAATGCACGCAAAAACTGTACAACACACACTTCACGGTATAGGACACTTTCGGAGTACCTACTTAGAAATGTAAGTAGTGTAATTTTTTTTTTTTAATAATTACATCTTTACAAAATTGTAAAGATGTAATTATTAAAAAAAAAATTACTAACAGCTAAATAGTAAAATAGTTAATTGATTACTAACAGCTATTGTACCTATGAGTCTTTGTGATACTCGAAATAAAAGATTATTATTATTATTATTATTTTACACTTGGCTATTTTACAAAAAAAATGTAGTGTGTGCCATTCGAACCAGTTTTTAGAGATCATCAAATCTTTGTATGGAACCAACTTTGTATGGGTATAGCTGACGAGCCCTGAAACCGCTGCATACTGATAGGCAGTGAAATGTGACGTCACATGGCAATGGCCTCGTAATAGCGATGTATGGAAAAAAGTGAAGTCGAGTCATGAAAATGAAATTACATAAGGTTCTTATTCCCACCGTGTACGGTAATAATCTTACGTATAAATAATCGTACCTATATTTGTTTCTTCCACCTTGGATGTCTGCAGTGCTACCGCGAACGGCATTCGAAATTTTCCCTCTCTGTCACACTTGCAAGTTTGCACATAAGTGAGACAGAGAGAGAAAACTTCGTTTGTGGTTCGCGGTAGCCCCTCTTGAGCAATTTCACATTCCGATGTACCCCTTTTTTCGGACCTGGGTAATTTTGGTTTTTCTGACTCAGATTCACGAGTACTATTGATTCTGATGAAGAAAAAAATGTTCTCGAGTTGCCATATAATTTTTCTGTCAGTTTTGTGACGGGCTATATAAAGTATATGAAGAAAGCGTCATAAAACTGACTCTTTTTTTGCGGACACTTATTCTTCACGGAAATGAATAGTATGTACCTATGTATGTATGTAAGCACTTTATTGTACACAATAACAGGTTAAAACAATATACATGTCACATAAGATTAGAGTACAAAGGCGAACTTATCCCTATGAGGGATCTCTTCCAGCTAACCTTTGAGGGATTGAGTGTATGTAGAGTGGGAGAATTAGATAAACAAACTTACACAGTGTACTAAAACTTTTCAGTAAGGAAACTTATAGCTAAAACCAGAACTAAATAAATATATAACATATTATAAATATAATATATACATACTATATTATACATATTATATATAATAGTACTCGTGATTCTGAGTTAGATAACCCGAAATTAACCAGCTGCTCAAAAAATACTTAGGGGTACATCGTACATTTAGAACAATACTGGTTCAAGCAAAACCATTATTCAAGCGGCACCGCCAGCATCTAACGGTTGATAATCTAGAATTAAGCATAAAATTATAACGAAGTGTGAAAACCCGGGTATCGTCCGCAGGCCGAATTCGTATACCGATAGAGTTGTAAATTACTTGCCCGTGAAATCTGCCCAGACTAATTTTGTTTTAATGTGCTAGCAGAATCACCAGGTATTAGGAAGGTGTCAAATATTTAAGAGCCTTGGGCGATAGGATCTTTTAATGACATTAGGACACATGTTATTTTAGAGAAAACGGGACAATATTTTTTATTTAATTTATTTTTTTTGACCTGACTGTGGTTTTGTAGGCCGGGCCCAATAAAGCGAAAGGACGAAATCGCGTGTAGATAATATTAAACCGGGATTCTATGCTAATTTTGATTAAAAAACATCTTTCACTTACTTTTAGTGGCTCTGTGAGCTGTAGACCTCGCGAGCATTTTTAACGTACACAATTATCATGGCTCCGCCATTTTGATATTTTTCCGAACACTGATTCGAATAAAAAAATCAGTTTTTTTTTTAACCTGACTGTGGCTTTATAGGCCGGGCCCAATAAAGCGATAGGAGTGCGCGGTTGGAGAGTAGCCTGGGGAAAATCCAGGGGAAAACCTCCGGCATGACCACGCGTGTGGTTTGGAACAGATATTTATGATACCTGCTCACAACCACATGCGGTTTGTACAGAAGGGACATTAGATGTGGTCTTGTCCGTCTCTCTATGACTTCACCCCGTAACTTGAAGTATTCGGGATGTTCTTTAACTAACGCCCCTCCAGCGTGTTTCCGCTCATATCTGACGTAAGACTTATAAGAGACACTCATACATCGAAACAATGTCTATTAGGAGGGTCGTCCATTATTAGTTAGTTAGTTTTTCTGGGCATTTTTCGCAAGTCGACATCCAACGTGCCTATTTTGCGTGATAAAGGGGTAGCGCTACTCTAACCACCCTAGTTCCTGTATGAACCTTATTAGTGTTTTTATATTGTTTACTGCTTCCTACAGGGTGTTCGGATTTCCTATGTGCTTCTTCCTGTATACTTCTACCTGCTTACAGTCTAGCAGAATGTGTCTAGAAGTCTCCTCTCCCTCCATGCATGCCTACATATGGGGCTGTCTGTAATGCCTAGGTTATAAAAATAATAAATAATAATAAATATTAGAGGACAATTTTACACAAATCGAACTAGGCCCACAGTAAGCTCAAGAAGGCTTGTGTTATGGGCACTAGACGACGATATATTTAATAGATATAAATACTTAAATACATAGAAAACATCCAAGACTCAGAAACAAATATTCATGCTCATCACACAAATATATGCCCTGACCGGGATTCGAACCCAGGACCGTCAGCTTCACAGGCAGGTGCACTACCCACTAGGCTAAACCGGTCGTCAGATGTTTGTTTAGTGTATTATGTCCTGTTATTACTCCCACTACTTTACGTAGTTGGTTTCTGTGTGTACTCAGTAGGATCGTCCATTTGAAAGCTGCCTAGTTAATTTTACTCTACCCTTAACCTTTGACGACACAGAAATTCACTGAACCTGTCACTACCATTTTTTAAAGCCTAATAACATATTATGTTCGTCATCAGAGACACGGCATCAGCCGCCTTTTGCCACATTAGTGCCATTAACTCTAAAGGTTAGCTAACGAGCCATCATTTTCGAGTTTGCGGTTAGAGCTTGCGAATCTCTAATTCAATTAGAAGATGAGCTAAACCGGGGTTTAGAGGTCGACAACATATCGAAAAATTGTCGAAAATGTTTGTAACTAGTAGTATAAAAGAAAACCTTACAGATCGTTTGAGTTTTTTTGTGGCGACAAAATTATTATTAAGATAGGTTTTGCACACCACAAATTGAGAGTATTTTAATGTAAATTAAAGTCTGTATGTGTGTTAACAAAAACAATGTGCACATTGTTCATAACGTTTAGGCGATATTTGTATTTATAGGTTAGACACCGTAGTTTAAGGTAGGTTTAGTTTAGTTTTAGCATTTGTATTGAGTATTTTCTCAGGCTTTTAATTTTGGTTGTAATTTATTTGCTCAATTAGTGTATTAGTTATTCTCGAATAAAACTGAACATTAATACAATACTGTACATTAAAATATATGCATATGCATTACGTGTAAACGTGTAAAAGTTGAAATACAGTAGTTAAAATTTACATGAAGGCGTTTTTGCTTACACCAAGACTAGCGCCCTTCAATTAGTAACTTACGCTTGAGATTGTAATACAGCAGAAAAAACGTAACAGCAATTTAATTGTGTTTTACTTTACCTATATGTACTTAGTAGGAAATCTATTAAGTTTATTCTCATCTCTTGTTGACTTTATTTACATAAGTAAAATCAAATCAAATAGTGGCTCAACCAAGATCTCGCAATTTTCGACAAATCGTTCGAAATGTTGTCGAAAATGGGTCTAACGGGACCTCAATGATGACAAGTCGTCGACAATCCCAATTTCACTAATAGAATTTGATTCGCTATAATAGCACCTTAACTAAATTATATGCAATTTTCAAAGTAACCTTGTTCATTAGAACTTCCTGTTTTAGGGATTCGTATGTTTTATATTACCAAAAAAAAAAATCAAGGTCACAAAATGATGACTTTTTATTTTTTACATACATTTTGGTTTTTTTTTTATTTTTAAGTGTTCATACTTATTTTTTGTAGTGAGACTAAGCATTTTTAGACTTAGTACGCCAGATAGCAGCTACTCAGGCAGATTTTTTTTTATTTGCATTTCTTTTTAAAAGAGCTAGTTAATGGCACTTGTAGAGCAAAAACGCGTGGGATTTGCTATATCTACATGCTAAAAAATTGGCCAAGTGTTCCGGGTGTGATGTAGTTTTCCGTAGTTGACTACATTATATTTAGACAAAACTGTAGACGCCGGTGCCGGTGATGATGGAACTCGACGACTCAAATAAAATTTCGATGTAAAGTTGACTGTATAATTTCAATAGGTGCTGATTTACAAAATAGCTTGGCCAAAAGAGGTATGTGCAGACGTGGTTGTATGTAAGAACAAAGAATAGGTAATGACAAGCAAGATTTGATAATTTGAGTTAACGTATGTTACAATGGTAGGGATAAAGCGTTTGTGAAGCGTTGCTGTTGGTGGCTTTAAAAAAGCCGCTCTTATACTAACCGTGCCCGACGGGCGCGTTTTGCTACTGCATACTAAGTTATTATATATGTATAAAATTATTTTCGTTCGCAACAAAACAACATTATAATAATCAATGCAAATTGTACCTACTCCAGTCATTATTGACCAAGCGCTTGTCAAATGCGATACCACTTTAGACTCGTTTTGTAACTTGGAGCTTCCTGAAACAAGATCTGCTCACGCGCATGTACTGACACATATATCCTTAAAGTCCATGCCTTACAGATTCTTGCTCAATGCTTTTTCTACCCCGACCATTCAAAACCGTCAACCCTCGCCCACTGACCGATCGATTAACTTTTTGCCCCGCACAAATATAATCATAAATCTGCCCGGTGGGCAAAAACCGACTCCCGCGCATCGATTTATGACTAAATCTTATTGCGCTTTAGGCGTACAATGTCACGGGTTGGGTGGCTGGTGGATTAAACAGGGGTTTATAGCTTTTTTTATTTTAAATGTTTCTAGATATAAACATTAAAAATAAAAAAATGTTTCGCACTTAAATCATATTAAGGTTGAGTTTTTTTTTAATACAATGCCGGTGGCTAACAAGCGTACGGTCCACCTGATTGTAAGCGGCCACCGCAGCCTATAGACGCCAGCAACTCCAAAGGAGTCACGTGCGCATTGCCGACCCTTTATAAGATTTGAGGATGCACTGTGTTGACAGCAGAAGGTACACATTTAGGTCCCTCGCTCTCAACACAGTGCATCCTCGGGAGCTACAGGTTAACGACGGCGGCGCAAGTGCAAACATATTCAACACGTAAAAACTATACTGATGACCAAACCACCACCACTAATTAATACATATAACTAGTGACTTAGCTCCTACTAGTACCCAAGTCGAGCCTAGCTGAGTTTCTTCCTGGACTCTTCTCGTAGGTTTACCTCTGGATTGTCCCCAGGCTACTCTCCAACCGCGCACTCCTATCGCATTATTGGGCCCGGCCTAATATAAAGCCACAGTAAGGTGCAAAAAAAAGCTCCTACTAACCTTAGCTTGCTCAAACTTGTCGTTTTCACATACGCGCTGCTAATTCAATGAAAGCCATAACACATCAATTGAGGACTTAGTTTAGAACTTTAGATCAGTATAATTTAGTACTTAAGACTTCATACTTGTATTTCGTTTACTCTATAAAATTCCCAAGTTGCCATTAGAGTGCCAGTGGCTGGCTGGAGTCTTTGATATATACCGTCTAAACATTACGCGAATCCACAGAAGGTTATCAAGAACATATTGAGCTACTTAATTATCTCACATAATTATACCAAAACTCAACCCACTGACTTTAAAATATAAAACCATAGAGTTTTAGGGTGGGCCTAGCCCGCCCTGGTCTAAAAGGTTAGAAAAACGCGTATATTTTGATGTTTTGCAACCACTTAATAACCAGTTGTGACTGTACCTATAATTAAAAACATATTCTGCTTCTAAACTCGATAGAGCGATAAATCGATGATCCCGATTCCTATTGTATTTTAACAATTAACTAATGCGGTTAAAGACGCTTTTAATTTTAACACAATAAGGTTGGTATTTGATAGTTCGACACGTATTCAATAAAGCTTAAGTATGATAATTGTGGAATTTTGCCACCAACGATTTGGGTAATGGATGTAGAAGCTATTATGCTCTTGAGGTTTGCAACAATCGGAAATATCGTGAGAAATAGTGATGTAGAAAAACTGTTCAATATTGTGAGTGATTTGACGTGCCTATACATAGAGACTTGTAAAAATAAGTAACACGAACTTTGTGACAGAAATGAAAACAAAATGAGAGGTGGTAAGTTATAGAATAATATTAATTTTAAAGATAATACTTGTGGGTTAGAGGAGGGAAGGGATGTTATTGGTAAAATAAAGGACTTGATAGAGGTATGAAATGAAATCATTTATTCTTCAATTTAGGCATATTACATGCACTTATGAAAGTCAAAAAAACTACCACCATTTCATAAAATAAACCTCTGCCTCGAAAAGAACCGGCGTAAGTCGGCGAGATGTCATTTTTTCAAAACAATATACAATGTATATAAAATCGTAATATTACGGAATTCAAATGCTGCAATATAAACATACATATAATATTTTTTAATATTAAGGAAAAAATCTTTCTGTGTTAGATTATTTGTGCGGGACGCTATCACTGCCAAACATCCCTCCATGATCCATGATATAATCGTTTACCTTATAATATGCTTTTGAAATGAGTGTCAGTTTCACAACAGATTTAAATTTAGAATCCGTAAGTTCAGTAATGTGTCTTGGAATTTTATTGTAGAATTTTATACAATTTCCCAAGAGCGACTTTTTCGCCTTCACTAGTCTGTAAAAGTAAAAAGTTATTTTGAGTTTCCCGGTGTTTCTGCTAGTTATTAACTTATCAGTGTTCGTTGGGAAATTGTAGAAATTGTGTATATGCACGGGTATGCCGTCCCTTTCACTCTCGTGTTATACACTATATGAGTGAAAGGGACGGCATGATACGAAGTTCGGATTTCGAAGTTTCTCGTTTTTTCGAAGTCTCTGGTTTGACACTACTTCGATAAGTTGGTGAGCTGAAAGGATGTTCTCTTTTTTGTAGATTCGCTTCTTACGGGAATTTTATTATCATGAATGGAAGAAAGTTTGTTCTTGAGGTGGTCGGTAACTGAAGGGTGGTCATTTAGGGTGGGTTGCACCAAACCGTCTGTAATCGTAAGCGGTGTTCGTTAAATTCTGATTGTATGGAAAGTTTGAAAAGTTTCTATGGCATGACAGCTGCCGGCGCCATATTTGACGATGACCGGCCTGTGATCGTATGCTGGTGCAACCGACCCTTAACCGGCACTATTAGTCTATTTCTAGTCTAGTGATGATTTACATTCCTAGGGAATAAATGTAATCTAAACTACTATTTCTTACTAATATTATGTCTTTTTGATGTCGAAACTCTTGGTGCATGGGGTACCAGCGAACACAAGTTATTTACTGAAATCGCGAAGCGTTGGTTGACGTAACTGGTGACCGAAGAGCTGGCGACTTCCTCGCACAACGTATCAGCATTGCGATACAGCGAGGAAATGCCGCCAGCATCCTCGACACAATGCCCCAAGGGCCTGTTAGATTTAAGTTATTGTTATTTAACTATTATTACCGCCTGTAAATCAATAAATGTTTATCATTTATGTGTGTTTAAATACTTAAAAATAAAGTGCTTTGAAGTAATCGTTCTCAGTTTTATGAAGCAATTCACTTGATTTCATTCGTGTCAATATTTTTTTTTAAATCAGACCTACCTGGGTCATACGCGGATTTATGTTCGCGTCTTTCCTGTGGACATACTAAAAGTTAAAGGCTACAAAGCTTAATTTTGGATTTGACCAGTAACCCGCATAAACAGTGTCTCCGTTTCTATAAATCCCTGTAATAAAAACATAGCTAAAATGCACATAAGCCGTTAACTATTGACCACAGAAGGGACGAATTTTGTTTTTTCAACTAAGTATGACCCACCTACTCAAACGAGATTACTAGCGCTGATTTCACCCAGTGGCCGGAACACTAAACACTTTCGCCTTCCAAATTAAAAGCAAATTAAACTGTCAGCGTAAACTCAAAAGTCAAATTAAGTAGCTGACCATCGAGTTTTTGTCACAACTAGCGGCCATAAAATTGAATTTATTGAGTGCACGCGACAACGGCTTCGGCTATTTGTGCTATGATCGGAAATGTCTCATCCCTTTACTATACATCTGACAAGCGATCTTGTACTTTAATTTAAAAAGCGTAAGATTGCTTTCAATCGCATTTATAGTTGGTAGAATGGACGCAGCTAGGGGTGTCACGTTTTGTTATTGACAATAGAAAATTACCTCTCTACCGAAGACATATGATTCAATTTTGTTGGTGAAATAGTTTTTCCTATTACTTTCTACTTCTAGTGGTGTGGTATCTAAGAGAAATTAACACCCATGGTGTTAAATTATTGTTAACTAAAAGACATAACTTTAACATTTCCTTTGTTAAGGCCGATGTTTTCCGAAAAGTGTGAGATGGACATCTTAATTGCTCTTAGGAGTCACGCTTCAGAGTTTAAAAAAGGTTAATTTTGCAGTAAAAAAACTTCTAATGAGATTTGTAACCATTTTTATCTCGAATTTTTTTAATTGACATCACTAAGTATTTTTAATCGTTTTTTTTTTAAGTTTCTGTTTATAGCCCGTGACCGTGAGTATCAGAATAATATTTTCTACCTTTCGCCGTTTCGAAACAATCTTTTGAAGTCGACACTCGATGTGCAAGAAAAATTATTGAAAATATCATAGTGGGAGCCAATAACCCGAAAGATTTAATTCACGTATTTTTGACGACAGTACGAGTAATATCTTCCTCTCTATCGCACGAATTAGCAAGTGCGACAGAGACGGAGATAAACGAACTTCGTTCGTTTTCGGTTCGCGGTAGCCCCTCTACTAGGGAAGGACCTCCACACGTGAACTAAGTTTTTGTTATAAAAATACAATTATATCTTAAACATCCCAGTAGTCCCCCACACTGACCCTTTTTCATGACAATAATACAGGTATAGGTATTACGTGTCGACGTGTAATTAAGATCCGTGTACACGGGTACACGTGTACACGGGTACCCGTGTACACGGATCCTAATTACACGTGAAAATCGGGACAGAAAACCGTTGCCGTGTAACACGGAAACGTGTATTCGGGATTGAATGTAAAACGGTTATTAACTATTGAATGTAAAACGGTCTCAAACATTTCGACGTTTAAGTTAACGAGGATAAAATTCACTATTTGTATAGAACTACATGCAAACTTATCAATCGACCCTAAACAAAAATTTCATACAAATTACATTAAAAAAACAGACAAGAATCGCCGCCCGAAGCCAAAAACCCGTAAACCTTTTTAGCGACATTTTAATAGGCGGAACTAGGAGCATTTTTTTGGCGAATCTTTATGGGTTATTAAAGCAAATTAGAGTCACAGTTTCAGTGGTAAAAAAGGTGAAATTTATTAGTTTCCTAAGTAATAAAATTAGGAGCTATCTTCGTATCTAAACGACTTGAGTTGAGATACTAACTGTGCGGCGCGAAAAAAAGGCCAACTGCGAATTTGTCTAGATGTGATCTATTTTGAAAGGAAGTTAATGTATTGACGTTATTTTGTGCCACCTGCCAGTTAGCAAGAAGTACCTTTATTTAGAAACTTGTTAGTTACGTAATAAAAATGTCCAGGGAGGAACTTTTCCACGCCTTATGTTTCTGTCGTTTTTTACACGCAGACTAATTTACTAAAATAACAGACTTTTAAGTAGATTTAGGTAGGTTGGCTTGGTAGGTACTATCCTCACTTAGGTCTGTACATTATATTATTAGGAAAGTTAGTGTCACGTGTTAGATTTTGTCTAGGTTATAGTGGGCAGGAAGACAAAATAATAGGGTTATTGACAACAAATAACAAAATTAATAAGTTCGAATTTTGTCGAAAAAGGATCAAATTCTTAATCAAATGGCGAAAAAAGTAACTCAAAAGTTTTAAGAGGGGGCATACTGTCTTCCTTTTCCGCAAAACGCACCTTTGTATTGGAACGATCGTCATTTACTATGGCGCTCGTGGTCAATGACGTCACTGATCTGTCGTGCTTTCTCTCTCTAATCAGAAACACTAAATCGGTTGTATCTTCGTTATTTTTTGAGATATTTGAATATGATTTTCACCATTTGGCATATTTTTAGCCTTGTTTCTTCTGGAGTAGTCTTTTAGGGTAGTCAAATTTTGAGTCAACCCTATTTAAATAAAAACAATATCTATGGGATGACTTAAAATCAACCTAATTTCATTCTATATTACTACTTTCATTTATTTTTCTAATAAATGCCGCGGGCCGCGTTGCCAGTTTCTTTAAGTAAGCTTAAGTTGACTACAGGCACGTATCCAGAGGGGGGGATAGTTGGGATTTATCCCCCCTCCCGAAAACGTTTTTAGCCGTCTGATTATTTGTTCGCTTGCGTGTTCTTTCAATAAGTAGGTACACAGTTCACATGGTTGTTTCAATGTTTGTCCCCCCCCCCCGAACCAAAAGTCTGGATACGTGCCTGGTTGACGACACCTTACGCTCTAAATAATAAAATCAAACGGAACATTAAACATATCATTGTAAAGGCCACACAAGTGAAGTTATAAAACACGAGGGGCGGAGAACCTTCGGCCCAGTTCACTTGATATACGGACTTGGGGATTGCGAATGTGTTTTTTCATGGAGCGTGCGTTTTGAGAATATCTGCACAATTTTTCATCGATTTTCCTAACCGTTACAGACATTTTTTCAGATGTATTATATTCGTACGCAAATACAATTAGATACATAATTTATTATTAAACTTAACAGTAGCATAGGGTATCTTCTATCTATGGTTGGACTAGGAAAATTCTCTTTGAAGTCGGTTAAGGAGAATCAATCCTTAGTTTACTTATATGCCAAATAATGCGAGTGCCTCAGGTTAATTACAAAAACAGAACATAGGCAAAGTACAGCCTAAAAATGCATTTTAATCGGCTGATCGAATAAGTTTTCATATAAGTGTGAATTAGGGTGTGGGTATATAAGTATATTGTATGTTTTAACTATTTAATAAGTCATAATAGGTACAACGTAAGAACAACTTCCTTTTTATAAGTAGGTAGTCAACAATGAGAGAAAATAAACACAAACAGACAGAAGGCGCATCAGGTGCGCGTGCGACGGTGATGCGCACGAGTCGCGCATATGGCGCCACGTGTGTGCGCCACAAAATGGCGTATCTCCTTTGGAGTTTAGGAGAGTTTAAGACCTTTTTACAGTTAAGCAGACGAAAAGACACAAAAGGTCTTAAGATCCTTGTGGATTAGAAGTGCTTCAGACCTTTGTAAAATTACGCAGACGGCAGAGAATGTGCTTTCTGATTGGACATAGTTTTAGGCGTCACACGAGTAGATAGGTAAGTAGTAATCCTTGCCCGGACACCAAACAACAAACACGATCTGCCGAATCGTTCAAACTGTCCACAAATAATGATCCTCATATCTACATGCGAAAAACAAATGAACTAATCGCTACTAACTGATTTTTATTCTGATGTATTAATATTCCCTACGAATTTTTTTTTATCATTTTGTTACTGGCAACAAGGCCATGGTCATGTTTAATTTCGAGGTTACAATACCACATGAACGGTATACGAACAAAGTAACGTATAATACACATCTAATTAATACCTATCCACAAACATTTATACATCTACATGTTGTTTAATCATATAATTTGGAACGCTAACAGTGTTAATCAGTTTAAAAACAAACTTGACAAACTAAGATCTAAGCAGTGCTAACCAGTGCCAAGTGAACTATGATTTAGACGTATCAGCGTCAGCTGCCTGTCTAAAATATATAATAATAATAATAATAATAATTTTGTGAACGTATATACTTAAGCAATTGTACCTATTTGTATTTTGTGTTTGATTGAGGGCAAGTTTGACGTAGTTAAAATTGCCAAATACACTAATAAACCTAATCCAACGCCATCTACATCCTTAAAACCCTAAAATCGAGTCCATCTGTCGTTTCCCGGAACTTTCTATCGAACGATTATCGTTCCAATATCCTGTTCAAATTCAAATTTCGAATCAAATTCGCGCCAAAGCCTACGCACGTGCGCACCCACAAACAATACGCTTTTTTGCACACAACTACCGACTAATGAATCCTACTTTTATCCCTCTTTAACACTATTGTTTTGTTACAGGTTGAAGAGGGATGGGTGCAGCAACAGTTGGCGTAGCGTCTGCCGCTACCATATGTTGCTTGAGGTTACCCAAATTACCCGCCAATACAAAATAGCCATTTTCGATCTGTTTCTATTCATTATATATGAGCATGGGTTATTAATCGGGTTGACAGTTATGGGACAAGTACTTGGCCATTCATTTTTAGTGATACATTTCCTTTTCAATGGTTACCAATTATAATAGTTACGACCGCTTAACGGAAAAAGGTTTTTGTAGACAGAATGGTGGAATGAATACTCGTATTAGAGCAATTCGTTACTTTTACCTTGGAATAAAATAGGTTAGAACAAAGGCTAGGAATAATCTGACCTATTGGTACCTATGTCAGTACTCAGAGTTTGTTGTATTTCTAGCTTTGCCCGGAAACCGCTTTGGTTCTAAATCGCAGGCGTAACTAGGTGGTGGTGGTTATGGCGTAGGTTTGGGGTAGAATATAGAGTAAAAACAATAAAAAATAAAGTAAAAATGGCGCACCATTTTGTTTTCACTTTATCCGCTACACCCCCAAGCCCTCGAAACTATTGTCAAGATAACTGAAAATTTACTTAGATAGTGTGGTGGTTGAGAACTTTCGTTTACAGAAGAACTAAAAGATGGCACTGTAACAATCTGGCATGAATTCTTATATTAGAAGTCGACAATTGTTGGTTGACTGTTGGCCAGGCCTGGACAAACCATCCAGACAAGTGTTTAAAAGTTTCAAGTCTGAGACAAAAAATATTGCCAGTTTTCTACTAAACAACCTTATTTAATGACTTCACCGTTCATCGATCTGCTATCGATTACGAACGGAAGTTAAACCTTTCGCTATCGCCGAAAAAATGATAGAAATTATTATAATTGATGATTTCTGTTTGTTTCTGTGACTTTAATGACTTGAGGAACGTGCCTAATTTTTTTCAATTTTACGGTTACATCGTTTTGGTGTGCGGAGAAATTAAAGGTGGAATTAGGAAAAATAGTAGTGACCGACCGAAACATGTTATTTTGCCGAAACCGAAACCGAAACCGAAGGTTCGGTTTCATTGTAGTTTCGGCCGAAACCGAAACCGAAACCGAACCTTTTATAAAAAAAAAGTCGAAAAAATGTTAGTAGGTTTTTTTCTAAAATTAATATCTCGCCGACCTATAATTACAGGTTTCTACTTTCAAAGATTTATCACAATGAAATTTCAGCACAGTTACAGAGGTTCTGTTTGAAAATTTAACTACCCTATAAATAAAGTGAAAAAAATACATTATTTGTAACACAAGTTAGCGATTTTGTAAGTTTCGGCGCGGCCGAAGGGTTCGGCCGTTTTTGGCCGAAACCGAAACTCTGGCCGAAACTTGATTTTTTGGCCGAAACTGGCCGAAACCGAAACCGAAACCGAAATTTCGGTCGGACACTAAAAAATAGTAACCGGCTATGAGTTAAGTATCGAAATAGTTGTTCCAATTTAAATTGTATCGCTAGGTATACAAAATACGATAACTTAGATTTTAATCAAAAGAGACAGTTTACTTTTCTCACTGTACTTAACCCAGATTTTATTAGGTTAGGATTAAGAAACTATACCTATGATGTTATCGAGCGCACATCGAGCCTATCTAAGTAGGTAAATTACTCCAGTGTGCTTTTAATTCTGTATTAGCTTTATATTTGTGTTAGATTATTTATTTTACTGTGTTTCATGTAACTGTTTTGTGTATGTAACATGTGAGCGTCTTGGTTAATACTGTAAGCTTATATATATGTATCATTAAACAAATAAATAAATATATAACTAAATGTAATAGTCTAACTAAACACATTAACCTGAAACTAAGAATCACACAAAAAACACGAGCCATCGAAAGACAAAAAAGGTGATCAGCGGGGATCAAAGGTCCCGCGGGACCAAACGACGAAGATTACATCGAAAGCGCGAACTAAGTATAGTTTACGACTATGAATGTTAAACGGACGTTTAGGAACGAGTCTGTACAGGTTAGGAGGGTGCGTTTACGTTATGGGTTGAAGATAGACATTGAGTAGAATATGGGAAAGTATAGGGCCTATGAGATCAGGAGTTTCATATTGGTATGAACTTGTGCACAACACAGACTTGATTCGCAATTGCTTGTTTTGCTTAGTGTCAATATAAAGTTTTTCCTCTTCAATTCTATTATATTTTTAAATAATTCTTGAAATAGAGTAATCAGTGGACCGTGTTATTTGTTCTATTTTGTTAAAGATAAATCCAAGAAGACTAAATACATTAGCTAACTGTAGACTTTGATTCCATTAGGTTTAGGTACTTGATGATTTTATTTTTCGTAAGGTGCCTGTGCAAGATTTAGGAAAGTGCCTGTGCAAATGTAAGGAAAGTTCATGTGCATTTTCAGGAAAATGCCTGTGCAAGTTTAAGAAAAGTGCCTATGCAAGTTTAAGGAAAGTGCCTATGCAAGTTTAAGGAAAGTGCGTATATGCAAGTTTAAGGAAATTGCATGTGTATTTTCAGGAAAGTGCCTGTGCAAGTTCAGTATCAAGAAAAGAAATAAGTTAACAGTGTTCATCTTATCTCAATAGAAAGATTTGCTAAAATGTTAAACTACATTTTCTGGTAGGTACTGCCAGCGACTAACAAGTTAAGTAGTTTATCGTTTCAATTCTTTCATCACCTTCATTTGTTAGTCTGACATATCAGTGTGACTCAAAACGTAAACTTAAACCCGAAATTCCACGTTAACCCATTCAAGTGATTATAAAATCGTAAACTGGATGAAGTCATTTGGTCAAGTCCCTTGTTTGCTTAGCATTAAATATTATAATAGCCCAAAAACTCTGGTAAATAAAGGGTTGAGCCGATTTATTAAGCTAACATATGGGAGTTTTTTTTATTTACCTAAATTTAAAATCGTTGTTGGTTTAGGTAAACGATGGGGTTTGAAAAATTTAGTGATTCAAGCGAATGCTTTTTTAATGCAGATACGAGATGTGATGGGATCAGAAACGGTCATTGTACGTTTCTAGAATGCGCTGACGAGGCGGTATTGTTAACGGGAATCATTTCTTCGCAGCAATAGATCTTTGCTAGACCTTACTATTAGAAGGGTATCTGGATCATTCTACATTTTCATGACCAGTTTTCTATTACAAAAAAGAATCTGTGACATGTATTGAATTAATTTACATAAATAGTATTTCGAAATAGTACCTGAACCTAATAAAAGGAATTTATAGGCAAAAATAATTAAATATTAACATATTGCTCTAAAAGGTAGTAAAAACCATTTTTTATACAAATGGTGAGACATCTAAAGACCACTGAGTTACTCGATTTATGGATATCAGATGTGGTTCGTTAATTACCAAAACTAGCGGAAGTGATACTGCATTTAAGCCTCTATCTAAATAACAATACAAAAATATGAAGTGAGGGCCAAGTATTCCAAAGTCTGCATTTCAAAAAAAAGTGTCCAAAAATTATGTACATGAAAAAGTAGAATGGCCCATCTAGTATATTTTGCCGTACCGCCCCGGTTTCTGCATGGTAAAAAAAAACAGTTCTATAGGGGTATAAGATGACCTTCTTTTATAAATCGATTTAAGAACAAATCTGACATGAGTTATACAGTGATCCAATATGCTGCGCAAACACACATCAAAGGGCAAACTTTTGGCAACCGTCTTTACCATTTTCTTCTAAATGACAAGTTTTTTTTTAAATTCTTGTCATTGTCCAGGCCGACAATAGCCGATCGGAAATTTCAACATGTCACTGACCTACATCAAGACAAAGGCGGTCAAGTCAAAAATCGCAAGTTTTCGGTAGCGACGTCCCGCTGCCACCGCGGTGTTGCCAGCGCAAAAAATTGATTGATTTGTGAAAAAATAGCGAACCATTTCACTTTCTAGCTTTGGGTAGGATCGATTATGCACGCCCACTCAGTGGTCGCTTGTTGAGGAATATTGATACGCGTGACAGGCTAAAAAAATGTACATGATTTTTTGGAAAAAAAATCGATATACTACCAGAGAAAAAGAGATTGGAGAATTGGTAATGACATTGAAGCGATTTACATAGAACAAAATGCTTATAGAAAAGAAACTATTATCCTAACAAAGTAGTCCTATATTGTCATAAACACATGTCACATTTGTGTAGGTACACAGTTTTATTTTCAAAACACATCATAATTTTATCGCATCCCTATATTTTAAACTAGCTTTTGCACACGATTCCTTCCGCGTAGAACTCGTTTGTCGCGCGAACTTTAGTGCTATTATTTTATATCACGCGATTACAGGTATCGCTCCTCGACACAAAGCTCCACCCCCTTAAGGGATGCTTTCCGGAATAAAAAGAATCTTAATTCCTTCCCCAGGACTCAAACTATCTCCATACCAAATTTAATCTCAATCTTAAGCGAGAAGAGATAGAAATACAGACAGAAAACACACTTTCGCGTTTATAATATTAGTACCCAAGTAACACAGCATGCTGAATAAGGTTTGAGTAAGTGTCTATTCAGCTGTTATTCAAGCAATTTGGGCACATTTTTAAATGAGACATCTAAAGACCACTGAGTTACTCGATTTATGGATATTATATGTAGTTCGTTAATTACCAAAACTATCGGAAGTGATACTGCATTTAAACCTCTATCTAAATAACAATACAAAAATATGAAGTGAGGGCCAAGTATTCCAAAATGCTGAATAAAGTTTAAGTAATAGCAATTCAAAAAATTTTACACCTCTTATCAGCAATAATCTCCATAATGTTTGAGTAAGGGCTATTAATATAGCCAAATTCTGAAGAATATTCTCTTTAGATCTTTAATACTTCTTTAAGCTTAGTAAAAGTTGTATTAAGTTGGGTATCATACCACAGTATTACTAAGCTATTACTCAGAATTTACATCGCTGTTATACAGGCTAAAGCATTTAAAAATGTGCCCAAATTGCTTGAATACCAGCTGAATAGACATTTACTCTTTATTCAACGTAACTGTGTTACTTGCGTATGCTGGATTGGCGAATACTTTTTCCTGTTGTATGTTTTATAAACCAGATTTAACAAGTAGCTAACTTAACGGCAGTTCCCATGATGCGATACAGCAATATCTTGATTAAGTCATTTCCTTAATGCCTGACAATCAACACTTGGCTAAATCGCACAGTCATTTGCAATGATTCTGCAGAAGTCTCGAATGACACAATCAGTGGGTCTTGGAGTGATTTAACGGTATGTTTAAGCTTACAGTAGAATCCGCTTATAACGACTTCGCTTGTAACATTTGACCGCTTTTAACGACTGCGAAATCACCACATATTTTCAAAGTAAATCAGTCCGTTTTGTGCGACGTTCTGTTAATGCGACGTAATATCACCGGTCCCTTGACTGTCGCTTTATCCGGATTCCACTGTATTTATATCTTTGTAGGATTTTATTAACGATAATTTGATTTTTAGTTGGTTTTAGGTCAAGTACAATACAATACAATTACTCTGTATTGCACACCTCAATAAAAATACAAAGCAACTCAGAAACATAACAGCGAGATATAAGCAGAGGTAGACAACAGGAGGTTTTATCGCTAAAGAGCGATCTCTTTCAGACAACCTTCGGGTAGAGGAGAGAACTAAACGCATACATTCAGTGGGTGGTGCAAAAATAAAAAACTAGATATGAAAGTAAGTCACATATAATAAACATACATACATACATACCACAAACTTATGAGACACCCAAAAATAAACTACAGACCAGTATCAAATCAAAACAAAGTAGTTATTTTGGAAGAGACAAATATTTTTTTTTCTATTATTTTTGAAGGACGCACTAGATTTAGGCTGCCGTACATAAGAGGCAAAGAGTTCCAAAGTCGGACAGCTTGGAAACGAACAGTTATAAAATTATGAATTTTCAGGTATTAGCGTAACATTACTTTTTATAAATAACGACAGTGGGAGACAAGTGTACAGTGTAGTGCCTGCCTAGATGCGGGCATATTCCCGGTAACGGCACACCTCTAGATCTGCCTGGAGATAAGAAGTCATCGCAGCCTATGGATGCCTGCGACTACAGAAGAATCAAAAGTTGCTGATCTTTTATTGACTTTAGGATTCGTTCGTTGTGTAATATAAGATCCTGAAACCCTGTTGGCCAGACAGGTAGGTCCCCATCAAACTTATTTGCTAAAAAACTAGTTCTCACTACATAATTAATGAACGCAACAACAAAAACATATAAATACAATTTAATAAGTCAATTAAAAAAAAGAAATCAATCGTAGATATTTTTTACATACTGGCAACCGCGAATAATGAAACCACGGGATGCCGAGTTCCAAATTCAAATCGAATTGTAACAATGGCACCCAACCGTTCGCGCCTTTGACGGGGGCGCGAATGACATCCAAGGAATTAAGGAAACCGAAAAAAATACTTTTGTACTTTCCTACATTCTACCATGGGCTACTGAGTTAACAGGTTTATTAAATTGATGAGTTCGTAATTTTATTAAGACACGTCAAGTGTGAAGGGAATAGGTACAGTCGCCATCAAATACACTCTTCAGGGTGCTCAAAAATATCTGAACATGCACTTTAACGCCTTGACAATAGAGTCATCATCATCATCATCATCATCATCATTTCAGCCGAAAGACGTCCACTGCTGAACATAGGCCTCCCCCAAGGCTCGCCATTTAGACCGGTCCTGTGACAATAGTCTTGTTCAGATATTTGTGAGCACCTTATTCGCTCCGATATATCTGATGGCGACTGTACCACAAATGTGGCGACCACATCAACCTAGTTTTGGTTATTTATCTATATATACGTATAATTATAGTTGGCTATAGTACACCTACAGTACCTACTTTGCTTAGTTTTAGTGTGAGAAATGCCATACCATAAATATTTATTCCTTTACATAAAAAATAGTTATTTGTTATACAGGTGTGCAAAGTTCGAAAATAGAATCCTGAGTGTAGCGAGTGGTTCAAAATAGAACCCTGAGCGTAGCGAGTGTTGCAACATACGAGGCGTAAATTAACTTTGCAGCCGTGTTTAACACAAATCTTTCCACCTCACTAGAGCAAGAATATTTTCTTTTTCTCCTCCTCCTTTTAGCGTTAACGTTAAAATGCAGTACAGTTCCATCCTAAATATAGTCCACTAGGGGTCCACTATACCTAATCCCGTGATTTGGCGTAGGTACTGTCTAGACTGGCCTTTACATGTTATTATGTTTAAAATAGTTACAAATAGCGCGTTTCGTTATTTGGGTCAATCAACTTTTTCTTGTTGTTATTCTGTCCCGTAATATGGACTTCAAGCATGCTCAACGGATGACCAATGTCCAAATGGATTGTTGCTCATCGCTAAAACTCATGTTTAATAGATTTAAACCCTATACAATCACAGTTTTAGAGAGTGGCTCAGGAGACGTAACCATGGTAACGGGCAACAAAGAATAGTTGATCCACCCATTTCAAATATTCTTTGCACTCTTGTGGATAAAATGCAGTTTTGCTATCTGTTTTTAAAGAATAAAAAAGGGCTTCCCGAGCTAGTGAGGTGAAAAAACATTTATTAGTTCCACTATGCTTACTTTACTCTGGGTCCACTCTACCAATATCATAGCAAGACGAGATCAGCAGAGCAATACTTGTAATATTGTTCTATGAAATCAGAAACACAATCTTCATGCCCTGTCACCTATTCCATTAACTCAATAAAAAATACTAATTGTCAACTGTCAAAACTTACCATTTTCTTATCTGTCACAAACATCATAAAATCTGACGTGAAGCAAAAACATTAACATGAAATGAAATAGAGAAAATTAGTTCAACCCAAGCTACTAGCGCATATACATAGTATGCGTTAGTGGATTCGAGATGAGTTCATTGGAAGGTGTCAATCAGAACGCAGGATTTGCCAGGGAAACATCTTCGGACATATCCATAGGTAAAATAAACCCAATTTTAACCTCCTGGGGTTCAAAGTGATAATACTAGGACAAAATCAGTTTGCAGTGAAAGCCCAAGTATTTTAACAGAGAGTTGGAGCAATGACCCACTGTGATAGTACTAGAACAAAATATACGGTTAACCAGATATGAACAATTTTTGGTCCGGGCGTTCAGTACTTTATTAATTAGTTCTAATATTAGGACATTGGGTCTTCCTCGGAAGTACCGTCTTCGAAATTGGGTCGTAGGAGGTTAAAACTAGTGGCTTTTAAGCTGTACCTCGCTAGTGATATCTAGGAAACTATATATCAAAAACTGATTCACAAAAAAATTGTGTAAATGCTCGTAGTTATTACGTGATAAAAAATTAAGCATCCATATAAGATTTTAAGCTTACATGGTCATTTACATTAGAATCACGATTTGAAACGGGATATTTACCATGTATATTTGTATTTTTGAGTTCCCGATATTTCGGCACTGTTGCAAGCGCCATCATCAAGGATACACATGGAATATGTACATGGTACAGTCACCATCAAATATATCTGCACTCTTCAGGGTGATCAAAAATATCTGAACGTGCACTCTAACACCTTGGTAATAGAGGCGTGTTCAAATATTTATGAACACCTTGTTCGCTTCGATATATCTGATGGCGACTGTAAATATCCCGTTTCAAATCGTAATTCTAATTAAGCATCCGTTACATTCTATTAAGTCGTGACAGAAAGTGATAGATGCTCTATCTTCGATAAAGAGACGATCATAACCCCAAAATTTCACAAGAATCGGTTGATAAATGTTAGAGCATGATACAATAATATACTGCGCCAGGGCCTGTAGTCCGAACTTCGTAACTTGCCGTCCCTTTCTCTCTCGTGTTATACACTATAAGAGCGAAAAGGACAGCATGATACGTATTTCGAAGGTCGGAGTAGCTCCTCAGGTATGGCAATCCGGTACATGGGTGACACGAGCTACGTCATCATTAGCTATAAGCCTATCGATGGTATGCGAACGTGTGTGTTGTCGACAGTGACGTCACTGTGTCACGAATCCAGTCAGACCTTGTTGTTCTTAGATCATTCCTGCAGAGAAAAATAGCCAGACATATGCCCCAACCAATATTTATGCCCAAACTCAAACGGAGACGCTCATTCGGTCAAAAACACCTTTTCACACCTACTATTCAGAAGAGTTCTTGTTGCCCTCGAATGAGGGATCAAAATCGTCCTTTTCTTCCCTCGCTACTAGTGAAGCGAAAGTTCTATAATAGAATACCGAGTTTCTATTGCAGATCTTTCGCTTCACTCAGGATTTAATATACCACCCTCGCCGTAAATATATCATTTTGCTCCTTTAAGATACAATCTACTATTCCTAGTACCTATAGGTACTTTGTTTCAATGTTAGTTGAACTAACAGAGCCACAAGTTATCTGTGGTAAAAGGTAGCCTTAGGGTGGATTTTTCAATCCCCAGAAAAGTACCTGTCAGTTAATTGTTAGCTCTGTCCTATTCTTTCATACGACATTAGAATGTGACAGCGCCAGTTTTAATTGACGGATAATTTTTATGTGGCTATTAAAAGATCGACCCGATCGGTTGCGCCAACATACCATCACAGGCCGGTCATCGTCAAATATGGCGCCGGCAGCTATCATCCCACAGAAACTTGTCAAACTTTCCATACAATCAAATTTTAACGAACACCGCCTACGATTACAGACGGTTTGGTGCAACTCACCCTTAGCCTTAACCCGTCGTCTACCGGTCCCGGGGACACCCGGGCTCATTACAAAATAATGCTATTGTTTTTGACGACCGGTTTAGCCTAGTGGGTAGTGCACCTGCCGGTGAAACTGACGGTCCTGGGTTCGAATCCCGGTCGGGGCAAATATTTGTGTGATGAGCATAAATATTTGTTTCTGAGTCTTGGATGTTTTCTACGTATTTAAGTATTTATATCTATTAAATATATCGTCGTCTATTACCCATAACACAAGCCTTCTTGAGCTTACTGTGGGGCTAGTTCGATTTGTGTAAGATTGTCCTCTAATATTTATTTATTATTATTATTCTCTTTATTTATTTTCCTTCTTAGGTCAGGCTTTTACAATATCTTTATAAAAAGTAAAATATAAAAATACACTTACAAAACATAAAAAATATTATTATTATTATTATATATTTTAGACAGGCAGCTGACGCTGATACGTCTAAATCATAGTTCACTTGGCACTGGTTAACACTGCTTAGATCTTAGTGTGTCAAGTTTTTTTTTAAACTGATTAACACTGTTAGCGTTCACTACTTCTGAAGGTATTATTTATTTAGTTTATTTTTTTCGCCGGGAGACAACGGCTTAAATTAAAGCTGGACGTTATTTGTTTCTGAATTTTAGGAGACCGGATAGAACATGGCCACGACTATGACCAAGCTAAGGCAGCGTCGTACTTAGTGTCACCCAACGTCCATGCTGACTCAACGTCCACGGCGCTCGAGGTAAAGTCGTAGATGAGTCATTGTCAGATTTAGGTTCGCGTCTTTTCGGTGGACATATCAAAATTTAAGGGCCGAAAAGCTTAATTTTGGATTAGTCTAGTAACCCGCATAAACGGTGTTTCCATAACTATAAATCTATGTAATAAAAACGTAATTCGTATGTACATAAACCGTTAATTATTGTCCACCGGGTGGTCAACTTTTGTTTTTACAACTGACAATGACCCAGATTATTATAACTGAACCGGACTTACTTTTTGAAGTATGACAGTAGTTTTATTGAGACTGTGTGCCACACGCGTGGTCGTGTCGGAGGTTTTCCCCAGGCTACTCTCCAACCGCGCACTCCTATCGCTTTATTGAGCCCGGCCTATAAAGCCACAGTCAGGTTAAAAAAAGCTCATAGGTTAACGGGAAGGCATCCCTTACAGGGATAAGTTCGCCTTTGTACATGTATGTCTGTATTTTTTACATGTATGTCTGTAGTTTTTACATACACCGCGCACTCCTATCGCTTTATTGAGCCCGGCCTATAAAGCCACAGTCAGGTTAAAAAAAAAGAAAAACATGAGATTATGTGCCATTTCCATGACCAAAAAGATTAAGGGGCTCCACGTTATTCGTAGATTTATGACGAGTTTTGAGATGATATTGCTCCGTCAAACTACAGATGTATTTATGGCACAAACGGTTATTAGTTCTTCAAACCTTTATCTACATTTGCTAGAGCCAAATTTTGAAAAAACTGACGAAGGTGTCTTCGGGTAATGCCGAATGTCTATGTCTATGTCTATATCGTCGCCTAGTACCCATAGTACAAGCTTCGCTTACTTTGGGTAAAGGCCGATTTGTGTATGATTGTCCACAAATATTTATTTATTTGTTTATAATGACCTATCAGCATCATATTTAACTGATTATTAGTAGACTTTATCTCGTCGCAATAAGGTTCAGGAATGATCAGTTAACAGTGATGTTGATAGTGCCTATGATTGTTTAAGCCGAACCTGCTAAGACCTTCCACGTCCTACATCCTGATGAGGTCCGACAACCTGGAGACCAACGTGGACAACTGGATAGCGAGTTGTGATAATGAGCGGAATCGGAGGCGCGACAAGTGAGTTCTGAATTCTTTAAATGAAACCGCTCAAGTGCGTGTCAGACCACGCACCATGAAGGGTTCCGAGCCTACTACTACTGGTCCACATTTAAATCCTCTATCCTATGCTGTTAATTAAAAAAGTTAGTATCTTCGTAGGAAACTCACGGCACTTACGTCCGTTTGGCAATTTTTCAGCGATAATTCAAGAACGGTTAGACCTACCTGGTTCATGTTTCGAACTTCTTTCGATGGACGCTGTGATCACGTCGTCCGAGTCCGTGAGTGTATGCCTTGGACGCCGGCCCCTAATCAGTGATCGCCGAGTTACGACAGAGGGGGGAGGGTCGTTTGGTTCCATTCAATTGCTCAAAGCGCAGCGTTCCATCGAAAGATGGATCTGCGCTTACGGCGTCCAACTCAGACACGACGCGTACACTTAGGCGTTCCCGCTGGCGGGGACATCCACCGCGCGATCGCGACAACACTGATACATGTAGTCCCTATTCATCCCGGTACCGCCGCATACCGGGTAGAGTCAGTCCGACCCAGGTCGGGCCTAGCTGAGTTTTTTGCTGGACTCTTCTCAGATAGGCTAGGTTTAGTGAACCAGTAGCTCGATTCCACTCACACCTCAGATTCGGTTGAAACCGCTCAACCAATCTCACTGGAGCGCAAACTCTTAGAGTATTCCAGTGTTCAAAACCACCCGCGTGATCTTATCGGAGGTTTTCCCCTGGATTTTCCCCAGGCTACTCTCCAACCGCGCTCTCCTATCGCTTTATTGGGCCCAGCCTATAAAGCCACAGTCAGGTTAAAAAAAGCTCATAGGTTAACGGGAAGGCATCCCTTACAGGGATAAGTTCGCCTTTGTGCATGTATGTCTGTATTTTTTACATGTCTTGTGTACACCATAGAATATACATACATACTGTAGACGCCGGTGCCGGTGATGATGAAACTCGACGACTCAAATAAAACTTCGATGTAAAGTTGACTGTATAATTTCAGTAGGTGCTGATATACAAAATAGTTTGGCCAAAAGAGGTATGTGCAGAAGTGGTTGTATGTGAGAACAAAGAATAGGTAATGACGAGCAAGATTTGATAATTTGAGTTAACGTATGTTCCAATGGTAGGGATAAAGCGTATGTGCAGCGTTGCTATTGGTGGCTTTAAAAAAGCCGCTCTTATACTAACCGTGCCCGACGGGCGCGTTTTGCTACTGCATACTAAGCTATTATATATGTATAAAATTAAATAAGAGTTGCGTTCGCAACACATACATTTACATATTACTATTTTTCCAGCATGACGGGCGTTCAGCAGTCAGGTCTGGCTGCTGCTCAGGGGACCTTGGCGAGTATATGGTTAGTATAAGTGGACTTGAACCTTATCCGCGCGGTCTGATGAAAAGGTCATTTTGAAGTTAACATTTTTGATGGCTATTTTCGTTTTAATAGGTATCGAATTAAGTAATTAACGACCACTTCTGCCTTGTTACTGACTCCATGAAGCTGGTAACCTAGTCTTGGGTCTCCTGGGTTAGAACTTTATTTAACATTTTAACCGCCACCGTCTGATATATGAGGCGAAGTGACAGTGTAAATGTTACCTTCTTGATTTATGATAGTGTTCAAAATTGCGAGTAACTGTTTTGACTTACGGCGGATAAAGTCTTATAGTTCTGAGATTAAAATATTCGTGCGAAGACTTTGATAGGCACGATTTGTACCTGAGTTCTAAGGCCGGGTTTTATAAAGATCCGTCAGACCAAATGTCAGATCAAATTTCAGTAACTCAGTACATTTTTTGACATAACAAACCGATATAAGGTCTAACGGATCTTTATAAAACCGAGCCTAAGTATTAATTTATAAAGAAGCGAGTCACTCTCGTCTTTAAGGTCAAATGTCGTTAATATTAGGAGTTACCTACGGACAGACTAAATGGCATTTTAATGTAATTTTTTTCACCTACTTATTTCAAACCACAAAGGTAAGCCTAGTATTAATATGTATTTATGTTGTTACGACAGGTACATGCTTGCCCTGCTGCCTGCGATCAGCGTCCAGAGGCACGGCTGGTGCAGCCCATCCAACTCGTTCGCGTAAGTACTATAAGGGTCAAACTTCCACGCCGCTTACAATGAATAGCAATCCTGTTGACTTTGTTGTAAGACTCAAATTTCTCATAGCCGAAAATGTCTTGACGGGTGTTCTGGCCAGACGATAGGATATGCCAAATGGCTGTAATGTAGATGTTCTAGCAGATAGGCGAAGGCGAGGTGGAGCGGGATATTTAATAATATCGGTGATGAAAGAAGTCTTCTTTATAATACGCTTCGTCTCACTAGTAATCAAGGCGAAAAATGTTCTGTCCAAAAAGTATTACTACCGCCATCTCCCGAGAATGTGCTGACAGCGGATGGCCGTAACTAAACGTCTGCCCGAGTCGGTTAGCGCGGCGCACTTTCTCATGTAGAAACAGTTACGCGTAATAGTTACGAGATGGCGCTGTTAACAATGTTGGGCTAGTTCATTTTATTGCTGATAGATGGCTCTCGAATAAACTCTTGTTAACTTTCTAAGGCCCAAGAGGTTGTATGTTACATCGTAACTTTTGTTGCTGAATCTACCTCGTTCATGACATGATATTCATTATAATTTGTGCACCTCTCCGGAATGCAACACCGCGCAAGTTCCGTAATGACATCACGCGGTGAGGTGCACAACTGCACAGCTGATTATGTGATCGTGTGTGCAGGGCGGTGTTGAATTTGGTGGAACTAACGTCGACCTATCTTAAACAAACAGTTTCATATGCGCGGACGTTACTCTCGCAACTGGCTGTCGATCAGGTATGGTTATTTTTAAATAAATATTGTGTTTAAAAATAGACCTACAGTCAGGATCAAAAGCAACTACACATATAAAGAGTTCAAAAGTGATTCTCATTCCAAAATTTAACATTTTCTTAATTTGTACTTCCCGGGACGTGTGATTATTAGTGATTTTAACTATTTCAACAATTAGGGATCCAGGTTTATCCTCCTGGGGTTCAAAGTACTAATACTAGAACAAATTCACTTCAATGGAATATGTATCTTTCAAAATTGGAATAGAGTTGCATTTGTTTTGTTTTAGTCAATTCTTAAACAAAATAAACTCTATTTCCTGTTACAGGAGATTAAAATTTCATTGCCATTTTTTCTTGTATGGTGAGCGGCTAGAGGTTATGTAGAGTAAACTGGTGTCAACAATAAGTTTAAATTGCACTCTGATTTTCTTAACTTTCACTTAACGTTCGGACCGGTAACATGCCGGTAACGATGAGAATCACCCAATGGAATTAGATTTGATCTTAAATTTGACCTCTTCATTTACGTAGTTACTTTAATGCAGACTGCTACTACAAAGGCCGGGAAACGTGGAGTGTTACATAACTTATTTTATCTACACCCATACAGTAAATCCTCTTTTATATGCTCAAAAAGTGTAGGTAAGGATCAACTTTACAATATCGCGCCGGTCCGGGGCGGAGATGGCCATAACAGCATGAAAAACGGTATCGTTATGGCCATCTCCGCCCATTACGATTTAGGCTCAAAAAGACTTCAACGAGCTCACAAACTCGAACTCCTGCACTTTCAACGCAATGATGCCTCAATATATGAAAGAGGATTTGATGTATGGATGTAGATAAAGTAGTGTATACAACTGTACATAATTAGGCCTTAAAACACTCGGTGTTTTAAGACCTCTCATTATGTATCAGTTGCATAAACTACTATTTTAAGCATTAGAAGGAATGACAGAGAACGTGTTACGAGTTTTTTTATCAGGCTCATTCTGCGGTAGAATTGTCAAATAATCTCAATGAATATTAAAAGCATTAATTTCATGCATACATTATATATTGTAATTCAAATATAAGAAATAATTGTTTTAATTTATATTATCTTATGTATTTTATTAAAGGATAATGCACCAATTACCTATTACATGAATTATTAACTCATATGTGCCATAATCAAGCTCAGGTATTGCAAAATAGTCACCATATTGTTCCAATTAGATATTAACCCGCGTAGCGCAACCACAAAGAGTGACATTTGACGTTTCGGATACCCCACGCTACACTAGCGCCTCTAGCGGCGAATTCATAAGCGATAGCCCTCATTGCTTTATATAAAACTGTCATTCCGTTCAGAATGAACGGAATGGTAGCGGCTGTATCTGCCAATCGGTGATCCGGTCTTTATGAGACCGGGAGTCAGTGTGGCCACGATATAAAATGCCTGGGAGAATAGAGTGGTGTGTTTAGACGCCACAACCTAATGCGAATTCAATGTGTGTATTTATGACCACTACTTCTTTGTTTACCTAATTTCTAATCTTAAAAAATACAAGGTATATAATACGAAGCAGGCAATACCTGGTCCGGCCAAGTAATGCAGTGCTAAAATTCTAATTAAATTCTAAAAATCTCCTCTCTCTCTGTTATTGAAAGAAGAAAGAAATAAAGAAAAAACATTTATTCGTGGCACAGACACAGTACAAATTAACATAACACCAAAATAATACAGAAAATAGCCACGAAATGGCCCCAAATCAGCATAGTGCTAGCCATTGGCTAGCGCTGGTCTTCCTTTGGGAGCACGAGGTCCACGAGAAGCCACGAAAGACAAAAAACACCAAAATTCATAAACAACATAATATTTTTTATTGCGAACGTATATTCCACTTTTCTGGGCATGATTGAGAAAAATGACGTTGTCATAGCGTGGATATAAAATGATTTTCCTTCCTTCCTTCCCCTTTCACCCCTTTGTCTTTCCATCCTTCTCGGGCTATGTAGTATGTAGGCTAATGAAGGTATTACAGTTGACCCTAATTTTCCTGTGCTCTTGTAATACCAGCCTTGTAAAATAAATAATTTACTATATCCTTGCCTTGTCGATTCTTGTTGTCGATTCGGGTGGCTTGATAAAAAATCCAATGTCGCCCCATGTTTCAAAGTCACCTCAATTTCAAAGTCACCCCAATCTTTAAAGTTCAGAATATTTTTGCAGTTTCTTCACGAGTGCTTCGTGATAGCACTGGACTTCGCCCTGGCTCTGCATGCATTCATCTTCCTGATGCTGGCGGTATACCAGGATTATTAACTGACAACCCGTCTGCAACGGTATTAAGGTTCAATTCTCAATGTTACGTTCACAGCACACCCATTTTAGTTTGATCCCTGGACCGTTGGCTATTCGCAATAGGCAAGTTTAGCAGCGTATGGTACATGAATTCCGATCATGAGCAGATTGTGATCAAAATAAAAAGGGGGTGAAAATAAAGTTATATCTTATAGCCGTTTCAATGTTTTGTTTACATTGGATCATTGTGTTTCTAAACTTATACTCATGAATCTCGTGATATTGGTACATAATAAATGAAATAACCTGTCTTTGTTTTTTATTGTACCTAATTACCATATAAACCACGGACCGGATGGCGCAGCGTGGGTAGCCCCCCACAAAGTGGACTGTGATCTGGTAAAGGTCGCGGGAGTCCGCTGGATGCGGATGGCCTGTCATTATGGCACTCTTTGGGGGAGGCCTATGTCTAGCAGTGGACGTCTTTCGCTTGCAACACCAGAGGCGTCACTGAATCGAGGAAAATACTAAACAAGACAAACAAATGAAATATGCACCTTTATTTTAACGAGTAAACATTCCTGTCTGGATTGTCTGGAATGGCGTTTATATGTTACTAGCAGCGCCCTGCGGTGTTACCCGCGGATAAAAGGTATCCTATGTCCTATTCTGATGTCTAAGCTACAATACTGGAAAGTTTCATAGAGATCCGTTCAGTAGTTTTTGAGATTAAGCGGAACGTACATCCATCCGCACAAACTTTTACGTTTATAATATTATTAGGATTATGTTTAAAAAAGTAACAACATAATACCTAACATGTTCGGATTTCAAATATTCCTTGTAGTCTTGTGGATACAATGCAATTTTGATATCTATTATTAAAGAATAAAAAATGCCTTTCCGAGCTATATTGAGGTAAAAAAATATATATATATATTTGCGGATAATCTTACACGCGGTTTCGACTCGGGTTGGAAAGTCAGATGACAGTCGCTTCCGTAAAAACTAGTACCTACGCCAAATGTTGGGATTAGGTAGCGGACCCTGGGCATCCTTCAGGATGCAACTGTACCGGGATAACGCTAGGACAAAGAAGAAGAAAGATTTGTTCCTGAGTGTACTTTTGGCGGCATATGAGAACTTGACGTAGAAGATTTACTTTTGATTAGTGTGACATACTTAGGTATATAAAACAGCGTGTCTAACCACTTTACAACAAACTACAAATAAGATTCTATTTGACGACCGGTTTAGCCTAGTGGGTAGTGCACCTACCTGTGAAGCTGACGGTCCTGGGTTCGAATCCCGGTCAGGGCAAATATTTGTGTGATGAGCATGAATATTTGTTTCTGAGTCTTGGATGTTTTCTATGTATTTAAGTATTTATTAATTATATCGTCGTCTAGTACCCATAACACAAGCCTTCTTGAGCTTACTGTGGGGCTAGTTCGATTTGTGTATGAAAGTCCTCTAATATTTATTATTTTATATTTTCGATTACTTTATAACATTTTACATCTTAACTCGAATGCATTACGTGTCGATATTCCGTAAAATCATTCTTAGTGTTAAGATATTTTCTTGACCAATAATATAATGTTAAGTATACGGTTAGCGAGCGTCTAAAGACTGCGATGACCCACTGTTTATCTAGACCATTATCTTAATAATCCCTAGCCATTGTCTGACTAGAATTAATGGGTGTTCTATCGTTAAAATTATCAGATTTACATGTATTTTAATGGGTTATGTATGTTTGAATTGTTAGTATTGCTGAGTGGATTGCAGCGGTAATATTTTACTTAAGGCCCATTTATTTACATTACACAAGAACTAGCTTGTGGTTTTCATTAACCTTTTCAGCGCTCTGTCAAATACAAACCACTGTAGGCATCACCAATGCCTAATACCTTATGAAATGAACTTATTATTTATGTCAAATGAAACTTATTATTATGTCAAATCAAATTATGTTAAATATCAATATAGTTTTATATTTCCGCTCAACTGGAAAATTCCGACGAAACAAGAATCAGGCGAAACAGGAAGCTGACAAAACAAGAATCCGGCGAATGAGGAACTAAACTGAAAAACGAAGTATCTACCTCTCTGTCTCTGAAAAGGTTTGTGTTACACACGGTTGCAAAGTTATTTTACGTCTCGTGTTCCAACACTCGCTACGCTCGGGATTCTATTTTTGAATCAACCGCTTCGCTCAGGATTCTGTTTTCGAACCACTCGCTCGCGGTTCAACCATAGATTCCATTCACTAGCACGTAGTTCAACCTTAGAATCCAGCTAGCTCTTGTTTCATAATTCTATACTTGCGGTTGAAATACAACTTTGCAGAGGTACGTATAAGAACTTTCTAAATCATTATTTAGGTACGTGCTCAACTTCGTTGCATCGAATTCAAAATATTTGTTTTGTTTATCATCGGCCATAACCGATTTCGTGCCTGCTCGATCCATTCACTGCCAAATTATTTGAACGATTTGACAAGCGATAGAATTCGACATTCCAACACGTGTTAGGAACAAACATACAGATATTTAATAGATTAAGTCAGTGAATATTATGTTAATTATGTAATACAATGTGCCACATAACAGGAAACAGTGGTTAACTGTGTAAAAGTCCTCTCGTGGCATATTTGTTTTGATTTTACAGAAAATCCAAGCGATGAATAACATACTTTTATATACTAACGGCAGTTAGATTTGACTGTCAATTTTGAAGTATTACGCTGGGTTTCACCAAACCGTCTGTAAACGTAAGCGGTGTTCGTTAAAATCTGATTGTATGGAAAGTTTGACAAGTTTCTATGGGATGACAGCTGCCGGCGCCATGTTTGACGATGACCGGCCTGTGATCGTATGTTGGTGCAACCGACCCTTAGTATATGAGCTGACAATTAAAATCTACCTATCATTTCATTTCATTAACTTAACAGTTGTCACCTGACAATGACAAGTCGCTGTACATTTCTGGGTAGATAAGTCAAAATCAAAATCAAACATTTATTCTGCAAATAGGACACAAGGGCACTTTTACATGTCAAAATATTAATTTATAACTTAAGAAAGTCTGACTATAATAAGTAATACATTTTTCATGTCAAAATATTAATTTACAGTTCAAGAAGGAATAATAATTTCGAGTTTATAATTATAATAAAATTAATGTCATACAGTGAAGATAAACTTGCAAAGTTTTCTATTACAAATATTACAACATCAGTAAAGTTAGAGATGTATAAGGTCTCAAAATTAAACAAGGAGTAAGTATAATGAAATTAATATAATATCCCAGAGATGTACATGGTCTCTGAGCGTCAAAATTAAAATTAATTTAATATTGTTAGAGATGTATATGGTCTCTAAATCACTGATAATAAAAACGAATCCACAACAGGATGATGTCTCTCGTCAATCCCCTATAAAAAGACACTAGTATTAACGTAGTCACTATGTCCCATGGTCTAAGAAAACAAGGTCTGACAATAAGGATCGTGACACGAGGTCGAGTTGCCACTTTATAGTAACAAAACGGATAATTAAGGAAAAAAAATCTGCCGTTATCATGCAAAATAAATTGTTTACGCATTGAAATTGGCATTTACTTGTTTAAACATACAAAATAGGTCAAGTTTAACATGAATGTACTTAATAATTTAATAAAATACTTACAGAATACATGGAAGTCAGGGAGTACCATAATATACTACTGGCAACACTGCTTACTCACACATACGAGCGTCATGACAGTCGCTTTGACGTTAACCGCGATCTCGCTCGGATGTACTGAATTGCATATATCGCTCTCGGTCGGTGTCAGTTTAAGCAGTAATTGCCAAACTTTTTTGCGGTGCCGTTCCTAATAGAGTTGATGTAGGCCAGATTTTAAAATGGTAGGCTGTTCTATTCGGAACTGTAAGAGTAGAAGTATTAAAGGTCCCGCACCTTAGTGTTTTTTTTCACTTCCACAAAACGAGTTAGTAGCCAACGAATGGCTTCGTTATTGTGGATCGAAAACAACGAAAAAAATGGTACACCGTACTATGTAAAATTCTTTGTTTTCTTAATTTGTGCATTTTAATGTTGTTGGGGGGTAGAAATAGGAATTATTGGGAAAAGTCTCACTAAAAATAAAACCGGATTATGTAGCAGTATTTTTTTTGTCACTGTACATAACTGGTCGGCCATTTTGGTTTTGAAAGGGCAACAGACATTTCTTTCACATTAATAGTTGTGTACTAGGAATATTTTGTCCCCTACCAGTGTTGGTAATGTAACTTGGTTATGTACGGGGAACAAGGGCCTATTTTTTAAGTAAAGCGCTTATTACACCATCCTGAATTCAGAATCCTGACTGAGCTAGGAAGCAGATTCAGGAAAGTGTAATCGCATTCAGGAAGCAAGGATCCTAAAAGCTTCCTTCCTATCCCCTCCCTCGCGTCCTAGTTAGGACGGCTGATTCAGGATAGTGTAATAACTGCTTAAGACAACTATTTTCCCCAAAATACAAAGTTTGAGAACCAACGATAGCAGGGAAGCTGAAGGTCGTGTCACCCACACTACTAAGCGACGTTTCCGTTTGCCATACCTGGCGAAGTATATTATTGTACCATGCTATGTCCTAGCAAGCATGAGACCGGACTCCACAAACAGCACCCGATCACGAGTATGACGCGTATGACGCGTATGAAGTAACGATAAAACCCGAGAACTATCTTTATTTTCAGCCGAAAAAGTATTTCTGGGAATAAAAGGTGCCTTCGGTATCACATACAAAGTCATCTTGAAAACCCAGTATTCTAGGCTCTAATTTACACAAAGTTCTGTATACGTCCAATTTTATTCCATTTATTTGGAAAACAAACAGAAATAAGTGAATAGGAACTAAGGTGTATAACAATGTCTTTATATGACATTTTCAATTGTATTGTTTTCCTATTTATACTTTATATGACATTTTTAATTGTATTATTCCCTGATTATTGTTTAATGTAGGTACATATTTAAGTATATACCTACCCTCATATTATGATTATTAATTATTTCATTGTTATAACGATCGATATACGATTAGCAAGATAAGCGAACATGTTTTATAATGTAATTGTATATGGAGATAAATAAACTAAACTAAACTAAACAAGCAATTTAAACGTTTCACTTATTCCCTTAACAGCTCTCACTGAAACATAGACGAGATATCTTACTACACTTAACAAAATACTTAAATTAAACAAATAACAACATATTAGAACAATAGAACACTCGTAGATACCTTCGTGACGTGCCATAGTCGTGCAAATTGTCGTTGTTCTATGACAAAACTATATATACTAGTATTAAATCAAAATTCACTGAAATATGAGATTTTCCACGTTCTATCGAGTGAATGCAAAATATCTTATCTCATGAAAATGCACCTAAATAAGTAGGTGCATTCCTACAACATGCGACATCTGTTATCGGTAATGCAAACATACTCGTGTGACATACATACACGAAGTTTAGTCTATGTAACATATTCAAGGATGCACTTAAAATGGACTAATCTAGTTATAAATGGCTAGTATAGGCACTTGAAACAAAAACCTTACAACCTGAAACTGCTTATTTGCACAGCTCTAATAATAATTGCGCAAATCAGTATTTTGATGTGCAGTTAGTATTTCGTATTTCTTGATATGCGGTTAAAAATATTCCATTATAATATGGATCTAAAGTATTTTCACAGCTTATACTCAATAAGCAGTTGTATACCTAGTGTGTACTAAGGTACATAAAAATATCCCAGTTTTAATAAGTATAAATAGTTTTCAGTCTAATCTCAGTTCGGTCACCACAGACCAAAGCGTGTCCACTAGCAAATATGGGAAAAAAATAACTTGAATAAGAATAAGAACAAAAACAGGAATTTTATTCTTATTCCAATTGATTTGAATAAGAATAATTCTTGCACTCGTTATTAAAATAAAATGAACGGGAATAAATCATCAATTTTTATTTTAAATAAAGAATAAAAGACTGAATAATTATTTTAGAAAAGGGATTATTCTAAATAACTTTTTATTTAAATAAAATGTTATTTGGAATAAAGTTAACTTTGCAGTAAAATACGATCTATATTATTTTGTAAGTTGATTTTCATATTTTTTCAGTGGTCCGATTTATTTAAAATTTGGTAAGTATACGTAGATTTTATGACAATTGGTAGTGTTTTGGTACCTTCGAAATGGTGATGATGATCTGATGAGAAAGATGCTCTAGAAATTGAACAGCGGAACTCATTAATTGCTAAATGCATATGTTTTGCGTATTAACGTATTTTTTGCTTTGTTGGCGAATCTTTTATCTAAATTACACCTGGTATTATTATTTTGCATTTGTATCATTATTAAAATTAAAAACAACACGTGTAACAAAACTATTTGACAGTGGTCTTGTGAGGACGTAATGTTGTCTTGTAATAATGTAAAGGAGGTACTAGTATTAGACTACTATGTAGTACCTCTACCTTATACCTACTTAATTAATATGTCCTATTTGTCCCTGGTACCTAGACTGCACTTTTCTTCGTGCAATATTATTTAAAATAAAAAAACCATGATATTTAATCAATAAATTTATTATTTGACTAAGAATAAGTTATTTTCATCCAATTTTCTTACGTACGAATTATTCCCGACCGAATTTATTTGAATAATTTTGATGGGAATAAAATCAATGTGATTTTATTCTGCCAAGGCAAAGGCAGACATTCGTCACTTACTAGGAAGTATAAGTAAGTGCGAGAGGGACGAATGGTGTACCTAGGCTGGTATCGGGTTGACTATTCCCTCTTGACTGGACCGTTGAAATCGAATCATAAATATCGGTAGCCAATGAACGGTGACACGTCTGTTTACCTGAAAATGGTAAAGCAAAAACTAAAATAGAATATTTGTGCAATAATTTATGTAAAGACGAGATTTGTTTTTAATGTTATCGCCTACAATATAGCGCAGTCGCGTAGAAACAAGCCGTTTGGTCACGGTACATTGCTTTGCGTCATGCGGTGCGTCATCGGTACTTCAGGGTGCTCCTAGTGGGTAGAGTCAACAATAGATCATAATATATAGCTTCATTGTATGAAGAACAACTTATAGCTATACCTACTTTTACCGAGATAGAATTATACGACATATACGAATGGGTGAACTCACCCTATGCCGCAAAATGTGTTTCGCATTATAGCTCTCTAGCTCCCATAATTTTCCTGAAAAAAAGGGGTTCTTTAAAAGTTGGGGGATACACATTTTCATTTCATTTCATTTATTTCATTGCAAGAATGTAGTTTACAAAACAAGGTGTTACAGATATTAAATGTCCAATACATTCTGCTTTACTAAGCATGCAAGAATTTACATTTTGTATATTATAAGTCGTCAAAATTAAATACATTGATAAACAATTAAATTAACTAATGAGAATGTCAACAGGGTCAAAATAAAAAATAAAAAATAAAAATAGAATTCGATAAAAAGTCAAGGTAAGAATAAAAATAGAATTAACATTAATTAAACATAGCTAGTTATCAATACAAGTCAACCTTATAATTAAAATATTCATTAATATTATAAAAACAATTTTGTAATAGCCACTTTGTGACATGATTTTTGAACATAGTAATGGGAACACAGTCGAAAATAAGTACAAAAGTCGTCTTTCTTGTGAGCAAAGTTAAAGGCTTGTGTGAATGTATGAGGCGCCGTTTATGTGGATTATAATTATAACTTAAACTTAACGGGACATGGTAATTCAAGTTAAAACAATTTTCAATCACTGTGAAAAATTAAAAAAAATTATCGCCAAATCGTCCCTTGATCTTAACTGAGCAACCGTGGGTAATAATAAATAACTAATAACGAAATATAATAAATGGGTCACTCATGTCTTTAAGGTCGAGTATAGCTCGACATGTTTCGGACAAATAATTAATTAATCTTGGTCTGAAACATGTCGAGCGATACTCGACCTTGAAGACGTGAATGATCTGTTTATTATATTTCAATTTGTCTGGAACTCACGGGAGTTTTATATTTAAAATAATAATAAAATGTATTCAATCGTAATTGCTCTTCATAACAAAATAGCTGTTGATGCCTCTTTTTAACCGACTTCAAAAAAAGGAGGTTATTAATTCAGTTGCATGTTCTTTTTCTATGTCTGTTACCTCAGAACTCCGTCGTTTATGAACCGATTTGGAAAATTCTTTCTTTGAAAATTCTTGATATAAATTCTTCAAGGTTGGTCATGTTGTTACCAGAATAGAATCCAGTTCTGATGATGGGGTCCAGAAGTTGAGGGAGCTCCACAAAAATTAAACATATACCGATATTAGTATTTTCAGTTACAAATCGAGAATTTGCATTCAGAAAGTAGCTACAGCGCGGGAACTGATGAAGACCACTGATGGTCATCCAAAACTCCGAGTATTTCACGATTAGCACTAAGATATTTCGATCAAGGTACTGAAGCGACTATGACGAATCCAATTTAAATGGTCGTGATGTGATGATGATGATGATGAGTCCGACCGGTTTCGGCCATGGCGACCACTTCGACTCCTAATCAGTGTCCCGGCGCTCATGCGCCCGAAGATGGCTAATGTAGCCTATTTTAGCAATAAAACTCCGCGCACATTGAGGGCACGTAAGCACGCCGTCTACATATTTGTAGGAGATGGCAGCAGGTGGGCGGGCCTTAAGCTGGTCGCGTTTGGTATCAAGGTCAACTTTACGTTGATCCTCGAATTCATGTACTTTGCCGTTCACCAGCCTGCGCCATTCTGGGCGTTGTGCTGCCAAACACTCCCATTGAGAGGGCTCTATGTCGCATCTCTTCATGTGTCGCTTTAGGACATCCTTATACCGGAGGAGATGACCGCCATGCTTCCGCTTGTCCTCCTCCAACTCAGAGTAGAAGATGCGCTTCGCCACTCTCTCCTCCGCTATACGTGATACGTGACCACACCAGCGAAGCTGCCGACACATTTAATATGCCTCAATGCCACAAACATTGGCTCGTCGCAGGACTTCGGTATTACGCACTCTGTCGGACCACCTGATCTTTGGTACGTAGGCATTTAAGGTGGAAGCGATCCAGAGTGCGTACATGGCGACGATACACACACCACGTCTCGGAGGAATATAAGAGGTTTGGCAGCACAATAGCCATATAAACAGAGATCTTAGTGGCCAACTTAAGGTCATGCGAGCAAAAGACCTTGGAACACAGCTTGCCAAATGCTGCAGCTGCAGCACCGACCCTGCTGTTAATCTCAGCATCAAGGTCACATCTAGCTGTTACAGTGTTCCCCAGGTAACGAAATCTATCGACCTGCTTCAGCACATCCTCACCAAGCTTTATGGCCAGTATCTCGTTACCGTGAGTGTCCAGAGACATTACCTCTGTCTTGTTTACCATCACCCTGATCTGGCAATGGAAGCCGGAGGAGGCAACGGAACTCCGTAATAAAACAGTGTAGCCTAGCCGTGTTTGTAATCATCTCATCTTATTGAAATCGTCATGGGATGCACTCTGGTAATGATTGACTGAAAAGTGTGAAAGAAATATTTTTATTAATAAAAAATAAAAACCGACTCCAAAAAAACACTGAAACATAAACAATAATTGCGTAACTTCTAATATCTCAATATGAAACTAATATGTTTCTTATTGAACAATGTAGTTGTATTGTAATTTTTGTAGTCGGTGCCATTTCATTAACTTTAAGCAATTTCCTTGTACGGCACGACAGTCAAACACTCTACTTTTCATTTCGAAAACGAGAAAACTAAAAAAATTACAACTTATGCACACACATTTTCTGAATCAGTGCACGAACCATTTTGGTGGGAACTGTGTTTGTTATGGACCATTTTTAAAAATTAAATATTAATCTTACTTATGTTTGTATGGGTTACTGATTTTGCCCAATCTAACTACTATTCACCGTCCTTTTTTCTTTTTAATACTCTTCTGCTCTAGAGCAGAAAAGTGCCACTTTCAGCACTCCGCCTAGATGAACAATGACCCACTTTCAGAGTATGAGAAATGAAATTAAAATGTTAGCAATAGCTCTGATACTACTCAGTGTACTGACACAGGTCAGGAATTAAACACTGACAAGTGTTTGACAGTGTTTAAAATTCCGAATTTTAATGAAATTGTGGTCGTGACCCTTGGTTAAGGCCGTACAACACGCCAAATGCATTTTTAACTATCAGTTTAAAGGTGCAAAGGAATATTAGTATATTCCACTTATATACTATTAATGCGTAAGTACCTAACTTATTTGTCTTTCAGTCTGTCTATCACATATTCACGCTTAAACCGCTGAAAGGTTCCTGCTTCTAAAATAATGCGTCTAACAATTTCTACGTGGGCGTTAACCGCGGTCGTCTACCGGTCCCTGGGATCCCAGGGCTCATTAAAAAGAATGCTATTGTTTATTTATTTCGCCGGCAGACAACGTTTCTATAACATCACACTGAGAAACAATAGTGCTTTAAATTGTCTGTAAAGTACAATTAGTTAGGTTTTAAGGAAATTTTAAAACTATATAATGAATTAAATTATTGAAACAAAAAGACATACAAACAAATAATTACAAATTAATTAAAACTTAAAACTTTATTTTAGTTTTTTACTACTGATTTATTTGGCTACCGTGATGCAGTGTATAGTGCTTATCACAATCTGTTCTTTGTTATTGTGTTGTTAGTGGTCTGAACCTGTAATTGGCTTTTTGTATCATATGTCGAAAATTAATGTAATAATGGCAGCTGTTGGTTCACCGAAAAAAAAAAAAAATAAATAAATAAAACTAAAACCGGCTTGCCCAGCTCAAGTCACACAAAAGACCCGGTCCAACAGTTCCATCTGTGTCATGGTGCCCATAACGCTGGCGGCGTTACCTCTTAGTATTGCCATAGAAATACGTTAGGAGAGGTAAGCGCTGGCGCTTACCCTATGGCTTTAGGGCTGGCCCTATGGTCCCCTGAAGCGTCAACGAGACGTTTAGACACTGCCTTCATGAATGATTTCATGTCAGCTGACCACAGGGACCCATTGTGTCCATCGCCAGCGCCGCAAACTCGTAGTCTTTAATTATTTATTTTATTTGATACACCAACAAGATACTAAGCTAATACATTAATAAGAAAATAAAGTTAGATGACGCAAGTCCTGCCTCTCAATAAGAGGTGTGCAACATCATTAAGTTAAGATACCAGGTCAGTATAACAATAATCAAGAGAACAATTTAAGTTTCCGATATCAGCAAAATTACAATTAATGCGTTATTTAGATTATGAAATTAGAAAGAGAAAGTAATAATAACAATAATTTATATATAAAACATTAATCTTACAGTTTACAGTTTCAGTTTAAAGGCATATCAACACCTGGGCCTGGTTAGCTGCATATATAATTATATTTCACCATGCAAATTTGACTTAATGATCAGGAGCGTATTTTGAAATATGACGCCCCGGGCCAATAAGTTTCGCCGCCCCAGAAGTCAAGAAAGAACGATATAAATAAAAAAAATACAAAAAAATATATTAACGTCTAAATTTTTGGGGTTGTACAAATTTTTTAAAAAAGTTTCATGGGGGGACTATGCCGCCCCTGGCGGATTGGCGCCCCGAGCCATGGCCCGGATGGCCCTAGGATAAATACGCCCCTGTTAATGATCTAAATTCCTGAAATATTCGAAGGTGATTCAAAGTTCCGCTTCCTTTTCGACGCGCGAAACCATTACATCATTCCGGACGTCACAGCACGTCATAGGGTAGTTCAAGTGGTAGCGCAGCGACTCCCTCGCATGCAGTCAGTGCATTATGGCCGCGCGCGCCGCTCTCGCGCTCGTCGCGCTCGCCGCGATCCGTGCGTCTGCGCAGGTTGGTTCATTACGGTCCACAGGAAAATTGTGTGTCCACAGAAACGTAGGGAAACTTTAGAGGATTGAGATTTTTGGATTCGGTTGCAGTTTGACCAAACTAGAATAGAGTTTCTACCAAAAATAAGTTTATAATTTTTAAGGTTTAATTAATCTTAAAGCTTATTCCTGATTGTTTTCGGCCTGAAGGAAGTTACTGTGAATAGGATTGTGAATTTATTAAGTACCATTTTTCCTGTGGGCTATTGTATTTGTATAGATGTAAGTAAATTATCCCTTAAAATGGCACTCTGTAATCTAACGTGCACTAAAAATATGATAAAATTCTGAAAACCCATTTGAATATCTGTAAAATCAGTAATTAAAAGTAAGTATTATATTGTTTAGTTAAAGTTAATCATCCCGAAACAATCACAATTAGTTAAAAATTTATTTCGACTTCAGTATAATTTTAATCCTCGATAACATCCCCTGAAGGAATTGGGGTTAAAACGTAAGGAAGTGTGACAGAGGTATCGGCTCATTTCACTGATGATTAAATCAGTAACCTTATGAAACGACGTACGAAACGTAAATATGACTTATGTATTTATTTATTCAAAATTTTACAGTCAAGCCATAATAATGATTAATGTTGTGACAGATTTGACCATTTAAAATTGTGAAAACACACGCATCTTTTTTGATTTTTACGTATTAATTGTAGTAAGTCAATTTATTTTTATTCGTATTTGAAATGGACGTTAATTATTAACAAAATGACGCTTTCTAGTGGAAGGTACCTATATTTGAATTTGTTTATCTTTTTGATTATTATTTATTTTGTTGACATTGTGTTATTTTTATTGTTTTGACGATTATGATAACTATTCTTACAATTTTGACATGTATGCAAATTTATAATGTATTTTTATCATGAAACAAAGAATTTAATCTAAAGAATCTAATCTCAAAAGATCTGCGAAATAACATACGTAATTTAGTGATATCTGCCAAGTATTTTCGTGATATGAGTTCAGTTTATTGGTACGTAACGTTAAATTAATGTTTTTAACCTGCTGTTGTATTCCTTACTGTACTGAAGTAATGGATGTCTACTTATTTTACGTGGAATTATTTGTCAGCACACATTTCCTAGACATCAAAACACTATCATTTCCTCCTCTTATCTCAATTCGGTTTAGCCTAAATGTTTACCTACATGTGTACCTACTCGGGAGTCAGCTAATGTTTCTTTATGAGTGGATTCGTAAAGATTAGTTACAATGATCATTGATATTTTTTTTCATTGTAATGCTTATTTGTACAGTCAACAGGTACAATATATTACTTTTTTCTTTTTTCTTGGACCTGACTGTGGCTTTGTAGGCCGGGCCCAATAAAGCGATAGGAGTGCGCGGCTGGAGAGTAGCCTGGTAAAAATCCAGGGGAAAACCTCCGACACGACCACGCGTGTGATTTGGAACACTGGAATATTCTAAGAGATTGCGCTCCAGTGAGATTGGTTGAGCGGTTTCAACCGAATCTGAGGTGTGAGTGGAATCGAGCTACGGAGAGTTTTATCGCTGGGTAACTAAACCTAGCCTAGCTGAGAAGAGTCCAGCAAGAAACTCAGCTAGGAAAATATATTACGTTTCTTTCTCTTGATTTGTTCTATTTTAAATATTTTTTAGTATTCCGTACGGTTAAATGGAAAACTTATATACAACTCACTCGACGCGACGGTCCCATCGGAAGACAAGCGTTGGCGATTGCCCGCATTATGCTCAGATGGTACCGTTTCGAGATAACACATCTTTTTTTTTTCTATTTTGCTATGTTAATTATTGTTGTTTTTGTCTCGAATATATTTCTTGTTTCTTATATATAATCACTCGGTGTCTTTCCGCCTGCTCATAAGTATTTTTCTCAAAAACGGCTTGACATAGCTGAGGTATGTGTACTGATGTTGAAAGCGTCGAAAAGCAGAATGCCTTTTTTAAGGGGCATTTTTCGCGGTAATGAAGGAGTCACGCAATTTTTTGTATTTCTTTATTTTTCGTATATTTTAAATCATCGTATTTGTGCTATTTTTGAGTTCACAGTTCGAGGTAAACTACTAGTTAAACTATTCAAAATATTTCGTATTCAAATAGCGATTAGATAACACTTTTATCACCGTTCAGGTGGTATGCGGCCGTTATCTGCTGTTTGTTTGTTTTATAAAACACATGTGCTCTTGACACCTTTTACAACAGAGACCCTATTCGCCACGCGCTTAGTCATATGTTAATGACATTGCATGTGATTGTCGTCCGATGGT
Organism: Epiblema foenella; assembly: GCA_963556455.1. Taxonomy (NCBI): domain Eukaryota; kingdom Metazoa; phylum Arthropoda; class Insecta; order Lepidoptera; family Tortricidae; genus Epiblema; species Epiblema foenella. The sequence goes on along the minus strand of OY747098.1, from coordinate 29,661,629 downwards.
ATCTATCATGGGGATAACAATAACAATAGAATTTTCGTTTATTTGAGACGAAAAGAAAGTAAGGAAACCCAAAATAAGCATAAATACTTAAAGAAATGACACAGATTTTATTATTACATACGGTTCTATCTCCGCATACTCCGTATAATACCTACTGTATCTATGCCACAAATAAAAAACATTTATTTGTGGCACAGATACAGTACAAATAACATAACACCAAAATACAGAAAATATAGTAACGGAATGGCCCCAATCAGCATAGTGCTAGCCAATTGCTAGCGCTGGGCTTCCTTTAATAAGTGAACAAATAAATTAGTAATCAGAAGGGTGATTACGTTTGATCTATAATAAATGTTATTCGCCATACTAAGAATGACAGTTGGATCACTCCACCTACCGTAAGTTTGAAATGTTACATCACATCGAAAGGCTGCATAGTTGGTGTCCTAAATACACATTTGTTTATTATACACTAGCGACACGCCCCGGCTACGCACGGGTGCACTATTTAATGGATGATATTATACATATAAACCTTCCTCTTCAATCACTCTATCTATTAAAAAAATCCGTTGCGTAGTTTTAAAGATTTAAGCATACATAGGGATATAGGGACAGAGAAAGCGACTTTGTTTTATACTATGTAGTGATAGTTGTACTTTACCCTTCCCTTGTATTGTTGAAGCGTAGTCAACAATTGATTATCGTGCACAATGTTTGTACATAATGTGTTATACTATTTATGTATTAAAGCCATTGCAGTTGCACGGCATTATTTACTTAAATAATAGACTATTATACACCTACACACCAGTAAAGCTTCAATTCCAAAACATACCGTTTCCCCACAACACTGCGCCCTACTCAAGAAACGGATTATCACACCCGTGATCATCAATAATTGTTTACACGCTCAGTTCATTGTATTTCTAGTCTTTATATTGATCGTCGGCCGATTTCATGTTCCCCTAGGTCATGTTTACGTGGTGTTAGGTCACAGCTATTAATTCTTATTAGTGATAAACCGATGTTTTATCGGCGATAAGCAAATTATGATCTGATAAGTGAATCGTGTTTGGCCGCTACCCGTTGTTGATGGCTGAGATACGCGTCATACTCGTGATCGGGTGCTGTTTGTGGGGTCCGGTCTGTTCATGCTTGCTAGGACATAGTGACTACGTTAATGTATGTTACTAGTGTCTTTTTATAGGGGATTGACGTGAGACATCATCCTGTTGTGGATTCGTTTTTATCATCAGTGACTTAGAGACCATATACATCTCTAACAATATTAAATTAATTTTAATTTTGACGCTCATCAGAGACCATGTACATCTCTGGGATATTATATTAATTTCATTATACTCCTTGTTTAATCTTGAGACCTTATACATCTGTAACTTTACTGATGTTGTAATATTTGTAATAGATAACTTTGCAAGTTTATCTTCACTGTATGACATTAATTTTGTTATAATTGTAAACTCGAAATTATTATTGCTTCTTGAACTGTAAATTAATATTTTGACATGAAAAATGTATTACTTATTATAGTCAGACTTTCTTAAATTGTAAATTAATATTTTGACATGTAAAAGTACCCTTGTGGCCTATTTGCAGAATAAATGTTTGATTTTGATTTTGATTTTGTTGTGTGTCGCCTGGAGCTTTGCTTGCTTTTGAGTCGTTATTCCTTTGTGTTCCTTGAAGATTGAGACGTTGGACTTGTAAAAAAGCTTCAAAGGATTCTAATCTAATTGATAAATATAGATCACGTTGATGTCACACCAATTATTGTAAGAATTTACAATGTTAATATATTTATTTTAAAAAGGCAATATTAGACAATACCTAGCTAAAATAATCGAGTGATTCCATGACGCAAACAATACCTAATTTGATTTGATCTAAAGATCATAATAATTGATCTAGTACTTTAAAACCGTGACGTTCGTTCAATCTAAGTAGCTACATATTGGCTTCTTGATTGATTGATGAAGAAAATCCACGTGTAACGCACGATCTATTTCTTCCAAAACCTTATATTTGCGAAATTTACAATTATTACTCGTAACTATTAAAGTAAAGGAGCGCTCGTGGCCCAGCGGCGCCCGCGTACCGCGTGCGGTATGCGAGGTTAAGCAACGTCGGCCCAGGTCAGTTGTTGAATGGGTGATCGTTTTGAGTGGTTATTAACTGACCGCTCCCGTGCTTTGGAAGGCTGGCGGCTGCTGTCTATGATAAAGTTAGAGGCCTTCGGGCGGCTCGAGAACTTCTAACAGTCAAATTGCCCACTCACTTGACAAGCCTAATTCCAATAAGGTCTGGTTTTCCCTCGGGTTGGAAGGTCAGATGGCAGTCGCTTCCGTAAAAACGAGTGCCTACGCCAAATCTCGGAATTAGGTAGCGGACCCCGGATGCGACTGTACCGGGATTACGCTATGATGATGAACTAACTATAAACAATGTAAGTAAATTGGTACAATATCCAAAGTAATAATAAATGTGGAGGTAACTCTGTTACTTTATCACGCTTAACGGAGAGATCTCTCATAAAAACAAGCGTTTTATTAAAAATCCTACGAATAAAATTATTGAATACTATTTATTTCTAAGGCGATAACGAGTTCTACACGGACGAAGTTGGGATTTATCCAGAAATCTCGCGGGGTTCCGACGGGGGGGACAACGTAGACCTCACGTGTAATTTTTTCCTGTACCTACAAATTCGAAAAATAATATCTACTCATGTAGGAAATTATAAATCATCATTTCGCACGTAGGAAACAGCGAGTCCATTTACCTATAAATTATTAATAGTGAAAAATACACTTGAGGTCTCGTTTCTCTTAGAACCTCACCAAAGATAAGCAAGGGCGGGTCTAAAAGTGGGCTAAAATAAGACCTTGCGAGAAATAGCTCGGAACTGAATAATATTTTTTCAGTCAAGTACGTATTGTGTAGTTTTATATATTACTAGCGACGCGCCCCGGCTTCGCACGGGTGCACTATTTAATGGATGTTATTATACATATAAACCTTCCTCTTCAATCACTCTATCTATTAAAAAAAACCGTATCAAAATCCGTTGCGTAGTTTTAAAGATTTAAGCATACATAGGGATATAGGGACAGAGAAAGCGACTTTGTTTTATACTATGTAGTGATACATGTTTATTGCAGTTGACACCAGAAGCCGATTAAGATTATCATTCTTGTCTTGTGTACAATAAAGTACATACATCATTCAGTACATTCAGTACATGACGTAACAATATTGAAACATCTTCGATGACATCATGAAACCAAAAATCAAGCGAAATCAGCACTTACAGCGACGACATTAAATTGATAAGACATTTTTGGTATAGCAAATAAATTGCCAAAGATAAAACTGCATATCTTTGAAGAGTGACGCATTCAAAACAAAAGATTCAGTCATTGCTTTTACATGAAAATGCAAAATAAATTCCATAGAAACAACCTTGGGTTGAGAATTTCCAGGTAATTCTTTAGTTTACATATGTCTTGGTGATTCATGTTAATAAAACGCGACGGAATCACATGGCACACATGGTTATTACAATATTAAATTATAACATAAAGTAATTAAATATTTAGGGACAATCTTATACACATCGATATGACGATATACATACATACTTCATCATCATCATCATTTCAGCCGAAAGACGTCCACTGCTGAACATAGGTCTCCCCCAAGGCTCGCCATTTAGACCGGTCCTGTGCTGTTCGTTTCCACCGGATTCCCGCGACCTTCACCAGGTCATCACTCATACATACTTACATGCATAATTTATATAATTAACAAATACATAGAATTCATCATTTCCGCATTCCTTCAGCTGGACATAGTTTTCGATATAAATATTTCGAAAGACCCGCGTGTCTACCTACATACTACGGACGGCTGCCGCCGACCTCAGACTTTCATTTGAAACTCTCGAACGAAGTCTTTCGATGCCGCCTGAAACGCCTTTTATTGAAACATCCATTATATTCAGTTAAAGTATATCTTCTTGACATATAAATTATTATTATTCTTAAATTGAGTACCTATTTCATTTGTTTTTATTCGTTTTTGAAATGTTATTACGTAAATTACGATTCCTAGTAAGAGATACTATATTTAAATTTGTTTTTGATTATTGGTTATTGGTTGATATTGTGTTATTTTTATTGTTTTGACGATCATGATAATTGTTCTTATAATATTGACATGTATCCAATTTTATAATGTATTTTTATCCTGAAATAAAGAATCTAGTCTAATCTAATCTGTGCTTAGTACATATTTTGCATGTCATCAATTTTGTGGCATTATCAGCTAATAACCGATTTTATTACACGGTAGTTAGTAGCAGTAATGACTATATCATTTACAGTGGGCTGCTACTATACGTATTTAAGCGTCATGGGAAAGAATGTAGACTTCTTTTTATCCGTACATGGTTCTGGACCTTGCAAATATGATTTCGACGACCGCTGTAGCCTAGTTGGTAGTGATCCTGCCTTCCAAGCTGGAGGTCCCGGGTTCGAATCCCGGCCAGGGCATTTATTTGTGTGATGAACACTTATATTTGTTCCTGGGTCTTTAATGTTTTCTATGTATTTAAGTATCTATATATGTATATGTATGTATATCGACACTTAATAACCATAGTAAAAGCTTTGCTTACTTTGGGACTAGGTTGATTTGTGTAAAATTGTACACAAAAAGAAGATAGCAATATATTACAGTCATTCTCATTTTTGTGTACACTGTCAGATCCGTGTATGTCACTACCGTGGATGCAATTATATCTATAATAAGCCAGTTTGATGATGAATTTATTGATTACTGTGCGGAAGTAATCAATCAGGTTATTTTTTTGAATAAATCATAGCATATTATAATCACTATTGTATCCACGGATGTGAGAGTGCAGAAAAATGAGAATGGCCGATTATTGACCAATTTTTAATTTCCAATTTTATTCTGATGTTTTTGTTTATAATTTTATTTTTTTTATTTTTTCTTTTATTCTTGAACTGTAAATTAGCTAGCTGTAAGCCACATTATAAACATTGCGATGCCCTTACAGGGCTCATGTTTGAGACCTATTATAACAATTATCATCTATGTACTGTAACAACATGAAAGCAATAAAATACTTGAAATACTTGAAATTATTTTACAGGTCAATTCATTTCTCAAACCCACGACCAATCTTTAATAGTGCAAGTTACTAATTAGAATGGAATTCACAACAATCTTGATGCTAGGTAATTCTCTATTCTCAGAATAATACAACGGAAATATTCTCATAGTTGTACTAGTGACTATCAAAACACGGCAACTTGATCCGTTTCCGTTGGATAACATGTTTAGATTAACACGGTTAAGGTCGGGCCAAATGTCAGATTAAATTTTGGTAACGCATTACAGCCCAAGACTGCCTCGATTCGGTCAGCTACGCCCCTTGTGAAAGACACGCTTATGTTTTTCGCGCGCGACAAAACGGGATGCAACGCTACAAATACGCTAACTTGTGGTATTGCAATTAAAAACCTTTGTCATGATTTTTTAAATTTTAATCCACACCGACGTTTAAGACACAACACGCGCCTTAATTCCAAAGAATTATGGAATAAGTGCTTTATTAGTATCGCAAATCTAACCAACTTCAATAATTTCTATCAATCAGCCAAAGATTGGAACGTTTACCTTACACCTTTGAAGTTGATACACCGTCAGCTCACTATCACGTAGCCATTGTCATGGAGTAAGGGACCACTAAATTTTATCTATATTAGGTAAATATTGTCGCAAACAAAATTTGTCCCTTTTGTTGTCAACACCAGTGCATCCTCAAATTTCATAAAGGGTCGGTAACGCGTACGTGACTCATTTGGAGTCTATAGGCTGCGGTGGCCGCTTACCATCAGGTGGACCGTACGCTTGTTTGCCACCGGCGTTGTATAAAAAAAAATTAGAAATAAAAAAAAAATTATATAAATTGAAAAAAATGAATTTTTCTGTCATCTGGTGGCAGTTGCACCTATAGCTCAGTTGGCTAAAGCGACTGGCCGTGAGTGACGGGAGGTCGCAGGTTCAAATCCTGCTCGGTGCCTAAATTTTTCAATTTTTCCTTTATTTCTAAATTTGTAGCGGTACTGCTGAATACAAAAATGAATTTGAATGCAACGCACTTCGGGCATAGCTTTTTTTTAGATAACTCTCGATAAATATCTGACTGTGTACAGTTCTATTAAATTTCCTCTTGACAGAATTTAGATGAGGTAAAGTATCATTATTTTAACTTAATTGTGTCGTTGAATAATGCGTTATTTTAGTAGGCCAAGTAAAGAAAGGAAAATAAAGACTCAACTTTGTATTTTTTTTCTATAGAGAAATTATTAAGCAATATCTTTCGGCTATTGTCTGAAACACAGTCATATAGTCAAGAATCAGATATCTGAAAATCAACCCTTATTCTTTCCCCGTCTGGGCGGAACAGCGTTTCAAAGAACGCGATATTTCTCGTTGTCTAATGGATCTTTTATATAACCTAGCATAAAGTTAAGGCCACCAGACCATTACCAGTTTCCATCAGGGACCGATACCGTTATTTTTAAAAAACCCTGAATTAGCCCAATATTTTGGATTATTTTTTGCTCTTTACGTAGGGCTGAATCATGTATTTAGGTAACAACGTCGTATTATTAGATTGTCCCATTAAAAACGAAATAATGAACCGGTGACCGTAATAATACCGGTATTTTCTATGGAGAAAATGCCGGTATCCGATCTCTGGTTTCCATACGTACCGATCGGATAAACATTGTATCTCAATTAATATGTACTGTTTATAGAACCCCATGTGGTACCGGGTTAGACTAGTACATCCCCCTTTCTTCCCGTGGGTGTCGTAAGAGTCGACTATGGGAACCGGCTTGAAGTATGTTGTGGGCGATAGGCTAGCAATCTAACTGTAATATTTAACATTTTCTCCATCTTTAAACCCACGATTGTTAAATGTGGCATTGGAATTAAATCGGTGCTCTGTCTACCCCTTTTGTGAAGCAGGCGTGAGTTTATAAACTAGGGATCGGATACCGGTATTTTCTCCATAGAAAAATACCGGTATTATTACGGTCACCGGTTCATTATTTCGTTTTTAATGGGACAATCTAATAAAACGACGTTGTTACCTAAATACATGATTCAGCCCTACGTAAAAAGCAAAAAATAATCCAAAATATTGGGCTAATTCAGGGTTTTTTAAAAATACCGGTATCGGTCCCTTATGTAAACTTTGAACCAGATTTAAAAAATAAAATACTTTTCTGACATCAGCAGGCGAATCACGTAACTTTATGTACTAACGGTAGATAGATTTTACTGTCAATTTTGAAGTATAAATGTATGAGCTGACAATTAAAATTTGACATTAAAATCTACCTAACGGTAGTAAAAAAGTTACGTGATTACCCCGCAGGTATCGAGATCGGTGCCATAACATGGATTTAGTAAATGGGCAGTGTCTGAATCATTTCCTAAGTAACAGCTGTAGAAACATTTGCGATGTTACTTCAAGAAAATATTCAATGTTAAATTAAATTTAAATTTCTGAATTCTTTCCGTCGTAATTACTTTGTCTATCTATAACAAGTAATTACCTATCTAGATTCAGAGGTTTAATGCTAGAAAGCTTATTACAAATTAGTATATTGTTGACCAAGGGTTGAAAACCACCCAATCAGACGAGATATTTCTCTCTCTCACTTCGTTCGAGCGCCAATAACTATTGATTTAGTTCGAGGCTGAAATGGGCGGTTTCACCCGAGTTAAACACTGCTTTTCATTCCAAATACGAGGAAGCTAATAAATGCCAAAATATGCACAATAATTTTCTGAATCAGCTAAAAAAACACTTCGGTAGCTGTTGTGACCTTCAAAAATTAACAATATAATCTCGACCTTAATAAATTTAGGTATAGTTCAAAATCAATTGTATTTTATGCAGCACCTATATGACACGGGGCCTCACGAGGTTAAAATTGTTTGTGTATGGACCACTTAATTTCTTTCTTTTGAAACTAACGATTAATCGTACTTATGTTTGTACGGGCTACTGCCTTCGCTCAATCTAACTACGATTCACCGTACTTTTTTCTTTTTAATACTTTTCTGCTTTAGATCCGAAAATTGCCACTTTCAGCACTCCGCTTATTTGAACAATGACCCACTTTCAGAGTATGAGAAATGAAAAAGTATTAATAACGATTATGGTAACTGAAGGCTTAGAATCAAGATCAGGAATCCTAATAATATTATAAACGTGAAAGTTTGTGCGGCTGGATGTACGTTCCACTTAATCTCAAAAACTGCTGAACGGATCTCTATGAAACTTTCCAGTATTGTAGCTTAGACATCAGAATAGGACATAGGCTACCCTTTATCCGCGGGTAACACCGCAGGGCGCTGCTAGTTTATAATAATTTGTGAAATACGAAGGAAAATTTAACTTTGGAACGTTACAAGCCGCCAGTAAGGCCGTGCAACGAGAAATATCGCGTTCTTTAAAACGCTGTTCTACCCAGACGAGGAACCAATAAGGATTGATTTTCAGATATATGATTCTTGACTATATGACTGTGTTTCTGACAATACCGAAACATGATTACTTAAAATTTTCTCGATAGAAAAAAAATCCAAAGTCGAGTCTTTATTTTCCTTTTTTACTCAGCCTACTAAAACAACGCATTATTAAACGGGCCAATTAAGTTAAAATGATGGTATTTTACATTGGCTAAAGTCTGTCAAGAGGAAATCTAATAAAACTGCACAGAGACTGACATTTAACGACATTTGTCTAAAAAAGGCATTCCCGAAGAGTGTTGCATCCCGTTTTGTCATGCGCGAAAGGCATAAGCGTGTCTCTTTCACGGGGGGCGTGGCTGACCGAATCGAGGCATCCCCTTAGCGAACTAAGAAATAGAAATAGAAATAGAAATACGTATATTTGCCAGAATGTAGGTACAAAATGGTGACAGTTATACAAAACGAGCAATATACATTCAGCCAACTGGTGGCATGCAAAGTCAATATTATGAATTTAATAAATAACATTAACAATGATGTTAGAGCAATCAGTAAAACAAGTAATTTCGAGAAGAATTGTCCTTTCGTTGTTTTCACATTGTATAATTACCATCAACATTAAAGGAAGTTATATGATCTAATTTGCCTAGAATTCCTATTAGCGCTCTCCAGTGCTGCCATTCCAGTCTCAGGTATTTCTGTACGATCCCCATGCAAATTGTGTTTCGTCGTTAACTTGTCATTTTTATGTAAACTCGGAAAGTGGTTACTTGCAATGTGCCTGCATTCCGTATGAAATAAGCGTTGTATTTTATGATGTACTAGCGACCCGCCCCGGCTTCGCACGGGTGCAATGCTGATGCATGTATTATACATATAAACCTTCCTCTTCAATCACTCTATCTATTAAAAAAAACCGCATCAAAATCCGTTGCGTAGTTTTAAAGATTTAAGCATACATAAACATATAGGGATATAGGGACATAGGGACAGAGAAAGCGACTTTTTTATACTATGTAGTGAAGCTTCAGGCATCAAGGCAATGTCCCAAACACAAATATATTAAAACAAAGTATAGGTACCGCAAACTGTGAGGCGATTTCCCGACAGCAAAATATAGGTACGAAATATTTGATATTTAACAGTAGCTTTTCGGGAAAGATCCTGATGAAATTGGTCTAATAATAAGAATTAATAAAAAAAATGTTTTATGGCCACAAATAGGTACAGACAGATATTATGTTAATATTTAAGTATTTTTATACAGTAATATGTTAATATCTAAGTATTTTTACCTATAAATTCCTTTTATTAGGTTCAGGTACTATTTCGAAATCCTATTTTTGTACACACTGTACGTATCATAGATTTTTTTTGTAATAGAAAACTGGGCATGAAAAAGTAGAATGACCCAATTTTTCAGACTTGTGAATGTCAGGAACATTTTCAGGAGTTTCATAGCTTGTTGATGTAGCTGGCACACCTCCGGGACAGAATTCGCACGATCATAAACCTTACCTACTCGTAAATACACGAAGGAAGCTATACTTTTTAATACTTCCTTTGTGACGTTATCAAAACAGTCTGTTTACAGTCGACCTTAGTAACAAGGCTACTTGAAAATCATCACCCGAAGTGCAGTTTCAAACGCATAAAACAGAACCGTGTGACTGTTTTGTATTTATCACCTGTAACATTGTGTTCTGGTTTTACAGCTGTAGAATAAACATACGAGTATGGGTCATAAAAATGTGTAATAATCTGTCAAACGAAGTGCTAGTTCAATCTATTTTCTTGGTCTTAGGTCGAATCTAGTGGCTTTACTGGTAGTCGCTAAGTTGCCTAAGCAAATCAAATCAATTCATTAAATAGGTGTTCCCCATAATTTTTTTGTAAATGCAGATTTTGGAATACTTGGCTCTCACTTCATATTTTTGTATTGTTATTTAGAAAGAGGTTTAATTGTATAGAGGTTTTATTGCTTCTCTGTCGCACTTGCCATTTTGTACATATGTGCGACAGAGAGGGAAAACTTCATTTGTAGTTCGCGGTAGCACTCCTGGCTATTGTCTCGATACAATTATAACCTTTATGCGTAAAATAATTAAATTGACCTAGCGAGCGAAGTATCTCCGTTCCAACTTGGGCAAAAATGCTTTCGTATGTGTTGCTTCATCAGCAGTACCTCTAGCATACATTTTTTCGAAACAAAACACAAACGACCGCATTTGCGTTTACTCTCAATTTTCATTTTTCGGTACCCGGGCTGTTCGTGTTGCCATGTGAGACTAGACACAAACGCATTCGTTTGTTTTGTTTCGAAAAAAACAAACCCCCTTATTCATAAAATTAACAAACCTCTGCTAACTAAAATGTTCTTTGTCCCTTTCTGACAAACGTGAATGTCAAAGTAACACTTTGTAACTTTGCAAGTTTATCTTCACTGTATGACATTAATTTTGTTATAATTGTAAACTGTATTATTCCTTCTTGAAGTGTAAATGAATATTTTGACATCAAAAATATATTACTTATTATAGTCAGACTTTCTTAAATTGTAAATTAATGTTTTGACATGTAAAAGTGCCCTTGTGGCCTATTTGCAGAATAATAATAATAGCGGCTTTATGAAATTAGCGGGTTATACTAAAGGTATACAGGTCACATTTGTCAACCGTTTAGTGAGCGGACTTGATAACTATATACTTAGATTTTTTTGTCAATTCAGCATTTGGATTTTTTCTTAAATAACATTAATACTCAAGGGGGTTAGCTATTTTCGGGCGCTTGAGCGCCGGGACACTAACAGGAGTTGAAGTGGTCGCCATGACCGAAACCGGTCGGACTCATCATCATAAACAAGATAGTAAGTAGATGCTAAAACACGGCGGGGACGTCCACCGCGCGATCGCGACATCAGTGACATATAGTCCCTATTCGTCCCGGTACCGCCGCACACCGGGTAGAGTCAGTCCGACCCAGGTCGAGCCTAGCTGAGTTTCTTGCTGGACTCTTCTCAGCTAGGCTAGGTTTAGTGAACCAGCGACAAAACTCCCAGTAGCTCGATTCCACTCACACCTCAGATTCGGTTGAAACCGCTCAACCAATCTCACTGGAGCGCAAACTCTTAGAGTATTCCAGTGATCCAAACCACACGCGTGGTCGTGCCGGAGGTTTTCCCCTGGATTTTCCCCAGGCTGCTCTCCAACCGCGCACTCCTATCGCTTTATTGGGCCCGGGCTATAAAGCCACAGTCAGGTCCAAAAAAAAAATGCTAAAACACGAGCATTTAATCTTAACCAGCCTGTGTAATTAAAGTCTTGTAGTTTTACTCGCATTCCGATCTAGTCTCATTCTTGAACGTTGGTATTTCTAGAGCCTTGATATTTTTAGAACTTAATTACACGCTAGCCACGTCACAGTTTATGAAGTTTTATGAAAATAACCTTTACGGCGGCCGTTAAAATTAAAAAGTTTGCAATTTTGTTTATGCTAAATCCGACGTGGAATTCCAGGGTCGGTCAGCGACGAGAGCAATGTAAAGTTAAGATAGTAAAATGCCGAGATTATTGTCATATAACCTCCTGAGGCCTGATCTTCAAACATTAACAAAATAATCTCGACCTTAATAAATTTAGGTATAGTTCAAAATCAATTGTATTTTATGAAGCACCTATATGACACAGGGCCTCACGAGGATAAGTTTGAATCATAATCTTTATTATTTTTAAACCAAGGTATTTAACAACATGTTCTTATTCTAACTTATGAAAATGGACGCCACTGGTGTAACTGGTGTAGCAACATATTTAACCTTTTTTTTGGATGGGGGAAAATCCGTTATGGATACCTCCGCACTATGGGGGCGGCGCGGTGGTTAGCCTACTCTCCAACCGCGCACTCCTATCGCTTTATTGGGCCCGGCCTATAAAGCCTCAGTCAGCGGGGTAATCACGTAACTTTTGTACTACCGTTAGGTAGATTTTAATGTCAAATTTTAACTGCTGCAGGCGTATCACGTAACTTTATGTACTAACGGTAGATAGATTTTACTGTCAATTTTGAAGTACCAATGTATGAGCTGACAGTTGAAATTTGACATTAAAATCTATCTAACGGTAGTACACAAGTTACGTGATTGCCCCGCTGCTCATACAGTTATACTTCAAAATTGACAGTAAAATCTATCTACCGTTAGTACATAAAGTTACGTGATTCACCTGCCGGTTCAAAAAAAAAAAAGCGGTGGTTATGTCGAACTTGCACCGACTAAAAACCCCCCTTCTCCTCCTCAACCCATTTCGGGCGGCTCTGGGATCTCCTACGGAACGCGCCAGTGCCGCCCTAGAGTCCACTTATGTGGGTCCCGCTATGTGTATTGACGATCGTAGCTCCCAACTACGACCGTCTACAATCCCGAGGACCCCCTTTCAGTCGTCTTCTACAACAGGCAGAGGATACCTTAGCCGTATTCTATGCCCGGCCGTGCCTTTATCATGAGTTTGTATACCGATTCTTAGTTCTAATATTCCGTAACCGCCAGAGGCGCTGTACTTTTGCCCATACAAATTTTTACGCAGTCGCTAGCGAGTACGGTCATGTAAACTCATGGTAAAGGCACAGGGCGAACATATTTAACCTAAGCTTCGAACATCAAGCGGTCAGAGTTAGCACGCGTTTTGCTAGTCAAAGAAATTCCAACTTTCTGCATATTATTTATGTCCAATACAAATGCGAGATAGGTATCTTATTTCTACATGCTGTTGCTTAGGTTTTAGTTACAATTTGCAATTTTTTTCATGGAAGTGAATTTTTGTAATTCTTATGAAAAATAAGATCTTTAAGAGTCCTTATCAGTTAAAAAACGTCTGTTAGAAAACTCGAAATAAAATTAAATGTATTTTTTGGAGTTTTCATTATGAAATATCGTTTCAAACATCACTCCAAATCGACGATTTTCAAGCTAAAAACTGTGTTTTTCCGCTTAAATTCTAATACACATAATAAAATCAAAAAATACTATGTTACTATCTAAAACTTTAATAAAATCATCGTATCCTTTAATTCCTTTATTGGTATTATCAATTATCAATACTTTTGTCATAATTTGAAACCAAAACATTTTATAACTTATAAGGCCTCTTTAGCCTCATCATCATCATCATCATCATCATTTCAGCCGAAAGACGTCCACTGCTGAACATAGGCCTCCCCCAAGGCTCGCCATTTAGACCGGTCCTGTGCCGTTCGTTTCCACCGGATTCCCGCGACCTTCACCAGGTCATCACTCCACCTTGTCTCTTTAGCCTAGTATATTCTAATTATTCCCTCTTTCCAGCCAGCGTACGTGTACGTCCGAGAGGACCCCGCCCTCAACGACGTTGAGGACGTGGAGCAGCGGCAGACGGGCGACCTGAGGGCCGCCCTCCGCGCCGCGCGGGAGGACGCCCTCGTGCTCTACACCGAGTACTCCGCCAAGGTCAGCCAGGACATGCAGCGGTTCATCAAGGAGATGGTGACGCTCAGGGAGGACACGAGGAGGGGAGTGGAAGACAAGTTGAAGAGCGCTGTGAGTGGTTTTACACCGGTTTTATTATTGGGTGAATCAACTTTTTTGTGTTGTTATCTTGACCCGTTGTCCTAGGGACACTAGTAGCGCAGTATGTTAAAAAAAATGTTGTATTCAGTTCTACTAACATGCTTAGTAGATGGACCATTATGGAAATAGCTTATAAGTACCCCAAATACGTATGTTTGATAAACATAAATAGCATAAAATCACGATTGTATTCAAATTTTGTCCCCTGGACAACTAGACGTAACCACGGCAACGAGTGGCATTCAAAAATTGATTCACTCTTAATTACAGTACGTTTATCTCACGAGCGGGTTAGTGCAGTTGTGACACATACAAACACATAGACAATGTGAACTCATAGCTCCTACGCTGACGCACACATAGACAACGTATTGTACTTATGTCTCGAGACACAACCAGAGGGGCTACCGTGAACCACAAACGAAGTTTTCCCTCTCTGTCTCACTTACGTCCGAACGTGCAAGTGCGACAGAGAGCGAAAACTTCGTTTGCTGTTCGCGGTAGCGCCCCAGGCCTACTCCGAACTTCGTATCGTGCCATCCCTTTCACTCATATGGTGAACACGAGAGTGAAAGGGACGGCACGATATGTAGTTCGAAGTAGGCCCTCAGAACTCACCAGTGTTCGTGAGATGAAAGTAATGTACTTACATAATGTCTTATGGGGATGCCACGATTCGGTCAGCCACGCCCCCCGTGAAAGAGACACGATTATGTCTCTCGCGCACGACAAAACGGGATGCAACACTCTTCGGAAATGGCTTTTTTAGACAAATCTCGATTAATATCTGACTGTGTGCAGTTTTATTAAATTTCCTCGTGACAAAGTTTATATCAAGTAAAATACCATAATTTTTACCTGTGTTGTTTAGCGTTGTTTTAGTAGGCTGCGTAAAAAAACTAACATAAAGACTCAACTTTGGGTCTTTTTTCTATCGAGAAAATTTTAAGTAATCATGTTTCGGTTATTGTCTGAAACACAGACATATAGTCAAGAATCATATATCTGAAAATCAATCCTTATTGTTTCCTCGTCTAGGCAGAGCAGCGTTTCGAATAACGCGATATTTCTCGTTGCACGGCCTTAATGCTTAACACTTACCATGCAAATGACACCTATTGATCACTTCTGTCATGGCATTAAGATTGAAATTGCCATGTACTGGGTCAGAGTCGAGCACAGGGTTCAAAACCACCTACCGGAGGTTTCATCTGGATTTTCCCCAGGCGACTCTCCAAGTCTCCAACCGCGCACCCCTATCGCTTTATTAGGCCTATAAAGCCACAGTCAGGTTCAAAATAAGGTTTATGATCTTCTTTGATAACTGCTGCTATGATCTTAGTAGGTATAATAAGAACACGCATGCGTACACGACTAAAATATGCGAAATTCCTGCGGATCATTGTACCCACGTTTGGCTTATACGTTTGATGACCTATTTGCGAGAGATTATCCACATGAACATTGCAGCTACCGTATGCATTTCGATGGTATATTTTAGAAATAGGATGCAGAAGACTATATCTGACTGTGGTACTCTGCAGTCATAAAGATAGACTCAATATTAGAGATGGGTAAACCCGGTCTTGAAGATTTTAACGATTCGAATCCGTAAGTGATGCCGATTCCTTATCGACTTTTTTCAAATTTTATCGAATCCGAGGAGGCCCGGGCCGGGTTGGAGAGTAGCCTGAGGAAAATCCAGGTACAACCTCCGACACGACCACCCGTGTGGTTCCCGACTACCGGTTTAAACACTGGAATTCTCTAAGAGCTCCAGGCCAAAGCCGCTCAGAAGGCCTACCGCTAACCGAAAACGAAGTTTTCCCTATCTGTCGCACTTGCACATTCGTACGTAAGTGAGACAAAGATGGAAAACTTCGTTTGCGGTTCGCGGTAGGCCCCCCGGCTTTACGGCCCAGCACACACTGGAGCATTGTGTCCGCTGGGCCGTGGAGCGCCGCACATTAGCAATGGCTCTGCAGATGGTTGATCTCTCGCTGTCTAGCGTTGTAGCGGCCATGCTACGCAGCGAGAGATCTTGGGAGGCGATGGCCTCCTTCTGTGAAACAGTCATCTCGCAGAAGGAGGCCGCGGAGAGGGAGCGCGAGGATAGGGTGGACGCGCTCCCGCTCCGGCGCAGACGAAGGGGTAGAAGGCGCGCGCGGTTTGCAGCCGCTGGTCGCGTGTTCCCCCAGTAGGGCCTGTGGGCTGGGGACCCAAATGGCACCGCCCTATACGACTGAGGGAAGGTCAAGCGTCCTAGGCCTTCCTCTCCCTTGGTGAGGGTATCCTGGCCCTTGTGAGCCGGGACCGCCGGGAGGCGTCGCGGTTGAAATGCTCGCGACCCCGTGGCGCCCCCTTTAACGGCAGAGCGGGTGACGCCGGTGTGTTTTTAGTGGGTATGCTCCTCCCCTCCCTCTGGCTAGCAGAGGGGGTTACGGGAGGAGAGAGTCCCACATAACCCCCATAAGTCCCTCCCCGGGCCGGGGGTATGCGTAACGCATTTTCACACCGTCAAAAAAAAAAGGCCCTCCGGCTTCAACCAAATCTGAGGTGTGAATGGAATCGAACTACTGGGAGTTTTGTTGCTGGTTAACTAAAGCTAGCCTAGCTGAGAAGAGTCCAGCAAGAAACTCAGCCAAGCCCGACCTGAGTGTGACTTTACCCGATTTGCGGCGGTACCGGGACGAATATGAACTATATGTGTCTATACACAGTTCTTGACACAGTCATCTTCTTTGGCGAAGTCATCATGACTGTGGACCGTGGTTGGTGATTGCCTGTGTACTTGAAAGAATCTTCTCTTTTCCGTTCATAAAACTAGTGCCTACTACTAATCTTGGGTCTAGGTGTCAAAGTGGACCCCGCTGACTCCTTATGGCGTGCTACAGGGTGATGATAAACGTAAACAATTTGGTATTGAAACCAAACTATTATTACTATTGTCAGATGTATATGGAGATAAACAATTGAATATTTCGGTCGTCTAGCTTATCCCTATACAACAACGCTAATCGCAAATCCCATAGAAATAATCACAGTCAAATGCCTTTAAATTCATTCACATTCACGGCAATTTCAACCATACCGCGTTGTCCATAAGGTCTACAACAAAAATAACATCAGTATCTCTTAAACTTCTTTAGATTTAAAAGCCACATGATATACACTGCACTCCGAACGTGCGCGTATTCAATAAATGGTCACCTAACTTTCGCTAGCCCGTACCAGCTTATCGTTTTCCGATCCAAAATCAGGCTTTAATACCAAGCAGTAAGGCTGAATTTTCAATACAATGCCATGTAATATAAGAGCTATCGAAAATTAATGCTTCTAATGTTCTCAGATTGGCGGCTGCGCTTTGCGTACGTAATCTGATGCAACGCGATTGTTCCATTATGCAGTGTTGCCATCATTGCCAGTTGCCATTGTACCTATGGCCTGATTCAACTAGTTTCCTTGACATGTTTGCTATAAATAAGTCTATCTGGAGTAATTCCTGGACATGTTTTCGTTTGCGAATTCAAGTCTGTCGATCCCTTCTGTGGCTATGGTTGTGTGTTGTGTCGAATCTAGGGGTTAAGCTATGATAATTCAAAGATGACAGAGACTTCGTTCGTGTCGGAGTGACACATGTAGTCCCTATTCGTCCCGGTACCGCCGCATATCGGGTAGAGTCAGTCCGACCGTAGTCCGTATGTACACTCCCAGCTTTCGTACGGGATTATACTTTGAGGCAACTCTACAGATTATGAGCGCCTACTAAAGATGCAGAAACGTGCAATCAGAGTACTTGCATATGCAAAGTACAGAGACTCGTGTAGGGAACATTTAAAAAAATAAAATTTAACATCTGTTTCAACTTACATACTGGAAGTCTTGATGTATGTAAAACGAAACCCAAATGATTCAACGGAGAGGTGAAAATAGTTCAAGACCAATGCGAAATGTTCATGACATAAAAATAACCTCGTCTAGACTTAAAATCGGAAGAATACTTCCAAAGGTAATTGGACAAAGATTATTTAACTGGCTTCCTACAAACCTTAAAACAATAACTAACGACATCTCTTTTCGCTATCATTTAAAACGACTACTGCTTGAAAAAACACTGTATAACTTAGAAGACATACTCTAGAAAATAACTAATTTCTAGCTGGATTACCAAAAGTATCGACTTAGCTTGTATGTACGACTTAGCGTTATTAGCTATAACTGTTTTATTTTATTTTATAATTTGCTATTTTATTCCAAAGAACACACTATTGTTCCGACATGATTTATTATTACCAATTTTAATTTACTAAGCAACAATGTACACAATTGACGAATCATCATTTTGGACATTTAATCTTGTGGTATATGAATTTTACAATGATTTAATTTTAAAATTATGATAATAAACGAATCTGAATCTGAATCTGACCCAGGTCGGGCCTAGTTTCTTACTATGCTCTTCTCAGCTAGGCAATGTTTAGTGAACCAGTAGCTCGATTCTACTCACACCTCAGATTCGGTTGAAACCGACCAATCTGACTGCAGCGTAAACTCTTAGAGTATTCCAGTGTTCAAAACCACCCGCGTGGTCGTGGCGGAGGTTTTCCCCTGGATTTTCCTCTCCAACCACGCACTCCTATCTCTATTGGGCCTGGCATATAAAGCCACAGTAAGGTAATAAAAAATCAGAGATGAGTCAAATATCGTGTTTAGAATAGACTAACTTATTTAAACCAAGTGAAGGAGTTGAGGCCGAGTCGTATGGGGAAGTCAAGGGACTGGCAATGAACAGAGAGTGGATGTTACTCCACCGACAAGGAAAATAGATTTTCCGAACTGATTGGGAAAGCAGTGGTGAAAAACAGCGCCTACTTAGTCGGTTGCATCAACATACGATCACAGGCCGGTCATCGTCAAATATGGCGCCGGCAGCTGTCATCCCATAGAAACTTGTCAAACTTTCCATACAATCAGATTTTAACAAACACCGCTTACGATTACAGACGGTTTGGTGCAACCCACCCTTAGTGATCACAACTATTATGCCGTTTGCTTGTTACAGTTGAGTTTATTTAGTACTTTGTAATAAGATCCAAAAATGCGTACCTATTAGTGAACGTGTACATTGGAGAATCTCATTAAATAGAGGGAAAGCACAAATTATTCTTTACCTACAACATTTTACAGTTTAATAATTCATTCAATTATAACCAGGGTACTTACCCACGGGATTCAGACCATTATGTTGAATAGTTTTTTCGAAAAAATTAAATACGTTTTCGTACGAGGTTACTTAAGCTCACGCTGTATATCTCATTCATAGCCACTCTCACGCTCAGGCGCGGATACAGGGGGGGGGGGGGCAACAGGGGCAATTGCCCCCCTCTGAAGCCTGTGTCAGGGGAGGGCAATTGCCTATGTCCTGATGTAGGAAATATGTTCTGACAATAAAAACAGTTATCAGTTTCATTTTCGGAAACTTCGAAAGTGCCCCCCCTGAACAAAATCGTGGATCCGCGCCTGCTCACGCTATCACTCACATATTATTCACTCTAGCGCTATCTGTGAGATCCTGTAATTGGCTCTGCTGTTAATACGCATGTTGTTACATTGTTTGTACTGCTGTTGGTCCTCCTAATATAAATAAATAAATAAATATTTCTTGTACCGGCAAAATGACCGACAATATCCTGAAAATGGGAATTTGTTACCTGTTTTGATTGAAATTTGGTAGCCTTTTTGTTATACAGAACAACAAATACTTAGACCTTATATCCCTTTGCATACGACTCACTTTCCCATTGCGATAAACTTGACAATTATCAGTCACTCATTCAAGGTGTTAGGAACCACTGTTGCGCTTGAATTACTATAATATATTGAATAACTATTGCCAACTTCCCAAAATAGACTAATGCTGTAATGGCGAGGGATTTCTGAGAAGGCACATCGCTATTTCTTCAACCAAATTGCATTCAAACCTGTTTATAGCCCGTTCTAATTTGAGTCTTACAACTTCTCAATTGAGTTTAAAATAGTACTTGTTACCCAATTATTTTCAGCTCTATTGATCTGAGATGTGTCGTGTAAGACAGGGATATATAAATAAACTGTTACCGAATGACAACATGATTAATCTTTATTCTTATCATTGATCGTCTCATCGCTAAAATCGAACGCTCCCTTTCAATTGTTTCCGGAAATTAGTATATTGTTTTCGTTAGAAGTAGTGCGTGTATTTTGATAACTGATTTTATGTATTTTGAAAAGTCGACCCTCCTGTGATCAATAGTTAACGGCTTATGTGCATGTTAGCTGTTTTATTACAGGGATTTATAGAAACGGAGACACTGTTTATGCGGGTTACTGGTCGAATCCAAAATTAAGCTTTGTAGCCCTTAACTTTTGGTGTGTCCACAGAAAAGACGCGAACCTAAAGCCGTGTATGACCCATTTACTTAAATATTAGAACTCACTTAACCCTGACGATGCTTATCACCTGATCCCACGTGGAGCTGAGAAACATCCTTTATTAGAAAGAGATTTCCCATATACCTATTACAATTCAGGTGCTTTCATCCCTGCAGCGTGTTTTTCCGTCTTAGCCCCCCCTAACTAATAATAGGTAACTATATTATCAAATTAATGGCACACGACCAAATAGACAAACACGAAATTTGGTCTGTCCAAAGGTAAAGTAATGTTTGTTTTATGTCAGCTATTAAATAAAACCTCCAACAAGTCGCCTTCAGAGGCGCTTATTTTTTAGTGAGAGCTTTTGCCCAGGCACCTATGTTCTAACTAATTAGACCTAAGGGTTATACTTGCCAGTCATATCCGTCTGTGTTTACGTAGAATGCTTCAAAAACCGTAACAGTAGGCTCGATATTCCTTCCGGCCATTAAAATAAGCCAAATTATGATGCAAATGCACCGCGGCGTAGATCACAGCGTATTCGAACAAATGACGCGTGACAAATGTGTTCCTAATCAACGTCTAAAATTAGTGCAATGCCAACCTATTCATGAAAATGAACTCGCCACTAGGAACTAGTAGCTAGCTTAATCTGACCCCTGTATCCGTAACAACTCTGTAAGTCTAGAGGTCAGATGTGTCCGTACCGTCAGCAGTTTTGATGCGTTGTGATTTTGCCAGATAGCGTGTACTCGTGGCATAATATTTACACCACGTGCTTTCTCAGTACGGATTATTCCGTCCGTTTACGTCAGCATACAATTCTAAATGTTCGGAAATATAGTTTGTGACAATATTATACAGGGTGAAACAAAAATAGTGAGTATTCGTTTAATTAAGGGCATATTCGGTATCGTATTCTAATTAGGAAAAAGTAGAAGAATTTTTTTTTAATGCAATAAATATTTGTCCCTTGTATGGACAGTTGACTGACTTGGACGACTTGCACAAGCCTGTCCATCTTTTTTACGTAAAAAAAAAATTTCTTCTACTTTAAACCTTACAAGGCCTCTTAAAGAATACGTATAATATCAGCTATAATAGTCCCAGCAATATAAATAATAAAATCAGCTAAAGCCCGATCAGAAATATATGACCACCCGCCATATTGCGGAATTTGATTGTAACTAATTTCTTAAACTGGCAATAATTATAATGACACTTGTCAGTGTCACAGTTGCGGTTTATTTCAATAAGAGTAACGTGATGAAAATTAAATGATAATTGACAAAAGATGCTTAAAACCATTCATTGTCAAGATCAGAACCTTGTTAATAATGTATTTAATAAACTGCCGAAAAAACACGCTCGTGAAATGAAAAAAAATCGCTGCAAAACATTTCAAAATTGACATCAGCCCCGCGAACGACATCCGAAATTTTCCCTCTCTGTCGCACTTGCAAGTTTGCACATAAGTGCGGCAGAGAGCGAAAACTTCGTTTGTGGTTCGCGGTAGCCCCTCAGAGCTGACAGGAAAACAAAGTCAAAATGTCTTATAAATCAGAATAGGGATGTTCACACCAAATAAGAAAATCAATAAGTTATAATTTTCTCGAAAAAGTATCAAATTCTTAATCAAATGGCGAAAAAAGCAACACAAAATAATAAATAATTACAGAATTTTATAAGTCTTCAAAGTTTTAAGAGGGGGCACACTCTGTCCCTTTTCCGCAAAACGTACCTTTGTATTGGAACGATCATTTACTATGACGTTCGTCGTCAATGACGTCACTGATCTGTCGCGCTTTCTCTCTCTAACCAGCAACATTAAAACGGTTGTAGCTTTGTTAGTTTTTGAGATAATTAAATCGGATTTTCACCATTTGGCATATTTTTTTGTGCAGCAGTTAGTCTTATGCAGTAGTCAAATTGAGATCCCTATAATAGCGGCCTCTTGACAAGGGTTATATATTTCTAGTCGGGCTCAATATAAGTCTTGGCTTTTGTTTTAGGGACAACCTATACGTACTAGAAACATTAGCTCAAATTCGAAACAATACACTATAGTGTTATAAAGCCACAGATACCAGGGCAATGGGCATGCCTCCGTAATCTCGCAAGCTGGCTTGCATTATGCAGCGAAGATGCACATGCATTCCATACAACCGTTTACAGTTCGGTTTTAATCTGGCCCAGGCCACAGTACGCAGTTTGATGCAGTAAGGCAGGGTTTTATAAAGATCTGTTATACCTAATGTCAGATCAAATTTCAGTAAGTCAGTACATTTTTTGACATAACAAACCGACATGAGGTCTAACGGATCTTTATAAAACCGAGCCTAAGTCGACTAGGATGTTTACTTACGAATTTTGTCTTTTCTTTATCTACGATTGTGGCAAACAGGCGGTCTGCCTCCTGGCAAGCAGACACCATAGCTTGTGGACGTTAGCTAGATTTTTATTATCATACATAGTTTTCGAGTTAGGCGGCATTATGCAAACAAAACGAGGTTAGGGACAACCCACCTGGATGAGAATTTGGTGCTTTATATATTTTTTAAATTATTAAATACATTAATATTTAAGTTTTAGCTATTGCCCGAGATAGTTAACTGGGATGTATTTCCGAAAAAAATGTTTAATTACTATTTAAACTTTCTGCACCTGCGTTCTCAGTCTTGCTAACAATATTTACTGCTTGGGAAATTGAACCTGGAGTCAATTAACACTCCTTGACAGTATTGAATATTTATTTAGGAATCATGGAAGGTGATAATGTTAATTTTAATATTGTTAACTTAATTTGATTGTTTTACTTTCATGTTTTGGTAATATGCTGCAAATGTAAGTTGGTTGAAAATAAATAAATAAATAAGCACATTTTAGGCAGCTGTGGCGATCTTATTCACCACCTGGATATTATATAACATCACATACATAGGTACAGAGCAAGTAGTGCTGTTATTGAAATATAACAAACGGGTCACTCACGTCTTTAACATACATGACATAATGACACCCGGTTTATTTTAAGTTTTTGATACTGAGCGGTACGTATCTATGCTTACCAGTGCCTTTACCATGAGTTTACACGACCGTACTCGCTAGCAACTGCGTAAAAAATTGTATGGGAAAAAGTACAGCGCCTCTGGCGGTTACGCGATAGAACTAAGAATCGTCATACTAAATCGTTTACGCAGTCGCTAGCGAGTACGGTCATGCAAACTTATGGTAAAGGCACAGCACAGCTCAGTTTTAGAATATTAGTATTGACTTAAGTTACTGTTGCAGTATGTATATTATACTCTGTGTTCGGTCGTTGGGTTACGCTTCTAATGCACTTTTTAACGCATAGTAACTTGTACAAGTGTAGATATACGAATATGAATCTTCTCGCTTGTTAATAAAGCAGGCAAAGTATGTTAATATATGTATGTCCCTGATATATTTAATACCGCTGCTGACAAGTTTAATGTCTCGAATAAGGAGGATGATACCTTTGGCATAGTTTAGTGATTAGGTTACAAAAAGGAATAGAGTTACTAATGTATTTTTTTTTATTTTTCGATGTTATTGCATTTCTTTGATGTTTTAATTTTATGCACTTTTACGGGTTACATTATGCAACATTGAATAATTTAATTTTTTTTTGCTGTAAGGTAAATGTTCCAGTACACCAACATTTTATTTATTTATTTATTTATTTATTCGGAGAACCGACAGCTGCTATCAATACATTAATTTTTGACATACGATACAAAAAGCCAATTACATGTTCAGACCAGTAACAACACAATAGCAAAGAGCAAATGGTGATTAGCACTCTATACACTGCATCACAGAAGCCAAAAAAAACAGAGATAAAAAAAAACAGTTTAATATGAATAGTAAATTACACTCCGTCTAAAACACGCTTATTCAAAGAAATTCTCCGTCAGTTTGGATGCTGCTATTAAAGATATCAACTGCTTATATTTTGCATTTTTAATCTTAATTCAGAGATTCTTAGAAGATGATTTCCGCGATAAAAAACTCTTACGCCCTTTCTAGGATCTCAAATCATTTCCATATCAATAGGTTCATCGGTTTAAGCATGCTGAAGAGGTAACAGACAGACTGACAGAGTACGCGTATATATAGATTTATTGATTGGTAACTAAATCCTGTGCCTTTACCATGAGTTTGCATGACCGTACTCGCTAGCGACTGCGTAAACGATTGCATGCCGATTCTTAGTTCTATTGCGCAACCGCCAGAGGCGCTGTGCTTTTGCCCATACACATTTTTGGAAGCTGTTAAAACGAAATCTTAGTAAAACAGAGCATTTCATTTATTTTTTACCATTAAGAGGCCTTATAAGTTTTTAAATGCTTTGATTTCAAATTATGACGAAAGTATTGATAATACCAGTAAAGTTATTAAAAGATACGACCATTTTATTAAAGTTTTAGATAGTAACATAGCCATTTTTTGATTGTATTGTGTGTAGTAGAACTGAAGCGGAAAAAACAAGTTTTTAGCTTGAAAATGGTAGATTTGGAGTGATGTTTGAAACGATATTTCTTAATGAAAAATCCAAAAAATACATTTAAAGTTTATGACATTAGGTCGCCATAGTCCTTTTCTAGATAGTAACGTTGAGAAATTGTCAAGATATGTGTCAATTCAAACTGAAAATGGCATAAATAGATGAGCGTTTTTTAACTGATAAGGACCCTTAAGTAGGAATTGGATTGGCTGTCACTTATGGCATTTCTTAGCGATTTGCGCACACGCCGATACACGAACATGTGACCTGAATACACGATACAATTAGACATGTAGTACCTACGTGGAAACGTTAATCGCGCAGTCATACTAGTTTGCTAACGGGGCTTGCGCGGAACCTGTCTCCACCAACTATCTACTATAACTTGAGCCCCAGATCCTTAGTGATTGTACGTGATCGAGGGTCACTACATTGGTTGGATGTGTACGTTGTGAATGCGCTTGCGCCGCCGGGGTCAGGGTGCATTCGATTCCCATGCGCTCAGTTACATTGGCTAGGTTAAACAACAAACATTGTAAGTAACATGTGAATCTGTTATTCGCGAATAACATTTATGGGTTTCTATTTATGGGTCATTCTACTTTTTCATGACCAGTTTGCGATTACCAAAAAAAATCTATGATATGTATTGAATTAGTGTACAAAACTAGGATTTCGAAATAGTACCTGAACCTAATAAAAGGAATATACAGGTAAAAATACTTAAATATTAATATATTGCTGTAAAAGGTGGGTAACACAGTGGTAAAAATCATTTTTTCATACAAATGGTGGGACATCTAAGGACCACTGAATTACTCGATTTATGGATATTAGCTGTGATTCGTTAATTACCAAAACTATCGGAAGTGATACTGCAATTAAACCTCTTTCTAAATAACAATACAAAAATATGAAGTGAGGTCCACGTATTCCATAATATGCATTTAAAAAAAAGTATCTGAAAATTATGTACATGAAAAAGTAGAATGGCCCATCATGACGGTTGGTAACGAGTTTTTAAATTTGCTGGATGGTAAGCAGATTTGGCGTTTACATACTTACGAATACATGGGACTCAAGTGCGTGATTGGATTTTTATTCATGTTTAGAATTTTTTCAAAATGGCGGATGAAAACGTAAAAAAACCGGCCAAGTGCGAGTCGCACTCGCGCACGAAGAGTTCCGTACCATTATTTATTTAACCTTTATTGCACAAAAATAAAGCTTATCGTACAAAAGGAGGACTTAATGCCATAAGCATTCTCTACTAGTCAACCTTAGGACAAATCAGACAAATTGTGGATTATCTATAAAATCTGCAAAAAAATAACGTTTGTTGTATGGGAGCCCCCTTAAATATTTATTTTATTCTGTTTTTTAATAATTATTGTTATAACGGCTACGGAAATACATTATCTGTAAAAATTGCAACTGTCTTACTATCACGGTTCATGAGACACAGCCGGTGACAGACGGACTGACAGGGAAGTCTTAGTAACAGGGTCCGGTTTTACCCTTTGGGTACGGAACGGAGATACAGTCTGGTGACAGACGGACAGGGAACAGACAGACAGACCGACAGCGGAGTCTTAGTAATATGGTCCCGTTTGATCCTTTGGATACGGAACCCTAAAAACTAGATCGAATAAATCCCAAAGGACAAAGTTACCATCCAGGGCCAAAGTAACCCGCCTATACGTATGCAAAAGGCGAACGTAGCGCTATAAGGCATTCTCTACCAGTCAACCTTCAGATAAAACAGTGAACATAGTGATGGGCCGTTCTCGAGAAGTTTCCGAAACGAGAGAATGTCGAGAGAAGCTTCTCGGCAAAGTTCTCTTGAAAAAAAATTTTCGAGAAAGTACTTTAAATATGCACATATTTAGAATTTTTATTTTTTATATTTCGTGATATTCGTATCGTATGTGCATTCGCAAGACATTTAAGCCTATCTGAGTGTTTTAAGGGATAAATTCTCATCGTTCTCGAGAAATTTCCGGGAAAGTTCTCGAGAATGTTCTCCAGAGAACTTTTCGCGATAAATTCAGCAACTGAACAATCTGTACCTAGTTATCCTTCATGTGATTTAGAAGTCAGACGCTGCGTAATCCTGTGAAAAATGCTAATAGAATCCCCAGTCATTCATTACAATCTGTTTCGCGTCTATCAAAAGTATTTTAATATTGATTTATTAATACGAATAGCGAGTACTTTTACGTAAGACTAGTAGGTATTCGTCGGCTCATTCCACTCGAGCTTCATACCTAGATTTAGACTTGATTAGAATCGCCAATTCTAGACATACTTGCCAGTTGGTATCTATTTACTAAAGTAATGAATTGTCATTTGTTTTATCATAAGAGCCTACTGTAATACCTATTTAAACTCTTTATGCGATTTTAATTTAATCAATCTAAAGCGAAACGGAATTGAAATTAAAGTCTAGTTTGTATCTAGTTATTCAATTGTTTATTGTTGTAAACGATTTTTTTTTTATTGTTGAGATATGGGAATGCTGAGTATGTACCTCAATTTTTGGACTAAGTTGATTCATGATACAATAATATACTGCGCCAGGTATGGCAATCCGGTACATCGGTTAGTAGTGTCGTTGACACGAGCTACGGCATCATCAGCTATCATAGACATAGACATAGAAATATTTTATTTAACATCACAAGCAAACAAACACAAAACATAAAATAAATGCTACGTCATACAAAGAAGTGAAGGACAAAGCTGAATGTAGAATAAGCTGGCAATTACTCCACCGACAAGAGCCAAGCTCTTAAATATTATGATGATGAACATCACAAGGCATGACTTAACAGTAGCAGTTACATGTACAAATATCTTAAAATTAAACTTAACATGTTAACTTAAAATAATCATACGGACATAATTATGTGATGTTAAAAAGGGGCTTGCCTCAGCATAATGTTGCAGCAAGTTCACTACAACGCTGGTTTTCAGGCAGACCCTGGTAACTACAATAAAAATTGACCATTGCTCGCTGTTGTTCGGAAACGAAGTGTCTCATCTCATTTATGAATGAATAGTGTAAATATGTGCGCGCGGGAACGTGTGTGTATTTGTATGTATGTGTGTGGGTGTGTGCGCGTGTGTCTCTCTGTGTGTGTGTTTAACTTGCAATACAAGAAGAAGTATTGTTTTATTTGACCTGCGAATATATATAAGCATGTGTATGTATTAAAATATATATTCAGCCTAATTAAAGCTAGTGCCACTAATAATCAGCTTATCGATGGTATGCAGACTTGTGTGTCGTTGACAGTGACGGCACTGGTGTCACGATCCGGATTGTCAGACCTTGTTTTTTTAGTAGACTCATTAAGTATTTCGGCAAGGTGACACACAAAATATTGAAATAGTTATACTCAAGCTTCGCATTATTGCGTAGCAATAACATTAATAGTACTTTAATCTAAAAAACGAAGTCTAAAGAAGAGAGACGTTACCTAGACTTAGAAATACCGGATACGATACAAAGGTTCTACGTCACTACTACTACTAGTAACTAGTTATTGTTGGTATCATTAAAATACAAACAAACAACCTCTCACCCTAAACGCATATACCTTCTCCGTTCCGTCGTGGTTAAAAATACTTAAATACAAACACATTGAGTGACTGACACACATGAAGCTGACATAACAAACATTTTTAAACAATCATTACCAATGTTAAAAATGTGCGATTTTTTTCATTTAGCGTGAGTTTGCTTTCCCAAACGATGGGACTTAATTTTTAGGACGATAATAAAACATCGTACAGTACCTCCAGTATAAGTTAATTTTGAAACAAAACACGAGCGAACGCGTTTGTTCTCAAAATGTATGGCAATAACTAATTACCACCGAATGCCACCAGAGGCGCTGTTCGCGTTGCCATACAGATTGAGACTAAACGCAAACGCGTTCGTTTATGTTTTGATTCGTGTAAGATAGTAAAAGTACAGTGCCTTTAGCATGAGTTTACAGTGCCTTTACCATGAGCTTACATGAGCTTACTATGCCTATATCATGAGTTTACATGACCGTACTCGCTAGCGACTGCGTAAAAATTTGTATTGGCAAAAGTACAGCGCCTCTGGCGGTTACGCAGTAGAACTAAGAATCGGCATACTAAATCGTTTACGCAGTCGGTAATGAGTACGGTCGTGTAAACTCATGGTAAAGGCACTCAACCCAATGTGAGATAGGTTAGGGTTTCGGAAAATAATCTTAAGAGAAATTGAACTTATAGGTGACATAAGTATGTCTCATCCGCGAAAATGTCTTAACCCAAACATTAGTATACGTATTAAAAAAATAATCATAATTATGATACGACCTTGCATATACAAATTGCAATCATTAAACCGAATCCATTCTTTCAGTCGACCCAGAAAGATCAGACGAAGATCATAAATTATAAAGCACTGCAGTTTACTGCAAGGCCGGCGATTATTGCATATGGCTGAATGAAAACATTTTAGTCTGTGACGTGGTCCAGTCGCAACATCATTTTAATCGTCTAAATAATCATGCCAGAATTATGTTTTTGTAATGTTTACCTATTCAAGTAATACAGGGTTATAGGGTTACTATATATGAGGTTCCCAACGTTTTAATCTATGCGCTTCACCTAACGTCAAGCCAAAATTCGTCGCCCCCTTAGGAGCTGAAATTGAGAGTTTATATAAGAAAATTAAATAATCGATGGAAATAAAAATGAGCAGTTAACTTAAACCGTTTCTATTCTATTATTTTACTAGTGACCCGCCCCGGCTTCGCACGGGTGCACTATTTAATGGATGTTATTATTTTGACGACCGGTTTAGCCTAGTGGGTAGTGCACCTGCCTGTGAAGCTGACGGTCCTGGGTCGAATCCCGGTCAGGGCAAATATTTGTGTGATGAGCATGAATATTTGTTTCCGAGTCTTGGATGTTTTCTATGTATTTAAGTATTTATATCTATTAAATATATCGTCGTCTAGTACCCATAACACAAGCCTTCTTGAGCTTACTGTGGGGCTAGTTCGATTTGTGTAAGATTGCCCTCTAATATTTATTTATTTATTTATATAAACCTTCGTCTTCAATCACTCTATCTATTAAAAAAAACCGCATCAAAATCCGTTGCGTAGTTTTAAAGATTTAAGCATACATAGAGATATAGGGACAGAGAAAGCGACTTTGTTTTATACTATGTAGTGATAATCATATATAGGTACTCGTAGCGTGGACAAGGGATAGAACACAAATTAACTAATAGAGATTTGTATATATTTTTTAATAAGGTGAAATCTGGAGCCGCTCGCTGGAATCGCTCGACGCCCCCAAGGGAGGCGCGCCCCACTGGTTAGGAAACCCTGCTATATATTCATGTATTAGGTCAACCGGGACAAATGCGTCAATGGGTTAGCTGAGTTTCTTGCTGGACTCTTCTCAGCTAGGCTAGATTTAGTGAACCAGCGACAAAACTCCCAGTAGCTCGATTCCACTCACACCTCAGATTCGGTTGAAACCGCTCAACCAATCTCACTGGAGCGCAAACTCTTAGAGTATTCCAGTGTTCCAAACCACACGCGTGGTCGTGCCGGAGGTTTTCCTCTGGATTTTCCCCTGGCTACTCTCCAACCGCGCACTCCTATCGCTTTATTGGGCCCGGCTTATAAAGCCACAGTCAGGTTCAAAAAAAAAGCGTCAATGGGTGAAATGCATCTGTTGAAGATTTAACACAAACGCAGAGTGTGCTTTAGAACTATTTTAGCCCTTGGAAACTGTAGTTCCAAACGTTTCAAATACGGGGCTAAAATAGTTCTAAAGTACTGTTGTGTTAATATTTCAATAGATGCATTTTACCCACTAACGCCATTGGCCCGGGTGACCTTACTCTGTTTTTTTAAGTATATGAAATAGGTACTATATGCTATACAAGTTCTATGCAAGAAACAAATGAACAAACAGAGTATATGTTTAAGGCAGACGTCAATCCTACTAGCCTTATTCGTTATTTTACCATCTGAATAGCCTTTTTCCTGGCAATAGTTTCATACTTGTGTCAGGCAGTCATTCTTACTTATAACATCTTAATATGAACGGATCGGTTTAAGTTTACTTGCCATCCAAACTACCGGACTTGACATATATGTGTGCGATCACAAAACTATATGTAGTATATACATATAAACAAATTGAAACAAGTGTATTCGCACGGGGTCACACCATTTATGGTGTTTGAATAGCCCCACATTAATCGGAAAAAATATATTTTTACCAAGATGCCAATAGCGGGTGGCTCCATTAAAAGCCGTGTTCTACTACTTAGTTTACTAATAGTAGTTAACACATTACCAAAACTGGGTTCACATTTATTTTCTTTTCATATCAAGGTTGTCCATATTGCTTCGTAAAATCACTTGTTAACTTAGAATATTTGCTTTAGAGTCACCACAACCTTGTTTTTATAAAGTAGTTCTGCGTAAATGGCACTGCGCCAAACCTTAGTTTAAGTTTAAACGCATAAGAATGCGTTTCTCACCTTTTCGCTATATCAAATTTGTATGTAAAGTTCAAATTTTGTTATCTATTCTACATTCACTTACCTGTATTCGCTTAACCGTTAACTTAAACCCATAGATATTATTGTATAGTAATTCTGCATTAAGGTATTGTACCAGCAACATACTTAGGTCTTAGGTTTAAAACCACCTTTTAGTTACAGGCGAAAAATAAAGCCTAAAATTGTTATAACTTAGTATTTATTACATAGAAATCGGATAATATTACAAAATTGGTTTGTTTAATATATATATAGTACATACTTTGTCATTTCATAAGTAATTCTGTATCGAAATAATATAATATAACACCTAGAAATAACTAGACTTAGTCAGTACTGGAATGTAAAATCTAGATCTAAAGTGAAAAAATCATGTAAAAAAGTTGAATTTTGGAAAATAAAAGATTGTCTACCATATGGTTAAGCTGGCTGCTATATAAATAAAATGGCGGATGTATGGCCGTTCTCATTCTACGCCAGAAACTCAAGCCAACAACATCTACCCATCTCGCTCAGCAACCAGCTTCACCATCAAGCCTTCTCTTTCACTCAAGACTGGCGTTTGATTTCTTCCAACCTACGGATCCACAACTGAAAAGTGAGTGCGACGGCATCGCGTGCGTCTCGCTCACTTCGCCTCTCCACTGCGACGCTGCGCGCCGTACAGCACCCGCACGCTCATAAGCGGATGCCGCGCATCGTTGTTCGGGAGTGGGCCTGCGCTAGGTCAAACCCCGAAGTTACACGTACAAGGCGATTCGGCGCAAACACGCTCATACAGAACCGCGCCGAACAGTATAGGTACAGTTTTTTTCTTTCCATGTTCATATCTAATTATTTATATACCTAGTTCACGATAGTGGTAAACTATGGTGGGGCATTGGAATGTTGGCATGTTACTTGCCTCTTTTAAATTCATCACTCGTTCATCTAGCTCGGAAAATAACCTATTAAAATATTTAACAAACTGTCCATAATGACCGCAGGTGCACTTTACACGTCATGGCATTCGTAATACACACGTTTTATAAAAATTATGTTGTAAATAAATCTGAATATTTTATAGTAAGCTTATGTACTGAAAAATCCTCTACTTTCTACTGAAAAATTCTCTGTATTCTGTAAGCGAATTTTTTGACATAACAGCATAAATATAATTTTAATCTTAATTCTGACTTTATTGCATTGTATTGAGTTGTATTTCATGACGATCCTCTCAGGTGAATTTTATCATACTCATTGTATTATTTAACTGCTATTTTATTCATTGATTTTTAATTTATTTTGTTTTATTTAATGTTATTGACGATCACAATAGAGATTCTTGTAAATTGACATGTAATTTATATTGTAATCATATATTGTGAATAAATGGATCTGAATCTGAATCTATCTTAAAGCCACTTAAAATATTAGATCAGATTCAATGAATGAATAACATTTTGATTTATCCCATTTTGTTTTTCATCATATATAGCTTGTTTTTTTAATATTATAAATTATGTAAACAAAGAATCAGTGGTCGTAAACAAACACACATTGAATTCGCATTATTCGCACGAAAACTCAGACTCAAACTCAAAATATTCTTTATTCAAATAGGCCTAGCAACAAGCACTTTTGAATCGTCAGTTATATATTACATAAATTGAATTTAATTATTCAGAGCAATTTATTGATGCATATGAAATTTTAAAAAGAGATGAAAGATTAGAATTGACATTTAGTGACTATGACAAATGACTTATTTAAACCTGAACCGACTACTTATGTACAATCTCTCAGACCCCTACCTAATCCCGAGATTTGGCGTAGGAACTAGTTTCACAAAAACGACTGCCATCTACTTATCTTACCTTCCAATCCAGAGGTAAAACTGGACCTTCTTGAGATTAGACCGTTTTTCTCCCGATGTTTTCCTTCACCGAAAAGCCACTGTTAATAGCTTTTTGAAGGTGATAGCGGATAGGTACAGTCGCCATCAGATATATCGGAGCGAACAAGGTGCTCACAAATATCTGAACACGACTCTATTGTGAAGGCGTTAAAGTGCATGTTCAGATAGTTTTGAGCACCCTGAAGAGTACAGATATATTTGATGACGACTGTACAACTGTCCCATCCTTTGTCACTGGGTGGCACGGATCAGGACACTTGTAAAATATATTAAATAGCCATGTTTTGTGTCACTAGTTCAAACGTGTTTTTCTTAATATTTAAGTACTAGCGACCCGCCCCGGCTTCGCACGGGTGCACTATTTAATGGATGTTATTATACATATAAAACTTCCTCTTCAATCACTCTATCTATTAAAAAAAACCGCATCAAAATCCGTTGGGTAGTTTTAAAGATTTAAGCATACATAGGGATATAGGGACAGAGAAAGCGACTTTGTTTTATACTATGTAGTGATGTAATAATTAAGTTCTTCCTAACATAGATAAGTCTTTTTACTCTGACTAAGCCGATGTGGATATCTATCTGAAATAAATTATTTTGAATTTGAAATACCAAATGATATTTATAGCAATCTGAAACAAGACAAGTGTGATGAGGGAAAGTGAGATGTTGTATTGCTTTTTTTCTACTTAGCTTAGTTTATATAAAAATAATATGTGCCCAGGTATTTATCTGTTGGTTGATTGTTGCTATGTATTCATGACACTTAATAATATCATTGTAGGTAATTATATTGTATTCTCTAACCAGGGATCGGATACCGGTATTTTCACCGGTTCATTATTTCCTTTTTAATGGGACAATAATACGACGTTGTTACCTAAATACATGATTCAGCCCTACTAAAGAGCAAAAAATAATCCAAAATATTGGACTAATTCAGGGTTTTTTAAAAATACCGGTATCGGCCCCTGTCTCTAACATGTAAAAGAGTCTTTATTCAGTTCGACTTGAGGTTTTTTTTGTCGCAGCTAACTATATTTCGAAGTTTAAAAACACCAAGTACCTTTTTGTATACCTAATTGTAAATTAGTCACTTAACAAAAGCTGTCAGATATAGCAAAACTCGTAAATAAGCAAATCCCAACAATATCTATTATTTCTCCCTGATTTTGAATATCATAGTGCTAGCTTCTGCAACAGACGCGTATTACGTTTTTTTTTTGAAGACTGGCTTTATAGGCCGGGCCCAATAAAGCGATAGGAGGGCGCGGTTGGAGAGTAGCCTGGGCTAATACCGTCAACTTCTTAATCATACTTGAAGACGCGGTCGCAACACTGCACGCACTGACAACTAAAATGGTCGCCGCTGAAGGCTGCTCGTGGCCACATTAGGCGTCGTTAGGGTTCAAAAGGTTAGCATGCCTTGCGGCCTAGGGGTCCGCCAAAGGGATATACGCTGGATCACGATCTGGGACCTTTGAAATCGCGCAGGTATTTTAGGTTATCTTTGCATTCTTACGTGCAGTATCAGTATATAAGTCAGTGTCAATTGGCAGTTGAGTCAGGGCCGAATCTTTACTGAGTCCCTATAGTTGTTTTTTTTATAACGCCGGTGGCAAATAAGCTTACGGTACCTGATGTTACGCGGCCACCGCATCCTATAGACGCCCGCAACTCCAAAGGAATCACGTACGCGTTGCCGATCCTTTATAAAATTTGAGGATGCACTGTGTTGACAGCAGAAGGAACACATTTAGGTCCCTCGCTCTCAACACAGTACATACCCGGGAGCTCTGGCAACCTTGCTCACCTCAAGTATGCAGTGTGGTGTTCCTCCACACTACATACTTGTGTTGTGTGTTATTGTTTGAACAGTAGAATACATAAACCTACCAAGTTTTCCGATAGTGGCTAATAATATGTACATGTAAATTACTCTCGTTGATTTAATAAATTAAAAAAATATATATATCTTCTTGAACAAATCACTTTGATGCTACTCGGCAAATGATTTCAAGTATACCTAAATTACCTAGGTTCAGTGCGTTTACCATGAGTTTACATGACCGTACTCGCTAGCGACTGCGTAAAAATTTGTATGGCCAAAAGTACAGCGCCTCTGGCGGTTACGCAATAGAACTAAGAATCGGCATACTAAATCGTTTACGCAGTCGCTAGCGAGTACGGTCATGCAAACTCATGGTGAAGGCACAGTTCTAGCGGGACGACGCGCGCCGCAACGTCATTACGAATTTACCTTGACAGTGACGGGCGTTTGCACACGTGTGGCCACGAAAAATGCTTTTGCTGTTTTTTTAACCTGACTGTGGCTTATAGGCTGTGCCCAATAAGGCACTGTGCCTTTACCATGAGTTTACATGACCGCATTCGCTAGCGACTGCGTAAAATAATGTATCGGAAAATGTACAGCTCCTCTGGCGGTTACGAAATAGCTTAGGTCGGCATACTAAATCGTTTACACAGTCGCTAGCGAGTACGGTCATGCAAACTTATACTTGATACTTGACGACCGGTTTAGCCTAGTGGGTAGTGCATCTGCCTGTGAAGTTGACGGTCCTGGGTTCGAATCCCGGTCAGGGCAAATATTTGTGTGATGAGCATGAATATTTGTTTCTGAGTCTTGGATGTTTTCTATGTATTTAAGTATTTGTATTTATTAAATATATCGTCGTCATAACACAAGCCTTCTTGAGCTTACTGTGGGGCTAGTTCGATTTGTGTAAGATTGTCCTCTAATATTTATTTATTTATTTATTTATGATAAAGGCACTGTTGCCACTGCCAGCGAGTAGCCAGTAATCTCATAGTAATTCTACTCGCTTGAGCGAGAAACAGGGTTGAATTACTATGAGAGTAGGTACTCGCTGCTCGCCGGCGATGAGACCAATGCCCAAAGCGATAGGAGTGCTTGGTTGGAGAGTGTCATGGTGAAAATCCAGGGGAAAACTCCGACAGGACTACGCGGGCGGTTTAAACACTGGATTACTAAGAGTTTGCGCTACAGTGACATTACTTGAGCGACTTCAACCAAGTATGAGGTTGCTGATAATAACTAGTGATTAGTTAATGAGCGAATGTTATGACACAAAAACTAACCCCCTTATTCATAAACGTCCATCAAGCCTATTTTAGTTAACTAGGTGCTAAAGTTTCTTTGTCCCTATCTGTCACCTTGTTAACATTTACGTTTGTGTAAAAGGGAGAAAAACATTTTAGTTAGCAGAGGTTTGTTAAGTTTTATGAATAGTGGGGTAAGTATATACATTTTACAAAAATCAAATCAGAACGTCATGTAAAAAAAATCATGTAACACAATGTAACGCGGCGAACATATTATAGCACCACGTCCGTAGTGAGTACCCACCGTTACCGTACACGTGACCCCTGGGTGGTGCTAAAAGTGCAACAAAACTGACAACCGTACTGTCTTCTCGAAGAATTCACGGTTCGAAATAATTGCAATACGAGAAAAAAAAATCATCAGGTCAATAAACTGTCGGCAACGCGCTTGCGATTCTTTGGGCCATTCGTCCATATTCGTGAAGATAAATCATCCAATCAACCAATTCATGAACCAAGTCAGGATAAATCATCTGTCCCTTTCTATCTAGTGGTAGGTATCATAAAGTGACAGATAAATAAATAAATAAATATTAGAGGACAATCTTACACAAATCGAACTAGCCCCACAGTAAGCTCAAGAAGGCTTGTGTTATGGGTACTAGACGACGATATATTTAATAGATATAAATACTTAAATACATAGAAAACATCCAAGACTCAGAAACAAATATTCATGCTCATCACACAAATATTTGCCCTGACCGGGATTCGAACCCAGATGCATTATCTTGTCGTTTGTCTTCGATAAACGTGACCACCATAGACCCCCTGCCAAACGCCTATAGGCTAGTGTCTGCTTACCATTAGGCAGTAAGCTTTCCACCGTCGTTGCATAAAAAACATTGAAAATCGCCGGTTTCGTGGCCTCGTGACAATGAGGTCACCCGTCCCCGGCCGTCTATAATTATTGACGGCTTTCGTTATTGGCGCACAGAATTATGTCCACAATATTTTATTATGGGATGTAATGTTTGTTTACGTCGGTGACGGCAGCTTGCCTGTTTACTAATTACATTGGTTGGATATTTAACGGTAGCTTTTCATCATCATCATCAGCCTTTGTCAGTCCACTGCTGGACATACGCTTCGCATGGCACGCCATTGAGCGCGGTCTTCAGCTCTTTTCCTCTGCCCACTGCCTTACGAATATCATAGATAGGGATGTATATCATGGATAGGGATGTTATATCATGGATAGGGATGTTATATCATGGATAGGGATGTCTGGCAGTGATAGCGTCCCGCACAAGTAATCTAACACAGAAATATTTTGTCCTTAATATTAAAAAATATGTATGTATGTTTATATTGTAGCATTTGAATTATGTAGTATTATGATACTGTTATTTTATATACATTGTACATTGTTTTGAAAAAATGACACCTCGCCGAGTTTCTTACGCCGGTTCTTCTCGAGGCAGAGGTTTATTTTATGAACCGGTGGTAGTTTTTTGACATTCATAAGTGCATGTAACATGCCTAAATTGAAAAATAATTAATTTCATTTCATTTCATTTCCGTTCATCGCCCCACCTAGTTAGAGCTCGCCCTACAGTCCGTTTGCCGACACACGATCTCCACTCAAGAAACAGTCTGCCCCAACGGCCATCAGTTCTGCGGTATATGTGACCTGCCCACTGCCACTTCATACTAATGAGGGCTATCGTTTTTGTGCTCACCAGTTGGCGCCACTGTCGAGTAAGACCCAGCTGTCGAAAATTATTATTGGTTATTATGGGCATGAGAACGAAGTTTACATTTAAATCATATTTAATACATTAAAACCGTACCGTAAAAATATCATACATCCCGCATTGTAGCAGAGTTCCGTTTCGTTCGGAAAAAAGGAGGAAATAAGTTTCCGATAGACAAAACTGTCTCAAAGCACTGAAAGTCATTGACCCATAACTCATATTTGCCATAATCAAGCTCAAGTATTGCAAAATAATCACCATATTGTTCCAATTAGATATTAAGTACTTAACCCGCGTAGCGCAACCACAAATAGCGACATTTGACATTTCGGAGACCTCACGCTACACTAGCGCCTCTAGCGGCGAATTCATAAGCCATAGCCCTCATTCGCTGAGTTATGTCGGTAACCTTAGTTCTCTGACGAATAACTTCGTTCCGGGTACGATAGCTCGTTGAGCGACCTTAAATGATGGACAAGACGCATAGTGAGTGGCGACAGTCCCGCTAGGCTAGGTTTAGTGAACCAGCGACAAAACTCCCAGTAGCTCGATTCCACTCACACCTCAGATTCGGTTGAAACCGCTCAACCAATCTCACTGCAGCGCAAACTCTTAGAGTATTCCAGTGTTCCAAACCACACGCGTGGTCGTGCCGGAGGTTTCCCCCTGGATTTTCCCCAGGCTACTCTCCAACCGCGCACTCCTATCGCTTTATTGGGCCCGGCCTATAAAGCCACAGTCAGGTTCAAAAAAAAAAGAGTGGCGACGTTTCGGCTCCGTATATCCTCAAAACGATTCATTGTCAGGAGCGGAACATATATTTCTGTTCGGGCTTTATATATATATAGAAGCTATATAGGTAATCTGTTTATTTTAACGTTCGACTAGTTTATAGATATTCGTTATCAGAAAAGTCTTGTAACATTAGTATCTGTCAAGAAACAGGCATTTAATTTACCCAAAGACATGTAATTTAATGACCAAACACAGCATGTGAATTATTCTGGCAATTAATTCAACAATAGGTACTAAATAGGTTTTAGGCTAGAGATTTGTCCAATATTAGATGACATTAAGCTAACAAAGTGGAAAAAACAAGTTTAAAAATCGGCCAAGTGCGAGTCGGATCACGCAGAATGAAGGGTACCAATACCTACTAGCCCAAATTTAAAACCACTATCCAATACATTGAATCTAAAATGGTTTTTGTCTTCATAGGGACTCACGGCACTTACGACATTTTATTTAGGCAATACAGTTTATCAGTGAAAACTCAAAAACCGTAAAACCTATCTTGTTCAAATCAAAAAACGTTGAAAGTATTTATTAATGCACATCGCCTCAATTTTTTTCAGAATTTTAAAAACTTCATAGGGGGGCCCTTATTATGACTGACGGCTAATATCTCACCAACGGTTGACTGTTTTTTTTTAGAAACATCCATATTATTTTTGAAGGCCTATCCGATCGAGTGGGGTATCGTTGTTTAGAGCTCGTTGAGTAAATAAAACAAAGGAATAAAGAGCTACCAAACTCAACTTTTTTGTTCCAATTTTTTTTAACATCCCAGTGACCTATGGAGTTGAAATTTGGTGACAATATTTATTATTACGTACATTTTCCCAACAAATAAATACTAATAAATTAGTATAAAAGATTTTTCCTTCGAAATTTCCTGTGAAAACTAACTTAATTTAGCTGTTGGCTCGGAACCCTAATTGTGCGAAGTCCGACTCGCACTTGGCTGGTTTTTAAGACATAAGATGATAAGGTTAATATGTGATAATCCACATCGAAAGGGACCTTATGGCAGCAGGCGCTTACGTTACACCTATACACTTTTGTATTGGAACAGCGCAATAAAGGCGTAAGTGCCGGCCGCCATTAAGGTCCCTTTCAATATGGATTATCACATATGTTGTTTCAGCCGCAGGATTGCACCTCAAAGTTCGAGCTTAGCGTTGCGGAGGCGGTGCGGGACGCGCGCCGAGCAGCCACCTTCTGTGCAGAAAACCACCACAAGTTCCTACTAGGACACATGGTCGTCTTCCGAATGCATCTCAACAAGGTACACTTGGTCACACCTCAGATTCGGTTGAAACCGCTCAACCAATCTCACTGGAGCGCAAACTCTTAGTATTCCAGTGATCCAAACCACGCGCGTGGTCGTGCCGGGGGTTTTCCCCTGGATTTTCGCCAGGCTACCTCTCCAACCGCGCACTCCTATCGCTTTATTGGGCCCGGCCTATAAAGCCACAGTCAGGTTCAAAAAAAAAAGGTACACACCCTAATTTTTGAATATTCAACCAATAATTACGTTAAACCATTCTTAGCGTACTAAAGTATTTAGGGTAAGGTATATTAATATAAATAAGTGAATATACCTACAGCAGAGATGGGCATTAAGCCATAAAAATGGTCTACTTACCATTTTTCGACTCTATTTTTTGTTCATTGTGGTTCAAAAGAGGTTGACAGATTTCTTGGCTAACTGTACATGTTTAATTAGTGGTGATCGACCAACGTTTTACTAATTTATTCATTGACTAGTTGCCAAAGATTAGCGGGAGTTACATGACAGCAGCAGGCATTAGTGACACACGCATTAAACACGTCCCTATATTAGCAGTTATTTGATTTGTTTGTTTGTTGCAGAGCGATGACTATATCAAGAAATGTGACAAGATTTATATGGAATGCGGATTGCCGTGTGAGGTAAGTTCGGATAACGTACGCTGAACGCTTGCAACTAGATTCCGGCGAATCTAATGAGAAATACGCCTTCATGCCAGTACCATAAAATAGACTATAATGCTGCAGGAAGACGCAGGTATGCGACGGAATCCGATGGAAATACTCAACTGCGTCCTGTACGTTGGGCCGTCATAGTCCACTCTGTGATTCTGCCATCAGATGCATTTTGTTATCCACATATTTTGCCTATCTCGCAGGGGACGTCTAGTATTAGTCCATCTCGCTCTTACGTGCTTGCTAGTGAGGGGCATACCCGACATAGCTGGGACAATCACTTGCAGTACCGTATTCGACATCATAAAAAAAAATTAATCGAATTCTAAGGCGGTTATCACACTGATGCCGTTTCGGCGTGGTATCCACGGACCTTACTTAAGTTAAATAAATAAATATAAGAGGACAATCTTACACAAATCGAACTAGCCCCACAGTAAGCTCAAGAAGGCTTGTGTTATGGGTACCAGACGACGATATATTAAATAGATATAAATACTTAAATACATAGAAAACATCCAAGACCCAGAAACAAATATTCATGCTCATCACACAAATATTTGCCCTGACCGGGATTCGAACCCAGGACCGTCAGCTTCATAGGCAGGTGCACTACCCACTAGGCTAAACCGGTCGTCAAACCTACCTAACCTACCTAAGTTACCTATTTTA
This sequence comes from Epiblema foenella, assembly GCA_963556455.1. Taxonomy (NCBI): domain Eukaryota; kingdom Metazoa; phylum Arthropoda; class Insecta; order Lepidoptera; family Tortricidae; genus Epiblema; species Epiblema foenella. The sequence goes on along the minus strand of OY747098.1, from coordinate 29,619,746 downwards.
CATCAATTCCAGACGTCGCCCCGCATTAAGCGCTGGCGCAGCCTCGCCCACCAGGAGATCAACCGCGTCCGCGACGATACCCTGCACTCCCGGCACGCGTACAAGGACCTTGTGGCGCACGCGACGCGCAAACTGAACCACGTGCGCAAGCACACGAAGGCAAGGGCCGATCGGGCTGTGGAGGAGCTAGACAGCTGCAGATTGTAGACAATGTCCTGTTTAAAGGACATGTAAAGTCACTGTCTTTATCGGCCTATAAAAAGGAAATGTCTTACTAAAAGGACTGAAGTCCACAATTCTTTACAGATTGTAAAACAGTGGACATTGTTATTCGAATTGGGTGTGTACTTATAAAATTGTTGTACATTTTGTGGTTTTGTCGTCTGTAAACCTATTTGGCCGTGATGTCGATAAGCTAAATCTCTGTTCATAAGATGGAAAAAATAGCTAAAATGAATGCACGTCGGATATCAGTTTCTTATGACGTGCACGAGACTGGATGCTTGTTTAGTCGAAAAAGAATCGGTTTAATGAAACTGCTTAATGATGACAACAATTAAATAAATGCAACTATACTGTAAACTGTGCAACTTTGTTCTAAACCAAACTATAAATTACTTAATTCAAAGTTTGCACAAGTTGATATCATTAATAATTTCAAGATTGCCACGAATATCATCATTATTTCCTGATCATAGTCACCTACTCAATGAAGGTGAAGAAATGTATTACATGAATGCAGTTATTTTTGAATGGACGATTATCTAAATGTGTCCTTCCTAAAGAACATAACATTACTGTATAGTATAAGTATTTGTACATTTTAACAAAGTGCCATCACCTTTTAGCAGTAAGCTCATTAGTATTGATTTTTGGTGCACGATTTTTATATAAAAAGTCCGTGCAAGATTTTGACTTGAGAATTAAAATTTTAAGGGAATTATCAAAACGAATGCCGTGTTCATATTTATGTGACGTGGTGTGTCGTGTCGTGACTCTCGTGACACGACAGAACGATTTTATTTAGTACGGTAAGATTGACAATCATTTGATCTTTGATGTGACGGCTCATTCTGTACCAGAGGGCTTACTCCGAACGTCGAAATCCGAACTTCGTATCGTGCCGTCCCTTTCAATCATATGGTGTATAACACGAGAGTGAAAGGGAAGAATCCCTCTAGAATCAGAGAGCATCGCGCCAGGGTATGAATACAACTTCAGAACTACACCAGCGAACCGAAAATGAAATCTGCCTGTCTGTCGCACTTGCATATATACAGGGTGTAACAAACCTAGTGAGGATCAGTTTATGGGCATATTCGGTATCGTGTTCTGATTAGGAAACTATAGAAATGTTTTTTGACGCGAAAAAAAATTTTTTTTTCTATGGGGCAGGTGGTCTGTTTCAGCCAACTGTCCATACAAAGGCCAAAAAATTATTGCGTCAAAAAAATTTATTAATTAAAACGGATCCTCACTAGTTTTGTTACACCCGGTATTAGAGTGACAATAGGAGGGAGAAGGGAGATACTGAGACTCGGTTCGGAAGGAAATGTTATGTAGATCTCTTAGACCGTTTTAATTCTTGAGCCAGTTGCATATACAGGGTGTCCCACGGCTATGCCACATGGAGGGAAAGTACCTTGAATATTGTAGATGGAACATTTTACTGAAAGAAGACATTATTTGAATTTAAAAAACATTGTAAATTGCATTCACAGATATTTAAATATTTTTATGGTTGAACCGTGAATCGAACCCGTTACACGTGATAAATTGATTAATTTTGTATTAAAAATGTTAAAATTCATGGTCTTCCTTTTATTTCTGATACTATGTTATTTATCAAAAAATAATCCATATGATGAAGCCTTTCGATTGGTATGATAAAGCTACAGGGTAATTATTTTTCTTGTGTAACGGGTTCGATTCCCGGTTCACGGTTTAATTATTATTTAAATATCTGTGAATGCAGTTTAAATTGTTTTTAAAATTAAAATAATGTCTTCTTTCAGTAAAATGTTCCATCTACAATATTCAAGGTACTTTCCCTCCATGTGGCATAGCCGTGGGACATCCTGTATAGGTCTCAACCTGATATAAAGATAATTTATTAAAATAAAATAGGTGTTAAGAGGCTTGATTCCATTATGTAATGAGGGCTATCGCGTATGAATCCGCCAGAGGCGCTAGTGTAGCGTGAGGTCTCCGAAATGTCAAATGTCACTGTTTGTAGTGCGCTACGCGGGTTAATATCTACTTGGAACAACATGGTGACTATTTTAGTACAATGCGGGATGTTCGATATTTTTACGGTATTAAATGTTTTAAAGGTTCTTTCTCATGCCCATAATAACCAATAACATTTTTTGACAACTGGACCTTACTCAACAGTGGCGCCAACTGGTGAGAACAAAAACGATAGCCCTCATTGAATGTACTGGCGTCGTTATATATTTGTATTCAAAATTCGATATTTTTTAAGTTTTATATTGATGCGACCCAGATTGCAGTTTTCGTTAAATTGTAACGAAAACTGTATATGAAAATGATAAACACATTACTCGCTTGTTATATCTAAGTAAGGTAAACATTCCTGTGCTCAACAATGACCGAATACATGGCATTTTCATTCTTAATACCATGATGACAGTGGTGAATAGGTGTCATTTATTGGGCACTAAGGTGTCGAGCACTAGGGTGTTTATCATATTGAAGTTCTAGTTGTTACTACAAAATTATATGTTTTAATAAGCAGTCGTCTCCCGGCGAAAAAAAATAAACTATATTTTTTTGTAATGAGCGCTGGGGTCTCAGGGAATGGTAAACAGTAATTATGAGTTGATAAGTGTGTTTGTGCTTTCTAGTTTATTGAAATGTTACCTAATTTAACTTAGCTTAGTACATGTACTTAGAAGCACTGTGATAGCCGAGTAGATGACTTATTCGGAAAAAGTTTCAATTATATATGTACTTCTATTATTTTTCATACGAAATGGATTAAAGGAGAGAAAAATATTCCGAAATTATACAATTTGTTTTCGATTGGCTCTCTAAGAAAATGAAAAACGACTTTTTCCGAATAAAATATATTTTGTTTAATACCACTTAAGTTCAAAAGTACCGACTAGTACAATTTTGTTGTTTTATTAATATTTTATAATTAAGTAATAATTGTTTCATTATTTTATTCTAATAAATATTTTTGTAATAAAATGTATAACAACATTTCTCTTTCATCATTACGAACACAAATTATAAGAACCCTTCCTCGAAGTTAGTTTTCTAGGCATAGTAATAAAAAAAATATATTTAAATATTTCTTTATTTTCGTTGTTAAATAATACTTTTAGGTATAAAAATAGCTCAGTATTTACATATACAGATCTAGATTGACTTTTTAATATCTAAAATTCTTAAGAACTAATCTTAAAAAATAAAATATGAGATTACAAACGATCTTGCCGACTTTCTAAACTTCCAAAGTTATTTATATAACTAATTTTATAAAGTTCTTTGTACAGTATTTGTACATGAATATAATAAATATTATGGCATTGAAAATGGTAAAAGCGATTACAGTAGATGAAATAACACAGCAGTCGAAGTACTCGTAACTAGAGATATAATGCAATAAGAACAAATTATTCTGTAAAAATTGAACATATATCTCACTTTTAAGATCTTCACAAAACTTTAGATTGACAAATAAATACATTTTAAACATGGCTAAGATACAGCGAAAAAGTTTTTCGTATTCACTCCTTTCCTTATTTCTATTGAAAATAAAAACTGATGTAACTGACTACACTCTGAATGCTTATTTTAACGTGTCAAGTCACTATTATTTTCATTCGTAACAAGGACTATTATATCGAATGAGCATTATAAATTAAGACCGAACAGAATTTTGAATCAAATTACCCCCGAATAACAACGTGGATATTAGGTATTTTTAGACTGATTTTATTATGTCCCCTTATTTACAACATCGGTATGCTGGTCTCGGCACCAAATTGTAAACCAATACTCTCTAACACCTATCTCACAAGTCAAAACTAATTTTCTTAAAATAATCTCATTTATAAACAAACAATAAATAAGGAATGTTTCGTTTTAAAATATACGTTAATTGGTAATACATACAATGACGACTTTTAGTAGCAATGGTCGTTGTTTGAAGAGACCAATTTAGCCAATAGTGAATACTTACAAGATAATTAATGTGTAGGTAAAAAAAATCTAATTAAATCATCACACTTTTTGGGCACAATTTCACCAAAGTATTTGCAAAATGGACGTTGACAAAGTATTATTCGGAACAATTATTTGGTAACAAAATGTACTCAGTCTTCAAAACAAATTAAAAGTTGTCTGTTGAAAGAAGGCGGTAATAATACCTTGCCAACATGCATTATATTTGAGACTCTATTTACAAATAGCTTAAGTTTTAAATTTAATTATCATGCTATGTGAAGATTTGACAACCATCTGAAAAAAAAAACATTACTATGAACATTGACGAAAACCATGGCCACAGATATAAAATCAGTTACAATTGCCGGCTTCATAATCACCCAACTAATATGAACCTATTTTGGTAATTTGGCAGAAAAAATAAGTTAACAGTTACCATCATAGAGGACCCAAACCCGCTGTGGGTCGAGGCGGAGGCTCCGGCGTGTCTGGAGTCGGCGGCTTAAATGTGCTCCCCTATAATAAATTATATTAATCAAAATCCGAGACAGCGTTGATATCACATTTACATATTTGAATAAAAAAAATATTTAAAGGAGCCTAATAAGTCGTTTCTACGTCATTGCCACATTTGGTTATTTGCCAAAAAAAAATATGGTGCCAATCGAACGAGTTTGATTAAAAAAAATATTTGAACGAGCCTAATAAGTCGTTTCTACGTCATTGACACATTTGGTTATTTGCCAAAAAAATATGGTGCTAATCGAACCGGTTTGAATAAAAAAAATATTTGAACGAGCCTAATAAGTCGTTTCTACGTCATTGACACATTTGGTTATTTGCCAAAAAATATGGTGCCAATCGAACCAGTTTGAATAAAAAAAATATTTGAACGAGCCTAATAAGTCGTTTCTACGTCATTGACACATTTGGTTATTTGACAAAAAAATATGGTGCCAATCGAACCAGTTTGAATAAAAAAAATATTTGAACGAGCCTAATAAGTCGTTTCTACGTCATTGACACATTTGGTTATTTGACAAAAAAATATGGTGCCAATCGAACCTGTTTTTAGAGACGATCCAATATTTGTATGGGACCAACTACAATTAAGGCAACACTAAAAGTAGAACATAGCTAACGAGCACTGAAAAAACACTTGCAAATTTTTCAAGTCGCATAATATATATAATATTTTTATGTTTATGATTTTGATTTTATTTTGATAATTTGATGGTTATTATCTTTCATACTATGATATAAATTTTAACATGTATCAAATACCAAATTGACTTAAGCAAATGTTCATCATACATGAAAATATAATGCTGTTGTCTAAATTTTAGAATATTCAAAAATCTGATGGCAAAAATTGTCAAGGCCATCGATATTTCTAGGGTCATGTTCTTACTACTTCTACAACTAGTTACCTGGAATCCCAGAGCAGCCTCTAGCGGCGTCGGCGAGTCGCCGCCGAGCGTCGCGTAGTCTCCGAACCTCTCCGTCGCGCGACTTCCCTGTATCGTCGCGTATGTGTTGTCCGTCTAAAAACAAAGTCAATTGCTCAAAGGCTTATGTAGAACGGCTGGAGTCAGCGTGCGTTTTAGAGGAATTTGAACGTTCTGTACAGAAGTTGGATATCATAATTTAAATGGCAGCAGCAATGGTCGCGAGCAGCCACGAGCAACTGCGATATCCCGACTGACTCTACTTAGCGACTTTTTATACTGAAAGTGGCTCCTGAATCTAAGAACCATTCAAACAAACCAATAAGTGATCTCGTTCTCGTCATGCAGACTAAGGGTGGGTTGCACCAAACCGTCTGTAATCGTAAGCGGTGTTCGTTAAAATTTGATTGTATGGAAAGTTTGACAAGTTTCTATGGGATGACATGACAGCTGCCGGCGCCATATTTGACGATGACCGGCCTGTGATCGTATGTTGGTGCAACCGACCCTAAGACGGTGTTTTACTTTAAAAGGCCATATTTAAGCTGCAGGATATGTCTCGAATCCTTCTAACCTAAAAAAAATACGAATCCGTTTACTGCATGATATATATAATTATTTGCTTCAATTTGAACCTTGACACGACGTCAATAAGGTCATACATTATATATGTAAATCTGATATAACGGTTTAATACCTGTGGAGGTTCTACATTGCCCTGTTCGGCTTGGTCTCCGAACACGTTCATGGTGAGCTCCTGTTCTTCATAAGGTCGGAGCTTAGTCTCCAGCCATAGAGGGTTCTCCGTAGTGCTGAGTTCTTCTAGGATCCTCCGTCGGGCTAGACTGTCGCCTTTACTGGATTGGAGGGACGGAGGAGGTATCACCCTGGAAATGAGAGTAAGATTTGACTTACAAGCCCTTTAAAAGTTTTCAGCGTCCCGCGTGACGAGTCTGAGGTTTTCCCCTGGATGTTCCCCAGGCTACCCTCCAACCGTGCACTCCTATCGCTTTATTGGATCTGGCATATAAAGCCACAGTCAGGTTCAAAAAAAAGTTTTCAGTGTAATTGGACTCCTACTCATCTTTATCATATAGCATATATCATCATACAGTTCATATCGAGCAAAAGACGTCCACTGTTGGACATAGGCCTAAAAGGGTGCCACAATAGCGAATAGCCACCCGCATCCAGTGGACTCTCGCGACCTTTACAACGTCAATTTCCTGTAATGTGCCTGAACGGACAAGTGGTAGAAAAAATTGACAGACAGATGAATGCAATTATTACCTAATCAACCAAATTGACCCGGGCTAACCATCTCCGCTTCGGCCTAGGCAAAAATACTTTTGTATATCCGGCTGTTCTCATATACAGGTCACATTCCTCAAACGACTCTAGTGAAATTTTAAGCGCTGGTTCGATAATTATATGATACCTAATAATAAAAATAATGTTTATTAATTTCTAAAGACTTACAACTACCTAGTACATTCTTAGTCGTAGATACAGTTACTGTCTTAATTGCCCAAATTTGTGTCGCTGATAGCTAAAATAGGTTAAAACCTGTGCTATATGTACGTTGTTGTATGTACGTACATTAATTTAAGATAATCTAATACAGAATCAGAACATGGGTTTTTAAACAGTAAATTCCGTTTTAAAGCACGTAAAACTAAAATTCGAGTATTATCAAAGTTATTAAATAAAAGAGTAACCAACGTCAAGTTTTAAATGTAGAAAATTAAAAGATCGACAATTAAGTAATCGAAGTTCAAAATATAGATTGTTTTCGTCGATTCCGGTTTTGGAATTGTTTCAACAAAAACATTATTTGTTTTTTCAAACTTACCAATGTTTAAGGCACGCACAAACGACGATAAACGTGACTATGCCGGTGAAGAGCACTATCAGCAGTGCTATTAGCGCCGCAAGCGCCGGGTCGAAACTGTCAGGCGCTGGGAAATCATAAATTAAAATATATTTTTTTTGTTTTTTAGTTCTCACTTATCTCATTTATTTTAAAACGTACTCGAGCCAGATATTAATACTGCGTCGAGGACCGGTTCAATTTAGTTTAGTTATAATCAAAAAGTAAAAAGTATTTATTGTTTGGGAGCATTGGGTTACATTGCAGGTATAAACAATTAACAATTAACAATTTTACACATAAAGTTTCGCCAAGACTCTACCTTTTCAGGTGTACAAACAAAACTATTGAATATAAATATAACATCTTAATCATCATAATTATGTTAAAAATTTAGAAAATCATTATAATTAGTCATTAACAACTTGTATGGAAAAATGAACCTCCAGGTCTTTGTTTTAATGTTTCTACTACACTACGTGTACAACATTTATAATTTGAACGTGTGACTGTATGCGTTCGAAATAAATTAAAAACACAAAAAATAAAAAGGCAATCATTGAAATAATACTAAGATGGGAAAATAAATCATATTGGAAGGCTTTGCTAAGGCTCGCAGGTTTGCATGATTCCATGCAAATATGAAACTTAACTACTGAGCATATAATTTATATTCCTATGTATCTGAACATCACGGAGGTGTGCCAGAGCCGATTTTAGAGGAACAGGCCGGATATAACCATACATTTATTTATTTATTTATTTATCCTTGTATACAGTAGTACATTTAGATTACTTAGTTGCAGGAGTAATTAACAAAACAAATGTTGAATTTATGACATGAAATGCACAAGTAGGCAAGGATTCCTCCGTACTAGTTGGAACTGTATGACGGCAGGAAGCTCCACCACTCGGAATACACACAAGTCAAAGGAAAGACACTAATATTATATGATATACCTACCATAATAACAATATGAATTGTCCCTATTGATAGACTTTGTTAAGTCTTAAAGTACAGTGCCTAATTGAAAACTTATACAATGAGGTAATTACATGAATAAAGCTTTGAAGGATGTATATACTTAATATATGTAGCATTGTGTTATATGAATGAGTGAGTGAGTGTATGAAGTGTAGTGAGGCAAAGGTAAGATTTGTGTTATTGGAGAGGATGTGTAAGATAGTGAGTTGAGACTAGAATGTGAGAATAATATTGCTTGTAGATAAAGAGACCATCTAACCTATGCCATACCAGTATGAATCCGTGCAGTCCTGGGCAATTATGAAACAAACTTAGATTACCCTTGGATGTAGCGCTGGCTGCGGTGAGCGTTTCCACGCCATACTCCTGGTAGACATCCTTCAGCTGATCATACTTGGAGTCCACGGTCTCCAGGACCCGCTCGACGGGCAGCACCTGGTACGAGGACGGGTCTACTGGGAGGAGATGGATTTCGCACCTGAAAAACAGAAACAAAAAATCATTAAGACTTTTGAAGAAGTTTCAGTAATATCGCAATATATCGCGGCCGATCTAATTGCAAAGCATAAAATGTAGGTATAATACGAGTATACTGTTAGGCATGTATCCAGGATTTTTCATGGATTCCCGTCTATTTTTATAGGGACAATTTTTTCCTTTAATTGCGCCTAGAATCTGCTACGGGGGATGCTAGGATCATGTCAATTTCAATAAAGTACATCGAACAATGGAGGGGGAATTTGAGTTTTTCCAATCTTGGCATATCCCGAGAAAAACAGTTGTTGCTGTTGCAACATGCCAAAGACTTACCAATCATCGTAAAGTCTATCAGCGTGCACCAAATGCAGTCTCCTCGCAGGCACCAACAGGGCTCCGCTGGCGGTCGCGAGGCGCCTCCTCACGCCGGAGTCTTGCCGCGCGCAGCTGCGGGACACCACCATGCGGATGAGGGATGCGCGGTCTGTTATCCATATCTGGAGACAAGAATGAAAATAATAAATGTATACAAACCCGGTACAGATGTACATTTTTACATTTTCATATCACCACCCGGATTATCCCCGAGAGCAAATGCATTGGTTACTACACAAAGAGGTAAAACGCTGTACATGAGCCAATATTTGAGGAGCTAAGAAGATTCCTCAAGGATCCCATAATTAACTTCAGTGATTTGTCATAAGCTGCACTCGAAAATGTGTATTTTAATGAGCATCAGTTGCTCATCATCATCAGGCTACTGCTATCGTCCCAGTGCTGGGCACAGGCCTCCTCTCAGAGATGGGAGGGAAACGGCAGTAGTCCCCAAGCCGCACTTCACATACACCATTGATCTTTTTCGCAGATATATGCAGTTTTCCTTCAACGAAAAGCTAACGCTACATATCAAATCATATTCCGTAAATAAGTTTGAAAAACTCATTGGTACTAGTGGGAATTCGAACCCGCGACCGCTGCTAGATGGCCGCATGCTTGAACATCTAGTCTACCGTAATCCCCACATTATTACCATCAGTTGCAATGTCAACCAAATCTTATAGAATCTGTGACTGTCATAACTGAAAAATTGCATAGTTTGTTCCAGAGAGCAAATGCAAATGTGATATGTTTGAAAGTCGATGGACGGTTGTGTATCGAATATGTCTGCGGTACTGTGAGATGATGGATGAGAGTTGATTGATATTTGAATTTTCCTATTGTGAATTGTGTTTTATAACCTAAATTATACAGTGCCTTGGTTTCGACTGTAATGCTGTATATGTTTTGTTTGCAATAAATAAATAAATGATTTATCTTATTACGTACTATAGAAAATAATGTGAGCCAACAAAATTATACTTACATAAACCTGCGCCTTAGCTTCTCTGTGCGGTGGCGCGAGTTCACGGGCGATGATGTCAAGCACAAACCGATCCTGATTGTATTCCGCCATGTAACCGGCTGTCATCAGCACTCCTGGAAAAATCATCAGACTCAGGGCCGTCTTTCCCACTGGGCACTAAGGGCACTTGCCCAGGGCCCCGCGATTGATAGGGGCCCACTACTTACTGCCAGATCACCAAACGATAACCAATATTTAGTGATCTGTCAAGGGCATAGGGGCCCCATTACCCTAGTGTGCCCAGGGCTTCCAATTGATTAAAGTCGGCCTTGATCAGACTATGAGAGCGAAATAACATCGGATTTTGAAGCGATTGTGTAGGAAAGACGGCTAAGGGTCGGTTGCACCAACATACGATCACAGGCCGGTCATCGTCAATTGTGGCGCCGGCAACTGTCATCCCGTAGAAACTTGTCAAACTTTCCATACAATCAGATTTTAACGAACACCGCTTACGATTACAGACGGTTTGGTGCAACCCACCCTAAGGGTCGGTTGCACCAACATACGATCACAGGCCGGTCATCGTCAATTATGGCGCCGGCAACTGTCATCCCATAGAAACTTGTCAAATTTTTCATACAATCAGATTTTAATGAACACCGCTTACGATTACAGACGGTTTGGTGTAACCCACCCTAAGTCTTCACCTGTAAAGCGATGTAATCAACCACCGTCATTATATTCTGCTTTACAGAAAATATGGACAGCGTCCATAAACAAAGACAGGCATAAGTCAAAGTAGTCGATAATAGTATTTAATCGTTCCAACGAAAGCTTCCAATTGGATTTTAAAACAATTTCAAACTATGTGTCGTGTTGTGTTTCTGTGATTAAGTCGCCAGAGCTGTGTTGAAAGAGGAACTTGCATACATCTCCAACTGTCAACACAACGAACCCTCAAGTAAATAAAAGGTCGGCAACTCGCTTGTGATGTTTCTCTAGTCGTAAATCTCAGGCTACGGTATCAAAATGCAATTGAAAATGAAAACTTTCATTGTGCCAACTAATAGTTTTCGGGATGTCAACATTAAGGTTAGCTGGAAGAAATCGCTTACAGGGATAAGCTAGCCTTTGTACATATATGTCAACTGTTCTTGTCATTTATGTTAAATTTTACTCATATACAATAAAGAATTTTACATACATACATACAAATAATAGACGTATAATAGTTAGACGTGTAGTAGTACTGGTGAAGGTCGCGGGAATCCGGTGGAAACGAACGGCACAGGACCGGTCTAAATGGCGAGCCTTGGGGGAGGCCTATGTTCAGCAGTGGACGTCTTTCGGCTGAAATGATGATGATGATGATGATAATAGTTGATATTGACGGTCGTGCCCACTAACCTTCCTGGGTAATGTTGAAGGGAGACGGCACGACGCTCCCGCTGGAGCGAGACGCACCGAACTTGTACAGGTTGGAGGCAGCCACCATGTATACTAGGGTGCCGTTTTCTTCCAGGTCCAGGTCTTCGGCGGCCACGTGGAGAATGGCTTCGTTGACGCGCGCCGTGTGTTTTATTGCTGGAAAACCATTTGTCTGATAATAAAAAAAGAATTAAAAGATTTCAAGTTCACATTAGCCTCCTAAGACCCCGCGTCCTATATAAAGGACAAAATATGGTCAACGGAAAATAAGTTAAATTTTGAAGTGATAGAGTTGCATTTGTTTTGATTTGATTGATTTGACATAAAATAAAATTCAAATTTGTAATCGGAACTGTTAGGTTCAAATTCGATTGTATTTTTATTTGTATGGTGGGTCTCAGGAGGTTAGAATTACGATTGAAACCGGGAACTTAAAAATACAAATGTACATGCTAAATGTACCGTTTTCAATAGTAATTCTAAAAAATAAATGCTTACTTTCTTAATTTTAAAACAAAGTAAAATTTGGATATCTCGCCACCGTACCTATGTCTCTATTAGGCGAATTTGACTATACGCCACACACAGGTATAATATATACATGATTCAGGTAATTTTTTTAATACCACGTCGGTGGCAAACAAGCCTTACGGCCCGCCTGATGGTAAGCGGTCACCGTGGCCTATGGACGCTTGCAACTCCTGGGGTGTCAAATGCGCGTTGCCAACCCTTTAAAAATGTACAATTTATTTTTTAATTTATTTTTTTTATTTATGTTGAAGTATTTGTCTTGAATGGATTTTGATTGGATATAACATTACATATTTTGACGATACATACATTGACGGTAATACAAATCCGACGATTCATAGCGCAAGAATGGCATAAGCGCCAAATGAATTAAGATCTCTTTTAAGTACGACACAAATGTGATGTTGCCATATGTTGGCTCAAAATTTCACTACTCCAAAAGAAACAAGACAGATAATATGGCAAATGGTGAAAATCCTATTCAAATATCTCAAAAAATAACGAAGCTACAACCGTTTTAATGTTGCTGATTAGAGAGAGAAAGCGCGACAGATCAGTGACGTCATTGACCACGAGCGCCATAGTAAATGATGATCGTTCCAATACAAAGGTGCGTTTTGCGGAAAAGGAACAGAGTATGCCCCCTCTTAAAACTTGGAGGACTTATAATTATTCAATAAATAAATAAAATAAATAAATATTAGAGGACAATCTTACACAAATCGAACTAGCCTCACAGTAAACTCAAGAAGGCTTGTGTTATGGGTACTAGACGACGATGTATTTAATAGATATAAATACTTAAATATATAGAAAACATCCAAGACTCAGAAACAAATATTCATGCTCATCACACAAATGTTTGCCCTGACCGGGATTCGCACCCAGGACCGTCAGCTTCACAGGCAGGTGCACTACCCACTAGGCTAAACTGGTCGTCAATAATTTATTATTTTGAGTTATTTTTTTCGCCATTTGATTAGGAATTTGATCCTTTTTCGAGAAAATTGGGACTTATTGATTTTCTTACTTTGTTTTCTTATTTTGTGTTAGCTTAGCGCTGTGCTCACACCGATTTTTCAATGTCTTAATTTTAATACCCATACTTACTATAGATTAAACATTGTAAAATTTTGAGAAATAAACCTTTTTGTATTTGTATTTTGTATTTTTGTATTTGTTAATATCCCTATTCGGCTGTATTGGTTCTTGAACAACTCACCAGCATAGTATATCTTCTCGGGAAACTTAGGTTCATTATCGTTTTCGTCCAGCACCTTGACCCTGACCGCGGTGACGCTGGTCTCGTGGCCCTCGGTGCTGTTGTCCACGGAGTTGAAGTCGGCCGCCGCGCGCTCCAGGATCGGGTTGTTGCTGGCGTATATTGTGAGGGAGTATTCGGCTTGCTTCTCTCTGGAATGAAGGACAATAATAATCAATACACGTCAGCAAGTATGTATTTAATAATGATAAATAAAATATTCATAATAAAAACATAAACTAAAATAAAACAAAACTATACGATTACAACTTAATACATATTTCAGTCACTCTCAATAATATCAATGGTTGACAAGACTACAAGATACTTGTATACTGAATGTAATCTGAAATATATTACTTGTATACTGAACAAGTTAGCTACATTATTGTATAAGTAAATCTTACAGTATATTAGCATATTGTAAAGTTTACTTAGAAACTGTAAGATATTTATATATTAATGACATTTGTAAGGTACGGGGCGTATATATAACACACGTGGTATTAAATATATAATACAAACATATCAATATTACTATTTGAAGGTGAATACTCAACTGAACTGACATTCTGTTACAGCGAGTTGTTTGACATGCGCATTCGATTGAAAATACCTAATATAGAACATTCTTTATGGCTAATGAGTTTGACAACTATTCAAACGTCATTTCAACACTGTATAATACTTCTGTGGCTCACAACAACGGCTACAGTGATCGTGGTACAAAAAATACTGTAGGCACTCCATGAATTCTAAAACAAACAGAGCTAATTTATTTAGCTTACCTGTCAAAGCTGATGTTAGCTCTGATGACACCCTTCGTCCTGTCAAGTTGGAATGCACCCTCCTGGTTTCCTTCCAAAATGTGGTAGTACACCTTCCCGTTGTCACCCGAGTCACTGTCCACTGCTTTTACAGTACCTGTAAAAACAAAAAAAAATATTTATACAGTATACAGACAGGGATGACACAATACATGCGTCGTTTTGGCAATTTCTAGACAGAACTGGTTTCCTTAATGTGAAGACTGAACACTTTACTTTTTCTTTACAAGATGTAACGAAAGAAGATCATACAAAATCCCGATTAAGAGATTTTTGCAATATTCATTATTCTTATTGCTGTAATATTGTAGTAGTAGATAGAGCACACGCTATACTGTGGCATAAATGTATTTAAAAGGAAAGATTGGGAGCTGTGTCGAGACTAAGTAAGTAGTTCCAATAAAGATTAGAAGAAAATAAGAAAAGTGGTTTAGCCTTCTCTTACCAACGATGATTCCAGGCTCCAAGTTCTCTCTGACGCTGAACTGGTGGCTGGGAGACGAGAACCGAGGAGTGTTGTCGTCTTCATCAGCCAGTACCACCGTCAGGATCATAAGGCTCTCGAACTGGGCCGGTGTGCCGTTGTCCACTGCTGCTATAGCCAACTGGAACAAATTAAAACCAAGATCGAAGTTGCTTTAAACCGTCGTCTCCCGGCGAAAAAAATAAACAATAGCATTCATTTGTTATGATCTCTGGGATCCCAGGCACCGGTAGACGACAGGTTTCACGTATTTTCGTTCACAGATTGCTTCCACTAACAAAATCAATATTGTTAATATACTTAAATCCTGGCCCCGGCACCAAATTGTAATGTAAATCTATATTAATAGCGACAAGTTTATTTACATAACTTGCTTAGCTGTACGCTAGTTACAATTTAGTAGCTGTTAGTAAGCTTAGTAGCTCCTTACATAAAATAGGAATCAAAAAACTATTGACCAGTAATAAAGACCTCGCTACGCACCATGGTCATTTAACTTCAATATTGCTACGCTTTTACCCAGATTTTACTACAAAATTGTTACATCTGACTGGTTTTCAGATTTTTTTTTCTTTGTACACTCTTTGTGTCTATTAGAACACTCACCAGGTATTCCGACTGATGCTCCCTATCCAGGAATGTTTTGGTCCTCAGCTCTCCTGTATCCTTGTCTAGACTGAACTCGGCAGTTTCGCTGACTCGCTGGTTGTCCACTTTGAGGAAGTAGGACACTCTTCCGTTCTCGCCGCTGTCTTCGTCTGTGGCTTTGATTGTGGTTATTAGGTAGTCTGCTTGAGCTGCGTTCTGAGAACCAAGAAATAGGATGTCAATTGAAGTTTCATTAAAATGAAGATATTAGTCTAGTTCGATAATTATGCCGGAATTAATAAATACCAACTGTGTCAATACAAAGAAGCATCAAGTAAAATTGTTAATAATAAGTGGTAAATGGATAATAGCGGCGACAGTAGTTTAAAATTTGTGAAATATTTACATGGACATATACTTTCAATATTTTATACATTTTATTTTAATCGTAACAAAGGGTTCTCTTTTTTTTGTAGACTTCTTATCTGGTAAAGACCAGGAACAAATGAATACGTTCTTTTTCTGTAGTCGTTCCATCATGACTGAAGATCATAATCATATTATGATGCCTTTTTGGATAGTACGCCTTGCATCCATTAGTGGCCAACCGCACCACTGCACACACACAAAACCTACAGGTATTGTCCTAAATCTGATCAGTCCATCACGTTAGAGATCTACCACGGGTTCGTTTAACTTCTAAGATTCCAACTGTGACCAGTTTCTGAAGGCTGTTGTCTCCACGCCTCATAATGTATGAAAGAACACGGTGGTGAATCCGTTACCTAGACCTATCATCATCATCAGCCTGTGTCAGTCCACTGCTGGACAAGGGCCTCTCCCATGGCACGCCACTGAGCTCGGTCTTCAGCTCTTCTCCTCCAATCCCTGCTCACTGCCTTACGAACATACCCCCCACCCACCACCCCACCTAGTTAAATGGCGCACCTAGCTACGTGAGCCGACAAGTGGTCTCTACTTAAGAGCCCTTATAAATTAAAAATGCTCATCTATTTAGGCCATTTTCTGTTTGAATTTACACGCATCTTGACATTATCTCAGTGTTACTATCTAGAACAGGACTATTGCAACCTAATATCATAAAATTTAAATGTATTATTTGGATTTTTCACTAAGAAATATCGTTCCAAACATCACTCCATTTTCAAACTAAAAACCGCATTTTTTCGCTTAAACGCAATAAAATCAAGAAATGGCTATGTCACTATCTAAAACTTTTAGAAAGTCATCGTATCCCTTAATCACCTTGTTGGTATTAGCAATACTTTTGTCATAATTTGAAATTAAGACATTTTAAAACTTATAAGTCCCTTTAAGAACCAAATACAAATACAAAATACAAAATATTTTATTTGTTAAACATAGGTATGTACATCGGTGTTTCAGTTTACGGATTGTATCACTATGTCTTGCCTGTTAAGGCATACAAATAGCCACAATATACCATGCAGCATGCATACTTACACACTAAATATAAAATCGTTAATTATGCTATTATACTCTTATGTTATGTTAGGATCGTTTAAATATTCTTGTATCGAATAGTATGCTTTGGTAGCTAGAAATTTAAACAACGATTTCTTAAATAAATGAGGGTCATGGAGTTTCAAGATGGCAGTTGGCAATTTATTGAAAATTCTAGGCGCCATTCCAAATATGCTTTTCGAAAGTAGGGCAGTTTTGTATGGTCCATAGTTTATCTTACCCTGCATACAAACACTATTAAAGCTCGAGAACTGGTTATTGTTGTGTTTAACATACATTGCTGTTTCAAAAATATAGAGTGATGGAAATGTCAGGATATTTAATTTAATAAAATAGGGTTTACATGATTCGTAGGGGTTTAGGCCGCAGTCTGGGCTACATGTCATATTATAGGTACCTCAGGTATCTCCAGCTGCCTCTGCTCCGGCAGCACGAACACGGGACTGTGCTTGTTGACGGCCAGCACGGAGATGTCCACGCGCGCGGCGGCGCTGCGCCCGGCGCCGGCGCGGTCCGTGCCGGACACCGTGAGCCGGTACGTCGTGTTGCCGGACACGGCCGCCGCCGGGTAGATGATGCCGGTCGTGGGGTCCACGGAGAAGGTGCCTGGGAGGATAACAATTCTTTAAGAAATCCGTTCTTTAACCCTTTGACCGCCACAGTCGGCTATTCACGTCATCGGAAAATCGTACCATGGACGCCAACGACTGCTACAGCCGACAGCCTGGTCAAAGCAATAGCGATCTATACGCGATTGCGTAAAGTTTAATTTCGTGTTGAACGCGTGGCGTCAGCGATGCGTCATTTGTATGTAATGCTTGGCACTCAATAGGTTAAAAAATACACGACATTAGAAGTTCATGTAAGTAGTATTACGGTGACATTTTGTGACGTATTTTTTTGTTCGAGGAAAGTATTTATCACTGTCGCACATACTTTATCCTTTTTTTTAACCTGACTGTGGCTTAATAGGCCGGGCCCAATAAAGCGATAGGAGTGCGCGGTTGGAGAATGGCCTGGGGAAAATCCAGGGAAACTTCCGACAAGACCACGCGGGCGGTTAAAATACTGGAATACACTAAGAATTTGCGCTCCAGTGAGGTTGGTTGAACGGCTTCAACCAAATTTGAGTTATGACTGGAACCGAGCTACTGGGATTTTTACCGCTGGTTCACTAACCTAGCCTAGATGAGAAGAGTTCAGCAAGAAACTCAGCTAGACCCTCTGTAGACTCTACCCGGTATGCAGCGGTACCGGGACGAAAAGAGACTATATGTGTCTGTGTTGTCGCGATCGCGACTTTATCCATGTAAGATGTAAGCAAAAAGAAACGGGTGATTTATTTACCTAGAACAAAACCACTATCATAGGTCCTGCGTTTCAAACACTACATCACATCACTGTAGTTAAGAGCTATGTAAATAGCAAAACAGTCACATAAGATTGAGCTTATTCAGCTTTACGTGCTGTAAAAGTCATATACACGCAAATTATACAGAACATGTCATATAAAACCCACTTATTCAGCATTTTAGTTTCTCTGCCTTTCAGCCATATAATAACGTCGTATAAACGTGTATACGACAACCTTATACCACTATAATGTCGTATAAGACATGCTGACGTAGCCTATGTGACTATTTAGTTGGCGCGGCAGCAAAAGACAAAAAAACCTCATAAATTCACGGAAATTTAGATCTTCCGTCTCTCTTGTCCTGCACTGTTTCCAGATTTGTATAAATATTTAAAAACGAACACAAACCTGGCTACTCGAGAACCATGACCATGGACCGGAAGGCGCAGCGTGGGTAGGCCCCCCACAAAGTGGACTGATGACCTGGTAAAGGTCACGGGAACCCGCTGGATGCGGGTGGCGCAGGACCAATTATTATGGCACTCTTTGGGGGAGGCCCAGGGCCGTCTTTCCCACTGGGCACTAAGGGCACTTGCCCAGGGTCCCGCGATCGATAGGGGCCCACTACTTACTGCCAGATCACCAAACGATAACCAAGATTTAGTGATCTGTCAAGGGCATAGGGGCCCCATTACCCTAGTGTGCCCAGGGCTTCCAATTGGTTAAAGTCGGCCTTGGGGAGGCCTATTATGTCCAGCAGTGGACGTGTCTTTCGGCTGATATGATTTTGGGAGCACAGGTAGGTAACGGGTACTGACCTTTCTTAAGGCGATAGAAATGAGTCCATTCGAGTGCACTAACAGTTTATTCACTAGCACAGCACATATACGTGAAGGAGAAGCAGTAGCGATTCGAGCTTGGTTATTTACATTAGCGAGAGTTAAGCGAGAAGCACAACAACATGCATCCAGTGTAAGGGCTCGCGGTCGACTGTGGCGGGTAGGCGGCCGTCGCAGGCGCAGCGATAACGGTCTATGCCCCGTTGCTCGGCAAGACATTTTTACTATACGATTGCATGCGACGACCACCTCACGACCCGACGACTTCACATGTTAAACTATAGTATGAATGTATATATTATTATTTATGTATATAATGCTGTACTCTTTATATCTATTACTATTATAAACTTCACAATTAATGTTATGTGTAGATACACTACATGATGATGATGATGACAAACCTGGCACGCTCTGCTCCGTGATGGCATACTCCACCTGCCCGTTGAGCCCCTCGTCCCTGTCCTCCGCCGACACCTGCAGGATGGCGGCGGGCGGGCTGAGCCGCAGGTTCTCCGAGATGGTGCTCTTGTAGACATTCACAGAAATTTAGATCTTCCGTCTCTCTTGTCCTGCACCGTTTCCAGATTTGTATAAATATTTAAAAACTAACACAAACCTGACCCGAGAACTACGACCACGGACCGGAAGGCGCAGCGTGGGTAGGCCCCCTACAAGGTGAACTGATGACCTGGTAAAGGTCGCGGGAGTCCGCTGGATGCGGGTGGCGCAGGACCGGTCATTATGGCACTCTTTGGGGGAGGCCTATGTCCAGCAGTGGACGTCTTCCGGCTGATATGATGATGATGATGACAAACCTGGTGAAGGTCGCGGGAGTCCGCTGGATGCGGGTGGCGCAGGACCGGTTATTATGGTACTCTTTGGGGGAGGCCTATGTTCAGCAGTGAACGTCTTTCGGCTGGTATGATGATGATGATGATGACAAACCTGGTAAAGGTCGCGGGAGTCCGCTGGATGCGGGTGGGGCAGAACCGGTCATTATGGCACTCTTTGGGGGAGGCCTATGTCCAGCAGGACGTCTTTCGGCTGATATGATGATGATGATGACAAACCTGGCACGCTCTGCTCCGTGATGGCGTACTCCACCTGCCCGTTGAGCCCCTCGTCCCTGTCCTCCGCCGACACCTGCAGGATGGCGGCGGGCGGGCTGAGCCGCAGGTTCTCCGAGATGGTGCTCTTGTACACGCTCTGCGCGAACACCGGCGCGTGGTCGTTGATGTCGATCACTTTTATGTGCAGCTGTAGGTATAAAATATGTTCAATAATTTTATATCACACCTGCAGGCGAATCACGTAACTTTATGTACTAACGGTAGATAGATTTTACTGCCAATTTTGAAGTATAAATGTATGAGCGGGGTAATCACGTAACTTTTGTACTACCGTTAGATAGATTTTAATGTCAAATTTTAATTGTCAGCCCATACATTTATACTTCAAAATTGACAGTAAAATCTATCTACCGTTAGTACATAAAGTTACGTGATTCGCCTGCTGACAATTAAAATTTGACATTAAAATCTACCTAACGGTAGTACAAAAGTTACGTGATTACCTCGCTGACAATTAAAATTTGACATTAAAATCTACCTAACGGTAGTACAAAAGTTACGTGATTACGCCGCTGGTCATAAAGCGCGCGGAAAATCCCACTTCCTGGCCAGAGGGTGACATAAAATTTTGTACTTACCTCGGGCGGTAATTAAGAAAGCCTCAGATCGCATAATTATCGCCCTTGCCTTCGGCTCGGGCGTCAAAATACCTGCGATCTGAGGCATTCTTTGTTTTACCACCCTTGGTAAATAATGTACTATTAATTACATACTAGTCATGATTGTTACTTGTTTACAGGCAGAAAACAGAAAAGTTGGTAAAGTTCAGTGTCATACGTCTTATGTGTAGACGACCGCGTAAGGCGACGAAGGGGTAGACGCGCGGGGGGATCGGACCCGCCAGGGCTCTAACTGCGATACAGTGCGAACGAAGTGATAAATCAAAGCGAAGGATTATAAGTGATTAGTGCGACTAGTGACGTTTAAACTACAGTTTGTGTGTGTTCGTGTTAATTGTGAGAATCAGTTCCGTAATAAAGCGCTCGTTTTATTTAGTGCATTCGTCTATCTACGCGCACACCACGCTCATACAGTAGTACCCAACTGATATGGCTTATCGATGTACCTGCGCAGAAGATGAATTTTTAAAGCGCGGGAAATGCTATTGACCAATCGGCACGCTCCACGCACCGCGCTTCTTTTTCCTGTACCGCTATTGGTCCGCAGCTGCCGCCATGTTAGCGCGCGCCGCGTGGCATGTTAGTCAGCCGCCATACTTCTGATCGAGTGCACGCGCATTATGAACAGTGTATTATGAACCTTATAGTAGTGATCTAAGGTTAATTGTAAGTTTTAAGCATTCTTTCGTTAATCTTCGGAGCGATACTTTCTTTTCTGCGCGAACGAAGACTCACGACGCGCCTTATCAGTTGGGTACTACTGTAATAATATTTTTAATCAGGTGCACAACTTGTTGCCAAATCGTATCTCGCGACTCAGCGATTCCTGTCTCGCTTGAACTGAGAGAATCAGAAAGAGGAGGGTAGGTTCTCTTCTCGCATTGCATCAGTTAATCCACACTTACAGGGACACTAGTAGTCTTCTGTTGTCCTGGCGGCGCCCCGTCGCTGGCCACGGCGCGGAGCCACACGTCGCTCGTGAGCTCGCGGTCCACGTCGGCGCCCTCGGCCACGGTCACCACGCCGGAGAGCGCGTCGATGGTAAACAGGTTGGAGAGCTCTCCGGTCAGATTGTAGCGGACTTGGCCGAATTCACCTGGAAATGATGACGCTTAGCGGGTGTCCATAAATTACGTGAGATGTTTAAGGGGGGGGAGGGGGTCGAGTCAAATCTCATCTAATCTTACGTTGGAGAGAGGGGGGTTTTCGGAAAATATCACGCAATTTTTTTTCTGATTGAAACAAAAAAAATATATACTATTTTGGTCCATTTAATCCAGATTGTACACGCTTATAAGATTTAATCTTAAGCGTAATCGTAATATGTTTAAGATTATTCACTAATTCGTTCGAAAAAGAATAATTTCATTCATACTTCGACGTTAACTCTCAGCAATATTGATTACTAGTCTTAACTAGTCGTAAATAAAAGCACGAAGCAATTTTTTTTTTCTTTTTACAATAACAATCCAACGCGTTTACGTAAGAAACCCACATTTTAAAAAATCTCACGTGAGATTGGGGGATGGGAGAGGAAATCTCACGACATCTCACCAGGGGGAGAGGGAGAGACAGAAAATTTTAAAAAACATCTCACGTGGTTTATGGACGCCCCCTTATTGTTTTACCCTGTTCCTGATGATGTTGAAATGCGTTAACTGCTTACGATCAGGCAAAAAACAGTAGGTACAGTCAACGTCAACTTAAAGTAAGAGTGCACAGATATTTTTTGCCACTATGGGAACGTACATTCATTTATGACTTTTTTGTACACCGATAACAATTCATAGAGACTGGACAAATTATAGTCAGAATTGGCGTCAAACAACGCTAAAAGTCAAGCAAAAGTTATATGTGCTGATGGATTCAGATGGGTTAATAGGGATGTTGACACTAAGTAAGAAACTCAACTACTTCAAATTTTCTCGAAAAAGGATCAAATTCTCAACCAAATAGCGAAAAACGTAACTCAAAAGAATAAATAATTACATAATTACAAGTCATCAAAGTTTTAAGTGGGGGCATGTTCTGTCCCTTTTTCGCAAAACGCACCTCTGTATGGAACGATCTTCATTTACTATGGCGCTTTAAGTCAGTGACGTCACTGATTTGTAGCGCTTTCTCACTCTTATTAACAACATTCTAACGGTTGTAGCTTCGTTATTTTTTGAGATATTTTAATGGGATTTTCACCATTTGGCATAGTTTTATGTCTTCTTTCTTTTGGATAATAATTTGGATACCAATAAATTTTGAGTCAACATCCCTATTGTTTTTATTTAGAAGGTACAGACAAAATAGCTAGAGGTTGAGTAGAGCACCAGAACACCTAATACATGACCAGTTTTATATAAATATTATAAGAGCGCGCGCAGGTTCAATGTATTGGCTATCGTGCCTATTTTTTGCGGCGTCTAAGTGCTGGAATGACTTCCCACCTCCTATCCAGGGGGCGCCTAGCACCATTATAGGCTATTTGTAGACGCTCTAAAAATCCCAATCCTAATCCGGCCCTATAGCAGCAAAAAATGTACCAACCGGTTAAAATCTATTTCAAACTTTTTAGTTCTTTTGTTTTTGTTCCCCAAATATCTTTAGGTATGTATATTAGGTAAGTGTTTTTTGTCTTATTTATGTTTTTTTCTACTGAAGCCATATTTTTTGCTAACACTCTTTGTATGGCGGTCCGTGAGGCACCGACGGTACTGGCTGAAAATCAGCGCTGTAGGTATCCGACATCTCAGCATAATGCTGAGCCAGTGTCCATTTATGTGGTTTGTTTTTCTTCTGTTATCTTTTTTGTAATGTGTGTCTTTTGAGTCTGTAAATAAACGTTGTTTTCTCTCTTTATATAAATAAATTACTTATTTTACGCAATATTCTGAATAGATATTAACGATTGTTTCTTATCATGGTTTGATATATGAGTAACTAGCGACCCGCCCCGGCTTCGCACGGGTGCACTATTTAATGGATGTTATTATACATATAAACCTTCCTCTTCAATCACTCTATCTATTAAAAAAAATCGCATCAAAATCCGTTGCGTAGTTTTAAAGATTTAAGCATACATAGGGATATAGGGACAGAGAAAGCGACTTTGTTTTATACTATGTAGTGATATACGTTAAGTAATTACAATGATTGAAATGAAAGTGCCCAACGTACACGACGTCATAACATTTACCCTGACATTTTATGGAACCATGTCTGTTTAGGTTCGCATAAAAATCTATTTAAAAAAACAAAGATAAAGGGATATAGGGATAGAGAAAGCGACTTTGTTTTATACTATGTAGTGATATGACACAGTGACAGTTTAAATGACAGTTTCTTGATTCATGACAGAGTCGAAAATTGAGTGTAGCTTTTTTGGTTAAATATGGAAGTGCATCCCTCACCCTCGTCCTTGTCTCGCGCGCTGACAGTAACGACGCTGGTGTGCGCGGGCGCATGCTCCAGCACGCTCGCGTCGTACTGCGGCGCCGCGAACACCGGCTCCTCGTCGTTAGCGTTCTCTATCTGAAAATAGCGCCTAAACATTTTAAGAGGCCTTATAAGTTTTAAAATGGTTTTGATTTCAAATTATGACAAAAGTATTGATAATACCAATAAAGTTATTAAAGGTTACGATAATTTTATTACAGTTTCAGATAGTAACATAACCAGTTTTTGATTTTATTGTGTGTAGTAGAATTTAAGCGGAAAAATCAAGTTTTTAGCTTGAAAACGGTCGATTTGGAGTGAAGTTTGAAACGATATTCTTAATGAAAAATCCAAAAAATACAGTTATAGTTTATGACATAACGTCGCAATAGTCCGATTCTAGATAGTAACATGGAGAAAATGTCAAGATGCGTGTCAATCCAAACAGAAAATGGCGTAAATAGATGAGCGTTTTTAACTGATAGGGACCCTTAAACTGTAAAATATGCAATTCCCCACAGCCCCCCACAGAGACCTTGAATCCGATATGAATTAATAATAATAATATCTTTGGACAATCTTACATAAATCAACCTAGCCCCAAACTAAGCAAAGCTTGTACTATGGGTACCAAGTGACGATATACATACTTATATAGATAAATACGAGTAGATACTTAAATACATAGAAAACATCCAAGACTCAAGAACAAATATTCGTGTTCATCACACAAATACATGCCCTAACCGAATTAAATAGATATTCGGGGACAATCTTACACAAATCGACCTAGTCCCAAACTAAGCAAAGCTTGTACTATGGGTACTAAAGGACGATATACATAATAGGTATGTTTTTCTTGAAATGGGATCAAATTCTTAATCAAATGGCGAAAAAAGTTAACTCAAAAGAATAAATAGATATTTTTTGATATATTTGAATAGGATTTTCACCATTTAGCATGTTTAATTGCTTTTTTTTTGAGTAATCTTATGAAGTAGTCAAATTTTGGATCAACATAGATATTTTACATAGGAAATATCCGGGACTAAGTAACAAATATTCGTGTTCACCACACAAATAACCGCTCACCGGGTTTCGATCCCGGGACCTCCAGCTTCGAAGGCAGGGTCACTACCAACTAGGCTAAAGTGGCCATCAAAATTGATCAGTAGAAAAATAATCTTAAATTGGTAACATACTCTTGGATCTTTTCTGATTGGAAACGCTCGAAATCTTCAAATGATTTACACCACCGGTAAAACAACACCAGTTTTTTTTTTTGAGGAGCAGAAAAATTATTGACTGAGAGCATACTCAGAGACGTAAGGAAGGAGCCAAATTAGGTTGCACCATTTTTTTAAATATCAAATTTACGATTACAGACCGATTAACGTTAAATATGGCGCCAGCAGCTGTCATCCCATATAAGTAATCACATTTTAACAGTCACTGTTTACGATTCCAGACGGTTGGTGCAATCCACCCTTAGATTACTTCTGTAAGGTATACTTAGGCCGGGTTTTATAAAGATCCGTTAGACCAAATTTTAGTAACTCGTACATTTTTTGACATAACAAACCAACATAACGTCTAACGGATCTTTATAAAACCGAGCCTGAAAATCATTTAAATTGACCTCGTTGTGTCAAATTAGTCCATTCAAAAAGCGACTTTATTGTCCAAGTGGGAAGGTTCAGAGTCTAATGACAGTTTTATGAAATGACGGACATTTGAAATGATTTCAATTATATACAGGGTGTACTGACATGCACAGTGACGAGGGCGGAGGCGGAGCGCTGCGGCACGCCGGAGTCGAACGCCACCAGCGTGAAGTTGATGGCGTGCACCGACTCGTAGTCTATGCGTTGTGTGGACTTCACTACACCTGGAAATCACATAAATGTTCACTTGGATATTCCGATAGCATACAGGGCTAGGAAACCGGTTTCGTCTTCATACAATTCATTAATTTAACATCCAATCATCAATGCCCACACCCTCTTCTCATTGATACTCACACACAAGTAAACACACATTCAACCACACACCACACATACCTACTCGAGCATATCTTTAGACACGTAAGCAAATTAAAATATAATTGTGTAACTAAGCTAGGACAAAGTAAACACAGGTTCATATATTTAGCATACTAATCTATTGTTTATTCTATGCAATACATCTATCCAGGTTGTTACTACTATCTATTACCCTGCTTGAAGATCAATGTAGCGAAGTAGCGATCTCTAAATGAGCATCGGAATTCGCCTGTTCCCTATAAGACAGGTTTACCTAGTTTAGGGCACAGGACACCGTTCCTAGGCTTATCTAGTAATAAGTGCACTCTATGTACCTACTCTAGTATATACACTATAAGCTGATGTATTGATACCCAATAAATATATTTTCATTTTCATTTTCATTTCATTTTCAATTAACCGGTTAAAAATATTGGTTAACTGCGGTTTACCATATTTTTTGCACTTCAAATCATTTATTCCATAGATAAAGACCGCTAGTTGTCTACCACTGTCACATGTATTTTAATTTCTGTTGTTCTTTGAATGTACTTCGTTTGGTGAGCAATAAAGAATATTTGTATTGTATTGTATTTGTATAAAGGTTAACAAAAGCAAATCTTAAAATAAAAATGGAGATATGAGAAGTACTTTAGGAGATATTTCTTAATAGTAAAAACCGGTTTCGAGCCCTGACAGCATATGAAGATAATCGATGGCCGTTGGGGGCGGAAGGTTCTCGAGTGGCGAACACGGACCGGAAGGCGCAGCGTGGGCAGGCCCCCCACAAGGTGGACTGATGACCTGGTAAAGGTCGCGGGAGTCGGCTGGATGCGGGTGGCGCAGTGGTTGTATAAAAACTTTATTCTTGGTGTAACTAATTTCTTCAATATTTAGAACTAGAGGCAATAGAAAACACATCATCATCATCATCCTAGCGTTATGCCGGTACAGTTGCATACTAAGGAATGTCCGGGGTCCGCTACCTAATCCCAAGAGTTGGCGTAGGCGTAGTACGGAAGCGACTACCATCTGACCTTCCAACCCGAGGGGGAACCAGACCTTATTAGAATTAGGCTTGTCAAGTGAGTGGGCAACTTGACTGTTAGAAGTTCTCAAACCGCCCGAAGGCCTATAACTTGGCTTAACGACTGTTATCATACCCAGCAGCCGGGATCAACGGCTTAAAGTGCCTTCTATAGCACGGGAGCGCTCAGTTAATAACCGCTCAAAGCGGTCACCCATCCAATAACTGACCTGGGCCGACGTTGCTTAACCTCGCATACCGCACGCGGTACGCGGGCGACGCTGGGCCACGAGCTTCATCAAAGTCAAAGTCAAAGTCAAAATTTTATTTGCGAGAATTATGGTACATAACAGATGACAAAATATACATTCATTAAATATAGAACTGCACAATTCACCATTACAATGGCATGCAAATTTATGATTATAATTAAAAAAAAAAATAATTTATATAATAATGTCATTCTACATAAGAAAAAAAAAAAACAGTGTAAATTATTTCTAGTTATGTTAAATTTGTGGTCATGTCAAAAAATTCCTTAATTCTATAAAAACATTTATCCTGAAGCCATGAGCGAAGTTTGACTATGAACAATTTGTACGGTAAAGTCCTAAATTCTAGAGGTATATGATTATAGACTTTTATTGACATTATATAACAATTCCTTCTATACAAGGCTGTTTTCGAAACTGACGGCTTAATGAGAAATAAATCTCTACCACGTAAATTTGGATTTTGAACAGGTTTGTCAAACATCTCTGGATTTTTTCTTACGAATTTTGCATGTTCAAATATGAAAATAGATGTGAGTGTCAGTATTTTTAGTTTTATAAACAGAGGTTTACACGAGTCCAGTGGACCGACTCCGCCCACAGCACGAATACATCTTTTCTGTAATAAAAATACCTTGTGGATATCAGTTGAGTTTCCCCAAATAATGATCCCGTAGCGGAGAAGAGATGAGACATAACCATGATAGGCCGTCAAAGCTGTTGATTGCCCAGCTATACTTCTTAATCTTTTTAGAGCATAGACAAATCTATTAAGTTTATTACATATATTATTAATTTGTGCTTTCCAGTTACAAAATTTGTCAAGAGTTATACCTAAGAAATTAACTTCATCATTGTTGTTTACAGTTTGTCCCGCATAGTTCACATTTAAGGGTGTGGGTTTAGATTTATGATTTGAAAAAAGGATATAGTTCGTTTTTTCAACATTCATTTTCAAACTATTATTTTCTACCCATTTACCTATAGCTTGCATGGCCTCATTTACTAATACCTCATGCGCCCCCGACTTATCAGTGTTTGGAATAATAATTGATAAATCGTCAGCGAACATTATCATTTCGTGTGTTGTAACTTGAGGTATATCATTAATGTATATAACAAACAACAGCGGTCCCAGTACACTCCCTTGAGGTACTCCGCGTGCGTTAATTTGGAATGCTGATCTATACGAAATTAGTTCTCTACGTTCATCCAGCCTATCAATTTGAACGCATTGTCTACGATTAGATAAATAGCTTTCAACCCATTTAGATGCATTACCTCTGATTCCATATTGTTCACATTTTTTCAGTAGAATGGCGTGGTCTACAAGGTCAAAAGCCTTTGACATGTCAAAGAATACTGCTGCTACAGGAACTTTATTATCTATGCATTCTGTAACACGTCGTATTAGTGTGTATGCGGCATGTGTTGTTGACCTATCCTTAACAAAACCATTTTGTTCCTTTGATATGATGTTATGTTTTTCAGTAAAGTTAACAATTCTAATTTTCATTACTTTTTCAAAAATTTTAGAAAGTATTGGCACTAAAGTAATAGGCCGATAGTTATTCAAAAGGTGTCGATCATTTTTTTTAAACAAAGGCTTGACAACCGATTGTTTTAATCTTTCTGGAAATATACCATTCAAAAAGGATTGATTTACAAAGTGGGTCAATATTTTAGTTAGTTCCTTCGCAGCACTTTTTATAATACGAGTACATATGTTATCAATTCCAATTGCATTTGTGTTCCGGAGCGATTTTATTACAGTTTCTATTTCACTCTCGGTACATGGCCTCAAGAACAAAGAATTTCTAACATTACCTCCGGACAATACCGGCCCATTGCTATTTGATTTTCTGGTCTCTTTAGTCACGGTAATGAAAAAGTTATTAAATTCCTCTACTATATCTTGGGCACCAGTAATGCTCACTGAACCTCTTTGAATAGACTCAATGCAATCTAAAACTCTGACATCATCATGTTTATCTTTAATGATGTCCCAAACTGCTTTACATTTGTTTTTTGCTAAATTAATAAATTTGAAATTTACATTCCTCTGTGCTTGTACAATACACCTTTTTAGCACTTTATTATATAACGTATAGCGACGCTTTGATTCTAACGTATTTTGGTTCTTAATGTAGCAAAGCGATCTGAGACATCTCTTTTGCTTACAAGAGTATTTTATCCCTTTAGTTATCCACTTTGGCTTAGAACTGATGGACTTCATTTTAATTCTAATATTCGGAAAACATAACTCGTAAAATAGACATAAGTCATCATAAAACATGGAAAAGGCTTTATTAAAATCGGTTTCATTAATTACTTCACTCCATGTGCGACACTTCATATAACCTTTAAATTTATCTATATTTTCTCGACTATAGTCTTTAATAGTTTTATACCAATAGCTTATTTTAGCTCTACTATTTCCCGAACCATACTTTAAAATTTGACAAGTATCATGATCCGAAAGGTAGCGGGTATGTACTTCCCCTACTGCATTCTTTACATTACTAGCAATTAGGCCAAGACATGAATTTATTCTAGTAGGTACAGTAATGTTTAATTTTAAGTTATAATTGTCTAGCAAACTCTTAAGAGACCTTGTAGCGTAATCATCTTTCAAGATATTTATGTTTAGGTCACCAGTTACTACGATTTTTTTCTTTGGTGAACATTTATGTAAAAGGTTTTCTAAATTCTCAAAAAATATCTGAAGATTTTTACTTGTATTTGCGGGAATACGATATATACATATGACAATACTATTTAGACTTGGGATTTCTATACCGCAGCACTCAAATATTTTTTCCTTTGACAATTCATTACAAATTAAAATAGGCTTATATTTAAGATGATTCCTTACTAAGATGCATACACCGCCTCGTTTTTTACTTACTCTACAAAACGAAGCAGCCAACTTAAAACCTTTAATGAATATATTTGCTTCACTACCTCTTTTAATAAAAGTTTCTGAGAGGCATATAATGTCTAAATAGTTGTTTTCTTCGGTAAATTCATTAATACATACCTCTAATAACCGCAGTTTATTTTGAATCCCTTGTATGTTCTGGTGTAAGATTCTAACTTCTTTACTATCATTACTTACGAAAAAAACCAAGGCCTTGGTCAGGTTGGAAATTTTCAACTACTTTAGGTGTTTTAGTTGGTGGAAAATAATAGGGTATGGTGCCTTTTCTGTATGTATGCTGTTCTGGGATACTGTTTGAAACAATATCACTTTTTTTTTGAATATGTAAGTATTTTTCTCCGTAGTCATGAGAGTCAATGATGCAGTTAATTCCTTTACAAACTTTTTGCAAGGACTCCCTAGACGTTTTCCAAAAAGTAGGTATCTCAAGATATGTACAGTATTCTATATTGTGACAAACAGTTTTCAAAATATGATTTATTCTTGTGACATTTAAGTGTTTATTATGAAATACGGGAAGAATAATTATGTTACAAAAGTTAATTTTTTTAATTACTGCATACAATTCAAACTCCAGTTCAAATGGACTGGAATCATTTTCACCTACGCATAATATTACGAAGTCGTTGGCCTTCACTTTAGTTTTGTAACAATCTTCTAGAATATGCCTGGTTGAAGCCATTGGCTTACATACAGCAGTCACTTTGTACCGTTCATATTTGGTAGAGTATCTCGAGTAACATAATTGAGAGGCTAATCCCTTACATTGTTGACCACCGAATATATAAATATTTCGGTCGCCCTCTGTTTTCGATGTGAAATTATCCTGGATGAAAGAAATGCCATTTGTTGTATTCTCCTGCAATTTGACTACATCATTGATATTGGTTGGAATTTCCTGAATTTGTTTTTCCAGATCAGCTATACAAGCATTCAGCCTTACAACTTCTTCCATAGCTTGATTAAGCTCAGCTTGTAGATTACCTATAGTACTCTCTAATTCCTTGATCTTCGTTGACCGGTTCGGCGTATTATCTACAGATATAAACGATTGGTCACATAGTAAGCCAGTTGGTGAGGGTGACAAGCTAACAGATACCTTTGATGTCAGACTTCGTTTTTTCTTTCTGCTCGAGTTGACAAGTGTGTTTGGCAATGTAGGTGCCGAACATAATTCTTTTAAAATCTTTATTTCCTGGGTTAACTTTTCTGTTGTTTTGCGTAATTCAATATTGTCCAATATTTGACTTTCTAATTCGTTCTGTGTCGTAAGTAGATTCATCGAAAGCTCGTCATTTTTTATTTTTAAGCTCACTACTAACTCCACTTGCGGATCAGTATATGTATCATTTAAGCTTTCAGCGCTCCTGGATACGTCCGTTGCACTTTCACATAAAGTATCATTGGCAGTTGCATTGAGTGATTCTGTTGACACCGATTTATTCAGACGACTCTGGTTAAAATTTTGCAAGTGTTCCTTGATCTCATTGAGCCTTTTAGGCACGTCAGGGGTAATAGGAGAAGAGGCGGAACTTTTTTTTGGTTGTGGTGCTTTTTTCCTAAGTGTGACAAATCCTTCTCCCGAATGTATGTTTTTTGCTAAATTATGTATGCATGTTGGGCAATTCCATTGATGTTTTCTAGTCATAATGTTAAACAGTTTTTCAGAGAATTTTGCACACCCGAGATCAAAATAATATTTGCATGTTTGACACTTAAGATAATGATTGTTCGTTATTGTTTGTTTACATTTGTTACACGTGATATTAATGTCTTTGGGATTCATTGTACGAGCAAAACTTATATTTATACTGCACAAAAATGTCAAATAAAATACAAAAAGTTACTTGGTAATGTTTCTTGCCCGAGATTTGAACCCGGAACGTTAGCAGTTCATCACGATCACTTCAGTCAGACTACATACAACTGCGCCATCGATGCTTAGTAAATCTTGTCGAATTTAACCAATAGATTTATGTAATTCCATAAGTGTATATCCGAAAAAGTACTATTATTTTCGTAAAAACTATAGGTTTTATAACAATTACACACTAGTTGATCACTTTTCCGATATTGTTCCAATGTTTTAATTATAATCACTTGAATCATTTGTCGGTTGAACACAGAGAATATAATTTACACAAACAAACAAACACACACACCAACACAGATGACTGTTCATTTTCAATTTTGCCGTATTTTACACAAGATCTATGTTCGTGCATTGTGTTGTAGTTATTTCATAGCACAATTAATAGTTTTTATTGGTATATTATCGTCTTAATTATTTTTAATCACAAAATAATACGTCATCATCATCATCATCATTCAGCCGGAATACATCCACTGCTGAATATAGGCCTCCCCCAAGGAGCGCCCCACAGCACACGGTCGCGAGCCACCCGCATCCAGCGACTCCCCGCTGCCTTGACCAAGTCATCAGTCCACCTAGTGGGAGGCCGTCCAACGCTCCGTCTTCCCGTGCGAGGCCGCCACTCGAGAACCTTTCTTCCCCAACGGTTATCGGTTCTACGAGCAATGTGGCCCGCCCACTGCCACTTCAACTTGCAGATTCTCTGAGCTATGTCGGTAACCTTCGTTCTTCTGCGGATCTCCGAGTTTCGGATCATGTCCCGCAGAGAACACACGAGCCACGAGCCACGAGCTTACAAGACACATATTGACGCTAAGGGAACATACACAAACTACGTGACCCGTTTAGGGGGGGGGGGGAGGGGGGTCGTCAAAGTACCACTCTTGGTCACCGGGGGGAGGGGGGGGTCGGTTTCTTGTCACGTAGCCGGTAGAATACTTTTGAGAAACATTCTAATTGAAGCGGACTCACGCGCCACGGTTTAACCCCATCACTAAAACTTGTCCAGTTTCGCCACATCACTAATTGCACTGTTTCGTCTTGATATATTTTTTACTAAATACAATTACAATTGAATAGCTACGCTATACCACGCTTGCACTCTCGAAGTATGCATTTTTAGGGGCCGTATGAGAAAATACAAAGAAAAGCCATTATTTTTTCAACTTTCCGCATAATTGTTTTTTACAAAATATACTACGTGAAAACTAGGGAGGGAGGGGGGGGTCTTGGCATATACTACGCTTGGTCACCTAGGGGGGGGGGGGGGGGAAACGCAAAAAAAAAAGTGGTCACGTAGTTTGTGTATATTCCCTAATCTTACCTGTAACATTATCGATCTGGAAGTACGGGCTGGGCGGGGATATGACCATAGCCGATATAGGCGTCTCTCTGTCCGAGGCGGAGTACTTGTTGAGAACTGTGCCGATTGGCTGCTCTTCAACTAAATGCTCCTCGTATGCTGGCTCCGAGAACATGGGCGCGTGCCGATTCACGTCCACTATGGTTATTATCAGCTCACCTGAAAATATGATTGTTAAACTGCAAAGGCAAGTTTAAAACCCAAATAAAACACATCACACCACACAACATTAAACACACATCACACACATACAATTCTTATATATAGGTAGGTAAGCTGCTAAACAATATAGGTCATGACGTCACGAGCCTCCATTCCTAAACTTCAAACTAGTCTATAATGTGCAGAGTGTAGGTATGCGAGTACAACTAATAGACGTTCGGGGAGTAGACATTCGGAGAATAGACATACAGGTAAAATGGACATTCAGGGAATTAGTCATACAAGTAAACAGGCATTAGGAGAACAGCCATACAGGTAAATAGACGTTCGGGGAATAGGCATTCGAGGAATTAGACATTTGAGGATTGGACTTTCAGACATTAGACTTTCGGAAAATGAACATTCAGGGAATTGGACCTAGGTGACCGGACCCAATAGATAGATAGGCAGTTATAGTATTTGAACACATCTAAACGCTCTAAACCTCAAATGTAAAAGTTGCCGGGCAAATGATTAAGTTAGCAATTCAGCCGAAATCACCACTTCAAAATTATGTTGTTAAGGTTAGGTATGTCGTTAAAACATTGTCTCCAAGTTTTTAACCAACTTGGGTTAAGAGTTAGCGATTTTGCATGAATGTTTTATTGAAAATGAGTACTTATTACTTAAACAAAGCATCATTGTGATATGGAAGGAAATGATATGTACCTATTATTTAATAACATGATAAATAATTTTATCCAATAAAAATATTTCGTATTTCGTACTTTCGTACTAATTATTGTTTCGTAGACGTAGTGTTACGACCAACCCTGTCGAAGGGACTCGTCTGAAAATCAGCGCAAGGCTTAAAGCCCTGCATATACTGAGACGAGCTCCCATTGCCCAACCTAATACAAATAAATATGTAGTGTAAGTGTCTATTTTAAGTTATGTTATAAGAGATCCTCTGTACTGTACACATTTTGTTTCTTTTTTGGCAATAAATCATTTTGAATTTGAATTTGAATTTTCTGAATCATACTCGGATGTATAAAGTACTTTTTTTAATTTATTTAGAACACACACAGTCACATAAAAATATCCAAATTGTCAGTACATGGAAGGTACCTACACAAGAATAAATAATAGAGCTGGAGGTTCATTATTTTACATGTTAATTACAATTATGTTAATATTAACTAAAGCAAAGAAAAAAAACTGTAAGTAGGTACAAACTAATCTCAGTCGACAAATTTAATTACTTCAACAAATGCTGAACTAAAACAAAATACGTTTAAGGGTCATACTTAGTTGAAAAAAACAAAAATCATCCCTCCTGTGGTCAATAGTTAAAAGCTTGAGCATGAAAACTATGTTTTTATTACAGTGATTTATAGAAACGGAGACACTGTTTATGCGGGTTACTGGTCCAATCCAAAATTAAGCTTTGTAGCCCTTAACTTTTGGTATGTCCACAGAATTGACGCGAATCTAGTATGACCCATAACTAGTAATTTTAGACTAGATATAGTTTCGTAATAATAGACCGCGAATCCAATTGTTCGAGCGTCATTAATTCGCAGTTGGGTATTTGACACACATACTTGGCTGGTTGTTTGTGTAATATAGATTAAATAAATAAATAAAAAAGTAAATCTAAATAAATAAAATCTCACCATCAGCCTGCTGCAATGGGACTGCTGAAGCGTCAATGACAGTGACAGGTAGTGTCAAGACCGCTGCACGACTCCTGTCCAGCCTCTGCGACACTGTCACGCTGCCGTTTGACATAATGGAGAACCACGAGTCGAAGATCCCTTCGTCAGATACCTGGAAATGAAAAAATGTTTTTAGATTTCTCTGTTCAATGTTTAAGAGAGTTAGGGCACAGAAAAATGACATCTTGCTCGAATTTGGAGGAGCCCAACTGGGGAAGTACCTTCGGCTTGCAGAAGACCACAGCCATAATAACATTATCTGCTATACAAGTATGTAGTGTTGTGTTCCTGGAGGTGAGCAAGGTTGCCAGAGCTCCCGAGGATGCACTGTGTTTATGAATTGCAATGTATCTACCGGTAAAAAAAATCTCATTAGATACACAGTGGATCTACTGAATGGATCTAATGAGATAGATTCGTTGAGAGCGAGGGACCTAAATGTGTTCCTTCTGTTGTCAACACAGTGCATACTCAAATTTTTATAAAGGGTCGGCAACGCGTACGTGACTCCTTTGGAGTTGCGGGCGTCTATAGACTGCGGTGGCCGCTTACCATCAGGTGGGCCGTAAGCTTGTTTGCCACCGGCGTTGTATAATAAAAATGTCCAAAACTGTGATAATCGCATTACTATTTCTATAAAATACAGGTCAGTTTACCAACTACATTCCTATTGTCGGGCAGATGTGCCTATGAAACGAAATTAATACAGAACTGGCAATTTAAAACGGGAATACCCTAACCGATCAAATTTCATAACCAGTTATGGTTCCGGTTACAACGAAAATTAACCGAAATCCAGTTATAACCGGTGACGGTTATTTAATGTCGAAAATGTAAATAAGATTTAAACACCACGAAATACAATAAGACAACTCCATGTGGCAGTCCAAGTACACACCCTCATTCATACATAGCAAATAAAACATTAAAGCTTGAGTTTAACACATAGGCACCTTTAAAATCAAACAACTAACGAACATAACCGTACTATTACCTCCTTTTAATCATCCATTAATTATACACTTAACCTTCACATATTAGTAAAAATCACAGTCATTAATACAGGTAAAATTCAGTTTTAGTAGTTTAAAGTAGGAAAAGTATAACCGAACATAACCGAAACCGGTTTTTCAAATTGCTAATAACCGGTTATGACATTTTGGCTAAAAAACCGGTTATTACCGGTTTTTTCGGTTACGGTTAAAACCGGTTTACATTCCCTATTTAAAACCCACTTATCATTACTTTTATTGCAAGACTTAAATCTTGAATGAACCCCAGAAATCGGTGTAGCTCGATCTATCTATAGCGACAACTCTCCTAGCTGTATAGTGCCGCTGCCGCCCCTGTTACTTATATAGTGTGTTTGACGACCGGTTTAGCCTAGTGGGTAATGCACCTGCCTATGAAGCCGACGGTCCTGGGTTCGAATCCCGGTCCGGCAAATATTTGTGTGATGAGTATGAATATTTGTTTCTGAGTCTTGGATGTTTTCTATGTATTTAAGTATTTTTATCTATTAAATATATCGTCGTCTAGTACCCATAACACAAGCCTTCTTGAGCTTACTGTGG
The DNA here is from genome assembly GCA_963556455.1 of Epiblema foenella. NCBI lineage: Eukaryota > Metazoa > Arthropoda > Insecta > Lepidoptera > Tortricidae > Epiblema > Epiblema foenella. The sequence goes on along the minus strand of OY747098.1, from coordinate 29,582,494 downwards.
GGCTAGTTCGATTTGTGTAAGATTGTCCTTTAATATTTATTTATTTATAACATGAGAGTGAAAGGGACGGATACGAAGTTCGGATTTTGAACTTCGGAGTACGAGTCCAGTTATCCTCCTACGACCCAATTTCGAAGACGGTACTTCCGAGGAAGACCCAATGTCCTAATATTAGAACTAATTAATAAAGTACTGAACGCCCGGACCAAAAATTTTTCATATCTGGTTAACCGTATATTTTGTTCTAGTACTATCACAGTGGGTCATTGCTCCAACTCTCTGTTAAAATACTTGGGCTTTCACTGCAAACTGATTTTGTCCTAGTATTATCACTTTGAACCCCAGGAGAGATAGAAATACCTATGAGGATGAAATAAATAACACACTGGCGTCTGTGGAACAATGGCTAAATGCAAACAGGTTAAAAATTAACATCGACAAAACGAAAATAATGCAATTTCATCAGTCAAACACTAGTTCCATTACACTTAATATTAAATGTGATAGCAAAACTGTTGAAAACATAACCGTAACCAGATTTTTAGGAATTAACATAGACAACCATACTAACTGGAAACCACATACTGAATCATTATGCAAACGTATTAACAGTTTTATATTTGTTCTTTATAAAATATCAAAAATAGCAGATCGTAAAACTACCTTACTTGCATACCATGGATATATAGAATCGATTTTAAGGTATGGCATTATTGTTTGGGGTAACTCTACCAATAAGCAACAAGTATTCCGATCGCAAAAAAAATGCATTCGAGCTGTGTGCGGCCTTAAACAAACTGAGAGTTGCAAACAACATTTTAGAGATTTAAAGGTACTAACCCTAACAAGTCTGTACATTTATGAGGTTGCAGTCTTCGTTAAATCCAATCCTGCTTGTTTCCCCAAAGGCTACCCGTTAACTCCAGAAGTGTTCGATATAAGCATGCAATACAAACTGTGAGCGGTAAAACAGCTCTGTTAAGAAAAAGTATACTAGGCATGGCATCAAAAATATACAATTTCCTACCCGAGAATATTAAATCACTTGATTTGTCCAAGTTTAAAAATAAATTAAAATTAAAACTTGTACAGGGAGCTTACTACACTATTGATGATTTTTTTCTTGACAAAAACATCTTAAATAATTAAACGTAAATTCAGAATTGTATTTCCCACTTCGATAATAACTATAATTAAGAAATTTGAAATAATAAAATAATATACTTTGTTTTAATAAATATGTAAGCGTCAACACTGTAAAACCATAGTCTAATGTATAGGTAATGTTTAATTTTTAAGGCCAAATATTTGTACACCCTTGTGGGTAGATCACAGAGGACTGTCTAACTCATTATTTCTGTCATCCTATCATGTAACCTGTGTATCACAAATAAAATACTTACTTACTTACTTACTTACTTACTAGGAGGTTATCTCTCACTCACCTCTTGTCCATTTTTATCCACCGCCTTAATGACCTTTTCCCTCGACAGGTCATAGACCAGTTGCTGACTATCCGTGATGTCAGGGTCGGTGGCCAGCAGGTCGTGCACCACGGTTCCCAACTCAGCATCAGCTGAGACCTCAGCGCGTTGTATGGATGGCGTGAAGTACGGTTTCTTGTCGTTTACGTTGCTGACGTGGACAGTGAGCTCTGTGGTGCCGGTGTGGCTTGGCATTCCTGAGGAAGCATATTATAAGGTAAACGATTACATCATTGATAGGGATGTTTGGCAGTGATAGCGTCTCGCACAAGTACATAATCTAACACAAAAATATTTTGTCCTAAATATTTTCAAAAAAATAATAGTTATTTGTTATGCAAGGCTGCAAAGTTGTTGTTTGGCGCGAGTGCTCGAATTGAAAGCCGAGCTAGCGAAGGATTCTAGAATTGAACCACGAGCGTAGCGAGTGGTTCAAGAATAGAATCCTGAGCGTAGCGAGGGTTTCAAGACACGAGAAGCCAAATAACTTTGCTGCCGAGCGAAACACAACTTTTCACCTCACCCTAGCGAGGAAACGTAGGTACAGTCGCTTCGATATATCTGATGGCGATTGTACAAGAAAACAATTCAAGTATTATTAAAGAAAATTGCAATACGAATATTGTTTGAATATATTCCTTATTTTTGTATTTCCATAAATTAAAAAAGTAGGTAAAATAATGATATAAAACTGAAATTGAATGATTTTCAATTTAATGTAAGTACCTAAAATAAAATGTTTCATCGGATGACACATTCCTTGTGCGAGCGGGTCATCGCTATATACATGTATAGCCCTGACTCACTCGCACACCGCACCGTCGTGCGGAAACCGCATCAGTGTAGAAACCGCCTTAAAACGGATGGGCGAACCATGATTCTGAACGCATCCATAAAAAAATTGGGTAGCGCGGTACTCCGTCATGTTCGAATTTCAAAATCACTTTACCCGCTAGCGGATAAAATAGACTTTTGCACGCAGATTTGAAACAAAAAAGTAAGCCTTTCAGAGCGGGTGAGGTGAAAATAATATTTTCTATTGCAGCATTGTAGAGGACAACTTTAAATGGCAATGTCACGAACAAAAACAAGCCTTGTCACTTTGTAATACAGAACTCCATTTCACCCTAGATAGGTTTGCGCTTGAACACAACCACAGATGTGGAGCGAGATGGTAAGCGATATTGTATTCTACTTCACTCACCAAGATCAGCAGCCACGATGGTGATCCTATAAGTGTCTCGCTTGTCGTAGTCAAGTTTGGACGACACTGTCACGACTCCTGTCACGTTGTCAATGGCGAACGCATCACGCGCCCTGCTGGATGTCGTTATATAACACTCACCAAGATCAGCAGCCACGATGGTGATCCTATAAGTGTCCCGCTTGTCGTAGTCAAGTTTGGACGACACTGTCACGACTCCTGTCACGTTATCAATGGCGAACGCGTCTAGCGCCCTGCTGGATGGCGTTATACAACACTCACCAAGATCAGCAGCCACGATGGTGATCCTATAAGTGTCTCGCTTGTCGTAGTCAAGTTTGGACGACACTGTCACGACTCCTGTCACGTTGTCAATGGCGAACGCATCACGCGCCCTGCTGGATGTCGTTATATAACACTCACCAAGATCAGCAGCCACGATGGTGATCCTATAAGTGTCCCGCTTGTCATAGTCAAGTTTTGACGATACTGTCACGACTCCTGTCACGTTGTCAATGGCGAACGCGTCTAACGCCCCCTGTTGGATGTCATTATATAACACTCACCAAGATCAGCAGCCACGATGGTGATCCTATAAGTATCCCGCTTGTCGTAGTCAAGTTTTGACGACACTGTCACGTTGTCAATAGCGATCGCATCAAGCGCCCCTGTTGAATGGCATTATACAACACTCACCAAGATCAGCAGCCACGATGGTGATCCTATAAGTGCCTCGCTTGTCATAGTCAAGTTTTGACGACACTGTCACGTTGTCAATAGCGATCGCATCAAGCGCCCCTGTTGAATGGCATTATACAACACTCACCAAGATCAGCAGCCACGATGGTGATCCTATAAGTGTCCCGCTTGTCATAGTCAAGTTTTGACGACACTGTCACGTTGTCAATAGCGATCGCATCAAGCGCCCCTGTTGAATGGCATTATACAACACTCACCAAGATCAGCAGCCACGATGGTGATCCTATAAGTGCCTCGCTTGTCATAGTCAAGTTTTGACGACACTGTCACGTTGTCAATAGCGATCGCATCAAGCGCCCCTGTTGAATGGCATTATACAACACTCACCAAGATCAGCAGCCACGATGGTGATCCTATAAGTGCCTCGCTTGTCATAGTCAAGTTTTGACGACACTGTCACGTTGTCAATAGCGAACGCATCAAGCGCCCCTGTTGAATGGCATTATACAACACTCACCAAGATCAGCAGCCACGATGGTGATCCTATAAGTGCCTCGCTTGTCATAGTCAAGTTTTGACGACACTGTCACGTTGTCAATGGCGAACGCGTCTAGCGCCCCCTGTTGGATGGCGTTATACAACACTCGCCAAGATCAGCAGCCACGATGGTGATCCTATAAGTGTCCCGCTTGTCGTAGTCAAGTTTTGACGACACTGTCACGACTCCTGTCACGTTGTCAATGGCGAACGCATCACGCGCCCTGCTGGATGTCGTTATATAACACTCACCAAGATCAGCAGCCACGATGGTGATCCTATAAGTGTCCCGCTTGTCGTAGTCAAGTTTTGACGACACTGTCACGACTCCTGTCACGTTGTCAATGGCGAACGCGTCTAGCGCCCCCTGTTGGATGGCGTACTTCAGTTCGGCGTTGACACCACTGTCGAGGTCAGTGGCGCGTACGGCTGCTACCTCGGTACCTACACAGACACACAGTGGTTAAAGAAAGACAAAGAAAGAGGATACCTGTCTAACCCCCTTATTCATAAACGTCTATCAAACCTATATCCTCGTGGCGCCCACGCGCCTTTTGATAAACCAAAATAAGCATGGCGGCTCCAGCCCAGCACTTTTTTCAACTAACCTTCAATTACTGCCCACGCGCCTTTCAGAAGGCCATATTAATAAACTCTGTAAATCTAGTAATTGAGGCCCAGTGGCCTTTGTAAAGATCAAAAGGTAGACAAATAATTGAATTTAAAAACACATGCTAATATAATCATACCCTGAAAGTTTCACTTCAAACCGGTAACTACACAAATTTCAACTCAAAATCTTGGGCGGATATGACTGTAACTATTATGTCCTATAAGAAGGACAGTCGGGTCATAATTAAAGAGGAGACAAAAAATCTTTGGGCGCCACGAGGATATTAGTTAACTAGCCGCTAAAGTTCGTTTGTCCTTATCAGTCACTTTGACATTGACGTTAATGAGAATGGGACAAAGAACATTTTAGTTAGCAGAGGTTTGTTAAGTTTTATGAATATGGGGGTAATACTCTAGACTAGTTTTGAAAACGCAAAGAGAATATTATATTACGTGATCATTCTAATATAACTATTTAAGGGATCATTTCCGGGATAAAATATATCCATGTCCTTCCCCGGACTCAAACTGTCTCCATACCAGATCGGTTCAGTTTTTTTTTCAACCTGACTGTGTCTTTTTAGGCCGAGCCCAATAAAGCGATAGGAGTGCGCGGTTGTAGGGTAACCTGGGGAAAATCCAGTGGAAACCTCCGACACTACCACGCCACTCTTATTCATAAACGTCTATCAAATCTTTGTTTGTCCTTATCCGTCACTTTGACATTGACGTTTGTGAGAATGGGACAAATAACTTTTTAGTTAGCAGGGGTTTGTTAAGTTTTATGAATAAGGGGGTACGAGTTTGCGCTCCAGTGAGATTGGTTGAGCGGTTCTGTGATTTAAGCGTAGAGGTAAAAGACAGACATACTTTCGCATTACATTGATTTAAACTTACACGATTTTCACACATTATTATTGAAAAACGGGACTTAATCACGTACAATACGCGTGCGGACATTGTGATATATTCGAAACGTCGGACAAACCTTGAAAAAGGTAATTCGAGGGGTGAGTGGTAAAACCCGATAAATCGAGATAATTGATTTTTTAAATAAGAACTCAACATCCATTACGCAGAGTTCTATTTTCAAAAAACCATTTAGATGACTTATCGGGTTGGACTACTCACCTCTCGAATTATTGTATGCGATTAAGTCCCGTTTTCCAATAATAATACAGTCGCATTTATACTCGTAATATTAAAGTATATATGTTACCAATCGGCGCGTCTTCAGAGATGTCAGCCACGTACTTGTCGGAGTCGAACTCCGGCGCATGGTTGTTGACGTCGCGGATATTGATCTCCACCTTACACGTCGCGTTGTGCACGCCATCTGTGGCCTGGAAAGTTACTTCGACTTAGTACGTAGATGAAAATGACACATTATTTTGACCGTGACACATAATCTCTGGCATATGTGTTCGGTGTTCCAGGACTTCCAGGTTCCGAACTACCAGAAATCAGTATATTGCGACCACGGTAACAAGACTGGAATTAGTTTACACTCGGAATAGCTGTCATTTTATATACACTTTGACGTAAGTATATAGTAAAACTGACACTTCTAATACTATTCTAATCGCGGCTAGGTATAAGGGTACACACCAGAGGGCCTACTCCGAACTTCGAAATCCGAACTTCGTATCTTGCCGTCCCTTTCGCTCTTGTGTTATACTCTATATGAGTGAAAGGGACGGAATGATAGGAAGTTCGTATTTTGAAGTTCGGAATAGGCCCTCAGATATGTGCGAGCTGCGAAGACGTGTTTCCACACATTTGACACGCCACTGTCAAGTTTACGACGTGTCAAACATATAATGAAAACACAGCTCCTTCTAAGTTTTTCTGGATATTCACCCCTAACCTGATAAAGGCTTGAACCACACTGCAGCTAAAACGTAGTGACGTGACTCATGCGTGCCGTTTTTAACTCATAACTGTCTCCCACTCGCAGCGTTTACGGCGCGTCAACTTATTTTGTGGTCGAGCCTTTACACCTTTAAACCCTTTGAATTACCTCTTAATAAATTTAAAGCGATTGTTAAAAAATGCTTGGTAAAAAAGCATACTATAAAATAGAAGATTATATTAATGACAAAACTGTATGGACACAATAGGCAACTTGCTCTGCTGCACCTAATTGCGAGGAATAGTATTTTAAGACTGACATTATTTAATTTTTATATTATTATTTGACATTAGGAGACCTTTTACATCTCCATAATATTGGTATTTTATTATTTGGTTAATTCTAGTTTTGTTTCTGATTATTTTTGTCATATTTAATATTTTTAGATAACACGAGACCTTTTACATCTCTAGTAAAATGGAAGCAGTTTTTTTTTAAATATTTGTATATTGTGTATGTACTATTGTATGACATTCAAAAGCGCCCGAGGGGCCCACTTGGAGAATAAATCATTTCATTTCATTTCATTTCATTTCACATAACAGCCAACGCCTAATAGTACATTATTACCGTGGCAGGAAAGGAGGCAATTGCAGGCTGAGTATTTGTTTAAACGGACGAGCTTGCGAGTGCTATTGTGCTTTTCTCAAACATAGGGGAAATAAGACGAAATTTAAATTAAGATTTATAAACATAACCTTAATACGTCAAAAATATGCTAAGCCGTCGTATTATTTTTAAACAAAATCGCAAGTGTATTTTTTGGCCGAAAAACGCGAATTATTTGAGGCACATACAAAAACCTCGCGTTTCCAACAAAACAATACGAGTTGAATTGGCTGATACGACCTGTGCCGTATTTTATATGCCCGTTCCTACTTTTTAAAGTTTGCAACTCGAAAAATAAAGGTATTTATAATGTAACATTCCAGGCGGCCTGCCATGTTTTTTAATTTTTAATTTTGCTCTGACCCTAAACTATACACTTAACCTTTCATTATGTAGCGAATAATGTTCACTTTGCGGTCCATTTTCCAGGATAATCTTACCATAACAGTGAGCACGATCCTACTATCGTTGGTGGCCACGCCGCCGGCTTTCGGAGAGATCTTCCCGCTGACGTCATCGATCGAAAACGGGTGCTGCGCCGGAGCAGTGATATAGTAGCGGATCTCGGACGAGGTGTCCACGTCGCGCGCTTGCACCTGTAAGTGACATCATCATATTTATAACTAGCTTTTGCCCGATGCTTCGTCCGTGTAAACTCCCACTGCCTATTTCATCCCTTCTAGGGATGATGTATGTATGTATGTAAATACTTTATTGTACACAAGACAAGTACCTAAAATAAATTACACAGAAAAAAAAACAGATCAATCATGTACAAAGGCGAACTTATCCCTGTAAGGGATCTCTTCCAGTTAACCTTTGAGCAATTGAGTGAAGAATAGGAATTAAACTGTAGACAAACCAACACGTGTACAAAGATGTATTTATATAAATATTCTAGATATATAACTACACATTAATAAACATATATAACTACTAATCTATCTATCTATACATATAATAAAGCTGTAGAGGTTCGAAAATCTGTACATTGAAGATATTAGCAAAAAAATCGATTGAGGGGTCTTAGAACCGATAACAGAACACATTTCAACAGTTTTTAAAATTTGTGTCTGTTTGTCTGTCTGTTTATTTGTCTCACCATCACGCGAAAACTAGCCAATGGACTTCGGTACAGCCTTCACTAATAAGTTTAATGGATCTTCGGACAGGTTATAGGCTATAAAAATCATACAGATTGGGGATGGAAGGGGGTGAAAAGAGGGTTGAGAGTTGAACTTTGTATGAGAAGTCCTTCAATTCGTGACTTAAAGGCTTGAAAATTGGTAAGCATATAATTGGAAGCAAAATAAAAAGAATCTTATTCAAAAATTGTACAATAAACAGATAATATGTGAAAAAATGGAGGATAAAAAAGTGCTTAGGGGACTAGCGACCAATAACCAAAAATCCCTCAACCCATAGTAACTGTTTGAAATGAGAGATTTAATTATGTTAGACAGTCGCTGTCAACATTGAAAAACCGGTGCCTTGAGTTCAAGGCACGGACGGAATTCCGTCTAACTATAATTGATATGTCTTCAGTGGTCATCCAGAACGTTCTTAGAGAGTGGTCGAGTGTGTAAACGGTGTTATCTGAGGGCCTACAAAATCCCACTAATTTCCACTATTCCCACTAATATTATAAATGTGAAAATTCGGATGCTTAGATGTTTGGATGTTTATCACTTAATCACGCAAAAACGGCTGTACAGATTATGATGAAACTTGGTATGAAACGAGTTAATTTATACCCCGGGTTAACATACAGGATACTTTTTATCCCTTTATCGTTCCTCAAATTGATAAATTCTGAATCTATGAACCAGAGTCACATAGATATTTACAATGCCTGCTAAAGTACGAAAATTTGTCTCAGATGAACCATTGTAAGTCTGAGCTCCGAATATGCAAAAAGTTGTCACGAATCGTAGGGTCAAGGTACAATAAGGACTATCGTTAGGCGAGACTAGGCAGTTATAAATATCACGATATTTGACGTTTGGCGTGTCAGAGACGTGCCATTACACAGATGACAATCGGTGAAGTCTAATCGAGGTTAATGAAGATTATTTACTACTTGCACAACTCAATAATTTGAGCCTTATAGTGGCTAAGATAAAGTAGGTATTTGCATGTATAGTTTTCATTTTTACCATTGTAGTTATAAACTGAGTAATTTCGCTGCCATATGATTATGATGAGATTGAGTTGAAGAGTTATTAGATCGGATATTTGTGACTCTTAGAGCTTAATTATCTCAAAACCAAACCGACTCAAGTGAATATGAATGTTTACCGCATTTCAGTACGTAAAGTTCTATTAATTACATGCATAATCGTAAGCAAAATAGAATAGATTTGTGATATTTAGGTACTGACTTACAGCCTCTAAAGCGCTTGCGTTTTAAGCCAAAACTTGCTGATCCATAGGTTCGATTGTACGTTTTGGAAAGTGTTTCTTCACTACCTACGATATAGGGAGAATTTCTTACAGATATTTTGAGAGGATGCTAAAATCTTGGGTTATAATGAAATTTTTGTTCGATTCATAATATGTGTTCCTCTGTAGTCGCTTCATCGAGCATCGGGCTCGGAAAGTAGGGAATTAGCTAACTTCATCGAACCAGAACGTACGCAACATCGAACCATGACACCACTATGCTATATGTATGTGATGAGATAGTTTCTTAGCACACATTAGTGTTACATAGTATTAGAAATCATCAAAAACAATTGGTACGTATAAATGCTATATGGGATCGAGGCAACGGCGTTCTCCGGGTTGAAATGAAATGTGTATTTAACGTCTGACTTACTTAGCCAATACCTATTACCAACATACATATAAATATAGGTATTCATACATCATACCCATTTTGGTTCCTTATCCGCCCATTACATCCTACTTCAGGACACATGCCTCCTTTCATGGACAAGAGGGCCCATTTCAATTGCTAATTATATTTGTATAAGTAAGAAACTTTGTAAGGTTGTAATTTTGAGACGGAAAAACCTTTGAGTAAATTTTGAGTGAGTCACTCAAAGTTAAGTTGTTTATAACCTAACCTGCAGAATTTATCTACGAAGGGGATGGGAATAGTCAGTAGAAGTTCACGCGAACGAAGTCGCGGGCAAAAGCTAGTATATAAATATATATATATACATATATGTACATATATCTAAATAAAATATAAAATAATACATATAAATATAGTATCCAAGCAATTCACAAGTCATTGGATAGCCATAATTCCTTCAACTTGCTCCTGAATGATGCTACAGACTGGGACTGTCTTAAGGACAACGGTAACTTGTTCCACAATTTTACGGCGGGCACTGAGAAAGATTTGGAGAAGGCACGGTGCTTATGCGACGGTAGGTATAGCCAGAGTGAGGTTCGCACTCGACCGCAAACGGTGACCACTACCATCAGCCATATAATTAAATAATTAAAAGGGATGATTTTCGGGATAAAACGTATCCTATCGGAAGTATAGTAAGTATCGAGGAAATAAACTCGTTGTATAGTTTTGTAGACAAGTAATGTTGTGCTCTTATAAATAATAATCTACAGGGTAAGATATATACAGGAAAGGGTATCTACAAATTATATACATATACATATATTAATAGATAGGAGACGCAGGAAGAAACGACAATAGAGAGATCTCTCAGGGACCGAAGTCCAATGAGAGTCGGTTGGAAGTTATATTTATGCAACTGATTTTAGAAACTTCGATAGCGCGATACAGATCATGTCAGATTTGACAGTTGACAGAAGTGATGCCACAGTTTCATCATAATCTATGAAGCCGATTTGGCGTCATTGAGTAACAAACATCCAAAAATCTAAACTCTAAAGGATTATTATAACTATCAACATCAAGGGAATAAGAATAGGTAAGTAGAAGCAACGTAATTATTTTCCTTTTTTTTAACCTGACTGTGGCTTTATAGGCCGAGCCCAATAAAGCGATAGGAGTGCGCGGTTGGACAGTAACCTGGGGAAAATCCAGGGGAAAACCTCCGACACGACCACGCGTGTGGTTTGGAACACTAGAATACACTTATAGTTTGCGCTCCAGTAAGACCAATCCAATCTGAAGTGTGTGTAGAATCGAGCTACTGGGAATAATTAACCAAAGCAAGCTGCCCTGCTACAGTTGACGAATGCGAGAAAACGTCACCAAGATCAGCAGATCAATATACTGATAACTATACATTTTTAATCGCTGTACGGAATCTCCGATAGACAAGCAACGACAACTGTTTGTTTACACTAGCGTAATTATCTAATCTAATTGATAGTAATCCCCTTAGTTCCTTGAAAGCTGCTGAAACCCTAATAAGTGAGATCGTCTAACATTCAATACTTTTTTTTTATACAACGCCGGTGGCAAACAAGCTTACGGTCCACCTGATGGTAAGCGGCCACCGCAGCCTATAGACGCCCGTAACTCCAAAGTAGTCACGTTCGTTCGACCCTTTGTAAAATTTGAGGATGCACTATGTTGACAACAGAAGGAACACATTTAGGTCCCTCGCTCTCAACACAGTGCATCCTCGGGAGCTCTGGCAACCTTGCTCACCTCCAGGAACACAACACTACATACTTGTATAGTAGATAATGTTATTATGGCTGTGGTTTTCTGCAAGGCGGAGGTACTTCCCTAGTTGGACTGCTCCAAATTCGAGCAAGATGACATTTTTCAGTGCCCTACCTCTCTTATGAATACTGACGGAAACCTATGATGAACACGAATATTTGTTCCTAACAGGGATCGGATACCGGTATTTTCTCCATAGAAAAATACCGGTATTATTACGGTCACCGGTTCATTATTTCCTTTTTCAAGGGACAATCTAATAATACGACGGTGTTCCCTAAATACATGATTCAGCCCTACGTAAAAAGCAAAAAATAATCCAAAATATTGGGCTAATTCAGGGTTTTTTTAAAATACCAAAACCATATGTGTGTACCTATTTATGCATCATATCGTTAATTAGTATACATAGTGCTAGGATTGCTTAGTTTGGTACTAAGTAGATTTGTGTAAGATTGTCAAGAAAAATTAATCGTCTACCAATCCCTGGGCTCCCAGGGCTCATAACAAAAGAATGCTATTGTTTTTTTTTCGCCGGGAGACGGCTTATTGCCTGAAAATGTTTATTACCTGTAATTCTGGTTCAAACTTGACCGCGTCTTCGTCTATAGATGCCTTGTAGACGCTCGTGGTGAACACTGGTGGGTTATCGTTGGAGTCCAGCAGCGATATCTGCAGGGGCACCACTGTGGTCTGCCCGGCGCCGTCGTCATCTATTGCCTGAAGTATGGATGTGGATAACATAAGAGCAGAAAACATTTTACGACAAACTTAAGAAATTTCCTAATGCGAAATAGTTATTATACATTAGACGATTTTTGTAACAATAAAGTCAAATAGTAATCCCCTAAAATAGTAATAAAAATTGACATGCCATAATATGTATTTTTAACTTTTGTATTTTAACTGGTGAACATGTATTTTGATAATGTATAAAAATAAAAATGTAAATAATGATATCAAAAATAATTAATTGTTTAATGAATTAGAATAATCCAATAATGTTATATATACATGTGTTAGGTAAAATTATTTCATAATTATTCAATGTATATTATATTGATCGTAAATTTTAATTTTAAGTATGAAGTATTTTGTTATGCCCTATCAGGGTCCATGAGATAACAAAACAAAACATAACACCTGTACTGTACCATGGTTGCAAATAAATGAATTATGAAACAAAACAAAGTCAAATACCTATGTTGCAAAGTCGGTAGACACCCTTCTTTGCTTGAAGATAGCCACCACGTTTATCTTATCATAATAAAAGCAGTCGTCAATCATCTCTGAATAAATCCAAATCCTCTACTGTGTTTAGGCAATCTGACAACAAATCGCTTGGCGAATCCTGTTCTTCTACTCCGATCAACGAAACCGATCAACCAGTTGTACAAAATGGAACTCAATGTAGCCACTTATTCCTATCGAATAATTGGTTGATCGTCGTCCGGGCACGCTCAGCCTCGAACAGCGTATCCAAAAACAAATTTAGAATAAAGGAAAAATTGAAAAATTTGGACACCGAGCAGGATTTGAACCTGCGACCTCCCGGCGCTCGCGGTCAGTCGCTCTAGCCAACTGAGCTATAGATGCAACCGCCACCCAGCACCAAATTCCATTCCTTTTTTCCTTTATTCTAAATTTGTAGTTTACGTTAGCAGCGGTACTGCTTAGTACAAAATTAATTTCGTATCCAAAAAGTTATAAAGTTAAAAGTCAAAGTTTTTATTGAAAGACTTTCTATTTCTAATTAGAAGAAGATAAATAAATAAATATAAAATTCACTGAAAATTGCACACAAGCTCTTGGTAGTCTAAGCCTCGCTTAAGGTTACCTTGTACTGCAAGTAGTAGTCTCTCCTAGTCTCGTAGTCGAGGCAGGGCGCGGTGCCGGGGCTGGCGCACGGCGCTACCGTGATCGCGCCGCTGCGGTTGTCAACCTTGAAGAGTTCAGCGCCGTGTCCTGACAGCTGGTATATTATGCCGTTGGTTCCGAATCTGGAGGAATATTTTTCAGCGTATTGATATCTATACAGCTAACACGAATCCGTAACTTCAAAAAGTCAAAAACATTTATTTGTAGTTTTTTAGATTTTTATTATAAAATCTTATACAATTCGAGAACGCGGAGCGCTTGTGGCCAAGCGGCGCCCGCGTAACGCGTGCGGTAATCAGTAATCAGTATTTTATTGCTTTCATAGGTCATAAGATGTAACATTATTTGAGTTCAGCTATGAAACCCTATAGGGCACTGGAATATAACTTAAATCTAAATATATATAACTTAAATCTAAATCTCGGTATGCGAGGTTAAGCAACATGGGCATAAGTCAGTTCTTGGATGGGTGACCGCTTTGAACTGGTGGTTATAAACTGAGCGCTTCCGTGCTTTGGAAGGCAAGTTAAGCCACTGATCAGGCTGCTGTCTATGATAAAAGTCGTTAAGCCAAGTTATAGGTCTTCGGGCGGCTTGAGAACTTCTATCAGTCAAGTTGCCCACTCACTTGACAAGCCTAATTCCAATAAGATCTGGTTTCCCCTCGGGTTGGAAGGTCAGATGGCAGTCGCTTCCGTAAAAACTAGTGCCTACGCCAAATCTTGGGATTAGGTAGGGGACCCCGGGCATCCTTCAGGATGCAACTGTACCGGGATAACGCTAGGATGATGATGATACAATTCGAGAATGAATCTTTCGTCTATACTAGTCTGTAAAAAGTTATTTTATCCCAGTGTTTCTAATAGTTATTAATTTACACACAAATTATCGTTCAAAATACGTTTTTTTATATACAATGCCGGTGGCAAACAAGCTTACGGTCCACCTGATGGTAAGCGGCCACCGCAGCCTATAGGGCGCCTCCAAAGGTGTCACGTACGCATTGCCGAACTTTTATAAATTTTGATTCAGATTCAGATTCAAACATTTATTCATGACAGACAAGTACATAATAATGGGACAGAATACAAAAACAGTCGTGTCACGAAATGGACCCAACTCAGCATAATGCCGGCATTACCGCCGGCGCTGGTCTTCCGTTGGACCCATTAGGTGTCGGCACGGTGGGTAACACACAATAATAGAAAATAAAAAGGTTACATAAATAAGCTAAGGTTTTACAAATAATCAATAGAATGGAAAGAAAACAAAACAAAAAACAAATACATATTTTCTCAGCGCTGTATAAATTCAAATTCAAATTCAAATCATTTATTTCGTGTAACATTGACACATAGAAATTATACACATAATACATTTATCATAATACAAAAATCACACATAGTGCTCCCAATTGATTACACTGGCGGAAGAATGCAGCCCCGCACAGTGTAACATGATAGCACAGTCAGGCTTGTCCGCTATCATTCTCAGAATGGTATTGGGACTGCTCCGCACCCGGCGCACCAGGGATGCGGCTCGCCCGCGCATGCTCGCATAAAAACAGGCAACACGCGCCGCCGCAAACATCCCTGATGGGCTACAGAAACGAGGCTTATTTTTGTTATCTGTGTATAAACACAGATAACAAAAATAACAAATAGTTTGCGCAAACGCACCGACAAGTGGTTCGTCTGTGCGGGTTTTGAGGATACAGCCACGTACAGCGACGGCAGGCTCTCACTCACCTGCCAGTATCCCTGTCGGTAGCCTTGACGAGGGCCACCACAGCGCCCGCCGGAGCGCTCTCGAGCACGGAGGCGGAGTACGCGTCGTCCGTGAACCGCGGCGCGTGGTCGTTCACGTCCGTCACTGACACTATCACGCTGGCTTTGGACCAGAGGCGCGGGTACGTGTGGAGCGACGGCAGGCTCTCACTCACCTGCCAGTATCCCTGTCGGTAGCCTTGACGAGGGCTACCACAGCGCCCGGCGGAGCGCTCTCGAGCACGGAGGCGGAGTACGCGTCGTCCGTGAACCGCGGCGCGTGGTCGTTCACGTCCGTCACTGACACTATCACGCTGGCTTTGGACCAGAGGCGCGGGTACGTGTGGAGCGACGGCAGGCTCTCACTCACCTGCCAGTATCCCTGTCGGTAGCCTTGACGAGGGCTACCATAGCGCCCGGCGGAGCGCTCTCGAGCACGGAGGCGGAGTACGCGTCGTCCGTGAACCGCGGCGCGTGGTCGTTCACGTCCGTCACTGACACTATCACGCTGGCTTTGGACCAGAGGCGCGGGTACGTGTGGAGCGACGGCAGGCTCTCACTCACCTGCCAGTATCCCTGTCGGTAGCCTTGACGAGGGCCACCATAGCGCCCGCCGGAGCGCTCTCGAGCACGGAGGCGGAGTACGCGTCGTCCGTGAACCGCGGCGCGTGGTCGTTCACGTCCGTCACCGACACTATCACGCTGGCTTTGGACCAGAGGCGCGGGTACGTGTGGGATTCTTCCGCTATCACCTGATCAGATGTTAATAGTTTTAGATACAAACAACTTTTATTAATACACAACAAAACACGAGCAAAAAACAAACAACACAATAATATAAAGCATTATAAATAAAAAAATTGCCTAAGTCTTCGGTGCTCTGTAGGGTTCCCAGAAGGCTGGCCGCATTGCCACGCTGGATAGCTATGCTAATCCGCTGGGTCCATGGGGTCCAAGTGCTCGTCGCCTCTATAAGGACATTGCAAGGCGCCTTATAGAGGCTTCCGGTGACCAGAGGGCTGGCCACTATTTCGCCCAGCGGATTAGCATAGCTATCCAGCGTGGCGATACAAACATAAGCATAGGTGCAATACTTATTTCCATACTCGAGAAATGCGCAAGCCCCATGCTGCTTTCAACTGAGACCCTGATAGACATCTAGATTAAGAGTGGGTTGCCCCAAACCGTCTGTAATCGTAAACGGTGTTCGTCAAAATCTGATTGTATGGAAAGTTTGACAAGTTTCTATGACATATTTGACGACCGGCCTGTGATCGTATGTTGGTGCAATCGACCCTAACTTGATGGACTGATGGTGGTTTATCAAACGATACACCAAAGATTTTTTATAGCCTATGTTGTGTCCCACTGCTGGGCCCCCCCTCTTTGCCGCCACGCGCTCCACTTTTCGTCTCGGTCGAAGATTAGGCATAGGGGTTTTTTTTTCTAAGAGCCCCCTCTTGACTTTCACTCATCCCGGCCCTGAGTAGTTTCGGGCCAGTCGTTTAGAAAAGCGTCTATCTCTTCCCGCCATCTCCGCCTCGGCCTACCACCCACTCCGTAGCTAAACTAGCCCACCTCTGTGGATGCATAGGGCATAAGGAAAATATTAACAAAAAAAAACTAAAAGGCATAATAACTGTTTGTAAGCGGTGGAACTTATTGTGTGGATTAAACAAGCGTGAAAAGAATTGCCACTTTATGGCATTCTTTGGGGGCAGCCTATGTCCAGCAGTGGACGTCTTTCGGCTGATATGATGATGATTATGATGATGATGAAAAGGATTGCTATACATCAGGGTTAGAGATTAAATGCCCATTATAATGGACTGATATTATCATTAGTAAAAAATGCCCAAAATAGTCACCTCCAAGATGAACTTCCTCTGGTTAGGGTCCTCATAATCCAAACTGGAGTTGAGACGTAGGGTCACCGTAGCACTGCCAGTAGCATTGGCGGGCTCCACTATGAAGGCACCCATCTCGTCGGAGAGACGAAGGGTGAACATGGAGTTGTGACCCTGTGTAGGAGGACAGAAGGTTTCAAGTTGAACCGACATAAACCTGTGAATTATAGTCAACTGAAGGAAACCTGACCCCCTTGGATCAAATTTCTACGCAGGAGGAAGCTTTTGATTAGACTATTATGTTTTATGTATTATCTAAAAAAAGTTCATTAAAAAAAATGTTTCTAGAATGTACCATAACAATATACGGCATTCTTTAAATAACCAAGCAATGCCATGGTATTGTAACACTCTTACAAAAAATTGTTAACAGCTTCTCTGTTGGATGACCCCTGGTCTATGATGCTCGTTTATCGCTTAATAAACAACAAGATAATGCATCTATCACTTTCTGTCACGATTTGATAGAGAGTGAAGGATGTTTTATCTTGTCGTTTATCATGTTTTAATTACGAGCATAATACATCACGGCCAGGGTCATTGGGCGCTACCCTTACTTGGGATTTGGGGCAAGTGGATACCATGAGAAATTGCCAAAGTCATAGTCTATCTGCTTCATTTTGCTGGGTGAACTCACCACGTCTCTATCAGTGAAAACCATGTCCAATTTGGGGACGTCTTACCCACGGGTAGGCCTTGGACCTCGAGAAATCCCGAGTCAGTCCTATCTGCTTCATTTTCCTATCTCCTTCCTCTTCTTCTTCCTCGGTCCCTCTTTACTGAGGATCGCGGCCACGTATGAGCATACTCCAGCACGTATACCTGTCTTCATAGAGTGCGAACTCACAATGTCTCTATCAGTGACCACCATGTCCAAGTTGGGCAGCGGAGTGCCCACGGGGAGATTCTCAGGAACCACACGGTACTCGGGGCGCCAGAATCTCGGAGGCTCATCGTTAACGTCTCAGATCGTGATCGTGGCCATGGCGATGGTTGACGTCAGAGGGGAAACTAGTCTTTGGACTTCGAGAAATCCAAAGTCAGTCTGTTTCATTTACTGGTCGAACTCACCACGTCTCTATCAGTGACCACCATGTCCAAGTTGGGCAGCGGAGTGCCCACGGGCAGGCTCTAAGGCACCTCCACGCGGTACTCGGGTCGTGAGAACCTCGGCGGCTCGTCGTTGACGTCTCGGATCGTGATCGTGGCCATGGCGATGGTTGACGTCAGAGGGAAAACTAGTCTTTGGACTTCGAGAAATCCAAGATCAGTCTCTGCTTCATTTACTGGTCGAACTCACCACGTCTCTATCAGTGACCACCATGTCCAAGTTGGGCAGCGGAGTGCCCACGGGCAGGCTCTCAGGCACCTCCACGCGGTACTCGGGTCGTGAGAACCTCGGCGGCTCGTCGTTGACGTCTCGGATCGTGATCGTAGCCATGGCGATGGATGACGTCAGCGGGGAGACCAGGGGCGAGCCGTTCACTATTTCTGAGGCCTGTGAAAAGAAAGAAATTTGATAAGCGCTTTCGAGCATTTTTGCTTAAATGAAAAGGGTATAGAGTTCACTTTGTATGTGTAAATATTAGCGTTCTTCCAATTTCCTATAAAAAGAAAAAAGTTAAGGTAAACGTTGCAATGCTCAACACCTTAACCCGTCATCTATCAGTCGCTGGGATCCCAACTGAATAATAGTTGACACCTATATTTCACCTCTGTCGCTAAGCATGAGCAAAGTATGAGAAGTTACCTTACCCAGAATTAAAAATCAATGTTTACTCTTACTCTTATAGTGAGATTGAGAGGCGACGACGGATCAGCCAGGGCTTCCCTGTCCAAAGGTTTAGCTGTTACCAGGTTACCAGTGGCACTGTCTAGCAGAAAGTAATCCAGTGGATCTGAAAATAAAGGATTTCGTCAATCACATGATATCCGGCTCGCAGGACCTTAATATTTTTATCTAGCTAGCAGCGTGCCTGAAGGTACGCAGTCTATTTCGACTTCAGAAGAATCACAAACGCGTTGCCGATCCTTTATTAACTTGACTATTTGTTGTACAGACAGCCAGAGACATATGTAGGTCGATAACTCAAGACAACCTCGGGAGCTCTGTCGATCTTACTCACCACATACATAAAGAGCAAGTGTTGGTGTTATTATGGCCCAACATAAGCGTACTCCACCAGAAACCCACAATGCTCCACTAAATTCTCACAGCAATCTTTACGGATCGCAGGCTGCTTACATCAGGGGTAAAAACCAAAAAGCGGTGCGTTACGTACTGGTAAGCAGTTCCAAGAAGACTTCTCTCGGCTGCACCCGATCAGCGTCCCTGGCTCTCACGACCAGCGCCAGGGTTCCTACAGGAGCATCTTCCGGCAGGGACCCACTTAAAGCCCCACTGAAAACTGGCGGAGAGTTCTGCACGTCCACAACTTTGACTTCCACTGGAGCTGTTGAGTTGAGGACGCCGTCCTGGAATGGAGGTGATTGAATTAATCCTACTAATTTAGAACCCCATACTGTAGTCCCTCGGGAAAACCTAGGCAGGGAGCTCATTCCACAACCGGAGCGTCCGTGGGAGGAAATTCAACTTGACACTTAACTATAGTATGTAATAATTTTGTAGAAACTCTGTAGTGTACTTATAGGGGACTTGTAGTGATGCATTAAAGTACAAATGAATGTAACTTACAGAAGCGTAAAGCTGGAACTGGTAAAACTGTTTCTCATTGTAGTCGAGAGGTTTCTTCAGCACCAGAACACCCGAATAGGAGTTCGCTGTGGACTGCAGGGACTCCACCTCGAAGACCTCGCACGCTTCGGGCCACTAGGGGAGAAGACAGAAGTATGATTGCGTGCCTTGAACGATAAGAGTAAAAAGCCTTCGTCCCCCGGCGGAAAAAATAAACAATCATTCTTTTTTTATGATCCCTGGGATCCCAGGGACCGGTAGAAGACGGGTTAATAAAATAGTATTTTACCTCGTCTAAGCTCTTAAAATAATAATATGCGTAAAACGTGACAAAGTCAGACAATTGGCTATTTGACTACCATTTTTTATGGCGTCATTCTAAAGCCGGGTTTTATAAAGATCCGTTAGAGCAAATGTCAGATCAAATTTCAGTAACTTACATTTTTTGACATTACTTTTTTTTTACATTAATAACAGTACATTTTTTGACATAACAAACCGACATAAGGTCTAACGGATCTTTATAAAACCGAGCCTAACCAGTTTTTATAGACGATTAAATGTATGGGAAACTACAATTAGAGCAACAGAAAGTGCGAAAACGAGAGGTAAAATACAGCTATGCTAGGTATACTGTTGGCAGTGAAATGTGACGTCACGGTGTAATGGTCTCGTAATCCCGTTGTATGAAAAAACGGGTAATTTGCCATTTTAGTCGTGAAACATTGCGTTTATGGACATAGTTTCCATACAATTTCTTTTTTATTGAAACATTAAAAAAAAACATTTTTGCGAATCTTTAAAGTCCCATATCTTTTTACGGTTTTGATTAATTTGTCTAATTTACTATTTATTGTTATAATTTGATGGTTTTCTATCTATACAGGGTGTAACAAAACTAGTGTGGACTGTGGACCCGTTTAAGGGCATATTCGGTATCGTGTTCTGATTAGGAAAAAGTAGAAGAAAATGTTTTTTGACGTAATAAATTTTTGGCCTTTGTATGGACAGTTGGCTGATTTGGAAAACCTGCCCCATAGAATTAAAAAAAATTCGCGTCAAAAAAATTTTCTTCTACTTTTCCCTAATCAGAAGACGATACCGAATATGCCCTTAAACGGATACTTACTAGTTTTCTTACAACCTGTATAACTACACTCATCATCCTCCTAGCGTTATCCCGGTACAGTTGCATCCTGAAGGATGCCCGGGGTCCGCTACCTAATCCCAAGACTTGGCGTAGGCACTCGTTTTTACGGAAGCGACTGCCATCTTACCTTCCAACCCGAGGGGAAACCAGACCTTATTGGAATTAGGCTTGTCAAGTGAGTGGGCAACTTGACTGTTAGAAGTTCTCAAGCCGCCCGAAGGCCTCTAACTTAGCTTAACGACTGCTATCATAGACAGCAGCCGGGATCAACGGCTTAACGTGCCTTCTAAAGCACGGGAGCGCTCAGTTAATAACCACTCAAAGCGGTCATCCATCCAATAACTGACCTGGGCCGACGTTGCCTGTATAACTACACTATGGAATATATTTTAACATGTGACAAATACCCAATTATCTAATTTAGTCCAAGCCGTTCTAATAGTACCCTTACACCACGCCAATTTATACGGGGGCGTGGTTTAAGGAATCGATGGTGACATGCAGGTACCTGTTCGTTTGGTAAGCAGCCGACCTCCAGATTATCGCCCACCGTGTCCCGGTCTTCCACCAGGATGTTCTGCAGTACCGTCTTCCCGACCACCTCGTCTTCGGGCACGTACACCTCGTACGTACTCTGTAACGGAGGTAAGTAATAGGTAACGCTAACGAATACGGTCATGCAAACTCATAGTAAAGGCACTGATAGGCAAGCGACTCGACGACGGCATTCATATGTTATTTATTTATTTTTCTGAAACATCCAATGAAATATTGACGTTATGTTCATTATAACAGGCTGCGAAGCATCACGTTTCGGGTGTAGTGCCACGAGCGGCCCATAATGGAATATCATACTTTTTTTAATCTGACTGACTCCGTTAAGAGCTCTTTAATAAAATGTAACAGGTCCACTAGCGCCACTCGTAAATAATTGTGATTGTTTAAATTTAACGATAGATATCTAAAAAAGGGGGCCGCTACGTACTGTATTTTGTATTTAAGTAGATTTTGAATCCATCAAACTAGTTGTTACGTTGCTGGATTCGTCAATCTATGCGTCCAAAGTTAAAACGGCCGTTTTAATTTTGAACTCATAGAGGGACCAATCTAGCAACGTAAAAATTTGTTTGATGGATTCAAAAAGTACTTAAATACAAACTATAGTACGTAGCGGCCCCCCTTTTTTAGTTATATATCATTAAATTTAAATAATCACAGTTATTTACGAGTGGCGCTAGTGGACCTGTTACATTTTTAATTATTAAAGCGCTCTTAACACTCGGCCATCTATCGGTCGGCAATCCCCGATTCCGCGGCCTCTGTAGTAATTATATAATAGGGGGCTTGACTTCTTTGTATTTTGTTACTTTAACTGTCATAACCAACCAACGGGTGAAAACGGCAAAGTACCAAAGTATTCAGCTTTTGAGTTCGACGTACGTCCTTGAAGTTTGTAAAATAACTGAGAAAATTTTAGCCCTTAACAATAAAGCCGTGTTCACAATTTTTTTATCATTGAGCGTGCAAATTAATTGTAACTTCACAAAAGCCCATTAATCCATGCGCATTTTTTTAAAGGTACTTACATTTTTAAACTCAGGCGGGTTGTCGTTTTCGTCCCAAACTATCACAGTCACTGATTCAGTCTGACCCTCATTATGCTCATTCTTGATGGACACGAGGAACCTCAGAGTATCATTGGTCTGGAAAAAAAACTTATTAAAAGGAATCTTTTATTAACATGGAGAACGTTCGGCGCTGACTATTAAGTGAAAGTTAAGGAAATCAGAGTGCAATTTAAACTTATTGTTGACTCCAGTTTACTTTATACCTGGATCCCTAACAGTTAAAATAGTTAAAGTCAGAAATAATCACTCACGAGTCGTTAACAATGCGGGCCCGGTAAGGACAAATTAAGAAAATGTTAAATTTTGGAATGAGAATCGCCTGAGCGGGATATGAGCATGACCAACAAGCCGGGACGGGAAGAATCGGTCAACTCGAAGCGAGGTAGTAAATTCTGAAGCCTTAAAGCTATAACTTTATGCATAAATGACACGTTATTGCACACATCCTGCTTCAGGACACATGCCTCCTTCCATGAACAAGAGTGCCCATTTCAGTTGCTAATATATTTATACAAGTAAAAAACTTTGTAACGTTTGAGTAAATTTTGAGTGAGTCACTCAAAATTAAATAGTTTATAACCTAACCTGTAAAATTTATCTACCAAGGGGAAGGAATAGTCAGTAGCAGTTCCGTGAATAGCGCATAGTGTAAATGAAAAGTAGAGTGTTTAACTCGGATGAAAGCACCCATTTCACCCTTGAACTATTGGCGTGTTTTGTTAATAAATCGCTATTAGAAGAAAGGTACGCCCTTTAGTGCCCTTAGATGACACATACTAATCACCTCTCTGTCATTATAACATAAGTTTGAAAGTGCCATGCCAATACATCCAATGAAAATGAACACAAAACTTGGGTGTGTTGGAGATTTCTTATTCGATAAAAGGAGGCTAAATAGAGTCCTATTGAATTTTTACACATACCTCCCTATCTAAAGGTTGGACTAGCGTAACCTCTCCCGAATCAGGATCCACTGAGAACTTGTCCGTTCCAACTAAACTATATTTCACCTGAAACAAAAAAAAAATGATACATTAGTTATTTGTAGATTAAGGCTGGGCGCAGACGCACGGTTTCCTGATTCAGTTCGGGATTAAGGCAAGGCCATTCCATTGCAAATGACCCTCTCTAATACGCGTGCGTTTGCAATGAACCATCCCGCTCTCTACGGAAGAATAAAATAATAATTTCGTAAATATTTAGTACATTATAATTGTTTTTTTTTTAATACTGGATCACTTATGAAAAATCTATCCGGTTATTTTGTTGGAACAATAAAAAAAATATCGTTTTTGTACAAGAAACATGTACCACTGTCGTTGATAATTACGAAATCTAAGTTAAAGATTTTTTAAGATGATATTTAAGATTTTTTGACAGAGTTACCGAGGCATTTTTCAACATTTTGTTCGGTATGTTTCTCTGTTTCTTTTTCAGTCCGGAGTATTTTTTTTGTAGTGTAATTCTACCTTATTCCTCCACACTGGAAGCTCCAACTTCAGTATCACTCAATTAGAATCTTCAGTTCGTCAGATCACTGCCTTGTCTTAAAGATGGAGCAAATGTGTTATGGCATTTTAAGGTAGGTAGATTATTATCCACAAAACAAGTCAACCCGGGTTCATGTCCTGTGTGAACGCAGGGAGGACGTCTTCCGCGGACACCATGTCTAAAATACGTGTATTGTATAACTTACCTTCCCGCCACTGGGATTGGGATTCGTCCCTTGCAACGCGTAGACCACCTGCCCGACCTGCGTGCTCTCTGACAGCGGCAGGTTGTTCATGTCCTGTGTGAACACAGGGAGGACGACTTGCGCAGACGCCATGTCTGAAACACGTGTATTGTATAACTTACCTTCCCGCCACTGGGATTCGTCCCTTGCAACGCGTAGACCACCTGCCCGACCTGCGTGCTCTCTGACAGCGGCAGGTTGTTCATGTCCTGTGTGAACACAGGGAGGACGACTTGCGCAGACGCCATGTCTGAAACACGTGTATTGTATAACTTACCTTCCCGCCACTGGGATTCGTCCCTTGCAACGTGTAGACCACCTGTCCGACCTGCGTGCT
Organism: Epiblema foenella; assembly: GCA_963556455.1. Lineage (NCBI taxonomy): Eukaryota > Metazoa > Arthropoda > Insecta > Lepidoptera > Tortricidae > Epiblema > Epiblema foenella. The sequence continues at coordinate 29,557,732 of OY747098.1, read as the reverse complement.
CTCTGACAGCGGCAGATTGTTCATGTCCTGTGTGAACGCAGGCAGATCGTCTTCCGCGGACGTCATGTCTGGAACACGTGTATTATATAACTTACCTTCCCGCCACTGAGATTCGTCCCTTGCAACGTGTAGACCACCTGCCCGACCGGCGTGCTCTCTGACAGCGCAGGTTGTTCATGTCCTGTGTGAACGCAGGGAGGACGTCTTCCGTGGACACCATGTCTGGAACACGTGTATTATATAACTTACCTTCCCGCCACTGAGATTCGTCCCTTGCAACTTGTAGACCACCTGCCCGACCGGCGTGCTCTCTGACAGTGGCAGGTTGTTCATGTCCTGTGTGAACGCAGGGAGGACGTCTTCCGCGGACACCATGTCTGAAACACGTGTATTGTATAACTTACCTTCCCGCCACTGGGATTCGTCCCTTGCAACGTGTAGACCACCTGTCCGACCGGCGTGCTCTCTGACAGCGGCAGTTATTCATGTCCTGTGTCAACGCAAGGAGGACGTCTTCCGCGGACGCCATGTCTGGAACACGTGTATTGTATAACTTACCTTCCCGCCACTGGGATTCGTCCCTTGCAACGTGTAGACCACCTGTCCGACCGGCGTGCTCTCTGACAGCGGCAGTTATTCATGTCCTGTGTCAACGCAAGGAGGACGTCTTCCGCGGACGCCATGTCTGGAACACGTGTATTGTATAACTTACCTTCCCGCCACTGGGATTCGTCCCTTGCAACGTGTAGACCACCTGCCCGACCGGCGTGCTCTCTGACAGCGGCAGGTTGTTCATGTCATGCGTGAACGCAGGGAGGACATCTTGCGCAGACGCCATGTCTGGAACACGTGTATTGTACAACTTACCTTCCCGCCACTGGGATTAGTCCCTTGCAACGTGTAGACCACCTGCCCGACCTGCGTGCTCTCTGACAGCGGCAGTTATTCATGTCCTGTGTCAACGCAAGGAGGACGTCTTCCGCGGACGCCATGTCTGGAACACGTGTATTGTATAACTTACCTTCCCGCCACTGGGATTCGTCCCTTGCAACGTGTAGACCACCTGCCCGACCGGCGTGCTCTCTGACAGCGGCAGGTTGTTCATGTCATGCGTGAACGCAGGGAGGACATCTTGCGCAGACGCCATGTCTGGAACACGTGTATTGTACAACTTACCTTCCCGCCACTGGGATTAGTCCCTTGCAACGTGTAGACCACCTGCCCAACCTGCGTGCTCTCTGACAGCGCAGGTTGTTCATGTCCTGTGTCAACGCAAGGATGACGTCTTCCGCGGATGCCATGTCTGGAACACATCTATTGTATAACTTACCTTCCCGCCACTGGGATTCGTCCCTTGCAACGTGTAGACCACCTGCCCGACCAGCGTGCTCTCTGACAGCGGCAGGTTGTTCATGTCATGCGTGAACGCAGGGAGGACGTCTTGTGCGGACGCCATGTCTGGAACACATGAAAGCATTTCATATCACGTATTGAATCTGCTGACAGATTTAAAATTCGGTGAAATTTCGGGTGAGATTATCACAACTGGGTGCAGTGGCGTGATCTTAATGTCTAAAATTAATTAATTAAGTAGTTATTAGTAGGTAGGCTCCATCAGCCAATAATATCGAACAAGAAGTTTGAGCCCTACGATTATTTGAGCAGTCTTACGAGGCAGGTATATTATTCCAGGCCGGGTACTAATTATGTATGAATTTTTAATAAGTGGTAGTTGTACGGTCGGTCAAAAAAGTGGTCTACCGATTTTCGACTCTATTGTGTGTACGCTATCCAAGTAACCCAGTCGTGCTGAATAACGTTTGAGTAATAGCTATTCGAACATGTTTACAGCTATAATATCCAGAACGAGTGACTTACTTTACACAGACAAAAGCATTTAAAAACGTAGCCAAACTGCGTTTACTCAAATTTTATTCAACATGACTTGTGTTACTTCGCTAAGGTTCAAAATTAGCAGCCCTATATTTACTATTTAATGACCAGACAGACATCGGGCGTTCATTTTTGGTAACAGCTCTGCGGTCAGCCGCTCCTCGGAGAAAGTGTACGAAACAACGCATTATCATAACACTCGTTAATTATATAGACTGCAATCGCAAACTAGATCAAACAATAATATTTTTTCAGTTTACATTCTACTCCATTTCCAAAATTCTTTAAAGCCTTGGGTGGTTCTACTTTTTCATGACCAGTTTTCTATTACAGGAACAATCTATGATATGTATTGAATTAGTATACAAAAATAGGATTTCGTAATAGTACCTGAACCTAATAAAAGGAATTTATAGGTGAAAAAACATATTTCTATAGAAGGTGGATAACACAGTGGTAAAAACCATTTTTTCATACAAATGGTGAGACATCCAAAGACCACTGAGTTTCTCGATTTATGGATATCAGCTGTGGTTCGTTAATTACCAAAACTATCGGAAGTGATACTGCAATTAAACCTCTTTCTAAATAACAATACAAATATATGAAGTGAGGGCCAAGTATTCCAAGACCTGCATTTAAAAAAAGTGTCGGAAAATTATGTAAATGAAAAAGTAGGATGAACTTAACATATTATAACTTAAATAATTTGCGTTTTCGCTTAGTTTTGGGTGGTTTGGAGTAGGTCTATTAGCGTGTATTTCCTCAAGTTTTAATTGCAATTTTGCCAATTTGGGACTTATATTTTAAAAACCAGCCTGAGGATTCAAACATGATTCAAACCTTAACATTTCCAACGGCATATCAAAAACCATACAAAAGCTGTCACTCACAAGTCATGACATGGAAATGTCAAACGCGAAGTCGAACCATATAGAAATGCATGTAGGTTGATATCGCACTGCACTGACGTGACGGATGTATCCGCGACGGCGCTAAACCGATGGTGCGGATATATCCGTCGTTGGCGTCCAAAAGGTTAAACACCGTTGGATAACAACAGGGCCGTGTTATAGAAAGTTAGACGCTCAAAGACTGCGTTGTTTTCGTGCATCTTGTCCCAATTAACACAGCCGAGCTAAACAGTCGGCTTGTATCCAGTGTTGCCAGATGGTTACATTTCTTACATTTTTCGTAACCTTTGACCAGCTCGAGTAACATGTAAGTAACTTCTGTTGTAAGGGAAATTTTCGTAACTTTTAAGAACAATGAAATTCTATTTAAAAGAAAGGTCTTTTGTATCTAACCGGGACCAAGCGGGACAATTTATAAGCTTCCATACAGGAAAGGTAACAAAAAAAACCACATGATACGACTCTGTCTGTTCGTCTGTTGTACGAGTAGGTAACTATGTATGACATTTGAGATATCCCCTATCAGCCCGGCGTAATTCTGTCGCCGAGCTCGCCGAATTCTAGCTGCAGGTGGCTAGAAATTTCTTAAAATCGGCAGTTTCGATCAGTTATTATGAGAAATAGAAAAAACGTAACTTTTGCATCAAAAATGTAACTTTTCAAGAAACGAAACGTAATTTACGTCCCAAGGGCCCTGGCAACACTGCTTGTATCACTTAGTAGCATGGAACGAATACTTATTTTGTAAGTTATTTTTGATGGGAAATAATGCTGGCCGAAAACGAATACAGATTGTATATTCAAGGGTGTTATGTAAGATAAATAAGATAAAACAAATATTTCATACTATATTAATTGAGTTGTAAGGTTGGTGTGAAAAATATGTAACTATGTATATTACTGAAGCCTAAACAGATGGATAGATACTAAGCGTTCGGGCTATTAACGAATTCAATACGTATAACATAGTACGATACATTTATAGAATGTCCACACCAACATACAAAAAAATACTCAACACAAATAATTTTTTTTTTGTAGAAACTGGTGCTAAACGAACTCAGCTTGTGTTATGTGAGCCTTAAGTCAAAGCAAAAAAGATAAAAATAATAATGTAAATACAATTTTAACTTTCGTATTATTATATTGGTATAATATAAAGTCAGGTATATCTATTTATCTCGTTGCAATAAGGTTTACAAATTAGCTCAAGAAAATTAGATTCAAATGTATGGAAAATTTGGCAAAATTAATGGAGAACTTTTATCTATCAGGATATGTAGGTTATAGGGCAAAGTTCAATTTTATCTACTCTCCCCCCCCCCTCCGGGGCGAGCGTCACCCCCCAACTCCCGTGAAAGTGTCCCGGAGCGCGGTATTTTCCATTTTAAAAGAAAACCGTACACGATACATAAAAAGTGTACAGGAACGAAATAATCCTTGATAAATTAGCTATAAACCTCTACTACATAAAAATGCGATATCACTCATAGTTTCAGCGCAATATGCCACCAAATACGAACGTTTTCAAAAAATTATCGATATTTTTTGCTGTAAGTTTAGTTTTCTCAAAAACTTCACACATTACCGCCAAAATATGTATGACTAAAGTAAAGAATAGAATATGCTCTTTATAAAAAGGTATAATTCATTTCTAAGCACTTTCATTTACCGTTGCTGTGCTATTTTTTTTAATTTAATTCATTCGGCCATACAGCGAAATATAAATATTCATACTTGTTCTACGGTGGTACTAAAATACCATATTCTTCTTATATATTTTCCTGTAATCTGTAGGTATAGGACTATTTTCTGTATTTTTTATATATTTTTAAGGCCAGTACTTTAGGAGATAAGAGGGGGGCGGAGATATGGTCAATTTTTGCCTATTTTCTTAAATAACTTAAAAACTGTTTATCTTAAAATTATGAAAAAATATATTTGATATCCTCATAATGTACCCTTTCATTTGATATGTCACACGATATAGTTCGCAATTTTTTTTTTTTTTTTTTATTATTTACCCCCACACAAGTACCTCCCATGTTTAAAAATTTATTTATTTACGTAACACATCCGTATTTGGGATACCGATTTACATATGTGTGCCAAATTTCAACTCAATCAGTCCAGTAGTTTTGGAGAAAATTGACTGTGATAAGCGGACGGATACACACAAATTTTCAATAGAAGGAACCTATTCGTTCTCTCCGTATAACCGTCCGTTTATCGCAGTCAATTTTCTCCAAAACTACTGGACTGATTGAGTTGAAATTTGGCACACATATGTAAATCGGTGTCCCAAATACGGATGTGTTAGGTAAATAAATAAATTTTTAAACATGGGAGGTACTTGTGGGGGTAAATAATAAAAAAAAATTAAAAAAAATTGCGAACTATATCGTGTGACATATCAAATGAAAGGGTACATTATGAGGATATGAAATATATTTTTTTCATAATTTTAAGATAAACAGTTTTGAAATTATTTAAGAAAATAGGCGATAATTGACCATTTGTCCGCCCCCCCCTTATCTCCTAAAGTACTGGCCATAAAAATATATAAAAAATACAGAAAATAGTCCTATACCTACAGATTACAGGAAAACGTATAAGAAGAATATGGTATTTTAGTACCACCGTTGAACTAGTATGAATATTTATATTTCGCTGTATGGCCGAATGAATTAAATTTTAAAAATAGCACAGCAACGGTAAATGAAAGTGCTTAGAAATTAATTATACCTTTTTATAAAGAGCACATTCTATTCTTTACTTCAGTCATACATATTTTGGCGGTAATGTGTGAAGTTTTTGAGAAAACTAAACTTACAGCAAAAAATATCGATAATTTTTCTTAAACGTTCGTATTTGGTGGCAGATTGCGCTGAAACTATGAGTGATATCGCTTTTGTATGTAGTAGAGGTTTATAGCTAATTTATCAAGGATCATTTCGTTCCTGTACACTTTTTATGTATCGTGTACGGTTTTCTTTTAAAATGGAAAATACCGCGCTCCGGGACACTTTCACGGGAGTTGGGGGGTGACGCTCGCCCCGGAGGGGGGGGAGAGTAGATAAAATTGAACTTTGTCCTATAACCTACATATCCTGATAGATAAAAGTTCTCCATTAATTTTGCCAAATTTTCAGCTAATTTCACTGAACTAAAATGGTCAGCTAACTGTTATGCTGATAGTATGAAGAGAAATTATACTGTACGTAGGGATCGATAGTTTTACCTGATATCCACGCAAAAGCCGCCCATAGGACGAGGAGGGGCCATCGTAACTCCATCTTATGGCACCTGAAACAAACATGTAACATACATCAATTAAGGGTCGGTTGCACCAACATACGATCACAGGCCGGTCATCGTCAAATATGGCGCCGGCAGCTGTCATCTCATAGACACTTTGTTCATTAAAAAAGGTACATATTTCCCTCATTCAAGTTTAATTCTATTTTTTAAATATTCAAATTGACGCGGGTCAAACAAATCAATCACAGTCAATACATTCCTTCATAATGAGTGCGCTCGCAGCGCCACCTTACGAAAAAATAATTATAAGACTGACTTCAAGAAAAAATGGCCGGTTTGTCAAGCCAGGAAAAAATGTGCTCGCTATAAAATAATTTTAATCAGTGTAAATCATGGAAATCAAAGGTAACAGTGTTATAATATAGAAAATAGAGTCAAGTAAATAGTTGTTTCAATTATAACGTTTTCACGCGGATCGTACAAACGCGTGTGGTGGCCCAAATCCTCATTCGTGGGAGCGCGAGCGGCGCCGGGGTGGCGTCGGTTCTGTATCATCAGCGGGAGCTAGAGCGAGGCTTCCATGCGCCAGCATCGCCAGAGCGGCAAGCGGCGTAATCGGTCAAGAGTATCATCATTTTCACCGGCCTCAAGGTGAGGCATCATCATCATTTCTTCAACATATTTGATGGCCCATGAGGGGAATTTATTCATTTATTCAACACACTTGTCAAACTTTCCATACAATCAGATTTTAACAAACACCGCTTACGATTACAGACGGTTTGGTGCAACCCAGCCTTAGAGTCAGACTGGTGACAGAAGCTGGCATGCGGTGGACGGACTGAGTGAAAAACGATATTTATCTTATTTATCGTATGACAATTATTTCGAACCGTGAGATCTTCGAGTGGACAGTACGGTTGCCAGTTTTGTTGCACTTTTAGCACCACACGGGTCACGTGTAGGGTAGCGGTGGGTACTTCCTACGGGCGTGGTGCAACTACGACCCCCAGTGAGAAACGATATGTACAGGGAGGATGTGAGTGACCAGAAGACGAGCGATAGACAGTGGCTTTACCATGAGTTTGCATGACCGTACTCGCTAGCGAGTGCGTATACGATTTAGTATGCCGATTCTTAGTTCTATTGCGTAACCGCCAGAGGCGCTGTACTTTGGCCCATTCATTTTTTTACTTAGTCGTTTGCGAGTACGGTCATGTAAACTCATGGTAAAGGCACAGGTATGGGAGAAAAAGACTGCTGCTACCTCAAGTCGATGGGATATTATCAACGAATGACGTTGAACGCTACCAGCTTGACTGAATTTGCAATTCTGTATGAAACTAATCGTGTTTACAATAGTTGAACGAACGGGCGAGCGAAGCTCTCTAAGTTTACCGGAACAATCCGTTGATCATCGATACATATTTATCGAGATTTGTCTCAAAAAGCTATTCCCGAAGAGTGTTGCATCCCGTTTTGTCGTGCCCGAAAGACATAAGCTTGTCTCTTTCACGGGGGGTGTGGCTGACCGAATCGATGCATCCCTTTAATCACAACCCAGGGTTGTCACTGCTGTTAGTGTCACTGTAGTGGTTTAGGTTAAGTGTTGAATATTAAATAATAAATTACAATAAATGCCCAATACGATTAATTGTCAGTAGCGGAACATTATTTGTGAAAAAATACTCGCGGAATGGAACAAATTCGCTACAGAACATTCAAAAATGAACGTCGGAACTGACAGGTAAACAAGTCAGAATGTCATTATCCCGACGATACTGACAAATACTAACCTGTTGCAATGTAAATCAAATATAAATGAGCATAATAGCGCCCTCTTGACAATGGTCATATATTTATGGTCGGGGGGGGGCTACCGCGAACCGAAAACGAACGAAGTCGGGTTTTAATTAGGCTACGATACCCGCTTACCGTCAGGTATCTAGGCCATAAGCTTCTTTGCCACTGTCATTGTAATAAATTACCCCCGTATTTATAAAACTTAACAAACCTCTGCTAACTAAAAAGTTCTTTGTCCCATTCTCACAAACGTCAATGTCAAAGTGACAGATAAGGACAAACGAACTTTAGCGGCTAGTTAACTAATATAGGTTTGACAGACGTTTATGAATAAGGGGGTTAATAAATAAAAACACACTAGTATATGGATCAGAATGGCTTTATAGGCCGGGCCCAATAAAGCGATAGGAGTGCGCGGTTGGAGAGTAGCCTGGGGAAAATCCAGGGGAAAACCTCCAGCACGACCACGCGTGTGGTTTGGAACACTGGAATACTCTAAGAGTTTGCGCTCCAGTGAGATTGGTTGAGCGGTTTCAACCGAATCTGAGGTGTGAGTGGAATCGAGCTACTGGGAGTTTTGTCGCTGGTTCACTAAACCTAGTCTAGCTAAGAAGAGTCCAGGAAGAAACTCAGCTAGGCCCGACCTGGGTCGGACAGACTCTACCCGGTGTGCGGCGGTACCGGGACGAATAGGGAGTATATAGTAGGGACTATATTCATAGCTCCAATTTGGACTCGTATCTCTGACAAACATCCTGTTTAAACCATTGTTAATATTCATTTGTTATATATTATGTAGGTTACCCGCAGCCAGCACGCTATACAAATCCTAAAATTGCTTGGCAACTAGAAATTGTGTAGCAACTAGGTCTTGCATGGCTCTCAATTAGGGTCCCCTCGGCAATCGGGTCGGCCCAACAAGGTCGCAGCCATTGCGACAAGGTCATTGTCATCGACATGTTGATCAGCGTATGTTTACGATGATTAAGCCGTCCTCTCTCGGCGAAAATAAACAATAGCTCCGGTAGGGATGAAAAAGAGCGCTAAAACTCATTACGAAAATACGACGACGGTTGCGATTAACTATAGAATATAATAACTGACATTTAAAATTGTTCTTTTTTCTTTTTAGTGTATTTTGTTTATTTTTAATATGTTTTTATGTACAAATATTTCAAATACAATGTATATTGTTTATTGAATAAAATGAACTGAACTGATCTGACCTGAATTGATTTACTTTTTAAAAAAAATTAAATAAACGTTCCCGCGTATTTTCAGAATTCGTGCGCTGACGAGCGATCTTTCTTTTGTTATGAATCCGGGGATCCCAGGGTAAGTTCCCAGGGTAACCCCCTGGGATCCCCGGGTCATCATTGTAAAGTCGGCCGAGGTCAGTACTTAGATGAGTGACCGTTTTGAGTGGGTTTATATTAAAAAAAAGAAGTACATTAGTACACCAAGCTTTATATTTAAAAAAAACAAGTACATTAATTAGTACACCAATACATTTTATGAACTGTACCAGTCTGTTCTACTAGCGTTTTTCAGGCTTAGGCCGGGTTTTATAAAGATCCGTTAGACCAAATGTCAGATCAAATTTCAGTAACTCAGTACATTTGTGATAACCCACATCGAAAGGGACCTTATGGCGACAGGCGCTTACGTTACACCTATTCACTATACGTATTGTATTGGAACAGCGGCAATAAAGGCGAAGTGCCGGCCGCCATAAGGTTCCTTTCAATATGGATTCACATTTTTTGACATAACAAACTGACATAAGGTCTAACGGATCTTTATAAAACCGAGCCTTAGTTCTTAAAAGCACGGAGTTTGACCTACATTTCTGTAAGTACCGTCAATATAGGTACTTTGTGTAAAGAAATTTGCATCACCACGACCAAGTTATTAGCAAACAAATAAACAAATCAATTCGATATTCCTGGTTTAGATAAAATGATTAGAGAATTGGATCTGTGCGGGGTTAATTGTTTCAATTGACCTCAGCTCCGTTCATGATTAATCATTACAACTGCGACACGGTTAGAATACTACAGTATTTGGAGTCATGACAAATCTCCGTGAATGGTTTACTGTGAGTTTAAGGGTCGGTTGCACCAACATACGATCACAGGCCGGTCATCGTCAAATATGGCGCCGGCAGCTGTCATCTGTCATGTGTACTTAACTCAGTTTCGCGAAACTGCGAATCAACACAAGTGCGACAGAGAGGCAGATATTTCGTTTTCAGGGCATACCGCCCGTAGGTTTGACAAAAAAAGACGTACTAATTTGAAAGGGGACTTTTCCCGTTTTGGCGTTTTCCGATAATAATGTGTGAAAATCGTGTAATATAATATACTTATTGTTGATAATTTAATACGAATTAGTAAACTCGCTCATTGTTATATTTTGTAGTCGATTATGATATATTATGATTATGCATTCATTGTGTTTATACAAAAATTATATACACGGCCAGACGCGAACGATGATATGTTATGAGTTGGTTCTTATAATATTATGAAAACTAAACGATTGTGTAAAAAAAATAATTTATTATTTAAGAACCCACCCACGGTTATGCAAAAATCTTTCTTCCGTGGCAGTGTCCCATTAATCCCCGGAGCCAAAATATGACCCATATAATGCAATGACCTTTTTTTGAACCTGACTTTGCCTTTATAGGCCGGGCCCAATAAAACGGCAGGAGTGCGCGGTTGGAGAGTATCCTGGGGAAAATCCAGGGAAAAACCTCCCACACAACCACGCGCGTGTTTTGGAACACTGGAATACTCTAAGAGTTTGAGCTCCAGTGAGATTGGTTGAGCGGTATCGAGCTACTGGGAGTTTTGTTTGAGTGTGGGGCAAAATTTTTTTTTCCACCACGTTTGAGACTACACAAAAGTATACATTAGCTATACTTTTGTGTAGTCTCAAACGTATTCAAAAAGTGACATTAGCTAAGATCTTAATTCGACTACTTTTTAACTGATTTTTTTTTGTGTTACGAATATTTAATAATAATAATAATAAGACGTTTATTCAATGATGTTATTTATTTGTCACACATCTATATAGATAATTCTCGTAACTCAAAAGAACCAATTCAAAAGAAGTCCTTAACTAAGCACACTTTTAAAAACGACATCTCCAGAGTCAAAATACTGGCTGAACCTGTACCGTGTAATTGGAGCATAATTGTACGTGACGTTTGTAATTAGTGATTTTGTAATGTAAATTGTAATGCCATTGTTTTCGGGTTTGTGACAAGGCTGCGGTAACTCCGAGATTCGTCTTAAGGCTGTGGGAATAGCACTTGAATTTAAATGGTTGTGTCGCAATACGGTAAAGCTTTTATTGTTACTATTAATCATAATGGTTACCTACTTACGTCTTATGTACCTTCGAGAAAAGGAATCGTTGAGCCATTTCGCAATCTTCGCAACTATGAATGAAATGAAATGACACATATAGTCCGTATTTGTCCCGGTACCGCCGCATACCAGGTAGAGACAGTAGTTAGTGCGACCCAGGTCTAGGCTAGATTTAGTGAACCAGCGACAAAACTCCCAGTAGCTCGATTCCACTCACACCCAAGATTCGGTTGAAACCGCTCAACCGATCTCACTGGAGCGCAAACTCTTAGAGTATTCCAGTGTTCAAAACCACCCGCGTGGTCGTGTTGGAGGTTTCCATTGAATTTTCCCCAGGTTGCTCTCCAACCGCGCACTCCTATCGGTTTATTGGGCCCGGCCTATAAAGCCACAGTCAGGTTCAAAAAAATGAAGATTGATACATCATCGGGTAATATCGGTCATTCATTACACGGCTAAATTACGGGCACTAGCAAGTGGCTCGACAATCCCGGTTCGCGACTGTACTCTTAAAGGCTATGGAATAAAGCTTAGAATGTTTTGAATCTTTGGAACATGAGAAATCATTTTTGTATTAGTATACAGTACCAAAATTAAGTATTTTGGTACTGAATACTCCCTCTTAGTCGCCTTTACTAATTCAAGCGGCAGAGAGGGATATACTATGGATATACTTCGTTTTCTTTTCGCTTGTCAGAATCTATGAACTTACGTGTGACATGCGCGCGCGTCGTGCCACATATATAGAAAAGTACTCTGTGGTCGTGCCTGGCAGCAATGACCTGTTATGCATAACGCGGTGTATATAAAGTTTCTTTTTCTTTTTAGAATTTATGAAGGGTAGGTATGGTTTTGCGTCGCAAATTATCTTTTTACAGCAAGCAAGTTGATCACTGGCAAAAGAGGAAGGATAAAGAAAAACCAGAGATAAAGAAATGTATGTTCCAAAACTTGCCAATCATAAATCGTAACTCATAAACGAATTCTGTCTTAAGTCACAATCCCGGGGCAGTAATTAGACCGCATTGACAAACAGTTATGTCATTCTACTTTATCGAGACCAGTTTTCTATTGCGAAAAAGAAACTATGATACCTATCTAATTAATTACTTAATGTACAAGAATAACATTTCCGAAATACACCTGAACCTAATAAAAGGAATTTATAGGTAAAATATTTAAATATTAACTTATTGCTCTGCCATTATTTCATACAAATCGGTGAGACATCAAGAGCCACTGAATTATTCGATTTAGGAATATTAGCTGTGATTCGATATTTACTAAAACAATCGGAAGTAATAGTGTAAATAAACCTCTTTCTAAATAATAGTACAAAAATATGAAATGAAGGGCCAAGTATTCCGAAATCTGCATTTAAAAAAAAGTGTCGAATTTACCAGTTACCAACTAAATACAACACTTATTACATAGGTAAATCATACAGCATAGCATAGTTTATATTGCATCTAAATATATTATGAAATTGAAACAATAACTAAACGACCAATAAACTTCAAATCTGGCACTCGTACAATTTCCAAACGTAGAAAATTGCCCGAATCGACCGAATAAAAACTAGTTGTGTAACTAATTCGCGGCACACTTCAGTGTCTCTTCAGAAACTCGTATCTCTCAAACTTTACCTATATAGTCAACCTTAAAGCGACACGATACGGTTCACATTCGAAGGTTTTAAATGAAGTAATGCACATTGAATTTTGTCTACCTTCTGAAGGTGGATAATTCACGGTGCACTTACTATAACTGGGACACATTACTGTCATTGTCTTTTGGTAACTTATAACGTGTGATCATTCTTAAACCCTGAGATAGGTACATAAAAAAAAAAATTTATATAAAATATTAATTTTGAGTTTCGTTAGTTGTTAGTTGCACCGCCAACAAATCTTTCTGCTTCGCCTTAGGTTGGCCTGGTAGAGATGCCATACGGCATTAAGTCCGCCTTTTATACGATAAGGTTTCTTTTGTGCAATAAAGATTAAATAAATAAATAAATAGGTACACTCAGCCGAGAGAGCGATATACTTATTTAAAACCCATTTATGTTTCGGTTTTAAAGTTGCAGACTACTTTCTTTGCTCACAGTACATTGATCAAGTGACCGGAAAAATGTAATGTGGCGTAGGTAGGATGCGGCACCCGGGGAGGAAACCATCTAGGTGCCAGTCAGTGCAGGGGAGGCGTACTTTGGCAGACTATTGAGGAATAATATAGAATAGAAAGTTATTTATTATTTGTCTTTTCTGTGTTACAGTCCTGTCCGCTAAACGGGTGTGTACTTAATGTAATATGTCTTAAAGATCTATACATTTATTTTATGTCGTGTAGCTAATTTACAGCTCACAGACTATTTAGGAGGCGATCGAACCATGCTATTTTATAGCGCCTTTGACTTACTTAGGCTCGGTTGTATAAAGACCCGTTAGACCTTATGTCGGTTTGTTATGTCAAAAAATGTACTGTGTTACTGAATTTTGATCTGACGTTTGGTCTTACGGATCTTTATAAAATCTGGCCTAATTGGCCTAAAAACAAACTAGTGGTTCTGTGAGCTGTAGACGCGTGATATTTTTTAAAAATTGCGATAATGCAGTACTTTTTGACTGATGTCGAGCATATTTTACTCGAGGACAGATGCAGTTTAGAATAAAAATATTTACATAGTAACTTTTTTCACTTTATATCTCAGGCTTAGAACTTATCCAGCCGCCCCTCGTCTAACATTATTAGGCAAATGTTACTGTGTTAGTGTTAATTGTTGTTGTTGTGTGTTGTTGTGTTGTTGTTGTTGAGGGCATTCATCCTCACACCTTAGAACCGAAATGGTCTCGCACGGTACGGTACGGTTTCAGAGGAATTTCCTCCCACGGACGCTCCGGTTGTGGAATGAGCTCCCTGCCGATGTTTCCCGAGGGACTACAGTATGGGGTTCTTCAAGAAAGGAGTGTATAATTTTTTAAAGGGTCGGCAACGCGCATGTGACACCCCAGGAGTTGCAAGCGTTCATAGGCTACGGTGACCGCTTACCATCAGGCGGGCCGTACGCTTGTTTGCCACCGACGTGGTATTAAAAAAATAAAAACAATTTGAAAAAAAATATGCTTTACGATTCGCTGGTCAGACTTTAAGAGGCCTTATAGGTTTTAAAATGTTTTGATTTCAAATTATGACAAAAGTATTGATAATACTAATAAAGTTATTAAAGGATACGATGACTTTATTTAAGTTTTAGATAGTAACATAGCCATTTTTTGATTTTATTGTGTGTAGTAGAATTTAAGCGGGAAAAACAAGTTTTTAGCTTGAAAATAGTCGATTTGGAGTGATGTTTGAAACGATATTTCTTAGTGAAAAATCCAAAAATACATTTAAAGATTATGACATAAGGTCGCAATAGTCCTGTTCTAGATGGTAACATTGAGAAAATGTCAAGATATGTGTCAATTAAAAACAGAAAATGGCGTAAATAGATGAGCGTTTTTTAACTGATAAGGGCCCTTAATGATCAAGAACTTTGTCTAAGGTGCTCTTACGCATGTCCTTACGAAATGCCATCTAAACCAGATCACCAACAATGCCGTTGCGATAGTCTCGCACGTTGCGCGCTCGGCTAATTGCGCGTGAGAATGCGATCTACGTGTTGAAATTATTGATTTGGATTACGATTGGAATGACAGTTCTTGCTTAGCTGGTAAAATAGAGCAATACGATATTACGGGGAATAAAAATGTTTTATTCTTTGATATTCATGATTGCCAGTGTTGCCAGATGGTTACATTTCTTACATTTTTCGTAACTTTTGACCAGCTCGAGTAACATGTAAGTAACTTCTGTTGTAAGGGGAATTTTCGTAACTTTTAAGAACAATGAAACTCTATTTAAAAGAAAGGCCTTTTGCATCTAACCGGGACCAAGCGGGACAATTTATAAGGTTCCATACAGGAAAGGTAACAAAAGAAACCAAATGATACGACTCTGTCTGTTCGTCTGTTATACGAGTAGGTAACTATATATGACATTTGAGATATCCCCCATCAGCCCGGCGTAATTCTGTCGCCGAGCTCGCCGAATTCTAGCTGCATGCGGCTACTAATTTCTTAAAATCGGCAGTTTTGATCAGTAATTATGAGAAATAGAAAAAATGTAACTTTTGCATCAAAAATGTAACTTTTCAAGAAACGAAACGTAATTTACGTCCCAAGGGCCCTGGCAACACTGATGATTGCAGTTTAAAAACTAAATTTCATAGGGTGAGAAGCAAAACTCACTATCAAATCTTCGAAACCTCGTATCTCAGTACTGAAACGATGCTGACATACGAGCTTTATTATAAGTAGGTATTTGGTATTTACTGACTTTTGCTTGGAACCCGACGATTTATAAACCAATAGACCTCAAAACTGTTTGATAAATGCAAGAAAATGCAATGAATGAAAAATCAAAATCAAAACATTATTCTGCAAATAGGCCTCAAGGGCACTTTTACAAGTCAAAAATCTATCTAGGTACATCAAATAAAAATAATACAATAATCAAAGTATCATTAATTAAATGTAGTGTTACATGTCAAAATTAAGACTAAGAAACTAATAACAATCGAGATATGTTAGAGATATATAAGGTCTCTAAGGTAGGTACACTAATCATAATAAAATATTTTGAGCTATATCTATAAGCGTCAACATGAAAATAATAAAATCTAATAAATAAATAGAGATGTATAAGGTCTCTGAGCGTCAGTCTAAAAATAAAATCTAATAAATAAATATCCTCAGAGATGTTTCAGGTCTCGGAGCGTCAGTCTAAAAATAAAATCTAATAAATAAATATCCTCAGAGATGTATAAAGTCTCTGAGCGTCAGTCTAAATGTTTACTGAAAATAGCAATAATAACTATAACTATAATACGAGTTTTCAACTTTGCCGAGTCTTTGGTAAAGTAGGTACGTGACATGTGACACAACCAATGGCTGATGCATTCAGTGCCTTTACCATGAGTTTACATGACCGTACTCGCTAGCGACTGCGTAAAAAATTGTATGGACATAAGTACAGCGCCTCTGGCGGTTACGCAATAAAACTAAGAATCGGCATACTAAATCGTTTACGCAGTCGCTAGCGAGTACGGTCATGCAAACTCATGGTAATGGCACAGAACTGTTTGAATTCATCAGCCGGTCCGATCCATCCCGTTATCGCTATAATTCGAGTTCAAAAATATGTGAACACAAATTCATCACTAAGCGCGTAATGTTACTCAGATATTTTTCACCCTTCGTGAACATACATGAACTCGCCTGTACAGGATGTAACGAAACTAGTTTAGTATGCTGATTCTTAGTTCTATTGCGTAACCGACAGAGGCGCTGTACTTTTGCCCATACAAGTTTTTACGCAGTCGCTAGCGAATACGGTCATGTAAACTCATGGTAACGGTACTGCCCACAAAGAAAAAAAAATTTTTTTCTCGTAAAAAATTTTTTTCTTCTACTTTTTCCTAATCAGAACACGATACCGAATATGCACTTAAAAGGATCCTCACTGTTTTCGTAACACCTTGTATAAATGAAACTCCCAATGATACAGAATTGCAAAACAACATAACATATATTATAGTCTTCACGGAAAACGCAATTTTACTGTCATCTTATTTGACAGTAGCAATTTGACGCGCACAGTGATGTATGTTCGTGTTACCAACTACCATGATAACGACTAAACCGGCTTAACGCATAACTGTACAGTAATCGCCGGAGTAGGTAACGGTGGCAAATTGTGGGGGTCACTCGCATAATGTGACGTTTCGTGCTTCCACAGAACTTCGTAATGGCACAGAAGTTTGCCTGCAACTTCCGGCTAGCGAGTTTTTTATTCTCGTAAGTCCTCGCGTACTAGTACCAGGGATCGGAAACCCCACATTCAATAAAAAGAAGTAATTATTTTTGGTGGTTGTAACCACTCTTAGTTACGTCGTCCCTCGAAGTTTAGGTAAATAGGCACTACCTATTCCGAGCTCTGCTAATAATACGACGTTGTTACCTAAATACATGATTGAGCCCTACGTAAAGAGCAAAAAATAATCCAAAATATTGGGCTAATTCAGGGTTTTTTAAAAATACCGGTATCGGTCCCTGACTAGTACAGATACAAATTACAAAGTTTGGAACTCAAAAGATGAGTTCCAAATTTAAGTCGCGACAAATTGAACGGGCACTTAGGTAAAATAACCGTGTACCTAAGTGCCGGTCATCTCATAGCCAAACGTCATTTAAAAAACAGCCATAAAACCTATCCATCCTTTTTTCTTTGGACGGGGGGAAAATCCGTTATGGATACCGCCACACCGTGGGGGTAGATAGCATTTTTCTGTTTTTCCAAAAAAAACCGTTAACGGTGGCCCATTGTAAAAAATAAGTAATTAAAATAAAATTCTCTTCAAAAAAGGTTCTAAATGGCTTCTCATTCCCATGTTTTTCAATATTTTTAACCCCTTGTCGCGTGACTTAAAAAAAATTCATTTAAATTTATTATTAATGCAATAAGGTCTACAACGATATTTGCCATATTTGGCTTCATATGCGGTAACGGGTTAAAAACAAAAAATACCGTCTTTATGCACGCAACGAGCTCTAGAATCAACGATACCCCACTCATTGGGGTAGGCCATTTTTTTGCGCCCCTCTTTAGTTGTATGCCCAAAATAAACATGAAAAAATATTTTTGGACAATTTGTATAGCTCATCTTATTTAGTCACCGCGCTCTTTTGCTTGAATTTTAGCTTCTACGCAAGTTCAACTTCTGAACTATTATGTTATATGTGGCTACACTGTACTTACCTATATTTGGTATCTAGTCCAAATGAATATATAGCCATAGGCCTCGAGTAGAAGATTCAATATCGTACTTTGCGTTTAGCTTTATTTGTATAGGACAGTATTCGATTTGAAAAGCGTTTTAGAGCTCTTGGTTGCATTTTTTGTCTGAGGTAAAAAACGCCCCACTTTCATTTCTGTAGCTTAAATAGCATAATGATAGTTTAGTGCAATACTATAAAATCTGGCTTCTCTCTGTAGTACGGTTTATTTCAACTAAGTTGAGAAGAGGGAAGAAGGCTTGAGAAATTTGTTCCTGAGTCTTGGATGTTTTCTATGTATTTAAGTATCTATTTATCTATATAAGTATTTATATCGTCACTTGGCACCCATAGTACAAGCTTTGATTTGTGTAGATTGTCCACAAATATTTATTTAAATATTTATATTTAATTGAAAAGTACTGTGGACCAGCTGGGCAGACACGCCATCTCTTATAGTAATCAAGAAGAGTGAATAACCTTTTGTGTTCTGCCAACTGTTACTTCCTATAACTTGGCCCCATACGATCACAGGCCGGTCACCGTCAAATATGGCGCCGGCAGCTGTCATCCCGTAGAAACTTGTCAAACTTTCCATACAATCAGATTTTAACAAAAACCGCTTCGATTACAGACGGTTAGGTGCAACCCACCCTCAGTCGGTAAGTTATGTAAATTACTCTGATCCTAAATAAGAAATAGAATACGCAATACCTTCTAACTAAAATAAAGATGGCTGATGTCCAATGGGGAACTTGTGTTAAGATTACATCGAAAAATTTTATTCAGTAACCCAATAATGATAGCCATTACAAGTTTATTACTGGAAAAATTATCATTCCATTTTTTTGCGAAATATTTTAATTAAAAGTTACGTAAATTGACACTTAACTGAAAACACGTCATCACTCCATTAGTCACTTTATAAAATCAGTTGAAAACATTTAAAAATATTTGTAAAAAGGAACATGACATTATAAATGATTTATTACATTAAATGAAACTGAAAATATATATTAATTTCTGTGATGCAAATAATATTCATGCCTCATGAAATGTTCGACGTGTGATGCAATGAGCAAAAACCCAGTCAGCGTTTGCGCACGATATTTGAAATGTCGGTTTCTGATTTGAATTTTATTACATCAATTATATCTGCATAAACTTCTTCGTGTTTGGCATCTTTACGTAATTCTTAAATCTTCAAGATTACTCATCATCATTCAGCCGGAAGACTGCTGGATATAGGCCTCCCCCAAGCAGCGCCACAGCACACGGTCGCGAGCCACCCGCATCCAGCGGCTCCCCGCTGCCTTGACCAAGTCATCAGTCCACCTAGTGGGAGGCCGTCCAACGCTTCGTCTTCCCGTGCGAGGCCGCCACTCGAGAACCTTTCTTCCCCAACGGTTATCGGTTCTACGAGCAATGTGGCCCGCCCACTGCCACTTTAACGTGCAGATTCTCTGAGCTATGTCGGTAACCCTCGTTCTTCTGCGGATCTCCGAGTTTCGGATCCTGTCCCGCAGAGAAACTCCAAGCATAGCTCTCTCCATCGCACGCTGAGCAACTCTGAGCTTATTTAAGAGGCCCACATTCAACGGCCACGTTTCAGTACCATATGTCATCACTGACAACACGCACTGGTCGAAGACTTAAGATTACTATATCAATGAAATAATGCAAGTTCCCTATTGGCCACCCCAAAATCGTTTTAAGTTAGAGAAAGTATAGTCAGGAGCTATGCAGTAGGTACAATGGACGTAGGTGTAGCGATTAGATGAACAATGCAATACATTAGTGGAACACGCAATAGCACACTCGCGACTGGTTCTAGTCTTATTACATATTATTATAATGCGTTAACACCGTGCGGTTACAACTGAGATGTAGTAACTCCAAATGGTCTTTTTAGGGTTCCATACCCGAAGGAGCCCTATAGCTGTTACTCACCCGTCCGTCCGTCTGTCTGTCGTCCGTCACTTGGGTTTCACACCCTGTTGGAGCTCCCAATCAAATCAAAATCAAACATATATTCTGCAAATTGGCCACAGGGGCACTTTTACATGTCAAAATTTTACAGTTCAAGAAAGAATAATAATAATTAATTTTATTAAAAAAAAATCGACGCTATTTGACAATGTCTTTTTTTAAACCTACTTCCGGATGGAAAGTTTGCCGGATTCATAAATACAGTAGGTATATTAGAATATGTATTTATAAAGGAAAAAGAAGGTTATTAAAAAATTAACGTTTTCCCGCAGGGTAATCACGTAACTTATTTACTACCGTTAGGCAGATTTTATTGTCAAATTTTAATTGT
The DNA here is from genome assembly GCA_963556455.1 of Epiblema foenella. Lineage (NCBI taxonomy): Eukaryota > Metazoa > Arthropoda > Insecta > Lepidoptera > Tortricidae > Epiblema > Epiblema foenella. The sequence goes on along the minus strand of OY747098.1, from coordinate 29,537,283 downwards.
CAACTCACACATTTATACTTCACAATTGATAGTAATATCTATCTACCTATTAGTACATAAAGTTACGAGTTTCGCCTGCTGGACTAAGATTGAAGGAGTCAAGTTTACCTTACTGGTGCTATGTATAAAATTATTCGGATACTAACCATGATCTATGCAACTTTATTCATAGTTAGGTGTTCGCCGGTTGGTTAACACTATCTTGTAAGTACAAGCGTGACGCAAGACGAGCGTTTTTATGCCACTGCGCACAGCCTCAGCACGGAAAGAGTTACGTAGCTAACTATGAAAATCTAACGTTACTTTGAGGCAGTCAAATCGTTCTCATGGCAGGAAACCACCTCCAATAGTAGAACACTATGTACTCGGTCTCTAGTCTCTAGCATTCTATAGAAAACCTTAATTAATTGGTGCTAAATGTCTTCTCGAAGATCTCACGGTTCGAAGTAATTTCTATACTATAAATAAATAGCATTGTGACTAAAAAGAAGTAGGGCAACACTGTTTTTAGATTTCTGATTTGTATTTTTGTGTTTTGAAATTTGTAATTTGTAATGGACATTATTATTATTTATCTGACTGACGATTCCGAATGGAAGATGCATTTATTTTTCTGTTTACTTTTTATCGTGTTTTGTGTTACTCTAGTTGACATTATGTTATTTTTATTTTTCTTGTTATGACGATCATGATAACAATTCTTGTAATTTTGACATGTGTGCAAATTTATAATGTAATTCCTTATCATGAAATAAATTATCTAATTCTAAATATAAGAAAGCTGAATATCGATGAGATTCCAAGGTGCTCGGCCTTACACAAACGTTAATATTAAACCTAATTTTAGCTAAAATGTTAAATTTTAGCTAAAATTGGATTAATTTTAAAATTTGGATTTATCTATCACTTTTACAGTCGTATTTGTGAGAAAGAGACACAACACATTTTAGTTAATAATAATCCGCCTAAATACTACTACTACTACTACTACTACTACTACCGTTACTAACTAAAACTAAAGATGAGTAAATCCGGACTTGAAGATTTAAATGATTCGAATCCGTAAGCGGTGCCGATTCCTTATCGACTCTTTTCAAATCTTATCGAATCCGAATGAATGACCGGTTTGCTGTATCACGAGCCGAAGGTGTAGCTCGATTCCACTCACACCTCAGATTCAGTGTAAACCACTCAACCAATCTCACTGGAGCGCAAACTCTTAGAGTATTCCAGTGTTCCAGACCACACGTGTGTTCGTGTCGGAGGTTTTCCCCTGGATTTTTTCCAGGGTATTCTCCAACCGCGCACTCCTATCGCTTTAGAAAGGTTAACTGGAAGAGATCCCTTACAAGGATAAGTTCACCTTTGTACATGATTGATCTGTTTTTTCTGTATAATTTACGAGAGAGATTACCCATCTCTACCTAAACATTAATCTATAAACCCACAGTGAGGTTAAAAAAAAGGACCGAAGGTAAAACTGGTGCCTTTCGTATATTGCGATCATACTCAGAGTTAAAAGAATCAAAAGATACCACGAATCATTAAGATCACTGGGTTTTCATTGAAACCAGCGAGTCCGGAATGAATTGGTTTAAGGTTCAAAGAAATAAAATAAATAAATAAATATTAGAGGACAATCTTACACAAATCGAACTAGCCCCACAGTAAGCTCAAGAAGGCTTGTGTTATGGGTACTAGACGATATATTTAATAGATATAAATACTTAAATACATAGAAAACATCCAAGACTCAGAGACAAATATTCATGCTTATCACACAAATATTAACCCTGACCAGGATTCGAACCCAGGACCGTCAGCTTCACAGGAAGGTGCACTACCCACTAGGCTAAACCGGTCGTCAAAGGAATCGAAGAGTCGATAAGCGGAGTTAGCGGAGCCGGATTTAGTAATTCGAATCGCTCCCCGGAGTCGAAATTACCCATCTTTACCTAACATTAATAAAAACATGGTATCCTCTAATTTTTTTATTGTAATCAACAATACCTGTGTCATAATTTTAGTTCAAAACATTTTAGAATTTGAGGCGTTTATTCTCTTCCATCCTCCTCTCGCAGTGTAATTAAGTAACAATGTATTAGGTATTTAATAATCTCAGGCAAAGCGGTTGATAGCGAATAATAGCGTGTGCTCGTATGCAGCGCCCGCGCAAGCCGATGTTTACAAATAGGTAACCCGCTTCCCAGCATTATGGCGGACTGTACCTGCAAGATAATGTCTCTGTCGGATAAATTAAATACGCTTTTACAACGGTGTTAATATAGTATCTCTTACCCTCTCTTAATCCAGTTTAGGACTGTATCAATATTGATGATAAATATGGTTTTAGAACGAAGGAGCGAGGTTCCCCGAGTGTATTGGAAAAACCCAGCGTTAGTATTGATCTAAAGATAAAAATATTTGTGCATAAAAATATTTATGGACGATATTTGGAGACAGTATTGAGATTAATATACTATTGGATTCGATGAGTTTTACTTTTTAACAAAGCCTCAAATATACCGACTGACAACCGCTGTCAGTTCGCGCGGGAAACGGTAGATTTGACAGTTGTTGCTAAGATTGGTTAGGCGCGTATAATGTTGCTCTGTGTCCATAAATTGTTAATTTAATGCAGATTATTTGTATGTTTGTAGAAACAGCGATTACATTTTGTTATTTATCGATTTTATGTCTTTCATTGCTAAAAATACGGATAATGTTTGTGCAGAATCTTGACACAATGAAGGCTACCGTTTTTGTGCTCACCAGTTGGCGCCACTGTCGATTAAGATCCAGCTGTCAAAAATTGTTATTAATTATCATGGGCATGAGAACAAAGTTTACATTTAAATCACATTTAATAACTTAAAACCGTACCGTAAAAATATCGAACATCCCGCATTGTAGCGCAGTCCCATTTTGTTCGGAAAAAAGTTTCCGAAAGACAAAACTGTCTCAAAACACTGACAGTCATTGACCCGAACTCATTTGCCATAATCAAGCTCAAGTATAGCAAAATAGTCACCATATTGTTCCAATTAGATATTAACCCGCGTAGCGCAACCAAAAAGAGTGACATTTGACATTTCGGAGACCTCACGCTACACTAGCGCCTCTAGCGGCGAATTCATACGCGGTAGCCCTCATTCGACCTAGTCCCAAAAGTACTCGTAAGCAAAGCTTGTACTATGATTACTAAGCGACGATATATAGGGTACTTTAATAGATAGGTATATTCTTAAATCCATAGAAAATATCTCAGGCTTGGGAATATTGGTGCTCATCACACAAATAACCTATGTATGTGCCTTGTTAAAGTAGTGTTAAATACATGTATTAGATGATCTTATGTTGATATTTCAAGATTTTTACATTTAATCAGTAAATTGACTAAAGGTGTTGCAAAGTATGATATTTGTTAACAGTCGTTAGTGATTTAGTTACATGTAATTAGTGAAAAATATAGGAAACTGTAGGTCGTTATATTGTTTTTGTATAGCTATTAGCTAATAACCCTGTATATATTTAAGACTGTTTGTTTCTAAATAAAAAATAAGTGTCCAGACCGGGTTCGAACCCGGAACCAGCGTCGTAGCCAGGTCACTACCAATACCAACATAGGCAGTGATCGTCTAATTGTAGATATAAATATGGAGAAAATGTGCTATTACAGTGATAAGTTGCTACTTGCTAGCCAATTGCCCACAACACGCTCCCCTATATAACCGAGGAATAAAAAGGGCCAGTTTTTGACTTTATTTGAATGAACCAAGCGCTTTGCATCATCTTTTATAATGCGCACTTCTAAGGTTTGGAATTCTCTGCCGGCGTTTGTGTTTCCGAGCTCATATAACCAGACCTTTTTAAGGCACGAGTGAATAGGCACCTTCTGGGTGAGCTCGCTTCATCGTCGGCCATCTTTGCTCCCTGGCTAGATGCTGGCCAAGAGCGATCCCATTTTTAATTAAAAAAAAATGACATTATGTCCTCAAAGTGTGAAATGAAACCCGTCCGTAAAAGGGATTTTGTAATTTTTTTTTATAAATGTAGTGTGTTGGCTTATTATTCTGGTTTCTCAACCTCTGTAACCCGATTACGAGATTCCAACATGGAATTCCCATCGTTTACGCATTTCACACGATGCTACCTAACCGGTTGCGTTGGCGACCGAACGACAGTTTGCGGATACACAAATCTTGTTCGTTGGTGATTCTCACAGAACGCCGCCATTAGTCGTAAAGTACTTAAAAATTCATTAGTTAATGTCGATGATAATCTTAAGGGGATTTACATTTTTTCAGCCGTTGTCTCCTGGCGTAAAAAATAAAACAATAGCATTCTTTTGTAATGAGCCCTGGGATCCCAGGGACCGGTAGACGACGGGACTTTATGCATATTCTCTAGACAAAACATATCACATTGTCGTTGGTCAATAAGGAAGCCTGCGGACCGACTGTTGCCGACCGCTGCTTTATACCATTAAATAATTAACCATGATTAAAAAAACATTATTGTAGGAAATTTTACGGCTCATATTTATTGCATTAAATCAACACCACAAAACACATTACGCAATACTCGTTGCTGATATCATATTTAATATATATAATTACGATAATATAATATTAAATACGATATCAGGAATGGGTATTGCCGCACGAAAGCAGGTTTTAATGACGCCATGTTTATTTACCTATTGATTCACTTATGTACCTACGAATATAAAATAAGCACATTATTTTTTATTTAAATGTGCAAATATTTAAATTACGTAGATTTTAGCTGCATTTTCAAACACAACTGGGCCGTTCTATTTTTTCATGTACATAATTTTAAAACTTTTTTTTTAAATGCAGATTTTGGAATATCTGACCCTCACTTCATATTTTTGTATTATTTAAAAAGAGGTTTAATTGCAGTATCACTTCCGATAGTTTTGGTAATTAACGAACCACAGCTAATATCCATAAATCGAGTAAATCAGTGGTCCTTGGATATCTCACCATTTGTATGAAAAAAATGGTACCACTGTGTTACCCACCTTTCACCTATAAACTCCTTTTACTAGGTTCAGGTACTATTTCTAAATCCTATTTTTGTACACTAATTCAATACATATTATAGATTTTTTTTGTAATAGAAAACTGATCATTAAAAAGTAGAATGACCCAACTAATCTTAATAATCCTGATCCCAATATTAATGTCTATAATCTTTTCCGAGCTACTGAAGTAAAAAAAACAGGTACCAAATTAATTAGTACAACTTCCTCCCAGCTTTCCATGTCAGTAGGAAACTTGCGTAAAGATTCATTTAGAAATAATATTAGTAATCCAATAATGATAGTCATTATAAGTGTATTAGAGGAAGATTTATTCAGAAATTGTTATTTTTTGCGAAATATTTCAATTAAAAGTTACGTACATTGGAATGTAATTTAAAACGCGCATTGACATCACTCCATCGGTAACATCATTTCAAAAAACAATCAAAAATATCTATAAAACGGAAAATTATTTATTATATTAAATAAAACCGAAAATTTATTATTTCTGCATAATAATATTCATGCGCCATCAAAAGATTGACGTCTTATGTAGTCACGTCAAACCAGTGAGCGTTTTCGTTTAGGCTTTTGATTCTGTCAGTCCGACCCAGGTCGGGCCTAGCTGAGTTTCTGGACTCTTCTCAGCTAGGCTAGGCTTAGTAAACCAGTGACAAAACTCCCAGTAGCTCGATTCCACTCACACCTCGGATTCGATTGACTCACTGGAGCGCAAACACGTAGAGTATTCCAGTGTTCCAAACCACACGCGTGGTCGTGTCGGAGGTTTTCCCTTGGATTTTCCCCAGGCTACTCTCCAACCGCGCACTCCTAACGCTTTATTGGGCCCGGCCTATAAAGCCACAGTCAGGTTAAAAAAAATATTTTAATTACTTACATAAGTTATTTGTTCATATTTCAACTTTTTCGTGTTTGGTGTTTTTACGTAATCCTTTAATCTTTAAGATGGACCAAATCAATGAAACAATGCAAGTTTCCTGTTGTAGACAAAAAACTAGATCGTTGGCATTAGACCAATTTCTTCACGTAGTTTTCGCTGCTGTTCAATATTAAATGATTTTGAACATAGGTTTTTTTTAAACCTAGTGGTACAAATCGGGATACGAACCCACGCCCTCAGAAATGTATTAAAACTTTTCAATTGACTGGCGTTACATAAACATAAAACATGACAAACCCGTAAAATTTTCAGTACAAAAGGCTTGTTACGAAACATTATAGGTATTGTACGGAAGAAAAGAGAAAAACGAAAGCGGCTTCGAACAATGAACAACCACCTGGCGTTTTGTTCACAAACGTACTTGCTTACAATATTTAGTTTTAGTTGTCGAGTAAAACCAGTCTTAAACTAGACACCCCTCCTGTGTGACCAGTCAACCATTAAGCTAAAGATAAACATTTATAATAATACTGATTCCATAACAAAGCAGTACATTATTGTTAGAGCCGGGAAAGAGGCAAAGCGTATTCGTTTTAAACGGACGAGCTGACGAGTCCGTTTAATTAATACGCAGCCTGAAATTGCGATTCCGGCTGAGGTTAATATAGTGCTTTTCTCAAAAACGGGGGAACCTTCCAATATGTAGCGAGTAACGTTCACTTGGCCGGCCATTATTAAATAATTATATATAACAATAAACATTACAAGGTAAAATCGCCTAACATTATTATTAAACCACAATAACTCGTCATGCCACATTTAACATTAGTGTGTAGTTTCCTATTTTTGTTTGATTGACATAATACGGAATTAATTTGGTTAATGAGTAACATTACTTTATTGCAAACATTTTGCGAATTTCATTAAATATAATTTTTTTATACCACGTCGGTGGCAAACAAGCTGACAGCCCATCTGATGGTAAGTGGTTACCGTCGCCTATAGACGCTTGCGTACCAGAGGCGTTACTCGCGCGTTGCCGACCCGTAAGAAACCTTATCACGCCTTTTTTGAAGAGTCCTATTCTGTAGCCCATTGGGAATACCTCGGCAGGAAGCTCATTCCACAACCTAAGTGTTCTTGGTATAAAGTGCCTGTTGAATCGTACTGTACGAGAACGCAATGGCTCCAAGGTGTGTGTGTATAATGAAAAAATTGACCGTAGCAAGTTGAATTACAGTGATCTCTGTCTTTTGCTCCCCGAAAATGCACCAACACCTACGTGAGATTAACTTTATACTTACATTGTAATTATAATTACCTACTCTAGGGATTCGTATGTCATAAATCCTTGATGTGAGTAAAATGTCTTATTTATGTTATGAGCCACACTTTAAGTTATGTCTCGACATTTTTTATGATTTCTGGTATTTTATTATAAATTTTAATACATTGATAATAGGGTCCCTTTTTATATATATTTAATTTATTTCCAGAAATAGCCAGTTTGTTATTACGACGTACACTTTTACAAAACTGAAACTGAGATATGTGTTTTCTTACAGTCCTATTTCCAATATGTATATTTTCGGTCAGGTGTTGAAAATTAAATGACAAATGACAAAAAAAGCCCAAAACGATTCATAGTCAAGAGCGGAACATTATCAATAATGTATACAGCTAATTAACTACTCGAAAAACGCTCAGGAAATGAAAACATTCCAAAATTCACATCAGAGACAGGTAAACAATTCTAATGTCATTTAGTCTGTTATATAAATCAGAATATGACTTGACATTAGTCCTGTATGTGCACTTGGTCAATTATGCGCTTACTTATTGATCATGCTGTGTGCACTTGCTTTGGATGTCATGCTGGTCTATAAACTACTGATTTTGTGCAAACTTAACTGTATCATTTATTGTGAGATGCCTGTAAAATGTACCTTCTTTAAATAAATAAATAAAGAATAAAAGCACCCTCTTGAATGGTCATCTTTATCATCATCATCTGGTCGGGCTTTAAGCCATAATCACCTACCAAAAAGTATTAAGGATGCACCCTTCCTCTCATAATTTTAAAATAATATTAAAAAATGGCTTGTAAAATCAACATTTTTATGGCTTAGATAAATATTTTTCCAATGACATGAAATAATGTATTATAATGATTAGTAAGTAATTTATAATTTGTTTTACTATATACCTACAAAATATAGTAAAAATCAAAAAAAAAAATTTGTATGAAAAATGTTTTTGTATGACCTGTAACGAATGTTACCAATAAATATTTTCATTTTCATTTTCCATGTATGACCCATTTTATCCCATTTGACGGTTCGCAGTTATGATTATGAGCATACCTATTGCCCAAAGCAAAGGGTGTACCTAAAGCTAACGATGTTCCTATATCGCAAGAATGCCGCCGGCCTTGAGATGTGCAAGTTATAAGCAAGATAAAACGCTCTTGATTGGCTGTCTGTGCGCTCGTTCATTTTAATCACTTTTTAAGAAAATTTCATACCCGTACGATGCAATGCATCGATCGTGATTATAAGCAACGTAATCAGCAGAATACTTATAGAGGCGTCGATTATTGAGGCGTATCCACCGCACCTGACTGAAAATTTGCCAACCGTAAAAAGAATTACGATTTGAAACGGGATATTTACCATGTATATTTGTATTTTTGAGTTCCCGATATTTCGGCACTGTTGCAAGCGCCATTATCAAGGATTAACTGACGTGCTGCGAGTTTTAGTTGTAGCTACCCACACACCATAGCGATCTACCCTCTTCCTGGTTCGCTTTTTTTTAAATACAAATTATACATGGTAAATATCCCGTTTCAAATCGTAATTCTAATGTAAATGACCATGTAAGCTTGAAATCTTAAACCGTAAAAAGGTTTAAATGGTACTCTTAACTAGTGGCTTTTAAAGGTTTATTTTTTTATACCACGCCGCAAACAAGCGTATGGCCCGCCTGATGGTAAGCTGTCACCGTAGCCTATGGACGCTTGCAACTCCTGGGGTGTCATATGCGCGTCGCTGACCCTAAATCCATTCCACTCACACCTCAGATTTGGTTGAAGCGTACCGCCGCACACCGGGTAGTCAATCCGACCCAGGTCGGGCCTAGCTGAGTTTCTTGCTGGACTCTTCTCAGCTAGGCTAGGTTTAGTGAACCAGCTACAAAACTCCCAGTAGCTCGATTCCAATCACACCTCAGATTCGATTGAAACCGCTCAACCAATCTCACTGGAGCGCAAACTCTTAGAGTATTCCGGTGTTCCAAACCATAGGCGTGGTCGTGTCGGAGGTTTCCCGCACTCCTATCGCTTTATTGGGCCCGGCCTATAAAGCCACAGTCAGGTTAAAAAAATCGGTTAAAGCCGCTCGACCAATCTAACTGGAGCGCAAACTAGAGTATTTCAGTGTTCAAAACCACCCGCATGGTCGTGTCAGAGGTTTCCCCTGGATTTTCCCCAGGCTACTCTCCAACCGCGCACTTCTCTTTTTGGGCCCTGCCTGTAAAACCACAGACAGGTTAAAAAAAAGTATATACCACCGTTAATACCCAATAAGTAGCCAAGAACCACGCGTCCCGCCCACGACCCATGTCCCTAAGTTGTGTAAGTTAGAAGTGATTAACCAATTCCTATATAGCCATAAAAAAGCTATAGTAAATAGTACGCTAACCTAATGCCTCCATTCTTATTTCACGAAATCGCGTAATCTAATCTGTCACTGTTTTAGTGGTTGTCCGCTGGCGCTAGTTGCGACTTGTGACAGACCACAGATATTGAAGATTGTTTAAGGTCGCGTTCTTGTTTATCTGTTCTTGTCTGTTTAAATTGTGTTATGTTGTTTGTGACTTTAGTGTTTTTTGTCTTTCGTGGCTTCTCGTGGTCCCAAAGGAAGACCAGCGCTAGCCAATGGCTAGCACTATGCTGATTTGGGGCCATTTCGTGGTTATTATCTATATTTTGGTGTTATGTTAATTTGTACTGTGTCTGTGCCACGAATAAATGTTTTTTCTTTCTTTCTATAACGATCCGGTCCCAAGTAACTTTAATCGTTGTAAAACTAGTTCTCTGAGATTGCCACGCCGACAGACGAGGAAGTACTGCATATCCTACTTCGCTATGGCGATACGCGTTCACTTTTTATGATTTGTAACGTAACATTACCATTGGGTACTTCTGCATTTATCGGTGCAGTATCAGTAAGCTAGTAAGTTGCCGGCTGTCAGTGTCCACTGCCAGCCGATTAATTAAAGATTCTGAACACTTCACAGATTAAGCCTTCGTCTCCTGGTGAAAAAAATAAATAATAGCATTCTTTTGTTATGATCCCAAGGACCGGTAGACTACGGGTAAACTTAAGTACAAAAGTTTCCATCCTAACAAAACTGATGTTTGACAGCTAATCATGGAATCCCGCTCGCACGCGCTCACTACATTTGTTTTTAACCTATCAAGTCATAATTTCATAAAAGCCTAAATATATTGCAATTTCAGTCACGTTTCAGAGATATACAAACTGCATAAGTAAGTTTGTTATCCCATACATTTCATAATTTTATATTGACACATTTACCTACAAAAAGAAGTGAGATCCCATAATTCCATGTAAAAATAGTCTCGAAACTCTTTCATCGTAAAAAGTTGTGAGATATTACGTAGAGCCAAGTCAGGCATTGGTATTAATCTTTATTTGCTTACAAAATAAATTTGGCATTTGGCAATCACACAATAGTACATAGTTTTAGGTATCCAAAAATTTATGACAGAGTGAAAGTGTGTGATTCTCGAGTCTCAAAATTTTATTTAGTAAACATATAGTAGATTGTGTCTCAAGGGAGCAAAATGATATATTTACGGCGAGGGCGGTATATTGAATTCTGAGTGAAGCGAAAGATTCTACAATAGACTAAAGTAGAATCTTGAGCGTAGCGAGGGATTCAAGTGTGTACGCCCAAGACGTAAATAATTTTGCTACCGTGTGACACATACTGCTTTTCACACCGTCTATGAGGCCCGCTGCTAAAAACATGAAATATCTTACAAATGATTTTAATACAGTGTCACATACTGCTTATCACACCTTCTATGAGGAAAAGAGTCATTGTTGCCCTCAAATGAGGGAAGAAAAGTACAACTTTGATCCCTCATTCGAAGGCAACAATAACTCTTTTCTGAATAGCAGGTGTGAAAATAAAGATTAATATTAATACCTGAGTTGGTTCTACGTAATATATCCCAACTCTTTACGATGAATGAGTATCGAGAATTCGAGACTTGGCCTATTTTTACATGGAATGTTTTTTATGGGTTCTCTCTTTCATAGCCCAACAGCAGCGAGTCGTGGCGCAACAAACACGAGGAAAATTAAAAAAAATCGCCTGCATGGGCTACTTCGAAATTCAAAATCCGAACTTTGTATCGTGCCGTCCCTTTCACTCATACAGTTATACACTACGAGAGTGAAAGGCACGACACGAAGCTCGGAGTTTAGGCCCTGGTCAGACTCTAGCACAGCATTCTTCGCTTGCAAGCAATTGATTAACGAGGCTGCAACCAGTTTGGAAGCGGACTAACCGGCCTCTAACGCCAGCTTATGCAACGTTAACTAATGTATCGAGATTACTGTTCCAAATGTTTTTTATCAATGGTTGTGAGTATCGAAATGGAATATTTTCCCACAATGTCATCATTTTTTTTAAATTTATGTAAATGAGGTTCATAGCACCTCATTTAACTTGTCTATAGTCTGCCTATGATGACAAGAGATGTAAAAACGTTATGTCATATGAAACAATTAAATAATTGCAAATATTATAATAAATAGTAGGATACGGAATATTAGCATTAATTGTTGTTTCTCTTCCAGGTAAAGTGTTTAGTTGATGTTTTAAATGTTATTTGATAATTTCATAACATTGTGATTAATAAATATGTTCTCTTCCAGAGCAACTCAAATTGTTTATATTTCGTTGTTCCTCATTAAATACGTAATGTGATTTCGAACACATTATAAAACAACAATTCTACGGCTAATACTTAATAATAATCCGGTACTAGAACCGAGTGAAAACCAAGACGAAAGTTTAAAAATTGTAAATTTTATCCAACTAAAAGACATAATAAATGATCAAGGAGAAAATGAAGATATAAAACATAATAAAAATAAGCTAATACTAAAAAATAATGTATACTATAAAAATATCGGAAAAAAGGAAAAAATTATCTTATCCGAGGAGTTTTCTAAAAAACTTATAGAAGATATACATTATCACTACTGCCATATAGGCATACAACAGCTGGAAAAGAAAGTTAAACCATTTTATACATCGAAAAATTTGTCTAACATTATCAGAAAGGTTTGCGACGACTGTGAAATTTGCATGAAAAACAAATCTAGAGGCAAATACAAATATGGATTGATGTCACACTTGGGCCCTGCTACATATCCTTTTGAAATAATATCCATAGATACTATTGGTGGATTTGGCGGATCCCGTTCTACAAAGACATATTTACATCTACTAGTGGACCATTTCACGAGATATGCTTTTATTTTAACTTCTAAAACTCAAAGTTCAAATGATTTTATAAAGCTTGTACAAAAAGTGATACAGGGAAATAAAGTGGGCATGATTCTATCCGATCAGTATCCTGGTATAAATTCACGAGAGTTCAAAGGATTTTTAGATAAAGAAAATATTCCTATTATCTTCACGGCAGTAAATGCTCCATTTTCGAATGGTTTAAATGAAAGGTTAAACCAAACATTAGTTAATAAAATACGGTGCAAAATAAACGAGAAAGAGGGTAGATTGGCTTGGACGACCATAGCACACGAATGTGTCCAAAAATATAACGAAACTGAACACACTGTAACAGGATTTTGCCCTAGATATTTAATGGAAGGCAAAAATATAGATATTTTACCTGATGAATTAAAACAAGTACATACACATAATGATTTACTACGAGATAGACAGATAGCGTTAGAAAATAGTATAAAATCTCACAACTATAATAAAATGCAATTTGACAAAAACAGGAAAAAGTGTGAGTTGAAAGTAGGAGATATGGTTTATGTTGAAAACGGAAACAGGTTAAATAGGAAAAAACTTGATGAATTAAAAATTGGCCCTTATGAAGTTGTAGAAAAAATATCTAACTCGATTTACAGAATAAACACAGGACACAAGAAACCTGAATCAAATCTTTTTCATGTTACTAAATTAATTCCAGTTCCATGAAAAAAAAAAAAAAAAAACAAAAAAAAAAAAATTCACTTAATGTGGGGGGGAGATGTAAATGAGGTTCATAGCACCTCATTTAACTTGTCTATAGTCTGCCTATGATGACAAGAGATGTAAAAACGTTATGTCATATGAAACAATTAAATAATTGCAAATATTATAATAAATAGTAGGATACGGAATATTAGCATTAATTGTTGTTTCTCTTCCAGGTAAAGTGTTTAGTTGATGTTTTAAATGTTATTTGATAATTTCATAACATTGTGATTAATAAATATGTTCTCTTCCAGAGCAACTCAAATTGTTTATATTTCGTTGTTCCTCATTAAATACGTAATGTGATTTCGAACACATTATATTTATTTAGGTAAACAAACAGTCACTACAAAAAGTCGTAAGTAGATTTTCTTAAATTAATGTTTACAATATGTGTGACCAACACCGTTTACCACTTATTAATTTAGAACGAATTGGCCATTCGGAGCTTTACATGTGAGGCACAGTAGCCCCTAGTGTCTCAACTTATATGATACGAGTATTATCACAATTTGAGTTCAAAACATTTATGAAATCCTTCTGAGTATGAATATCGTTTACGTTTTACATCAACTTAAATATTACTAGTACAAAGAGTAATTAATAATATATATTTTTAACATCAGCTAAATACAGTTTTGAAATACTAAGTATCTTTAAGTATATCTGTTATAAGTTTTTTGTATACACCAACTCTGCAACCAAAAATGTCTACCTGATTACAAATACAAATACAAAATATTTTATTTGTTAAACATAGGTATGTACATCGGTGTTTCAGTTTACGGATTGTATCCTATGTCTTGCCTGTTAAGGCATACAAATAGCCACAAAATACCATGCAGCATGCATATTTACACACTAAATATAAAATCGTTAATTATGCTATTATACGCTTATGTTATGTTAGGATCGTTTAAATATTCTTGTATCGAATAGTATGCTTTGGTAGCTAGAAATTTAAACAACGATTTCTTAAATAAATGAGGGTCATGGAGTTTCAAGATGGCAGTGGATTAAAATGTGTGTTGTAAGTATATTCCATTCTGCGCAGACGAGCGCACTCACCGGCGTTGGTGCGGCAGCGGCCGGTCGCGAACAGCCTAGATGGTCGCCGACAAGTCCCTAGGACGGAACGACCTTGGTCCGCAAAGACCGATGTTCAAAGGAAGTCTTGCTGGAAACAACTGTCTACACGGTCCGTGCGGACCAAGGTCGCCCGGTTTTGGGGCTTGTTTTCGACCGTCTGTTACGGGCTTAAGACCCACTGCCTCACTGTCGCCACTTAGATAACAGCATTAAATATAGGTCGTTATAGATCTCAAATCGTAATTGTCGCTGACCCACGGTTCAGCTGCTTTCCACCGCAACCGGATAACGAAGTATTATCAATGTACAAGTCCAAAAAGCCCAAAGAACCTTTTAAGTCAATAGGCTAATACGACTATTGTAACCTTTTTTTTTTCTTTATTTTTCGATCCGCGACCATCCGATTGTAAGTCGCTTCGGTATCATCCAGATGGTCACCGACAAGTCCCTAGGACGGAACGACCTTGGTCCGCAAAGACCGATGTTCAACGGAAGTCTTGCTGGAAACAACTGTCTACACGGTCCATGCGGACCAAGGTCGCCCGGTTTTTGGGGCTTATTTTCCACCGTCTGTTACGGGCTTTAGACCCACTGCCTCACTGTCGCCACTTAGATAACAGCAGTAAATATAGGTCGTTATAGATCTCAAATCGTAATTGTCGCTGACCCACGGTTCAGCTGTTTTCCACCACAACCGGATAACGAAGTATTATCAATGTGCAAGTCCAAAAAGCCCAAAGAACCTTTTGGCTCAATAGGCTAATACGACTTTTGTAACCTTTTTTTTTCGATCCGCGACCATCCGATTGTAAGTCGCTTCGGTATCATCCAGATGGTCGCCAAGTCCTTAGTACGGAACGACCTTGGTCCGCAAAGACCGATGTTCAAAGGAAATCTTGCTAGAAACTGTCTACACGGTCCATGCGGACCAAGGTCGCCCGGTTTTGGGGCTTTCGACCGTCTGTTACGGGCTTTAGACCCACTGCCTCACTGTCGCCACTTAGATAACAGCAGTGAATATAGGTCGCTATAGATCTCAAATCGTAATTGTCGGTGACCTACGGTTCAGCTGCTTTCCACCACAACCGGATAACGAAGTATTATCAATGTGCAAGTCCAAAAAGTCCAAAGAACCTTTTAACTCAATAGGCTAATACGACTTTTGTAACCGATGTTTCAATGGCATATAATAAACACCTTGTTCATTGTCCGATAACAGATAAATACCTTTCTTATAGCAATAGGTTAAGGATTACTTTTGAATGTGTAGGTAAAACATATTTTGCAAGGTTCAGTCGGACTTTCTGTCGCCTTGTTCTGTCAATTGATTATCAAAGTTATTGAAATGTTATTTCAAAATCATAACTGGGTAGCAAAATTGGTCTTGCTTAGGCCGGGTTTTATAAAGATCCGTTAGACCAAATGTCAGATCAAATTTCAGTAACTCAGTACATTTTTTGACATAACGAACCGACGTAAGGTCTAATGGATCTTTATAAAACCGAGCCTTAGTAAAACTTATTGACCACACAATTGACGTAATCTTGGGATTAGAGCCAAAGCGGGCCCTGGACACAAGCTTGTGACGCCCCTGGAGCTGGAAGCATCCATAGGCTTTGGTGTCCTCTTACCATAAGGCAGGCAATATGGTAGTTTACCAATTACCTACCACCTCAGTTTAACAAAATAGTTGCCTATGAACACGTGATATATATATATATATATATATATATATATATACTAGCGACCCGCCCCGGCTTCGCACGGGTGCACTATTTAATGGATGTTATTATACATATAAACCTTCCTCTTCAATCACTCTATCTATTAAAAAAAAACGCAATAAAATCCGTTGCGTAGTTTTAAAGATTTAAGCATACATAGGGAATAGGGATATAGGGACAGAGAAAGCGACTTTGTTTTATACTATGTAAGGTAGTGATTTGTTTGAGCTTGCAATTAAGGGGGTCCTAGCTCTCATTGACCTTCGATCTGTAACTCACCGTTTTCTCGTGTTTTTTATTGCTTATGGTATCATGAGAACAACGAGGTTTACCGAATCAGTATACCATTTTATTATGAACCTGACTGTGGCTTTATAGGCCGGGCCCAATAAAGCGATATGAGTGCGCGGTTGGAGAGTGGCCTGGGGAAAATCCAGGGGAAAACCTCCGGCACGACCACGCGTGTGGTTTGGAACACTGGAATACTCTAAGAGTTTGCGCTCCAGTGAGGTTGGTTGAGCGGTTTCAACCGAATCTGAGGTGTGAGTGGAATCGAGCTACTGGGAGTTTTGTCGCTGGTTCACTAAACCTAGCCTAGCTGAGAAGAGTCCAGCAAGAAACTCAGCTAGGCCCGACCTGGGTCGGACTGACTCTACCCGGTGTGCGACGGTACCGGGACGAATAGGGACTATATGTGTCACTGTTGTCGCGATCGTCGTATACCATATTACTTCAAAACTCACTGTCTTCAAGATATGTGGCATCAAAATTTTGGCAATTTTAGACCAAATAACCAGTTTTTGGGACGTAACTTTTGTGAAGATGAGTTAAAAATAAAAATCTCTCTTGCGTTATTAGATCAATAAGGAGCAGTTACATGTACATTTCATATACATAATTATAAATGAAATGCACTTGCATAAACAGCATACTAATATCGAAATTAGAGCGTTTTGGACCATATTTGAATATAACATAAAAAAATTAATAATCACATTTTCAAAATTTGTCTCTTGCAAATGTAGATAAAGGATTGAAGATCCAATAATCGTTTGTGCCATAAATATATGTGTAGTTTTGACAGAACAATATTAACTAAAATCTCGAAAAATGATAAATCAAATAGAGCCACTTCAATCAAATAGCCCTTATAATCGTGCGATCCCCTCGATTTCATCATTAAGTAGGTCCCTACTACCCGCATAGCGCCCTTGGTACGTAAAAGGGAAACACCACGCCATAGTAACCCTACTTTAAACATTTGCACTATACTATAGACTTTTTATACGTATACACTACTGAGGGCCTACTCTGAACTATCGTGCCATCCCTTTTACTCTCGTGTTATATAAGTACCATACTAGCGACCCGCCCCGGCTTCGCACGGGTGCACTATTTAATGTATGTTATTATACATATAAACCTTCCTCTTCAATCACTCTATCTATTTAAAAAAACCGCATCAAAATCCGTTGCGTAGTTTTAAAGATTTAAGCATACAAAGGGATATAGGGACAGAGAAAGCGAATTTGTTTTATACTATGTAGTGATGAGTGAAAGGGACGGCGCGATACGATGTTCGGATTTCGAAGTTCAGAGTAGGCCCTCTGGTGCTGGTATTTTAATTGTTACTAGTTAAGGCTTAAAATGATATGCCGATTTTCGTGATGCAACTCTAATTACCACGAACCTAAAGACTTAATGACGACTAACCGACCATGACGACAATTAGACACTAATTTACGATTCCACACTCAGATATTTAAGAAATGATTCATTATTTTAGCATTTTCGACATCTTTACAAGACGTGCGTGACAAACGCCTGGAGAATGGCAAGGCGGACCTTTGCGGCAAGGCCGTTGCTGATGTCTAAATGGCATGTGCCAGACGTGTAAAAAGCTGATACAACTATTAAACAAACGCTCCTGGAGATATATTTAAATAATCTTAACTGATAAGTAATTGGCTGCATGGCTGATTGCCTTTACCTTTCTAAGAACGCCAAGAAAGGGCAAAATTAAAAAAAGTTGGGTAAAGATGTGGTCGGTCAGAGTAATGAATTGCTATTGGCTGCATACTCCGTCCGTCTTCAATTCGCAATCAATTAAGCGTGATTAAGTTTTTAAAAAATGATGTTACTCGACTTTAATCTAATAATACCCAGTTAACATCTAGATTACAATGAAACTTAGTTATTTACTAACTATTCCTACCATCTGAATAAAAAATCTATAAATATACGCAAAAATCCTACCGTACTGGACTAAGCTGCATTAATTGCGAAATACGCCAAATAAAGTGGAATAACTTACCGTTAAGTCTAGTTGTTAGTGAAAATAACACGTGCTCTGTGTTACATCCTGTTCCTTTTGTGTTTTCAACAAAAACCTGACTTCAAAAGCGACTAGGTGTGTCTTAAAATTCAGACAAAAGTTCACGAGCCACTAATACCGTTAGTATTACGAAAACTCGGCTACATCACTTAAAAACACTCACAAATCAACATATATTAACACTCAGCACTATTCCGAAACTCGAGATGAGATTTAGTATATCTATCAACCGAATATTTCGTATTGTAATTCGTGATAACTTTATTTAAACGCGTTAAAATTATGTCGTCGTACCGCCACCGTGGAACCTGACTCGCAACTAACAGAAATGTTTACGTTACGATACATTGACACGAAGTTTTTGTCTCGATCGAGGATTATAGTTAACGGAAAGAACGAACGAGATAGATGACCATACGGTTATTGCAACTTAACCTGTTTAGCACTGCTAAGGCCATCTATGAGGTGTGATCGGAACGGCTACGTTACGTCTATTCCTCTGTGTCGATTTTCTTTGTTAGTATGACTATAGTTCACTAGATGGCGCTGTAATGAAAAACTGAGATGAAAGTAAAAGTATTTGGTATTGTTAAGATCCCGTGAGATGGAGTTTTATTCATATGTATACCATGGAGTTGTCAGTCAAAGCAATATAAACATGGACCATGAAAGTGCCAACCCACGATTGAGATAGTTTTGTCGCTGGGAATCCGGTTCGAAGGATTAGGTCATTATTACTAAAGCAAGTGTAATAACTTAACACGAATGTACAGTATAGTAATCAATCGTTTCCACAATACAACAATACAATACAATACAAATACTCTTTTTTACACACCTCACATAATAAAAGAGCACATACAAAAGAAAAAACAAAGATACAGGGAGACAGAGGCAGAACCACAGGCGGTCTTATCGCTAAAGAGACCACCCACTCCACTGAAATATTGCACTGTTTCCACTTTGCTGAAATAGTAAGAAGTTATGTCACATTAAAACAATATAAATTTCAATAATTCGGCAAGGGTAGCTCAATTCAACTAATTTGAAGTGTTCAAATCGCAAATATAAGATAAGAGAACATATTAACATTTTTTTTTTATTTCTCCGTACTTATGAATTATCCTGTCGGCTACTGTGAAATAATTTATTTGGATTTCAAAACAACTGTCAAGTTTGAAGACGAAGCATAAGGTCTCTAGTCTGACAAGATGAAATGACATTCCGATCAAAATATTAATCATGCTGTCTGCTCTTGCTTGCTGAATGTCATGCTGCTGGTCTATAAGATGTAACACCTATTATGTACATGACATTACAATATTAAATAAATAAATAAATAAGCTACTGATTATGTGCAAACTTAATTAATTAGCAGCTAATATATTAAGCTGTCTGTTGGAACTCTCTGAATAAATAAATAAATAAACTGTACCATTTATTGTTTCAGTAAAGTGTACCCTACTAATCCATACTTAATTTTATAAATGCGAAAGTGACTCTGTCTGTTTGTTAGCTCTTCACGCTTAAACCGCTGAACCGATTTGGATGAAATTTGATATGAAGATAGTTTGAGCCCCGGGGAAGGATATGGGGTACGTTTTATCCCGGAAATCATCCCTTAAGGGGGTGAAAGTTTGATATGATGAGTGATAACTAGGTAAACGCCTGAAGTACAATGGTAACAATTACCTAAATTCTAACGCGATGAAAGATTTCTACTCGGACGAAGGCGCGGGCAAAAACTAGTACGTAAATAAATAAAAGGAATGGTTTCTTTCAGTAATGGGTGTGTTTCGGCTATAATGATGATCATTATATTAATACTAGCTTCTGTCCGCGACTTCGTCTGCTTGGAATTCGCTTATATCATAAGTTCCAAACTTCTGCCCCCCATTTCACCCATTTCAAGGGGTGAATTTCATGATAAATTCCATTCCATGTCCCCCCCGGACTCAAACAGTCTCCATATCAAATTTCTTACGCTGTTTCTTCTTGTGGTAGGGGTATTTCAAAGGATGAATTTCATGATAAATTCCATTCTATGTCCCCCCCCCCCCCCCCCCCCCCGGATTCAAACAGTCTCTATACCAAATTTCTTACGCTGTTTCTTCTTGTGGTAGGGGTATATCAAAGGATGAATTTCATGATAAATTCCATTCTATGTCCCCCCCCCCGGACTCAAACAGTCTCCATACCAAATTACTTACGCTGTTTCTTCTCGTGGCAGGGGTATTTTCTGAGCCTTCCGTGGTAGTTTATTGACGTGCAAGTAATATGCCTAAATTGAAGAGTAAAGTAAAAATAACTTTGACTTTGATATCTACTTACTTTCGGATTTATAATATTTGTTTGGAGATGTTGTGTAGGGATGCCTGGCCGAAAACAGGCAGTCTGTCAATCTGTATCAGGGACTGCATAACCGGAAAATAAATGTAGCGTTTTAAAACGGTATGACATCATACCGTTTCGTTTCGGTTAGGTTTCGATAGCGCAAAAGATTTTTTTCAGTAGCGGAATAAACGGTATCGCTATTTTTTTCGATATCTGAACCGTTTTCATTAAGGTTTCGTTTAGGTTTTACGAGGGTTCCGTTGCCGGCGCTAGTTATCGGGTGTATGCCTAAAATACCCATTTTTGTTAAATATCGTTCGGGGCGATAGAGGCGTCAGTAATGAAGTAGTCGATGTTCGCTGTCGGACGCGTTTACGTACCCACCGTAACGGTTACGATATAAAGTTTTCGGTACCGAAATAATACCGATTGGCTACCGTTATAATAAAGGTTTGACGACCGCTTTAGCCTAGTTGGTAGTGACCCTACCTTCGAAGCTGGAGGTCCCGGGTTCGAATCCCGGTCAGGGCATGTATTTGTGTGATGAACACGAATATTTGTTCCTGAGTCTTGGATGTTTTCTATGTATTTAAGTATATATTTATCTATATAAGTATGTATATCGTCACTTGGTACCCATAGTACAAGCTTTGCTTAGTTTGGGACTAGGTTGATTTGTGTAAGATTGTCCAAAAATATTTATTTATTATTTTATTATCTATTATTTAAAGGTTTGAGTACACCTATGAAAAATAGCGATATCGTTATTTTATATCGGTAGTGTACCTTTATATTTCAACCGTTATAGTTCTACCTTTATAACGAAACGGTATCGATATCCAATACCGTTTATACCGTACCGAAAACGGTCTCTCATCTGTAGTCGGAATCATTCAGCCCCATTTCCCTAAAGTCTAAGCTCAAGGTTGTTGTCCCGGCGCGGCGGCGCTCTCACATCAGCTTCCTCCAGACTTCCTACTTTCCTGCAGAACAGAAGTACATCTTTGAGGTTGATATTCTTCAATTAGCTTCCATCTCTGTAATATTAGTATAGTATTTATTCTATAAGATTTCAAGCTCTCATCGTCATTTACATTAGAATTACGATTTGAAACGGGATATTTACCATGTATTTGTGAGTTCCCGATATTTCGGCACTGTTGCAAGCGCCATTATCAAGGATTAACTGACGTGCTGCGAGTTTTAGTTGTGGTTTACCCACACATCATAGCGATCTACCCTCTTCCTGGTTCGCTTTTTTCGCACAGTGTCACCGTCACTACCACCGTCCGCCTTGTCACTTGAAACTCGATTACGGTCACGACACACCACACTCACAGTATCAATACGCGAGTTCATTCCGGAAACAGTTTCTTTTCGATTTGTGAACTTTCGGATCACTGGACGCCAGACACTTGACAGTTGAAACCCATCTTCCCGGTTGAAATTCTTATGCCTTTCAATTTCAATGGCTTCCTTAACCAACCTAGGTATGTAATGGCGTTCTGTCGAGAGAACTCGCAAATACAAATATACGTGGTAAATATCCCGTTTCAAATCGTAGTATTTATTCGTTATTCAAAACAGTACCCGGATCTCACTCATATCTTATCTGTGTGTGCTTGTCTCTCATGGTGCTCCGATCTGTGATTCCGACATAGTAGCTATGGAGCAAGAAACAGCACGGGATTATGCAGTCTATTTTTGTTCGTAGCATCGTAAGTTCGTATTCTAATCGCATTTCAACGTGTTTCGCATATTAAAATACGATGAATAACTATCGAAGCCAAGAACCTGTCAAACATCGGATGTATTGGGCCGTGAACCTTTTGGACTAGTACTTAAATACTATTATTTGCTGTGATGTAACATGACACGTACATGCTGCGCCGGAGTCGCCCGGCGACTGCAACTCACGCTGCGCATGCGCGCGAGCCTTCATTTCACTCTCTATATTTCAGTGGTAGGCAACATTGAGAAGATACTTTTTAGTCGATTTTTTTAAATATTTTTAGTATCCTTTTCATATTATTTTAGTTTTGGTGCAATAAATATTTTAATTTTGGGTTACCGCCATAATTTACATATATTTTTTGCGGTGCACAAAGTTCGCATTTTGTACCATTAGGTACGTTTTTCTTAAATCATAATAAATGCTCAATAATATACCAAAAGGAAATTAATAAAAGTACGGTTCACAATGTAAATTCCAGTAACAAATTAAGAACAGTAATATTGTTATAAATATTTAGTTCTACCGAACCACCTTTTGGTAATAGAATTTTAAATAAATATTCTGTTTAAATCGGGGTCGACTATTAGTGTACCTATCAGAATACAGAAGAAAAATCTCGGACCGTCTCACTAAAAAAGTTTTTAGTAGGTAGCTATCAAAGAGGAAATTATTATATACTGAGATAAGAGTTATCTGTCAAGCTTTATGATTGCCTCGCCATCTGTACGGGGATTCCTAAAAAATGGCCAGCAAACGAGTGGACTATTCAACAGACATACACACATACGTGTATGCGTACGCACGCACACACGTATGCATACATGGATGCACGCACATATCAATGTGCACATACGTTTTTATTACTGGGATTACTTAGTAAACACCAAATTAGTAAACAGATCTGAGAAGTTAAAATTCGCAACATTGGTAAAAGTATTTATTTAATTATTTGACAAAAACTAAACAAGCAACAAACCATTTACATATGTTCACAAACACACATTATTCACAAACACAAACTACGATTTCATTTCAAATTTTATGCAGAAAATTCTGCCTTCAGACACTGAAGTGATTGACATATTGTTTTTTTTTTGGTTGATGAAGCAAAAAGGATATTTGAGTCATCATTAAAAACGCAAAACTGGGACATAATAATTAGGCCTAGCGCCCCTCCCAGGGCGGTTCCGTAACCTTTCGGTATTTTAGCCAATCAGAACGAGGCACAGCGTAAGTTAGTAGAGGATCGAGGCAAATGTACTGAGTGAAAACACCCGTGGTAGGTTACATGGTAAGCCCACTAAACACAAAATTCAGAGCCCCGTAGCTCCGTATTATATAAAAATCCAACGAAAACCTTTTGTCATTTTCGAAGCAGATGTAAGCGTTGGCTAACTTCAAAAAGTTTGTAGAGAAAAGGTTGTCGACCGCAGCAACGGCGCAACATTTTCCCAGTGGGGATGACAGGCGCGGAAAAAAGTAAAAACATTGTATCGTTAGTCAACAACAACAACTACCTATCAGCCATCGCTTTTTTCCTGCCATTTCTAAATTGATCGCCGCCGGCAGCGGTCGCTTCCTGAAAAAAAAAAACATCAGATGCGTTCAGGAACTTTATAAAATTAAGACTTTAAATTAAATTAAAAATTATACAAATGCTCTCACGCATTTTCAATTTTGTTTTCTTTAATTTTATATAGTATTTTTTTATCGTAATGCTTAGTTAGTGATTTTTATCCAGTGCTGTGTAGTGATAATGATCCCCCGGTGCAGTGTTGCTAGTGCGAGCAGGAGTGTTGTATTTTTTTTAATTATCGGACATGTTTTGCACCTTGGCGGAGCTTACAGCCCGAGAGGTAAGTTTTTAATTACAATATTGATTAAAAAATATATACAAAAATATACATGGGATCTTTTCTCTGACGTACCAAACACAATCAGAATGGATCGGAATCATTAATATACTCTACTGAAAGTTTCAAAGCATGTCGTTTGCTTATCTTAAATCATACTAATATTATACACGTAAATGCGTAAATTTAGATTTTTGGATTTTTAGATGTTTTTTACTCAATCACGCAAAAACGGCTGAACAGATTATGATGAAACTTGGTATACAACGCAGACGAAGTCGCGGGTAAAACCCAGTACCTAATAAACCTAATATTACCGTAAAGTAGAGCTTGGTATTTTGAAAACTATACGCTTAGGGCTAACATGTTAAAGGTTAGCAAATAGTTATAATGGTATAAAAAAATATGCTCCCCACTTCATTACTAATGTGAAAAATATTTCGATTTAAAGATTTTGAGTTTAGTACCAAATAGCCTCTTGGGTCTCAAATAGCTCTACTTCACTGTACCTTTATTTATTGTGATTTCAATTCAGTGCAACCATAAGAGTTAAAATATAAATCCAATGAGTAGGCACCTACGTTTTAGGAAGGGAACATATTTGAAAGAATATTGTACATATAGTCTATTTATCCTTATGTGCCCTATTAATGTAAAGAATCTAGACCTGTGACGACACTACAGTTTCGTTAGATGAAGAGTCTTGATACATTTGTATATATACAAAAAATATGCGATTATATCAATTAGCTACAAAATAAACAGTCATGCATTGTTAAAAAAAATTCCGGTTAAGTTAGTCCGTTTTTTTTTAATATGGGCATAGGAACATGCTCTGTGGGCTAATCTAGACCTCGTAATGTCAAAATAATTTTGAGGTTATTCGTACGTTTCTTCTTAAATCTTATTAGATTATTTTTGAGTAGATAACCTGGTTGATTTCAATACTTTGTGTACTTCTTTGGGTGTAAAACAACATTTTACGTGATGATTATTATATAATCAGAGAAAAAAGTGTGATAATGTGTACATAATAGGACACGTAAGGATGCATACATAGACTGCCCACTGCCACTGCCACTGTTACGAAATGTAACCCAATAAAGGGCATTTGTTATACCTACTATAAGAGTGAGTAAACACGTGAAAAACTCTATAAGAGTTAAATTATCAATGTATTTTTCACTTCTCATGCTCGAAAAGTGTGTCATATTAAGCTGATCAAGCGGGGCTAAAGTAGTACATTTAACCCCTAGGGAAAATTTGAATACATATTTATGATTTGCAATAATTCCAATCTGACCAATCAAAATACTTCACCACATTAAATCCACAACAACCAATCAGAACGTTGGGTTCGTTTTGGTACATACTTTGTTCAAATAATTTAACTATTAAAAACATTTCGGATTTCGAAGTTCGGAGTACAGCATTCGTTTGGAACTTATTTGTTACGTACTCGTTACGTACCAGAAAGAGCGCGCAATTTGTCCAAACAGGCCCCAGGGATACGCGAAAATTAAGATTGTTATGAGATATTCGTAACAATCTAGAAGGAACTCTCAAAAGTATCTAATAACCGTTCTCGATGCATTTATCACACTAAAAAAAATGTGACAAACAGTCATACCGCGAAATTCTGCGTCTGGCAGAAAGAAATGAGGCCCTGGCTTATTCTCTGTCAAACTTGCTAAATAGATACTAAATAAGTACGGTAATTTAATGTGAGTTTATGTCAGAACGGACAAAGTCTAAATAGTCTTCAATATATTGAGGACTCTAGCAATTCTCATGGGAGTGATAATTCAACATAAGTACCAAATTAGCCTTGCCTACGAATGATTACACGCTATCTTGAACCTGCGAATTCATTGTTTCGCAAACCTTAGTATTTCCGGGCGCCAACATTATACAGAACACTTTCATCCCATTATTCATATCAATAATATCCATAATAATCGAAATAAGAGGGTTTCGCTAGACAATACATAATAACTAGAAACCATCGACAAGTGAACGATAATTTGCAGCCAATCTTGCGCCTTGCGATCGGACTGTTACGAAATGTAACCGAGTTTCTAATTGAATCAATTTTGCACTAGCCGGGTCTGTGATTTATTTGGTTTTAGTTTCTATGAGTCGCTTTTGTCTATTAAGCACTTACAATTAGCTAAACTATTGCACAGCCTATTGTCCAAGGCTCGCGAAACCTATTTTAGCTAAAATGCCGTTATAATTCGTCTGTCTATCACTCTCACTTGTCGTCTATCAATTTGTCATTTGTGTTTAAGTAAAGTACCGTACACATTGATTTGTCAGAGGTTTGGTAAATTTGGGTTTAAGGTCTGTCGAATTTAGACACTAGTATACAAGTAGGGAGGTAGAAATCAAATTCAAAAGACGAAATACTTTTAAAAGACCAAATTGATTATTTGTAAATTATGTACATTTATATCTTGTATTTCAATTTGTAATTAATATTTTTTACCGAAATGCTTTTATTATACAATAACATAATTTTATCATCTCATTAAAGTTGTAACAATAAGATAGATTTTGCTATAGGACGTCGAATTGAGTTGTTATAAACTCATCATCATGTAAATAAATTTTATAATTACTTTTAATATCAATAAATCAATGTAAGGACTTTATGCCAGTTACAGTTATAAGAATTTCTTAGATTTCTCATGCATCTCAATACTACCTTTATCAAGATGGTGGAGAAGATGGGATTACCAATAATATACATAGAAAATACCCTTCTCTTAACTCTTATTTCATGTTTAGATGAGGGCCCTTGCAGTGGGATCTTTTGTGCAATTTCATGTACTCGTACTTTCTTATTACCCTTGGCAAGAACAAATTTAATTAAGAAGCTTACACTTCGTGGTACAATTTAGTATTCGACGTCCATCACTTTCATAAAGTATAATAAAAGCGGAGACACTTCATAATCAGACAATTAGAAAATCATTTTAAACCCTCGCGTTTTGTACACATGTACTTAAAATATTTGTTTAAACGGGTCTAATGTGTTTGGTAAGAAAACCAGTTTGTAAATTTAATAGTTTCTTATTTAAAACATTCTTATTTATGATATCAGTTGTAACACCCATAAACAATGTTAAACAAAAATAAAACACTTATTCTCAAATCGAAAGTAATGACGACAATATTTTGATTACAATTAATTAACCCAAATTTATATCAAGCGGTGCTAATAACAACGAAAATCCAATTGTACTCATAATATTTATGTAACTCCATTTGTAAATTGTGTAATACTCGGTAATACCAACCACATAAAGATAACCACAGACTATGAAAATGTCGTTTATTCGGCCGTTGCGCTGCGCCGAAATATACCGATCTTCGGGCACTGTAACTTGATCTGTTTCCATTGGAAAATAGACCTTAAAACTGATCATGTAAGGTAGTTGGATTGTTATTGAGAACAGTATCCGGTCATTACGAAACCTCGGGTCGAAAGGAAAAAAAGTGGAATCGGTAACATGATTATACTGTGACGTCACAATGGATCAATCGGCGAAATTGTCGCTTTGATTAGTTACACTTTGACGCGTTTGTTTTTTAAAGGGTTTTGTTGTTGATGAGAACTTGACTTAAAAGAAACCTATAAAAGTAACATAATAAACATTGGATATGTACTAATTTGTCTACTTAAACACTCCCCCTTATTCATAAACGTCTATAAACATATATTAGTTAACTATCCGCTAAAGTTCGTTTGTCCTTACTTGTCACTTTGACATTTACGTTTTGTGAGAAAGGGGCAAAGAACATTTTAGTTAGCAGAGGTTTAAGTTTCATAATGGAAGGCGAAAGGGTCGATCACAATCTTAAATGGAACTGCAATTGCACGGAAAAAAACTGCATTTAAAAACATCATTAACAGTTCATACCATGAGCTTTAAACAAATAGCAATACTTCACACTCGATTACCGGCAAACAATGGACTTCCCCATGGTTTCTCATGTTTTGCACTAGCTATATGTCATCTGTCATTTCCCTGCTCTCGCGATGTGATGGAAAGGTATCTTTGTGTATTGATTATTCCGGGTTTTTACGTATGTTTTGTGATAGTAAGATTGTGGAAGTGTTTGATTTATTCACTCTCCAATGCTTTCATTGCTCGTACGCAGGTCTTCGACGGTGCGTTTTTCAGTCCAAATGGCATAGCAATGTTCTCAAAATTGCCTGCTTGAGTACCGTAAACTGGGGTTACTTTAAGTAAAAACGGGGCTACTTTGATACATATAAAAACACTTATATGTTCATCACTAAGTATTTCTAAGTTGATTCAGTTTAGTAAATAGTTAGCAAATTAACGAAGGTATAACTTGACTTAAGGTTAACTTAACAAAAAAGTAAAACACGGGATAAAAACCGAATTTTGTAAAGTAACCCCGGTTTTCGGTACTGAAATCCGTGTTCTCGTTATACTAATTTGAATTAGTCCACAACAAATCTAAATAACAAATCAATGTTGTTGTCAAAAAAGTCAATGATGAAATACGAATCGAACGTCTGCAATCGTAAGCGGTGTTCGTTAAAATCTGATTGTATGGAAAGTTTGACAAGTTTCTATGGGATGACAGCTGCCGGCGCCAAAATTGACGATGACCGGCCTGTGGTCGTATGTTGGCGCAACCGGCCCCTAAGTTCGGTTCTATAATTATTATTTTTTACGTATAAGATCATTGCTTCTTATTAGAAGAAAATACAAATAAAATCAATGTGCTGTAACCAAAGAAACGACATTAAATGTTAGTTTGTCCATCCGTAAATTAATTCTCAATACAATATTTCTTTGAAGCAAAATGTTTTTCCTTGCACCTTTGGTTTTAATACAGAACAGAATATTTGAAATGACATCGCTCTCTGAGCCCCGTGCAGCTTCAACCATTTTAATAAGATAAGAGTAAATATTTTTTACATACGATTAAGTAGATTACAGGATAAAATAAACTGTCAAATAGTCATCGCTTATTAGCTATGTTCTTTTGCAGCCTCTTATTATATTATACATTTCACCGAGGTGCTTCAAAAAAAATTGTTGTTTTCCCAAATTTTGTTACGGAAATTTAAAATCGATTCCATGTATTCCACTCTCACTGGCCTTCTGCGACCTTGAAGCGTGTGGGTCCTGCGCCGGCGCCGATGGATAGTGCTCACGCGCACGCGTGCCTTGCCGTAGCGGAAACGCTATCGGTTTCGCTGGTACACTCGGTTACAAAATATGTAATGACAAAAAATAAGTCCAAATCAATAAAAGTTTTTTGCTCTTGACTCCTGAGTGTGATCTAACATTTTGGGTGGTTTTGAATGCACTAGGTAACAAAATGGATGACTTGCATAAATTGTAATCTGCTATTACATTTTTAGTTTTTACTAATAAACCTTTCCATTCACTAGATTAATGCGCTATCTTTAAAAATTATCGATCGCTATCGCTAAATTATTCAGTTAATAAATTTTACATATATATTGCTGGGGATGAAAATGTATTATATTTACAACCCCCTACGCAAAAAGAGATGCTATGTGTTATGTGTGTGAGGTCTGTGGCACAGTAGCTCCGAAATGGTAACCCAGTTCGAATGCATATTTTTAAATTAGCTTGGAAATGCTACTAAAATATTAGCATTGCTACTCGCGTACACACTTGCGCGCGCGCCAGTACCGTTAACAATTCTAAGTTATCGTGGAACCGTTTAGTTTTGGCCAAGGTTGTTTCGGATTATCGACTTTTACTTTTATGCACGTACAGCGATGAAAGTGGCACTTTCAGCGCCAATATCATCCAGAACGTTGCGCATGCTCATCACGGGCGATCGAGCCTTTTCCAGCAGTTTAATTGCGGAACCTTCCCGATCATTTTCCAAAATAACATTACCTTTTTTCTCTCACTTATTTAGATGCCTATAGACCTATTCAAGAAAAATATTTAAAAAAGTCGAAATATTTTATTCCACATCGTCACGTTTGTGTATGGCGTCCTTTTTAGGGTTCCGTAGCCAAAATGGCAAAAACGGAACCCTTATAGTTTCGTCATGTCCGTCTGTCCGTCTGTCCGTCTGTCCGTCTGTCACAGCCGATTTACTCGGAAACTATAAGTACTACAGTGATGAAATTTGATGGGAATATGTGTTGTATGAACCGCTACAAAATTATGACACTAAATAGTAAAAAAAAGAATTGGGGGTGGGGCCCCCCATACATGTAACTGAGGGATGAAAATTTTTTTTTCGATGTACATACCCGTGTGGGGTATCAATGGAAAGGTCTTTTAAAATGATATAAAGTTTTCTAAAAAACATTTTTCTTAAAGTGAACGGTTTTTGAGATATCAGCTCTCAAAGTCGTAAAAAGTATGTCCCCCCCCCTCTATTTTTATAACTACGGGGTATAAAATTCTAAAAAAAATAGAGGTGATGCATGCTAATTAACTCTTTCAACGATTTTTGGTTTGATCAAAGTATCTCTTATAGTTTTTGAGATAGGTTGATTTAACTGTAATTTTGGTTAAGTTATTGTGCTTACACTGAAAACGATGGCTGAACCTTATAAGATAGATCAAAAAATATACTAAAAATATATATTTGCTGCTACGGAACCCTTTGTGCGCGAGCCCGACTCGCACTTGGCCGGTTTTTATAAGTATGGACGTGACACAGTGGAAGATAAATTGTTCACACTCGTAGTGAAATCTGGGACATTTTTATTTCGTATAAGGATCAATAGTGTCAACGATTCTTTATTTATTTATTAAAAAGGTTCACTTTACAGACAAATGATACAGTTAAGTTTAAACAAGATCAGTAGCTTATAGACCAGCATAACATCCAAAGCAAGTGCACACAGCATGCAGCGATGCACAGCATTCTGCATAAAAAGAAAACCGAAACAAAAGAATTCTGAAAAAAGAAGTTCATGAACAGTTTTCTTGGAACCCGTTCTCGCAGTCGCTCGTTTCGTCTGTTGTCTTCGTCTTGGATAAATGCACTTGGCAGAGTAGGCACGTAGCGCGTCGTCCAACTATTTTTCGCGAGTTATCTGTCGCGTGTTGATTACGTAAGGATGACTGGCAGTTTTTGACCCCGCCCCATGTAGCGCTAGCGGCACATAGGATCCCTCATATTACGTAAGATTGTGATTTTGGAAAACAGAAGAAAAAAAGTGTAACACTACAACTTAGAAGTTCATAAGTATAATCAACGGTTATATATATATTTTCTTGGGCTTAAAACTAGCACCTTACCACGCATTATTTGTCGGCGCGGTTTTTAAAACGTCTGCGTGAGACGTCATGTCATTTTTATGTTAAAAAAAAATAGATTCCAATTTTTAAACTAACTATTTAGGTGACAAACATTGACCGAGTGAGTGAAGCCGTTTCAGATTGGGCAAAAAATCGTATGTCAGATGTCCATCCGGTTATTCTCCTCTATTAGGTTACATTTCTCAACCGATTCTCGTGAAAATTTGTGAGCGGGTTGGACAACTATTATGGATATTTTTTGTCGATCCAGGTTTTTTAATTGTTACAAAATCGCGGAGCTATGGGGGTTGTAAAGAATAATAACAACGTAGTTAGTCTTTTAAGTTTTAAGGGTCCTTATCAGTTAAAAAACGCTCATCTATTTACGCCATTTTCTGTTAGAATTGACAAGCATCTTTGACATTTTCTCAATGTTACTATCTAGAACAGGAATATTTTTATTATATTGCGACCTTATGTCATAAACTCGAAATATATTTTTTGGATTTTTCATTAAGAAATATGGTTTCAAACATCACTCCAAATCGGCATTCATGCTAAAAACGTGTATTTCCGCTTAAATTCTACTACGATACAATAAAATCAAAAAACGGGTACGTTACTATCTAAAACTTTAATAGAATTATCGTAGCCTTTAATAATTTTATTGGTATTATCAATACTTTGTTCACAATTTGAAATCAAAACATTTTAACACTTATAAGGCCTAATGTAAGATTTCAAGCTTACATGGTCATTTACATTAGAATTACGATTTGAAACGGGATATTTACCATGTATATTTGTATTTTTGAGTTCCCGATATTTCGGCACTGTTGCAAGCGCCATTATCAAGGATTAACTGACGTGCAATAGCACGCAACAGTGCCGAAATATCGGGAACTGAAAAATACAAATATACATGGTAAATATCCCGTTTCAAATCGTAATTACTTATAAGGCCTCTCAACAAATCTTCAAAAAAATATGTGAATTCGTATTGACATAATTCGAGACTAATTAGTTTCGAATTATGTCAATACGGGGAAAATACAGGGGAAACCGCGAAAAAGACACCGGGCGGTTTTTCGATGGAGTATTCACGTCGCTGGGTTAACTTAAGTGTGAGGGACCTGCATTTACCTCTAGCTGTCAATAAAGGCTAGCTGTCTCTAGCTGTCATCGAATACACAAATCAAAAACGGACCGACAGCGTGCTTGTTATTGTTTTCTCTGGATTCGCAGGACCATATGCTACGGTATCTTACTAACAGAAGCTGTATGCGTGTTTTCCACCGTCGTCATGTTAAACAAAGAAACAAAATCAATTTATGGCTGCTGGCATTCCGGTCTGTTTGGCCTTGTGTTCGTTATATTCATCTTGACAAGATGACTTGAGCGTTCCAAAGTCTTAAATCATAATCGAAACCGATGCTTGACAAAAAAAACCGGCCAAGTGCGAGTCGGACTCGCGCACCGAGGGTTGTGTATCGGTTCCAACCCTATTAAATCAGGAAAATCTCAACAACATGATGTGGAAATTGGACGCCATGGGTACAGCGCCATCTATCGGCGACTTTTGTTACAAATTTGAGCGACTGAATAACTTTGTACGTATGGTAGTTTTTCAAGGATAATTCTATATAACGTAAACCGATTTCATTTTTTTCTTTATTTGAAAGAAGGTACTTTCAGCATAATCTCGTAGGAATTTGTAAAACAAAAACACATGCAAAGGTGGTTAAATTACAAACTTAGTATAGAAATGTTTTTTGACCATAAAAACAGAAAAACTATATAGAGCTACAGTTACATTTTTCCTGTAAAATGTACATTGATATCAATGTTATCTAATAATTTTATACATTTCCTTGGTAAACTTCTGAGATAAGGGGGGGAACGGTATTTTTTTAACGGTTCCCTCATAAAACATAAATAACTCAACGTAAAAAAAAATTGTTTCAGAATGTGCAATCCAAGCCCTTTCATATGACACCCCACTCGACATATTAACTAGACTTTCAAATTTTGAACGACCTATCATTTTTCACAGTAAATAAAAAAAAAAATATTTAAAAAGTCATGTTCTATGTATGTAAGTAAGCCTTCTTTATAACTGTTCCAAATTTTAAATCTATAGCATAAGTAGTTCTTGAGATATTAAGCGATGTGAGAGACAGACAGACAGACAGACAAAGTGAAACCATAAGGGTTCCTTTTTACCATTTTGGTACGGAACCCTAAAAATCAAGTAAATACAGTAATTTAAAAAAATACACTTTAATAAGTTTGAAAAACAAAACTCGAAACTTTAGTGCTACTCGTATTTCGATATCGTATAGGTACAGTCGCCATCAAATATATCTGTACTCTTCAGGGTGCTCAAAAATATCTGAACGTGCACTTTAACGCCTTGTCAATAGAGCCGTGTTCAGATATTTGTGAGCACCTTATTCGCTTCGATATATCTGATGGCGACTGTACCTACGTAAAGTGTATCGTTGTATAATATGAAAAAACAGGCTCACAGCGCGCCACCCAAGCGGATGTCCAATATCAATTCCGATTAGACTTAATTACGTATAGCATTACAGTTCACTGGCATTTACCCGATATGTCGGGAAACGATAATTTTCATTTCCTAGACAGTTCGTGCAACCCTAAACCACTTTCACTGAGGTCGCTGAGATGACACGATACCTGTGACTTCTCAATCCGCTCGTTAGTGTAAACACGGCTTTATTGTATCAACTTACTGTTACAACATCTTGAACGGTTTTATAGATCCGTAAGACGTTGTGTCAACATTAAGTTACATTCCTACAATACTGGCTAATCTATGGGCATAGCCAGAAAAAAAAGTAACAGTCAATCTTCACTTCATACATTGATTCTTTTATCTATAAAAATAACATGTAAAATTACTTATAATCGGCATGTACAATTACTTATAATTGACATGTAAATATTACTTATAATTGACATGTAAAATTACTTATAACTTTATCAATAAATATCTCAATCTCAATCGAGGTCAAAAATTTCGGGTCACCCTAAATTAAATAACCGCAATAGGTTTTTCTAAATATTTTACACTAGTTTTATTTACGTGATACATTATTCTTCGTAATACCCAACAGTATTAGCAATTCCCGGGATCCTATTATAAAAATATCAATCTCCAAAACTGTCGATTTTTGCGACATCTCGCTCCGTTAACATTGTTTTTTTCATGGCTTTATAGGAGTCCGATTTAAACCTGAAAACGTCGTTTTTTTTAACTGTTATTTTTGTAAGTTAGATGTAAATAAAGATCATGACAGGATTAAAAAACTGTACAAGTTTGCACTATTTTAGGGATTATGACGGTATTTTACCGACCCGTATTCTTTGCCCGCGAGTGTACACGTATAGTAAATCCTCTATGTATTCAAAACCCGTAGGTAAGGACCATGGTTTTATGGGTGAAGTGTCAAATAGAGATATTGTTGTCAATTGGCGAAACCGTTAATATATTTGAATACCGGTGTTGATTATACCGCTAATCAGAGATTTAGCGATATAAATAGCGAAATGCAATTATAACCAGTTATACCTTATTTTCGAGTCGAAAGTCTTCGACCAGTGCATGTTGCCAGTGATAACATATGGTACTGAAACGTGGCCGCTGAATGTGGGCCTCTTAAATAAGCTCAGAGTTGATCAGCGTGCGATGGAGAGAGCTATGCTTGGAGTTTCTCTGCGGGACATGATCCGGAACTCGGAGATCCGCAGAAGAACGAGGGTTACCGACATAGCTCAGAGAATCTGCAAGTTGAAGTGGCAGTGGGCGGGCCACATTGCTCGTAGAACCGATAACCGTTGGGGAAGAAAGGTTCTCGAGTGGCGGCCTCGCACGGGAAGACGAAGTGTTGGACGGCCTCCCACTAGGTGGACTGATAACTTGGTCAAGGCAGCGGGGAGTCGCTGGATGCGAGTGGCTCGCGACCGTGGGCTGTGGCGCTCCTTGGGGGAGGCCTATATCCAGCAGTGGATGTCTTCCGGCTGAATGATGATGATGATACTTTATTTAAAACCGGTATTAAGAATACCGGTAACGATCCCTGCTTTCCATGTGTCAATAAGTCATGTCAAATATACCTATTGCATGATTAACACATTGTTCATCTCTAAAGTTCCCCACATTGTTTCATTTAACCATTAACATGACGATTTGATGATTTCTTGGTCTAAAAATGTCGGTGTACAATAAAATGAGTCTCATTTTCGGTAGGTATTAAGCACGTCCCAAATTGGAAACCAAGAATGACTATGCTTACGTAAGAACAACATTAAGTGAAAGAAATCATAAAAAGTTAATTTGGGAACAACGTTTTTACTGATTATACTAATTACAAACTAAATTAAAACAAAACAAATACTAATCAGTTAAAATTTCTAAAATTAACAGACTAGTTACAGTTTTAGGGACATCATTTGGTAATTAATTTGGTCGTTAGACTTAGATAATTACTTCCCGATCAAAGATTTCATTTTGTCCACCGTGCACCGTTTTAAAAAAATTAATATACTATACCTTTACCTTGCTTGTATATTCTGGAAATCTTTATGTTTGTAAAGAGACATATGTATTTATTTAAAAAAGCTGGAACAAATTCTACCAGAAACCAACGGAACCCTGAGCGTTTGGTTTATAAGTATGTTCCAAGGACAACTCTATATTCAAATCACTGCTTTGCCATGTGCATGGAAATTTACAATAAGTTACCGAAATGTATACAAGAGCTACCTTTACATAAATTCAAATATGCATTAATTAAGCTTTTAACTGAAAATAATTACTATAGTGTGAAGGATTTTCTGGCTCAAAATATTCATTAATAACATTTTCAAAAATATTTGCATGCTAGTATAAATACAAATAGCAGGATAAGCTACCTATTGTCACATACCACCTAAGGACAAAAATGTACCTACGTATTCTATGCAAATAAACTCTATTCTATTCACCCTCCGTGGTCTACACAATTCAGCCAAACTCATGCTAAAGTAAAATGTTAAAGTGAGTGAGTGGGGTGGCTACTGATTAATGCAATTTGAACTAAAAAAGGGACAATGATGAATGATTGAATTCCATGCAGTTTAGATATTGCCGGACACAAACATAGCGCACGTGGTCGAACGTCGACTACGGTGAGTTGCGCAACGAGAAACCGACGCACGCGCCGGCACGCCGCGCTTTTGCTCTTGTTGACCTTATAGGTATGGTATAACAACGACAAGTACTATATATACAAATAATTGTTTATTGTTAGTACATTTCTACTTAATAGACTAAGCGTACACTGTTCATTCATAGGATAAATGTCGGGTACAGTCGAGTTGGAACCTAGTATAATTATTATTCAAACCCAGACTTTTTCGGATGCAACGTTATTTGCCAAACATACGGATTACCAATAGCTTTATTATGGTTTTATGGTTTTCAATTTATCTATTACTAGCGACCCGCAAAAATCCCGCTTTAAAAGCATCAAAATCCGTTGCGTAGTTTTAAAGATTTAAGCATACATAGGGATATAGGGATATAGGGACATAGGGACAGAGAAAGCTACTTTGTTTTATACTATGTAGTGACTAGTGGCTATGTGACCTGTAGACCGCACATCTGACATTATTTAATTTTACCAATGTTCCGCTTATTTTGAAAAAAAAAAACTAAAACTGAATCCATAAATAAAATCCATCAATATTACCAACCTGCCACGAGAATCAGTTAAAATGAGACCTGTACCTTTACCATGAGTTTACATGACCGTACTCGCTAGCGACTGCGTAAAAACTTGTATGGGCAAAAGTACAGCGCCTCTGGCTGTCACGCAATAGAACTAAGAATCGACATACTAAATCGTTTACGCAGTCGCTAGCGAATACGGTCATGCAAACTCATGGTAAAGGCACTGTAGAAACCTGACTGTGTAGATGAGCACAACCGGATATCCAAACATAATAGTAGCGAATTTTGACTAAGCTGAAACGGAGACTCAGTAAAAATTGTAACAATTAATGAATCGCTTAATAAAATCGACCTGTAGAGAACAGTATGACAACTTGGATGTCCGGGCATCCGCTCCCCTACCCAACCCATTTTCAATATACCTACCGGGTAATTTTATCGAAGTTCGTAACCAGTGGAACATAAAATCAGTCCCTGAAGCTATTTACACCATCAACACCACATAGTGCACGTGGAAATGAAAAGTAGCAGTCTTGCGCTTGCGCAACGAGCGAGAGGCGGCGGGCACGCGACGGAATGCATTTTCATTGCAACGACCCGCGGAAGGGATAGGCTGAAGCGGAAACTTGATAATATTTATGGTGCTTGATGGGATTTACGGACCCTAAAAAAAGGCATATGGAACCCTAAAAAAAGTAGTGGAATTACAACTAAGAGTTACGACGCGCCGAAATTACGTAGAACCTGCAGCTAACAACTATTACGGCAAAAGAACTCGAAGTTACTAAACACCACGCATTTTCAATACCATCTTTCCAGAACATGATTGTAGTAGCAAACACGTCTTCAAAGCTAAATTGAAAAAATTGCTAATAGATACCCTCTAAATATCATATTTTATTTTAGGTTTTAAGGTAGATAGGTACATTAATTTGTTAAGAGCATGAGTGCATTACTCGCCAATAAACGTTGTGTTTGGCGAACGGTTGTTAATGTAAAACTGTATCTAACTTTTTTGGTAAATAAATAAAAAAAAAGAAAAACTAGAGCCTAGTCTGGTAATTCCACTACTTTTTTTAGGGTTCCGTATCCGACGGATCCAAACGAAGCGCGCGGCTCTCCGTCTGTCCGTCTGTCGTCTGGCACACAGGTTTTACAGCCAAGCGGTTGGAGCTACAGTCTTCAAATGTTCACAATATCAACATCACGTTGATGCTAAAGGGAGGCGCGGAAAAAAATATATATATATTTTTTTTCATTTATTTAGGTCAACAAACAATCGCTACAAGGTTGCTTAGTTTAGACGTTAAATATAAATGGGTACAAATATGTGCAATCCACACCGTTAACCACCAATTAACATTATGATGTTGCTAGTAAACTAAATATTATTAAGTTCTACTTATTTAAATTATACAAAGTAGAAAGAATACTAAACGTATAAAAAGAAAGACATTCTAAGTAGTGTTAAGTGCTATTTTCAGAAAGTATGTCTAGTACATATTGTCTAAATGAGGATTCTCTATTAGCAAATATATCTGTTTTACAAAACAATTTGTTATAATTATTGAGGATCCTCTGGAGAGGCGCGCGCGAACCACCGGATATTTGACCTGAGAAGTTGTTGAGTACTGTAAATAAATACTGTTTTTTTACTTTTAAAATATCGTAAAACAAAGGTATGAGCAGCCACCAAATTCTGTTTTTCTTTTCTAAGACTAGACATAATGAAGTTCTATTAGTTCAAAAGTCCACCACTTTGTACCACATGCAATTGCATCACGAAGCTCCATAGACCAGATATGTGGTTAGGTTAGCGGTCGACTTACCTATGATTTAACTAGTTTCGGCCGGTTGCGTCACACGGCGGTGATTATGACACGGTACCGTCTTCATGTCCGTCTTGACACAAAAAGTAAACTTGGCACATTAAGGTAATTTCTACGACAGGAGAAAATCTACCGAGATTATGGCTTAGCTGCAGGGGCCCAGTTTTAAATTGCATTTCGTCTAGTCGGCGATTGCAACACGGTAAGATATCTCTGTGTCGGGCTACTTTTGGAACTAATACTTTTATTTATTTATTTATTTACATGACAAAGACAACTCACATGGTCCAATCGGTTAGTTGATCTTAGCCTGTTTACAATTGTAAAACGGATTTGGTCCTCTGGCTAAGTTTCCACATCAGAGGACAATCTAACTTATTTGCTATCATATTTAGAATGCTTTTGCTACTGCCACGCACCCTAGCTAAAAGTGAGGCGGTTTTCTTACGCCAGACGGCGTCAAAGCCATCTGTGCGCGGCTAGATGAACATGACTGACGCACTGCAGAAACGTGGCAGTATCAACAGCACCCTAAATGCATTATTATACTGGATGCGAAGGGCATTATACGCCTGTTGAGTGTTTATAAACAAAACAACTATTAAAACCTAGTTTGGTACATCTGCTTTGGTATTGTAATAAAGCTTTTAAACACCTTTGTCTGTTCCAATTTGATCACTAATGACCTTACCTTAGTGCAAAACCCACCCCCTTACCTTCCTTCCATTCCTGTCACTCCTTCCTTTTCTCTCCCCTTCCTTAAGGTCCTTGTCGAGTCCTTGGTTGGGGACCGAAATGATTCAACTCTTCACTCTGGTTTGGGACATTTTCCTTGCTATGGTGTGATAGCTCTTTTTTGAACCTGACTGTGCCTTTATATGCCGGGCCCAATAAAGCGATAGGAGTGCGCGGTTGGAGAGTAGCCTGGGGAAAATCCATGGGGAAAAGCGTGTGGTTTGGAACACTGGAATACTCTAAAGAGTTTGCGCTCCAGTGAGATTGATTCAGCAGTTACAGCCGAATCTGAGGGCGTGTGTGGAATCGAGCTACTGGGTGATAGATAAATCTTTATGTCGCCTAAAACGGGTCAAGCTTACTGCAAAATTTTATCCAAATTATATTTGTAGTTCAAGCTGGAATATAAAATATTTAAATATTAGGTGTCGGGTTGCAATAGCACCACCTTCTTTCCTTTTCATTCACCTCATTTTCTTCATCAGCAATGGGCTGAGAAATTGCACTGATAATTTAATTCTTTTCGCCCGGAGCAAACAGGTTAATATGTACAGGAGCTTGGGTATCCCGGTATTAAGAGAAGAAAGTTTAGTTAATTATTTTTCCAGACAATTAATGTGTCAAGGGAAATACTAATGAGAATAAAGAGGCATTAGGTCACATTTTCTTATCGAAAATAATTACAGCAATTGTTTTTAGTGCTGACAAACAAAAAATATATAGCTGTTTGCCAAGATAAATATTTCACAAAATAACTCATTTAGTTTTCTATATAGGTTTGCTAGAAAGTCTTTGAAAAATGACATTTGCCAATTTTCCAATTCATGCCCTAAAGTAAACTTCACTCATCTAACAATAGTATAACAAATATGGCTACCGGAACCGGATGCATAACAAATTGTGAATGATCGGTTGCGTCAGCGCACGTAACTTGCGTTCGTTAGCGTTGCACTAGTTATACTCAAGATTGTTTGAGTAAAAGTAATCCGTGAAAAACCGACTTAATTTCGCATTATAGAAGATTCAAAATGCAATAACAGTTTCATTGAATATCGGCCAACATAAAAGATCTCACACACCTTAGGTGGCGCCCGGCGGGCTTTAATGGCGTAATGGCGCTTGGTACGTAATTGGAGCAAAATGAACTGTGGTACACTGATAAAAGTTCAGGGGACGAATTTGAATAGGCATGTTTTGAACTCAAAATACGCCAAAAGTATTGATTATAGGGTTTTAAACTCAATTTGAGTACTCCAAAAGAAAGAAGGCAAAAAAATATGTCAAATGGCGAATCCTATTCGAATATCTCAATAAAACCACGAAGCTAACTTAAGTGTTAACGTTGCTGGTTAGAGACAGAAAGCGCTACATATAAGTGACGTCACTGACCTCAAGTGCCACAGTAAATGACGATCGTTCTAATACAAACGTGCGTTTTGCGGAAAGAGGACAGAATATGCCAGTCTTAAAACTTTGAGGTTTATAACTATGTATCTAATTATTTTTTTCTTTTGAGCTACTTTAACTTATCTTATTTTGTGGCTTAATTTTCTTATTTGGTGTCAGCATATCATTTCAATAACATGATTATAATATACGATGCTTAATAGTAAAGTTCTAGATAGAAATTGGGCTGTTTTTTTGCATGTAAAATCTGTGGACCATGCTGCAATAGTCCATACTAATAGATAATAACGAAAAGAAAAGTCCATGTTCATAAACACAGACAATAGCATAAATAGTACCATCGCCAATAGAGTTAATTTGTGCATTTTATGCTTTTTTTTGACCCTGACTGTGGCTTTATAGGCCGGTCCCAATAAAGCGATAGGAGTGCGCGGTTGGAGAGTCGCCTGGGGAAAATCGAGGGGAAAACCTCCGACGCGTGTGATTTGGAACACTGGAATACTGCATTCCAGTGATATTGGTTGAGCGATTTCAACCGAATCTGAGGTGTGAGTGGAATCGAGCTACTAGGAGTTTTGTCGCTGGTTCACTAAACGTAGCCTAGCTGAGAAGAGTCCAGCAAGAAACTCAGCTAGGCTCGACCTGGGTCGGACTGGCTCTACCCGGTGTGCGGCGGTAGCATTTCATGCGCACACCTGAGGGGCTACCGCGAACTGAAAACGAAGTTCGGATATCTCCCTCTCTGTCGCACTTGCTAATTCGTGCGGCAGAGATGGAGATATTCGAACTTCGTTCGTTTTCAGTTCGCGGTAACCCCTCTGGTTTGTGAGGCTTGCTGCAAATTGCAATGCTTACACTGAGGGTCAATTGGATTCGAATGTATTGGTTTGATATTCGCTCTTACGCGCACCATCAGCCTGGATAGCATGATCGCGTTTATATTGAGTTTAAGTATAACATTTGTCTTTCGCTAGCTAATGTCTAAGTGCGAGAGGGACGAATGATATACGTAAAGAACCTGTGGGGATTGTATTAAGGTTGCTGTCTACAAGGTGTGAAATTATAAGACACGTCCTTAGTAAACGAACGTTTATTCCAGACTAACTTATGTACGATACTTATGCCCACTCCAAACCTACAAAAAGTTACGTTCGCTTTGGGAAAGTTAAAGAAACTGAATAACAAATGTTTCGCATTGGGGCGTTTTACACTGTGATTCTTGTCACAATAATAATTTCAAAATTATTTTGATATTGATTATTAATATTCATCAATCCTCACTTGATAAGTAATATGATATCACGTGATAATGTAAAATGTCCTAGTCGTATGTGTCTATTTATGTCTTTGTTGGCAAGTACTAGTTTCCTATGTTGTTTTCAACAAAGAGTCAACAAAGGTTCGATAATAAGTGTCATGACTTTATTAAAAGCTATTATCAAGTTAATTTGGAATTAGTTCATAATGTGAGAATTCTCAATCATTACTTATAGTTCTAAAATAACCGTGTTTTAGTTAGGTTACCGAGATTTAAGACGGTAATAACGTCCGATGATATTACTTTGTAATTAAAATGAAAAAACTAAGATTATGTTTGATATACTTATCCACATCACTAGTTACCTCTTTCAGTTTGATTTATAGGGTTCCGTGCCCAGAGGGTAAAATGGGGCCCTATTACTAACACTCGGCTCTCCGTCTGTCTGTCTATCTGTCTGTCCGTCTGTCTGTCACCAGGCTGTATCACATGAACCGTGATAGTGAGACAGTTGAAATTTTTACAGATGATGTATTTCTCTTGCCGCTATAACAACAAATACTAAAAACAGAATAAAATCAATATTTTTATGTGCTCGGGTGATTTTATTGCCGTTTATATAGATCATGATACGGAACCCTTCGTGTACGTGTCTCACTCGCACTTGGCCGGTTTTTAAGTCTTTACTATGTTTGTTATTTACCTGTGTTTTAAATAAATATTTTTTTAAACATACGGAATTTCCCATTTGAATTTAAGTGGACCATCTCTCTATTCTCTAGCTAGAAAATCTCCAGGAACAAACAAACGGATAAATCATTAAAGTGTTTTTTTTTTGTACGGAGCGGTATAGACGCGGTATGAAAGTGAACTGCATTGTTAGTACATTCTTGAAGGACAGTACACCTTTCATAGATTCTTTGTAAGACGTATTCAAATTAACGACTGAATGTGACCTTTGTTTTGACTTTCGTTAGTCCATTCATGTTTGGGTTGTATAGAATTATTTCAATCGTTAATCGACATTCGTCTTTCGTGAGCCATTTATCTTAGTTTACTTTTAACACGAGGATGTGATTTATGTTGCGGAAGACACTTCAATACAGTTTAGTTATGAATGAAAATGGTAGTAAAGTAGTTATGGTATTGTATGTATACTTAATGTATGTGAAATTATTTTCACATTGGGATGTTTGGCAGTGATAGCGTCCCGCACAAGTAATCTAACACATAAATATTTTATGTATGTATATATAGATATGTTTATATTGTAACATTTTAATTCTG
Organism: Epiblema foenella; assembly: GCA_963556455.1. Taxonomy (NCBI): domain Eukaryota; kingdom Metazoa; phylum Arthropoda; class Insecta; order Lepidoptera; family Tortricidae; genus Epiblema; species Epiblema foenella. The sequence goes on along the minus strand of OY747098.1, from coordinate 29,493,412 downwards.
TAATATTATGATACTGTTATTTTATATACATTGTACAGTGGAATCCGGGTAAAGCGACAGTCAAGGGACCGGTGATATTACGTCGCACTAACAGGACGTCGCACAAAACGGACTGATTTACTTTGAAAATGTTTGAAATTAAATCTAATGTGTGGGGATTTTGAAGTCGTTAAAAGCGGTAAAATGTTATTGCGGAGTCGTTATAAGCGGATTCTACTGTATATTGTTTTGAAAAAATGACACCTCGCCGAGTTTCTTACGCCGGTTCTCCTCGAGGCAGAGGTTTATTTTATGAACCGGTGGTAGTTCTTTGACATTCATAAGTGCATGTAACGTGCCTAAATTGAAGAATAAATGATTTCATTTCACAAAATCTGCGGGGTAATCACGTAACTTTTGTACTACCGTTAGGTAGATTTTAATGTCAAATTTTAATTGTCAGCTCATACATTTATACTTCAAAATTGACAGTAAAATCTATCTAGCGTTAGTACATAAAGTTACGTGATTCGCCTGCGTTAGTACATAAAGTTATGTGATTCGCCTGCTGCTCGACAATGGCCAACGCTACGCGACAGCATCTAACGATCGATCCATCATAATAAATTTAAGTTTTATAATTTCAAAAAACACGACAAGACTGTTAAGATCAACATTACACCACACGTGACATAAACATCATAAAACATCACACAATCTATCAAGATGGCCGTGGACACGTGAAACGATATCCCGAGAGAAAGGGGAGATGACCCCGATGACATTCATTAGAGCGCCTTGAACCACGTGTCAGATAATCAATTACGTAATGAACTACGGACGTTTTTACTGCACGCTACTGTGTAGTTACCTCGACGTTCTCTAGAACCCAACCCCCCCCCCCCCCTCCCCCCGTGCCCCGTGCTCCAGCAGGGGTGGGCAAACTTTTTATTATAGGATATGTAATAGGATGGATCAGGTGCGCGGCTGGAGACAGGCTACTCTCCAACCGCGCACTCCTATCGCTTTATTGGGCCCGGCCTATAAAGCCACAGTCAGGTTCAAAAATAAAATAAAAAAATTAAAAAAAAGGATCAGGTGGATGGATTGCCAACGGATCGCCCTCGCGATCCAAAGGGGTTATGCCGCTAGAGTCATAGCGTCCATGCCACAAGAGGAAGGCTGGACGCTGCTTTCTATAAATAATCTTTTTTTTAGGTTAGTTTAATAAGTTTTAAAGTCGGGTTATATTATAGTTTTATTAATTTTCTAACTTTTAGTTAACTTTAGCCTTGGTTTAGTTTTTTATTTAATTGTAATTAATCTTGTTTATACTTCGTAAGTAGGGTGCCCAAATCTCCATTAAAAATACATGATATTGTAATACTTAAAAGGTTTCTTTATCACTGTTTTTAATTATGAGAAACCCGTCTGTTTCTACTTTTGAAAGAACTGTGGCAGGGCGGATTAAAACCCTGTGGCGATTGTATATAAACTTCTTGGTATATATTTTTGTATTTAGGATGTTCGATTTGGTGACAGATTGACGGCTGATCAAGACTAATTTTTGTCCGGAGAGATATAACTGCATGTTAAACGAGAATTATAAAATACTTAATATATTTGTGGACTGGACATTGGAATCTTTACTTCATCTCCTGCCGGCTGACCTGAACACTTCTACACCGAGGCGTCGAACGTCGCCTCCCCAAAACCCCTTCGCGGTCTGGAACTCCGGAGTTACACGTACTTTCTACTTTTTACCACTCATGTTCTGGAGGAACAGACCAAAGAAGCGATGGCTGAATAGTAGGAACGCTGACATGAGTAATAAAGGGCTCATAAAACAGGCAGTCTCTTCTCGGCAGTGGGCTCATGAGAAACGCTAGTAGTTTTTGACTTATAAAAGTGCCTTTGCGGCCTACTTGCAGAATAAAATTCATTTATTTCATTTATTTATTATTTCAGGATGTAGAGGAAAATTGACTCTGGCATAAGCCATTTTAAGCGTTAAACCTACCCTATCTGAGAAGAGTCCAGCAAGAAATTCAGCTAGGTCCGAGCTGGGTCGGACTGACTCTAACCGATATGCGGCGGTACTGGGACGAATTGGAACTATAATATGTGTAGATTAAATGTAAATTGGCCCTTACTGTGCCTAAATATTTGAAATACCTGTACACTGTAACCTCCAACTTGTAGTTTTAGATTCTACAAATATGAACTCCTCAGTAAAATAATCTTCATTTGGGGATGGATCCAATTCAAACATCTTACAAGAAATGGATAATTTATCAGAAGCATCAGAATAAATGGGAGGGATTCTTATCAACCATATATCTTCATTAGTCAATCTATCACGGCGCTATCAAGATGTGCTGGATACCTCTTCGATTAAGTACCACTTTGTCTCAGTCGAAACACGTTACAGCAGAATTTTGAAAACTAAATGGAAACATTTCTGGCATAGTAATGTGCTATAAAGCAGGGACCGATACCGGTATTTTATAAAAACCCTGAATTAGCCCAATATTTTGGATAATTTTTTGCTCTTTACGTAGGGCTGAAACATGCATTTAGATAACAACGTCCCATTAAAAACGAAATAATGAACCGGTGACCGTAATAATACCGGTATTTTTCTATTGAGAAAATACCGGTATCCGATCCCTGCTCTATAAAGATGACCGATTTTTCGTTTAACTTTGCACATACACACGAATGTAATATAAACCTGAAATATGATCATATGATCAATGATCATATTCATTGCCAAGGACCAATCTATCCAAGATTAGAGTGTCCGCAAGCACTTAGAAGGAAAACGTCTAAATCTGTCATTAATATGTATACAATGGTTTCGAAAAACCATTATATACCGTTTTTATCATAATACCTTAACTTGCCATTGTATTGGGCACCATGCCGCAGGCAATTTCAGAAAGAATAAGGCAGGTCTTTCTGTAATTGGGGTACGAAATTCTTTTTCGTCTTTAGTTGTTTTTATAATTATATTTATTTTTAGTTATTATTTGTTTCGTTTTTTTTCTTTGTGTTATTTTAATACTATCATTATGTTAATTTTGTGATTAAATAACATCATCATTGTTTCAAGAATGTCCAATGGGGTTTTTGACGAATTTTGAGTTAATACTGTTCCGTCAATAATATAGATATATTTATGGCGCAAACGGTTATCGGTTTTTCAGTCCTTTATATACATTTGCAGGAGCCAAATTTCAAAAAAACTTCTTACTAATTTTTTTATGATTAATTGAAACATGGTCCAAAATGGCGCTATTTTCGATATTAGTATGTTATTAATGCACTTATATTATATATTTATTTATTTAATATTGTAATGTCATGTACATAATAGGTGTTACGTCTTGGTTTAAGTTACATAGATCATGACACCCTGTAAGGGCACACAATAGTATAACAAACAGCAACACACACACAATAGTAGTAGTAATAGGTAGTTTATAAGTTAGCATAATAACATTCATTTATTAGTAATTAATTTAAATTAAATTAAAATAAAATAATTGACAGCAAATCTTAAAACTAAATGGTTGAATATATGAAATACACATGTAACTGTTCCTTACTGATGTCTCTAATAACACGAAAGATTTTTATTTTTAACTCATCTTCACAAAAGCTACGTACAGTGAGTTTTGATGTAAATATGGTATACTATTTCCGTAAACCTCGTTGTTCTTAGTACGGAAATCATAAAAAACACGAGAAAACGGAGAATTACAGATCGAAGGTCATTGTGGGTGCTAGGAGCCCTCTATAGTCTCTATACCCATTTGCCAACAAAATATTCACATAGTTAAGTGACATATAGTGATCGGCGGGGTAATCACGTAACTTTTGTACTACCGTTAGATAGATTTTAATGTCAATTTTGAAGTATAAATGTATGAGGTGACAATTAAAATTTGACAGTAAAATCTACCTAACGGTAGTAAATAAGTTACGTGATTACCCCGCTGGATTAAGTTAATTCTGCAAGTATTTTTGACGACCGCTTTACCCTAGTTGGTAGTGACCCTGCCTTCGAAGCTGGAGGTCCCGGGTTCGAATCCCGGTCAGGGCATTTATTTGTGTGATGAACACGAATATTTGTTCCTGAGTCTTGGATGTTTTCTATGTATTTAAGTATATATCCTAATCCTAGAAATATTACAAACGTGAAAGTTTGTGCGGATGGATGTACGTTCCGCTTAATCTCAAAAACTACTGAAAGTATCTCTATGAAACTTTCCAGTATTGTAGCTTAGACATCAGAATAGGACATAGGCTATTTATCCGCGGGTAACACCGCAGGGCGCTGCTAGTTTATCTATATAAGTATGTATATCGTCGCCTAGTACACATAGTACAAGCTTTGCTTAGTTTGGGACCAGCGGGGTAATCACGTAACTTTTGTACTACCGTTAGGTAGATTTTAACGTCAAATTTTAATTGTCAGCTCATACATTTAACCTTCAAAATTGTCAGTAAAATCTATCTACCGTTAGTACATAAAATTACGTGATTCGCCTGCAGGTTGGTTTGTGTAAGATTGTCCACAAAAATATTATTATATATTTAGTGTCGTTACCACACGGAACCCTAAATCGTAGTATGCAGGTCGCCGATGTCTTGGCTGATGCTATCTCGGACGGAAGTGGCGTTCATCCGACTAATTGCTGCGATGGAGCCGATTGCATTCCTATCGGCGATACAATTGCGGAATCATTTTGGTAAAGTAGCTGGAATGTCGTGGACTCAGGGGTATGGGTATATGGTTATGACTAAATAATAGGGTAATCTTATCCATCATAATTAAATTAATAATAGTTGTTTGTTATAGCGCAATTAACGATTTTATATTTAGTGTGTAAGTATGCATGCTGCAAGGTATTTTGTGGCTATTTGTATGCCTTAACAGGCAAGACATAGTGATACAATCCGTAAACTGAAACACCGATGTACATACCTATTACTTTAACAAATAAAATAATTTGTATTTGTATACAAGGGTGCAAAGTTGTATTTTAACCGCGAGTGTGGAATTGAAACACGAGCTAGCGAATGGATTCTAGGATTGAACCACGAGCTAGCGAACGGATCCTATGGTTGAACCGCGAGCGAAGCGAGTGGTTCGAAAATAGAATCCTGAGCGAAGCGAGTGGTTCAAAAATAGAATCCTGAGCGTAGCGAGTGTTGCAACACACGAGACGTAAAATAACTTTGCAGCCGTGTATAACACAAATCTTTTCACCTCACTAGAGCGAGGAATTTGTTTTCCTAAATATAGTTGTCCACTACCTAATCCCGAGATTTGGCGTACATAGGTACTAGTTTTTTAACACAATAGCACAATATAAATTTATTGTTGCTGGACTGTCTGGACTGGCCTTTACATGTTATTACGTTTAAAAAAGTTACAAATAGCGCGTTCGGATTTCAAATATTCTTTGCACTCTTGTGAATAAAATGCAGTTTTGCTATCTGTTTTTAAAGAATAAAAAAAGGGCTAGTGAGATGAAAAGTATTTTTTTACACAGTTTACCATAAGAAATACAAATATAACACTTTTTATAAAAGCATTGATTTTTAATTTGAAAATAAAAATTCCAGTTTTATTATCTTCGTCAGCCAGCCCGTGAGTCACACACACTTCAAACTCGTTTTGAGGAGGAGCAAAGTTAGACCATATTTGACAGTCATGTAGGTTACTTTAACATTTTACGCATTTACAACTTTAGGTGTCGCTGGTGCTGACACCTCTTGACAACTTTAGGTGTCGCTGGTGCTCAAAAGGTTACAAGGCGCCTGAAACAGGTACCTAGGTTTCAAAAGGAAACCACATATCCTCTTCAAAGAGTAATCACTCAAAATGGGCATGAATCCACCAACCGAGAAATTGACGGACAGAGTAACAGAGGATTCCGGCAGTGTTTATAGGAATAATCGGCTAACTATCATCTTCCTAGCATTATTCCAGTACAGTTGCACCCTGAAGGATGCCAGGAGTCCGCTACCTAATCCCAAGATTTCACGTAGGCACTAGTTTTACGGAAGCAACTGCCATCTGACCTTCCAACCCAAGGGGGAAACTACACCCTAACAGCCGGGATCAACAGCTTAAAGTGCCCCCCACAGCACGGGAGGGCGCTGTTATTAACCACTCAAAGCGGTCACTATCCAAGAGTTGACCACTGCCGACCTTGCTTAACGCGTTGACGCGGGCGCCACTGAGCCACGAGCGCTCCTGGTGATTATCATCGTTAAAAGTTAATTGATGTGACGAACATTAAGTGAAAGTTAAGGAAATCAGTGTGAAAAAACCTATTGTTGACTCCAGTTTACTCTATACCTGGATAACTAACTGTTAAAATAGTTAAGTCAGAAATAATCACTCACGAGTCGTTAACAATCCGGGCCGGTAAGGACAAAATCAAAATCAAAACATTTATTCTGCAAATAGGCCTCAAGGGCACTTTTACAAGTCAAAATCTATCTAGGTACATCAAATAAAAATAATACAATAATCAAAGTATCATTAATTAATTGTAGTGTTACATGTCAAAAATAAGACCAAGAAACTAATCAAAATCGAGATTTGTTAGAGATGTATAAGGTCTCGAAGCGACAGTCGTCTCTAAGACAAATTAAGAAAATGTTAAATTTTGGAATGAGAATCACCCTCCTTCAAGAGGCTATTGCATGAATCCTAACAGCGCAGGCGCACACCCCATGCGTGATCATACAAAAAGCCCCATCGGCAAGAAAGCGACAAATCATCGAATGCGGTCGCGGGGCGTCGACCTCATCAGCGTAATGACGGCTTTCACTCTTGCATAATGGGATAGATGGGAATGACGATCTAAACGCTATATGGATGGGAGCATAGTTTTTAATATGGGATAATAACAGTGTTGCCAGGGCCGTTGGGACGAAAGTTACATTTAATTTCTTGAAAAGTTACATTTCTAATGCAAAAGTTACATTTTATATATTTTTCATAATTACTTATCAAAACGTTCATAATTACTTATCAAAACGTTCATAATTACTTATCAAAACGTTCATAATTACTTATCAAAACATTCGATTCTGAGAAATGCCATATACAGCTACAATTCGGCGAGTTCGGCGACAGAATTACGCCGAGCTGATGGGCGGTGTCTTAAATGTCATACAAAGTTGCAAGAGATCTGTCCGTCTCAGAGATCTGTCAGAGTCGTACTATGTAGGTTATTTTGTCACCTTTTCTGTATGGAAGCCTATAAATTGTGTCGCTTGATCCCGGTTAGATAAAATTACCTTTCTTTTTAAATACAGTCTCATTATCCTCAAAAGTTACAAAAAAATCCTTTACAACAGAAGTTACTTACATGTTACGCGAGCCGGTCAAAAGTTACGAAAAATGTAAGAAATGTAACCATCTGGCAACACTGGATAATAAATCATTGACGTAACTGGTGAGGGAAGAGCTGGCGACTTCCTAGCACAACGTATCAGCATTGCGATACAGCGAGGAAATGCCGCCAGCATCCTTGGTACAATTCCCCAAGGGCCGGTTTTAGATTTAAATTAATTTTAATATTATTTAAGTTATTGTTATTTAACTATTATTACCGCCTGTAAATCAATAAATATTAAAAAAATCATTCATAGATATATGTTTTATGGAATACTTATCCTCATAAAAATGCTACCCAACAGCAGAATGAAAATGGATCATTTATTTTTATTTTATTTATTTACTTCAACACATATCAGCTAAGAGTATAGCACCAAATTGCTTACACGGGAAAATATTTCAAATTCCAGAAATCGCAAGTACTTTCATCATTTTAAAACTAGTGGCTCTGTGAGCTGTAGACCTCGTGAGTGAGTTTTTTATCATTTCTAAGATCTGACATTATAAAAAAGATCAATTATGAATATCGAACCAACAAAATTTCACGAGTAGCGGTTGAGAAATGCGACCTGTAGAGGACGACAAACCGTAATTCGGACGCAGAAACTTACAAAATTTGAAATAAAAATTGTGTTTGAAAATTTCCAAAAACTGACTCGACAAAAAAATCTATATAAGTAACTATCTAAGCGGTCACGATATTTCACGAGAATCGGTTGAAAATTGCGACCTGTAGACGAGAACAAACGGAAATCCGGACATACGAAAGCGTTTTTGTCGAAGCTGAAGCAGAGACCTTCGTTTCACTCGGTCAATTATCGAGTACAAAACGATATTAAGGTAGAGATGATCAAAATCGTAACAAAAAAATCGTAACAGTCACATTCATTCATTCCGTTTAAGAATGAATGACCGTAAACAATTATGTTACGATTTTTAAAATATGGGTAGACTGTAAACCCATATTAATCAATATGGGTTTACAGTCACCCATATTGGATAATGGGATAGATGGGAATGACAATATGCGATATGGATGAGAGCACCGTTTTTTTATTAAAAGAGCACGAAAGTTACCCAGAGGGACTACCGCGAACCGAAAACGAACGAAATCCTCTCTGTCTCACTAATTAGCAAGTGCGACAGAGAGGGAGATATATAAGCACAGATGTTCAGGACAACTCATTTTCGTGACATACCGGAACCAACGTTTCAAAATTCACTAATTAAGCCCTTATCGCTTAAATAGATCGCAGAAGTCTCTGGATGAGGATGGCGTAAGACCGGTATTGAGGAGATAGATCCTTGGTGAGGGCTCCACCTGAAATGATGATGAGCGTCCTTGAGTAGGTATGTGTCTTTTATGGGAAATGCTCATCGATACGTTATCTACCCAATTATTTTGCTTCACTCGTGTCGCTGTGTTTGCGTTGCTCGATACGACGAAGAAGTCCGTGTCCACCGCGCGATCGCAAAAACACAGACACATATAGTCCCTATTTATCCCGGTACCGCCCCATACCGGATAGAGTCAGTCCGACCCAGGTCGGGCTTAGCTGAGTTTCTTGCTGGACTCTTCTCAGCTAGACTAGGTTTAGTGAACCAGCGACAAAACTCCCAGTAGCTCGAATCCACTCACACCTCCAGGCTATTCTCCGACCGCGCACTCCTATCGCTTTATTGGGCCCGGCCTATAAAGCCACAAACAGGTTAAAAAAAAGTAAACGATAGGTACAGTCACGAACCGGGATTGTTGATCCACTTGCCACCGTCCGTAATTTAGCCGTGTAATAAATAATAGATGTTACCCGATGTCGTGTCAGTCCCGATTTGCATTACACGATCAAGTTGCGACCATTGTCAAGTGTTTCAATCCCTGTTCGCGATGCACAGTGAAGTGCGTAGAACAAGCTAGGTGGACAAAATTATTTTTGCAGTTATTTCAATTTATTTATGCTTATTATGCATACATGACATATTTTTTTCATGTTGTTATCGATATTTTGATGTATAGAGGGGGTGGACTCGAATAATAAAATAAAATATCATAAAATCAGTATATTTTGTGATACAAAAATTAAAACAATAATTACAAGATGTCTTAAACTAACATAAAATGCAAAAGCGACATAACTTATCACTATTAAAACAAATAAATCTTATATAGACATAACATTTGGTATAATAATACCACGAATTTACGGCTATTCGTAAGGATTATTAACTAACGACTAAAATAATTAATTGAAATGAGGTTATAACTTAATTAACAGTACAATTAACAGTACAGCAGTTTTATCTAAAATTGCCTGAAGCTCGATTTTAACACTCACATCGTCCACAATAATTTTCTCCTTAGGGGGATAGCACTCAACTTTAGCTTTATGAACACTATCTATTGACGGATATAAATTATGCCCTAATTTTATGGCGCACTTTCGTGCGATATTATAAGTATTCACTGTTGACTTACTATCTAAATAATACGCTAAAGCTTCTTCATTCGTCATACACCTAGCATCACATACCGTACCTTCATCCTTTGTAGACATGGATGGTCCATCGGGGCTGTCAGCAACTTCCTTTATACTACGTGCCACTTTTACACTACCTGATAAACGAGCTGATACTTCGGCGGCATATACCAATTCACTAGAACTTCGAGTTTGTATGAGATCATCTACCCGTCGTCGTTTTGTTTTAGGACAAGATTTTGAAAATTCCGCCTGTGGTCTTCCGGGACCTGGAGTAATTTCTGAAGATGACGATGGTACGGCAGTACACACAGACACCTTAAACGATAAATCTTCCCTCCGAATCCACTCAGCATTCTTCTCAAAAAAGCGAGTTTTGGACTTACGGCAACTCTCCCACTTTTGTAAAATTTTAGACGAAAATCGTGCTATAGCAACCTTGACATCCCTTAAAGAGCTTTCAGTCGCACCACTCAGATCACATTTCGATGATACTAGGTTAAGTAGTTCAGTATTTCTTGTTTCCTTGCCATGAGACAACCATACATTGCAAAAGTCCAATCTTGATAGAGAAACGTCCACATCTGAAAAAAAAACATATTTTAATTCCGGGTTAACTCGAGTCGCCAATGATAACAGTATATGAAAGTACATACATATAAGTATCATATATTTAAAAATCTCCGCGGGGACAAGTGGGGACATGTTAATTTCTGACCGATAAAGTTTAAGTTAGGGGTGAAATTTGCTATAACTTCGAAGTATGGCACCTATATCTATATGTAAAATGGGATATAATTTAAAAAAAAATAGTACAAAATATACTACTTACCCTTGAGATTAGAATCCATCACAAGAATATGATAACAAACTTTACAGAACTGCACAGAACGATATAAGGTCAAGAGCGATTGCTGTAATGAATGCACTGTAAATTGCATGTTGTCTTAAGTAGTGACCCTTATCATTTGCAAATGGAGGGGAGGGGGGGAAAATAATTTGCGTCGATCTTAATGTATGACTATCAGGTACACCTATTAATAGAAAGTTTTGAGATATTCGATAGGGGTTTTTGTCCACCTAGTTTGTTCTACGCACTTCACTGTGCGATGGTACGTTGTCGTTACAATAACGCTCTAGCTTTTCAATTGAAAAAATAAAACATTGTGTCACGTGTGTGCAATCTACGGTCTTTAGTTTTTAATTAAAGAATATAATAGTCGGCCAGGAAATACGATTTTACGCGCACTACGCGTAACACTATGTAAACAAAATATTACATTCCTTAAACAACCGTTTACAAACAAAACAAAGACACGTGAAATCTGTTACATACCATCTCGTAACGGAGCATTAAAACGCGAGCAGTACAAACACTTTCCGAACTTGTCGTATCCATAAATGACGCAATGGATACTGTTAGTGAAAACCAGCCCAACAGTTCCGCAAAAACAAACCAGTTTATGTTAGACCCCCGATCTCGTAGAATTCTTAAGACCCGCTAGGTTAAATTAAACTATGCATCATCAGGTGAGATTGCTTTTTTTTGTGAATATGTAAGTTTATTTGCAGGCAGGCGGTGATGTGTGAAAAGACATGAATTATTCAAAAGCACACAATAATGATGCAGTATGTGTAATAGGAAACATTGTATGGAGTTACGAGCTCGTATTCAAACTGTAGTTACATCGTTTAACCGAATTTGCATGCGTAGGCTCGGTTTTATAAAGATCCGTTATACCTTCTGTCGGTTTGTTATGTCAAAAAATGTACTGAGTTACTGAAATTTGATCTGACATTTGGTCTAACGGATCTTTATAAAACCCGGCCTAAGTCAACTAAGTTTACCCTTCTAATAAAGTTACTAATTAATCGAGTGAAACGAAGGTCTCTGCTTCAGCTTCCACAAAAATGCTTTCGTATATCCGAATTCCGGATTTCTAGATTTCTGGTTTTTCTCGTCTACAGGTCACATTTCTCAACCGATTCTCTCGAAATGTTGTGAACAGGTTCGATAATTATATAGAATTTATTGTCGAGTCAGTTTTTGGAAAAATAAATAATAATCTGTCGAGGTCTATAGCTCAGAGCCACTAGTTAATAATGATGTATGTTGAAAAGTAAGCCATCTATAAAATAATTAATTACGAAAATTATTACCATCAAAAAAGGTTTGATACCTACTTTATTTACATAATAGTCAAAACTGTTGCTACTGTAACCGAGTTGTAAGGCATGCAACTCTCAACCCGTCTCTGTTTGAACCCCAGCCTGTCTCTGGGTTTTTCCAAAAAGCTAATATATGAAATATCATTTTATATATATATATTTTTTTATCATTATTTATTTCGAAGCTTTCGTCAAGATGACGATGTCAGCTCCAGCAAGCCTCTAACTACATTACAACTTCTTAGATGTAATTAAAAAAAAAAACTAATAATAGATTTTTTATTTTTTACAGTAGCTTTTCGGTGAAGGAAAGCATCGTGGAGAAGTAGGTCTAATCCCAAAAAGTTCTAGATTTCCTTCAAGGTTGGGAGGTCAGATCGCAGTCGTTTTAGTAAAACTCTAGTGGCCACGCCAATTCTTGGGGTTAGGTGCCAAACCGGACTCCTTTAGGATATCTGCCGCTAGGAGGATGACTACGGAGCTAAACACGTTTTCTCTAATAAATGCGTAATAAAAAAATTAAATAAATTAACTTTATTCTGCAAGTATGCCGCAATGGCACTTTTACAAGTCAAAAAGTACTAACGTTTCTCATGAGCCCTCTGCCGAGAAGAAACGCCGAAAGAAACTCGACAGTCAGTCATTTTTGTCAAAAATATGTATGTATGTATGTAAGCACTTTATTGTACACAATAACAGGTTAAAACAATATACATGTCACATAAGATTAGAGTACAAAGGCGAACTTATCCCTATGAGGGATCTCTTTCAGCTAACCTTTGAGGGATTGAGGGAAATATGTTTATTACAATGATACTACTTAACCTACTGAATAAATCTGAGTGGCATGTAACAAAAGGATAATTTTAAAAAACTAGGAAAAGTAACAATACAACAAGTATTTACAACAAGAAAACATGTCGAAACTGCATACGTATTACATGGTATCACCATGCAAATTATACGAGAATACTTTCCCGAGACATGCGACCCATGCCCATACAGTTTAGGCCTTTAGTTTAGGTTAGGTTTAGGTAGTTATTAAGATCTTGTTTTGTTTTTGTTCTATATTTTAATTATTTATATTCTGAATATTTTTTAATGAAAAATCCGAGGCATTAAATTAAATCGTTTGATATGCTTAATAATAACATTAACATTATTCATAATTATTTATTTCTGTCTAAATAGACAATACTAATAAATATCCGGCACCAAACGTCACCGTCATTAGAAAATCATAAAGTGTCTCTCGTGTCTGCTTTCGTCTTGTTAGAGAGATCATAAACGACAGATCCTTTTGAAATGAGTAGGTACTCAATTCAGAGGGGCTACCGCGAACCACAAACGAAGTTTTCCCTCTCTGTCTCACTTATATGCAAACTCGCAAGTGCGACAGAGAGGGAAAACTTCGTTTGCTGTTCGCGGTAACGCCACAGGCCGTAGTGCTGTGTAAATAGTCGGAAAGTGAAACGAGAACTTTTCGTTTGCTTTGATCTCGAACCTTCCTCAATAAATGGGCGTGTAAAAGACGGATATAATTTGAAATTAAAACATATCTAAGTAAGTCCTCATAATTTTATACTTACTATATTGATAACAATAAATGAACGCTGTTATGCAATCATGTGTCAACCTGCTATAGGTTTTCCTACTAGGTTGCAGTGTTGCCAGACCGAATCTGAAAAAAGCAGGAGACATGAGGCTAAAAACCAGTAGATTGGGGGAAAAAACTAGTAGAAAATTTTTATGCCCCAAAACTTACCAAATCACAAGTTTTCTTTCTTTTTACTTCCTGATATTGTCAAATCACAAATTTTCTGTCGCTTTAGTTACTTCCTGATATTGTCAAATCACAAGTTTTCCTTTTTGTTCTTTTTATCTAATATTGTAGCCTTACTCAGTAAGGCTACAATATTCGATGGGTTCGATGTTTGGAATCACAGGAATTTACGCGTTACCTCAAAAATTTTCACCACTCTTTTTAAAGTTTTCTAACTTCAGGCATGTCTAAGTAAACAAACAAACAAAGAGCCCACAGATACTTGAATAGAATTGGAACTAAAAAAACTTCGTAAGGGCTAGCTCTCACTATCCGATACAATATCGCCGGATCCTACAAAATTGTAAAGAAAATTAAGAGAACCGCTTAGTATCGTCGGTTCTGACACCGATAAATATCGTATAATGGGAACATAGCCTAATTTTTTGATAAATGATGTTGACGATGTCATTTAAGCCCGCCTTAACACTTGCTTCATAAATATGCGTCATTATCCATGCGCAAATGCATGTACGTAAGAAAAAGTTTTAAAACCAGAATGCAATCGTAAAATCCAGTAGATTCTCTTGCAAAACCAGTAGACCAGTAGACATACCCCAAAACCAGTAGATCTACTGGAAAACCAGTAGATCTGGCAACACTGCTAGGTTGACACATTATTGCGTAACAGCATCCAAATGATAAATAGGCCTCCTTATAGTATCCGATGACGGCGACCCTTTCTCTGATGAGCACGGATATATGGCTCGTAAAACCGAATTTGGATATAAATATTCGGTCGCACTGTGTACATTATAACTGCCCCTGATTATTTTTTCTGTAGGGATATGGGGGCTTGGGTTATACTTGGGTCGAGTGTTCCGTAGATAGCGCTTATGGTCCAGGTGTTCGTGTCGAACTTCTTCAAAAAAAGCTACAAGCTTAGCAGGCTCCTGCACAGCACATTTTACCTGATTTGACAACTATATATAATAATATATAGTACTAGCGACCCGCCCCGGCTTCCCACGGGTGCACTATTTAATGGATGTTATTATACATATAAACCTTCCTCTTCAATTACTCTATCTATTAAAAACTGCATCAAAATCCGTTGCGTAGTTTTAAAGATTTAAGCATACATAGGGATATAGGGACAGAGAAAGCGACTTTGTTTTATATTATGTAGTGATAGGCGATTAGGTATTTATAAAAGATAAATTTAACTGTTGAGGAGGTCTATAATAGAGGTTTTTGTGACTTTATTGAGTTTCTATATCAGTTCTCAGTACATAGCTAGTCTCTATACTCGCTTTTTGTTCATTAATTTTTTAGTTCACTTATGTTCAACACGCAAGGTCCATCAAAATAACTTAGCAGTAAACTCATGATAAACTTCATGCATATCTACTACTGGTAAGTGTTAGAAAATGAACGTAATGCGTGAGCATTTAAGGTTGTGTTTAGAAATATAGTTAGAAGAAATATAAATCTTTTTCGTAATCATAGTAGATGTGTAAAACATAAAACAATGGCTAGTAATGAACTGTTTAGTGAATGAGTCATTTGTCATGTTTAAAGCTAATATACGTTACAATGAATGGTGTGAAAAATGACAATTCAGTTGGCAGTAAACATTAATTATCATCTTTATGTTTCTTTTCAATAGATACTAGAAGAGATAATCTCAATGAGACATTGACACTTTAATAATTACCTAATCTTCTAAGCATTAATTATCAATGTCATATGGTTATTTAGAGGAACAAAATAAAGTCTACAAACTCATATTTAACAAATAAGTCATAGAAAGAATACCAATTGTCAATCGTCTTGTCCAACCAGATTTTCTAAATAGCATACCTAATACATTACTGATACCAAGTAGTAAAATTGTCGACAACTTATAAACGGCGAAGAACACCCATACAAAAAACGCCGCTGTATTACTTACAAACCAACGTTAATAAAACCCCAAGTCACTAAGTAGTCCTTTACTACTGATTTGAATCTTTATTACGAAGAATTAATGTTCATAATTGAGTGGTTTAGCGTAGACAGTCGCGTGCGTCGATATATGGTTAATTCCTGTATTGCTGTTCCGTCTTGTCATCAGTTTTCTGAATTTCCCACGGAAATCACTTTTCCGACAGAATGTTGATTTATTTACACCCCTTTCGGTAATTTGTCACAGTTTTATGGTAATGAACAGACATGTTAATGTAGTGTGATAATTATACTACCTACGATGTACCTACGTAGATTTAATAGCATTTATAGCAATAAGCTCAAACAGTTTAAGCTAAACTGTTTTATTACGGAGTTCCGTTGCTTACCTTCCGGCTTCAATTACCAGATCAGGTTGATGGTGACATTACATTAGGACCATTTAAATTGGCTTCGTCATAGTCGCGTCAGTGTCTTGATCGAAATATCTTAATACCACCCATGAAATACTAGGAGTTTTGGATGACCATTCGTGGTCTTGTTTATCAGTTCCCGTTCACCAAATGCTATTTTCTAAATGCAAATTCTTGATTTATTACCGAAAATACTAAAATCGTTATATGTTCTCCTTGAATTTTTGAAGAATTCGCTCAATTCCTCATGGATCCCAAAACTAGATTCTGGTAACAATAGGACCTACCTTGAAGCATATGCTTTCAAACATAGAAAAAAAAACCAAATCAGTTCATAAACGACGCAGTTCTGAAGTAACACATATTAAAAAAAAACCTACAACCAAATTGAGAACCTCCTCCTTTTTTTTAAGTCGGTTAAAAATGAGCGATCGTAACAGATTGAAATCATACTGCGATTTGAATGTCGAACCACATCGCCCTCCATCATTACGACTAGAACGTAGTGGTTATATTCTCTTTGATTACGACGTCACATATTTATGAAGTCTCATGCACGCGATCACATAATTAATCATTTCGTTACCCCATTACCCGCTGTGTTAACTGGAACTTAAAATTACTATCGCTTTGGGTTAATTGCTGTTTTATTTACAAACACCTTAATTGATGTATTTATAAGATAATATGTCACGAATACGCCTTGGAGATACACGATAATGACACGTTATGCCGTTTATGGGTAGTTCTACAAAGTAAGGAATTTTCGACAGCTCAGCTAAAATGTCATGAAAAAATTGTTACAACCAAGTTTATTTTCATAACATATTGTTTACTATACCTATATCTACCTAATCTCTAAAAATAATTTAGATACTAATATATTATCTTAGAAAAAAAAATACTCAAAGCGTCAAATTCCCAGGATCCTGGAGTGTCCCACGAGCAAAATTGAATCTAATGTGCAATATTATTTATTTTCTACTACATTGAGCCCATAAGTTAACCAATATAAATGACATCCTATTATTATTGTTACCTAGGTGACATATTACTAATTTATTGTAACAAAAACATTATAAAAACTTTGTCCAGAAGTTGTCCCAACAGTTTTATATCAGGATCCTGCCCAATGTTAAATAAGCGAATATTCAATATTCTATTAGCCGCGCCACCTTGACGTTTAGCTGAGTTCGTTGCCGGTACGAAAGAGACAAAGAATACCACCTATCGTTTTGCACCCAGTGTGTTGCTTAGTCTGCCCGGCACATTTGATGGAGGAAGTCGCGTCATAATCAGTCGAGCTCACAGAATCCTGGCAAGATATTTAATTACGAAATTCATGTGGTAATATGGTAATTGTAGCATTTTGATGTATAAATTGCTTACACGAAGGCTTAATGCTGCTTGATTTTGGTTGAATGTTATATATAGACGTTATTTTTAAATATTATTCCGAAATTCTCAGGAATCTGTACTGAGAAAAATGCAGGATCCTGAGTGTTTATATTGAAAAATAATTTTTGTTCAACATCATATGTTACTTTTTCTGCTATATACTATGAAGTCAAAATTTATTATTTTATTAAAGCTAATTTTGTAGATATAATGATAAAAGTTCCTGTTCAAGACTGATTTAGATAGATAATTAGTATAAGTCAAGAATAGACTTAATTATCACGATAGTTCAAGATATTTGGACAATTACAAACTAATGGTTAGAAGCATAGTTTTTATTTGTGAATTTATTATTAAATAAACGTTGATTTTGATTGATATTTGTTTAAATCCTCAGTCTCCTGGTTACAATCTCAGTTTCCTGCTGCTTGATTTCTTAAAATTGCCATAACTCTAATATTTTTGAATATTTTGTCCGTTCCACTTAACATAGGCTAAAAGACCATGTAATCTTTATGATAAACTATATTTTGTAACCATAATGAAAAAAAATCTTCGGGCCGGAATCGGTCTCATTTTCGTCCTTAGTTTGTAGAACAACCCTTATGTAGGTAAGTAAAGGAATTGGATTGGATGAATTGGATGTTACACTTCGAACTGCTACACATTAGAGGAGGATCCACTTTACATTAACTGTGCTATTATGTACTTGTAATGAGAAAGTCACAAGTACGGTGAAGGACTAAGGTTGTTCGTTCCGTACCTAACCCTTAAATGTAGCAAAAGACGTGCCAGTAATGCAGATTCAATTATACTGGGGTATAACAGATGTCGCAACTACGTGAGACACGTCTATCAGGCGAGTAAGAAAACGCTCGCACCAGAATATTCTCCGTTTGTGTTTGCGCGTATTCCAACGTTCCCCTCCCTGCCGTTCATTTCGTCCTAAACTAGTTAGAGGTCGTATTCGTATTGACACATTGTATTCTATTCGCCTCATTCTCTTTCTCTTTGTCCTCAGAATGCGGCCTCCCACTCCGTCGGCACACTAGACAGCCGCGCGAGCGCACCGCCGGACAGCTGCGAATCATCAAGGGGCACGAGTCCAAGCGCGGTGCTTGGCCATGGCAGGTATACCTTAATAAACTTAGAGTAGACGACAAATTTGAAGGGTGGGAAACTACCCAGCTGTATTAGTTCACAGCCATCACAGTGTCTACTCCATATTGGACAGTGAAATAGCCTCTCGCGATGGCGCATATTGCAGTCAGGCATCCTTCCAACGGCCTAGTTTAAATATGTGGTGCTAGAGGCAAGGGAAATCCATTGCACTGTTTTCCCACGGAAACTGTGTAAGAAATGCAAAGTTTCCAAGATAGATGCAGGAACAGACAGCGAGCAATAAAGAGTAAGCGAAGAATCGTGGCTGAAAACAGAAGAGTGGCTCCAGACTGCTACGGCGACAATAATGTCCTACAATTCCTCTTTTGCTTAGTAGCTGGCAACTAAATAAAGCATACAGTTATCGATCTTTAAACTGCCCACCAAAGAAATCTTATTTCTAGCTCCTAGCACCCATAGTAAAAGTTCTAGATATAATGATCCATTAGAAACCTTTTCAAAGCATTTTAGCTTCTCTAAATTGGAGATCGCGTTATTGAAGAACCTTGTCAATAACGAAGACTATTATCGGATATTTTGTAATCGTCGAAACAGTAGTAAGTGGTCTTTTGTCAAAATAAAGATAACACTGAGGCCCAATGGTAATCATATCCAAGAACTTCTCAGGCCATCATCCTTTCTAAAAGGCACTCCGCCCTTGCTTCCGATTTTCGACGATATGATTGGCTCGATGAATCTTGAATTGTGTTTGTGTTTTCCAGGTGTCACTGCAGTTATTGCATCCGAACTACGGACTGATCGGGCACTGGTGCGGCGGGGTGCTGGTGCACCCACTGTGGCTGCTCACCACCGCGCACTGTATACACAAGTAAGGACACAGCTTTATGGGGTACATTAAGTGATGATACAGTTTTACGGAGTTGAGCTACGGGCTGATCGGTCACTGGTGCGGCGGGGTACTGGTGCACCCGTTATGGCTGCCACGTAAGGGAACAGCGTTATGTGAAACACATGTAGAGATAGATTATGACTTGTAAAAGTGAATAGAATAGAATAGAACATCATTTATTATATTGCTCATACATTGTCAAGAACATTATCCAATATAAAAATAACTTAGTGCCCTTGTGTCCTATTTGCAGAATAAAGGTTTTGATTGAATCCATAGCAATGTTATGTCCTAACTTGTGCTCCGGAAAGGGGCGAAAAGAAATTGGCCAATGGCAATATTTCGATTGAATTAGAGCGAAGAAGAAATTAGCAGTGATTAGCAGATTCTTACCAGTGTGACCTTATATCAAGAACATTTCGCTCCATTCCTGTGGTACACAGCGGCATATTTTCCTTAACGTGTCACAAAACTCATGATGGAACAACAACTATAGATAATCCTACAAACCTCTCAGCCCACTGCATAACTGTTTCAGCGAGCTGTTCAACCTACCGGTGCCGGCGCTCTGGACCGCAGTGCTCGGGGAATGGGACCGGGCTGAGCAGAGAGGCGCCTACATGCCCATCGAGAGGATAGTGCTGCACCACCGATTCCACAACTACCAGCACGACATAGGTAAGTGTCGGTACTCCTGACCGCAGTGCTCGGGGAACGGGACTATTTGATAGACTAGTTATGCTTATTCTTCCTCATGTGCCATCTCCATCCCGGAGGTTGACTGCTATTTGCCTATTTGTAGTCAATTAGTTTTTCCGTGCTGACTGCCTCCAACCAGTCTCTTATATTCTCTATCCGAGATGTTCTTCTACCACGACCTCTTTTTCCTTCCATTTTCTATACAATTATTAATCTCAATATCTAGTTCTTAGATGTCGATAGTTAAAAATCAAATTAGAAATGTAAAATCTTCTAATTTTGTATAGACTGCTTGTCACTCCATCACCATGACACCTATAGAAATACGCCAACCTGTCATACAATTTTATTATTTAAATAAATCAAATACCTAATGCAATATAATGAAAGGAACCATTGTGAATTCCAGCTTTAATGAAACTGACAAAAGCAGCCGACGTGAGCGCCCGCAGCCGCATCAGAACCATCTGTCTACCCCCCTTCGAGCCTCCAGCCTTTAACACAGAACGAACCACCTTCTACATGCGACCTGATCTCAATCCGACCCCATCTGAACCACCCAAAAAGGCCAAGAAGCCAACCAAACCCCACCCAGACACAGCCACCAAATACTTGGAAAAACTAAACAATTTAACCAAGACAATTTTCTCAGGATTCGTCAGCAAGAAGAATAAGAACATGAGATACAACGTAAGAGTAGCGAACGATAGTAACAGACACACTAATAGAAAAACAGACGAGCAGATTCAAAACGCAGACAACGAAAGGAAGAGTGATATAATCTACGACAGTGCAACCTTAGATAGCGTTGTTAAACTAATTAAAACTAAAATGGCTAAGGATAGAAGAAAAACAAATGAGAGAAGCGATAAAAAGTTAATGTTTGATGATGAAATAGATCCGTTTATAGACGATAACAATGGGTTAAATTTTAAAGATGAGTGTTACGCGACAGGATGGGGTAGAGAGCAGACAAACGGGACGTTAACAGATGTGTTGTTGGAAGCGGAAGTGCCGGTGCTGCCGCTGAGGATCTGTAGGGAGAGGTACTCGCTGACGTTGCCGCTGAATGAGGGGCATCTCTGTGCGGGCAGCACTGATGGAAGCACGGGAGCGTGCGTGGTAAGTTGAGCTGACTTTATACACTTTTTAATACTTTTAAACCGTCGTCTATTGGCGAAAAAAATAAACAATAGAATTAAGCAAAATAAAGATATTACACGCACACACCACACCCCTACTCACATACACACTCACACACCTTCACACATGTTACACACAAACACTTTTACTTAGTTTATTAATTTTCATGTTTTATACTCGTAACTGCTACAAATGGTGCATTCCATGATACAGGCTCACCTAGTTTGGACTGCACCAGAAATTCCGTGGAACCTGTTGTATCATTTGTGTCAGAATCAATAAATTTACTCTTTACTCTTTATTTGTATCCGTATTTGTATATAATTCTTATGTTATGATCCCTGGGATCCCAGGGACCGGTAGACGGTTAATCAAACAAAACCAAAGATCAACAATGACGATGATGATGTGATTATGTATATCTTAATTATTATATGTATTATGTTTGCTAGCATTGCGAATACATTGCACTTTTATGTTACTGAAACATTTCTATAACATTTGACTTATTTTATACCATATCTGCTTTCATTAGCATCGGAGCTAAATAATCTAACTGGCCAAACTATTGTGACTACATGCAGTAAACCTCTCGGCACACAAAGATACTCTACTAAAAAAAGTACAATAATCATTTCATGCGTTTGGAGGCTACGAAGCCACAGACAGACACACAGATAGGTACACGTGTTAAACTTATCATATCCCTTAGTTTGCATCGGCCGTTAAAAGAAGCTAACTTAAACTAGTGTTAAGATGATGTACGAGTATTCCGGTATATTTATTTGATAGTCCTTTAAATATTTTATTCTATTTCTATTTGCAAATTACGTCACAACAAAAAAGGAAGTTAACCTAACATTGTTTCTGGTGCCGAAGCGAAAGTCTCCAATTAACTTTCCAATGTAAAATCAAGGACGTATATTAATGAATAAGAAGACAATTATAACATTACCAGAAAACATAGTGCACACAACATACACAGTACCATGACTCGATACAATAAATATTATTTCTTACGTTACTAACTGGCAAGTAGATAGGTACGTCAATTAACTGTTTATAATATTCATACTGTGATTATATCTCCCATCGTAGAATAACATCAATCGCCAAATCAAGATAAGCCCTCGACATGTTGGTTTAGAGAATTTGATGGGTATATTTAGCGAAGTGACTACTTTCATGTCATAATTGGAATATTCGATAGACTATGCGTATTGGATAATTATTGTTTATAATGTCTTAATTATCGATTGAAAGATATGGTTAATTACGTTTTATATCAGATAAAACAATATTTTGCAATAGTATTTTATTGGATAAGGAACAAACTTGGCTATTTTACTAACGAAAGCAAAAAGAAAGAAGTTGACGATGTACATTTTCACTTTCCGGGTATACCGGAAAGTGAAAATTTTCCTTTTCTGTCGGAACTAGGTACGTAATAGGTAATTTTGGGTTTTATGACACAATCACAAGTACTATTGATTCTTATGAAGAAGAAAAGTAACCGATTTTCCCATATTATTTAGTTTTGTGACTAGCCATAGGTATATAAACCGTGTGAAAAAAGATTAATAAAACAGATTCTTTCTTTGCCGGCAATTTTTTTTCTTTACGCAAATGAATAGTAATTGTGATTCGAAGACCATAAAAATTAAAGTAGCTAAATGAACATGCCCGATTTGTATAAGCGTCAGAATTGATGCCAGAATCCAGATAAAACAATCAATTTAAGAATGAGTTTTGCAGATACATTAGATCAAACAGTACCTACTATTTTTGACTTAACTTACCGGTTTTTTTTTTGGGTTTTTGTAACTTTAGAGCGGACTCCATTCGCTAATAGAGTGACTCCGGCGCGCCTTTTAGGGGCTGAGGGGGGACAAGAAAAAACAGGGGCAATGGGAGTGCCTGAGACCAAAAGGGTGGCAGGACTTTTCCTCGTAGTGAGGGATTTGTCGATTGGTCAGTCTGTGCGTAATGTGGTGGTGGACTTTACATGTTTTTAAGGAGTCAGTAAGTATTAGTCTGTGCCTTTATTATGAGTTTGCCGAGGTTCGGTTTGCGATACTCGCTAGCGACTGCGTAAACGATTTAATATGCCGATTCTTAGTTCTATTGCGTAATCGCCAGAGGCGCTCTACTTTTGCCCATACGACTTTTTACGCAGTCGCTAGCGAGTACGGCCATGTAAATTCATGGTAAAGGCACTGTTCGTTTTAAGTTGGGGAAAATGTGAGCTGGTAGTGGATCTGAAGGAATCCTTTTATTTGCCAAATATCCTCGCCAGGAGGGGGTGATGATGGTGAGCGTTGAGAACAATTATGGAGGCCTATCAAACCTCAGGCTCCGTCTCACACGACGTGGTCTTCGTGGAGGACTCGGAGTTCATATACCTCTAGTATAAGTTTTTTCGAAGCAAATCACAAACAAACGCGTTTGCGTTTAGTCTCAATTTGAATGGCAAAAAATAGTTACCACCAAAGGCCACCACCAGAGGCGCTGCTCGCGTTGCCATTGACTGGCACTGCCATGTACTGGTTCACCTTAATTTAAATATTTATTACTAGCGACCCGCCCCGGCTTCGCACGGGTGCAATGCTGATACATATAAACCTTCCCCTCGAGTCACTCAATCTATTAAAAAAAACCGCATCAAAATCCGTTGCGTAGTTTTAAAGATTTAAGCATACATAGAGATATAGGGACATAGGGACAGAGAAAGCGACTTTGTTTTATACTATGCAGTGATTTCGATCCTCGGTACAATACCTGAAGGGCCTGTTTTAGATTAAAGTTATCAGTTTTAATAAATATTTTATTTAGGACAATCGTACACAAATCAACCTATTCTCAAACTAGGCAAAGCTTGTACTATGAGTACCAAGTGACGATATACATACTTATATAGATAAATAGATACTTAAATACATAGAAAACATCCAAGACTCAGGAACAAATATTTGTGTTCATCACACAAATAAATGCCCTGACCGAGATTCGAAGTTCATTTTCGCTGCTGTCCCGGGTTCGAATTTCGAACCCAGGACAGCAGCTTCGTAGGCAGGGTCACTACCAACTAGGCTAAAGCGGCCGTCAATATTATTTAAGTTATTTTTCTTAAGTATTCTTTTATATGTTTTCTTATGGTATATTTATATAAAAAAACGTTTTTTCAGGGTGACAGCGGCGGCCCCCTCCAGTGCCGCACGGGCAGCCGCTGGGAGCTGCGCGGGCTCACGTCCTTCGGCTCGGGCTGCGCGCGCAGGGGGGTACCCGACGTGTACACCAACGTCGAACACTACGTGCCTTGGATATACGCTCACGTGTACGCTACCTAGTGGTAGTGGGGATGTATTGAATAATGTGTACCTTTGTTGAACTTTGCGTACTCTCAGTTTAAATGCGCTCGGTATTTTTCGATCCTAGGTAGAGCCGCCATCGGACACATCAGTACACTTTAGGATGTTATAAAATATCTGATCTTACACTATTGCCTTGACAATACAATCCAGATGTTTGTGATGGTCAGATGTTTGTGATCGCCTTGTTCACTTCGATGTGTGTGATGAGTAGTTACGATCCGCCAATCGAACATAAACTTCTCAAAAGAAAAAGACAATTTACAAGTGACATGCCGACTTAATTTGTCGTTTGGTGGCAAGACTTACCATATTTACTTATTAGGTTTAATTTTTAGTAGTGCCCTTCATAATACTCGAATTGCTTCTGCTTGCGTTTCTTGAAGATACACCTTTAAAGTAATTTTAGCAGTGTCGATTTACCGATTCCCTTCATGTTATAATATTTATTTACGATACAAGCTCGGATAAAAAACGCTACGTGTGTAAGCACCTTCGCTGCCACCCATATCGGCCGCACTACACGCGCGGCAGGTGCAGCGGCCGAATCTCAGGCGGAGATAAAGAGGTGGAAGTATGCTCCCCTGGGATCGGGCTACATTTTCGTCCCCTTGGCGGTGGAAATGGCTGGTTGCTGGGGGAAGGACGCAGAGGAGTTTGTTCGGGAAATAGGCCGACTTAGGCAAAGAGGAGAGGACTCCCGCTCCGAATCGTTTCTGGTGCAAAAACTCCGTCGCTATTCAGCGCGGAAATGCTGCTAGCGTTATGGGCACTTTTGCACCGGGACGATGAGGGGCGGGTTATATGACTAAATTGTTATTTTTGATGTAGTAACTAGTTCGGAAAATAAGCAATTCCCAACAAGTGGCGGTGAACAAAAACACAAGCGTTTAGCGTGTTTTTGACCGACACGTGTTAGGAATTATGTTTTCGAACATGTATCGTACAACGTTTTATAATGCATTGCGCGAGGAAATAAAAATTTGAATCAAAATATAAATTAAAATTTTGTAGGTAATAATTTACATTGCTGAATCGACATCTACTAACTGCGCATGTGCAAAATGCTAAATCGAGAAGGCACAGGCTAAATCTGCATTCAACCACCCATGTTAGTGAATATTTTTTATACAACGCCGGTGGCAAACAAGCGTACGGTCCACCTGATGGTAAGCGGCCACCGCAGTCTATAGACGCCCACAACTCCAAAAGAGTCACGTGCGCGTTGCCGACCCTTTATAAGATTTTTTTATAATTGACTAATTTGTAAAATGCATTATTAAACAAATTCTATTCATTGTTTATGTCAGTGACTCAGACGAGTTTATTTTCGTTATTTAAATGTTTTAATAAGCGTCTCAATTCCATGACAAGCAAATCCATGACATTTTAATATAGTTTATTTATACGAAAGTTATCATTTATGGCTTTAATTTTAGTTAAATTAATGTCATTGACGGGAGTAGGTTAATGACTGTCTTTTCAGTTCCTGATAGTCAAGAGTAATGGAGTAGGTACCTACGGACCGTATAGATTATGCTCATTCCCCAATTTAGGCCAAAGCTATGTCCAGGTCGCTATATACGGATGGATAATCTATACATACAAAAGAAGTCCTCACTGACTGACCGACTGACTGACTCATCAACGCACAGCCGAAACTGCTAACGCTAGAGTTGATTTTTGCAGTCGCCTATATTTATAACGTAGGTTAGGGATAAAAAAGGATTTTTCGAAATTAATCCCCTAAGGGGCTAAAATAAGGGATGAAAGTTTGTTTGAAAACACGTATGCACACAAGTGAATTGAAACTTTGTATATAGACTCTGATATTGTTATTTGTTACTGAAATACTTTAAGCCGTGATCTCCCGGCGAAAAAAATAAACAATAGCATTATTTTGTAATGAGCCCGGGAATCCCCGGGACCGGTAGACGACGGGTTGGCATATATCAGCGTTTTTCAAAATTTCATCCCTAAAGGGTTGAAAAGTTTGTACTAGGAGCAAATCTATTTTTAAGTGAGATTTTTGAAACTCCATAAATAAACTGTTGTTAAACACAACAAAATATATTTCAGTCTGAGTGATTTTGTGAATGGGTTACGTGAGTGACCCTTTTATTATTAATGACAACATGTCTGACGCCAAGGAAGTTTTCTATTTAAAATTTTGTGATAATTGTTGTTACACATTAAATTAGATGTAGTTGCCTAATTAGGACGAATTGAGTCCATGACTAGTTTATTTTTTGGGTTTGCTCTTGGCCCGCATCTAATCTAAGTGTAAAGACGACAAACGTTTGTATCGGCGTATTTTTTAAAAGAGGTTACTTAATGTTATCTTAATTAAGTTCATTTGATTACCATGCAATTGTAAATATAATGTCTAGTCTATTTCTAATTTATAATTTAAATTGTGCCTACATGGTGTACCTACATAGTTTTACGTATTTGACAGCGCGTAATTTGTTTTTATCTTAATTATTTCTAGTTTAGTGCCTAAGTATTTTCCCATAATTGTTTTTCTTTAGAATATTTGGATCTTAGTTTAGTAATGTGTAAATTTGAAACCACTCAAAAATCTGTGATTAATTTGTACATAGGTAACTAATTAGATTGTACATGTTTTCAATATAATAATACAAATTACATGGAGTTATTTATATTACAGAGGTATGTTGTTTTACTAAGCGACGATTATTATATTTGACATATCCATTCCTGCTTTTAATACATTTTTTTCATTAAAAATCGGACTGGTAAAAAAGATTCAACTCGGTACTTGATTTTTTCCATTCAGTTTGAACACCTTAATTTAATTTCAGTTTTTTTTTTAATTTTCACGAAATATTAAGGAACACATAAATTGTAACTAAAATAATCTTACGTCACTGTATCATATATAATATAAAGTTTACGACACGGAAACTCAAATGAAACCCAAACATTGACGTATAAAATATTTATTCAACAGTTACACCGGCTCGCTTAGAGTAATATTTACACCTATACTAACATATCTTCAACGTGTTAGTCGTGTTTTTATCAATAATATCACAATGACCATGGCTTTAGGCAGGTCTGGGGTTACATGTGAAATAACAAACAATAGATCCTGAGGGGCTACAGTGGAATCCGGATAAAGCGACAGTCAAGGGACCGGCGATATTATGTCGCACTAACAGGACGTCGCACAAAACGGACTGATTTACTTTGAAAATGTTTGATATCAAATCTAATGTGTGGTGCTTTCGACGTTGTTAAAAGCGGCCAAATGTTATATGCGGAGTCGTTATAAGCGGATTCTACTGTACTTCGAAATTAAAAATCCGAAATTCGTGTCGTGCCGACCCTTTCACTCATAGTGTATAAGACGAGAGTCAAAGGGACGGCGCGATACGAAATTCGGATTTCGAAGGCCAGAGGCTGCAGGTTAATAAAAATTTAAAAATAGGCTAGAAAAACAATTTAACTATTTTTTCTAGCCTTATAAAGAAATTTTGAACACATCAAAAAGAAACTTCGATATTTAAAGCTATGAAAATGTGACGAATACTTTTTAAATAACATCAGTAGTACGTATCAAACTTACGCTAGGTAGATCTGTCATTTTTAGCATGGAAAATGACATTTAGATCTACCTTACGTACGCTCGAAAACGTTACGTAAACACCTCTCAATCCTCAGAGGTCAAGTGCCACGAAAATAACTAGCCAATATGAAAAGAAATATAATCGCATATTAGAAAATACTGCGCATTAAAAAAATACTGATTTGCAAAATATTAGTATTTTAGATTGCAAAGCAATTTTAGGTTGTTAGGTTATTTTTTTATCATGTAAATACTAGCTATATAAAAGGCGCAGATGTTTTTATAGATAAAGTAAGTTGTTATTCTGTAGAATTGTAGAGTTTTCTTAAGTATTTTCATCAGACTGACTCTACTTTTGGATTGATTCTCAATAAAATGAATTCCCCATATATCAGTGATGTACAACATCAAGTGACTTACTAAATACTATTATATTTATTTAAATATATATCCAGCGTAAGGATTACGTGGGTGGATCAACTATTCTTTGTTGCTTGTTACCATGGTTACGTCTCCTGAGTCACTCTTTAAAACTGTGATCTTATAGGGTTTAAATCCACCAAACATGAGTTTTAGCGATAAGCTGAGCATGCTTGAAGTACATATTACAAACATTTTTCTAAAAAACATGGTTACTGTTGTCTCCTCGCTGACAGGACAGAAAAACAACAAGAAAAAGTTGATTGACCCACGTATTTAGTATATTACTTAGGTACATAAATAAAAAATGAGAACTTAAAATCAAAAGAGCAAGTCCATCTCGACCTTATATCAACTAAATATTTTCGTGGTTCTGATATACTCGTAAAGTGGTTATCATTATTAACTATTATATTTTACTTTATTTAATTTATCGGGCAACTAGCTTTGAATTTGACACATAGGTATAATTTTGCTTATTATCTTACGAACTAAAGGCAAGGGTCTTACAGAACTTTACGCAAAAATATTTATTTTTATAGATTTACGCCAATTTTGGACATAAGCCAGTATCAACAGCTACTTCAAAATCGCTTTTAGTTCCAATATCAATTTAAAAACTTAAATTACAAGAACACTTTTATTTAAAGCATTTTAAAATGATTATTTCATGATGTAATTTTGGTCAAATAAGACTTTTTATAGTTGAAATAACTAGACAACATGCTCGTGTTTTTACAAACAACATGATTATATACTATAAAAGCTATAAACACGATTGATTAGAAATAAAAAAATATTAGAAAACTGCCGGCTTTTCTGTAAGTAGACGCCTAGTCATAGTTCTGTGTTTAAGCATTGCCTCTTTAAGGCAAGACCCATTCACAGATTTGTCGAAAATACTGAAATTTGAGCTTCCAGTGTGAAAAAATAAGGTAGAATTACACGACACAAAAATTACAGTAGACTGAAAAAGAAACAAAGAAAAGAAATAACCGAACAATATATTGAAAAATGCCTTGGTAACTCTGTCAAAAAATCCTAAATATCATAGTAAAAATAAACTTTAATGCTGCAGATCTCGTAATTATCAATGACAGCGATACATTTTTATTTTAAAAAACGATAACTGTTTTATTGTTCTAAGGAAATAACCGGATAGATTTACGAAATTACGCGCAGAGCTTCCGTAGAGAGCGGGATGGTTAATTGCAAACTCACGCGTGTTAGAGGGGGAGTTGCAATGGAATGGCCTTGCCTTAAGCCGTCGTCTTCCGGCGAAAAAAATAAACAATAGCATTCTTTTGTTATGATCCCGGGGATCCCAGGGACCAGTAGACGACAGGTTCCAGTCTTTAAAATTAAACTTAAGAAGACAGTGTAGCAATTTAGAGGCAGAGACTGATATCATCATTTTGACGAAAGCTTCGAAATCAATAAATATTTAAATAAACCTTCCAGTCGCATTTATTTTTCGCCCACCAAACATTTACACCAGTTAAAATGCATTTTAACTGTATTTGGATCTAACTAATAAATTATAAATAAATATATATCCTAATTAAAACAGTGATTGAGCAAATCATTCAGGTATCCACACTTCCAGTGTTGCCAGGACTGGAATTTGATTTCATCCGATTTCACCCCCGAAAAGATCCGGAAACAGTCGCGAGGATCCGCCACGGATTCGTCTGGCCGCATTCTATAAATTGCTCTTAGACACTTTTTTTGTGCGATAAATGCTCGATTGCTGTCTGTGCTATAGCCCCATAGTATTAGTCCGTAATGTAAAATTGATTCCACATATGCATGATAGCATGATATTGCGGTTGAAATGTTGGTGACTCTGCTGACTTGCTTGAGAGCATATACATATTTATTGATACGGTTATTTATATTATCTAAATGCGACTTCCAGACGAGTTTGGAAACCGGTTTGATTTGATCCGCGGTCCGATTTGATCCCCACAAGATCCGCTAAAGGCCTGAATTATCCGAAATCGGACCAGAAGATCCGCACTGGCAACACTGCACACTTCATTAACCTAACCATCTACCCACTTATATTACGATGAGCAACTCTAAAAGCATAGCTTATTCACATTAAGTTGTGAAAAACATTTCCTGTTGACCAAATATAAACATCGCCTGAGCAATGAACTATGATCAAGCGCAAAGGAAACAGGTACAGATTGTACCTTGTACCTTTATATTTACAAGATGTACCTATATATATGTACAAGATACGAATTTTCATTACTCTTAAAAAAATAGAATGTGAGCAAAATAAATATCTGGTCGAGGAAAACAGAGAGGCACGGCTGGACCATCCTTTCCTCGAAGCGTTTCAGGCCGTTTTCAACATAAGCAATTATTCTGAATACATATAACAACTTTTTTTTGGTTAGGTAGGTACGTACCTATTATAATTGTACTCGTACACTTGTAATTGTTTTGAATCATTTTTGGAAACCTTTAAAACAATAGAATTAAAACAACGAACCTAACTTTGCAAACTAGGAAAGATTCATTTTTTTAAATACAGATTATAGAACTAGACTATGATTCAGAAAGGACAATAATGTTAACATATAATCATCATCATCATCTTAGTGTTATCCCATTACAGTTGCATTCCTGAAGGATCCCCGGGGTCCGCTACCTAATTCCAATAATTGGCGTAGGCATTTGTTTTTAATACCTAGACCTTATTGGGATGAGGCTTGTCAAGTGAGTGGGCAACTTGTCACCATATAAAACACATTTTAAAAAACAATATTACAATACAAATAGTAGATTGTTAACGAAGGGTTGAAAGTAAATCATTTCCACCCGAGATATTTTGGCACTCGAACGAAGACAGAGCGTTAATAGTTCAAGGGTGAAATGGGTGCTTTCACCCGAGTTGAACACTCTACTTTTCATTACGACTTTGAGGAAATTAATCAAGAAGTAATAGTAAAATTAAATAATATTCTAAAGATTCAGGAATAATAATAAAAACACGCGCCACAGCAGCCAGCGACGGCGCCGGCCCATTAAATTATTAAAAAAGAATGATTTCCACCCTAGGATCGGAAAAGCGATTTTCCACCCAGCCGGGAACTTTCAGATCAGGAGAGACGAAAAGTCTTTTTCTAACTTTGGTTGATAATATGACCAGGAGTTTCATGAACGTCTCTTCCTTTCTATTTTTTTTTAAACAGCTGCGCGACGACAAATACCGAAAGGGATAATCATCATTTTTATAATAAAAATTATCTCGCGTTCGAAAAGTTACATTTACATAGCGATGCAAGTACTTTTTTAAATGTACTTCTTATCCCTCGAAAATATTACAATTTACTTTTGATAACACAATATTAAAAACATGCAAAATACACAATTACTTTCATTATCAGTTCATCATTGACTAAAAATTGCTTATTAAAAATTTAATTAAACTTTTGCGAAACAAAAAATAAAATGTATTATAATGTTTATGGTCTGCTAAAAAAAAGGTTTCAGATCCACGAATTTTCAATACCTAATTGACCAAATC
Source organism: Epiblema foenella (assembly GCA_963556455.1). Lineage (NCBI taxonomy): Eukaryota > Metazoa > Arthropoda > Insecta > Lepidoptera > Tortricidae > Epiblema > Epiblema foenella. Next base: position 29,461,070 of record OY747098.1, on the reverse strand, counting down.
CTAATCACCACACTTCACAAACTAACTTAGCCTAATCAAGACTCATTATTTCATTCATTAAATTAATTACATCGACGAGGAAATTCACCGTTCTATTTACAAATACCGTAATGGTAACAGCGCCAACATTGTTTATCTTTTCTACATACGTACAAACAAAAGAGACGAATGATTTTATCGATTCTACTATAGTGTAGATACAGTCGCGGACCACGATTTTTGAGCTATTTGCCATCGTCCGTAATTTAGCCGTGTAACGAATGACCGAAGTTACCCAATGTCATGTCAGTCCTGAGGGGCTACCGCGAACTGAAAACGAACGAAGTTCGAATATCTCCCTCTCTGTCGCACTTGCTAATTCGTGCGGCAGAGAGGGAGATATTCGAACTTCGTTCGTTTTCAGTCACGGTAGCCCCCCTGATTTGCATTACACGTGCAAGTTGCGTACATTGGCAAGTGGCACAACAAGCCTCGTTTGCGACTGTACATTCGACTTAACGCCGTTAACAAAATTCACTTGAACACGTCCATTTTGCAGATCTACGCTCGAACTACATACACAGGCGCGGATACAGGGGGAGGGTGGGCAATAGTGGCATTTGGCTCAATGTGCAGGCCTTAGATTCTTTTTTTTTTACTATAAAAGAGTGTCCCACCTCCCCCGCTCGCCCTGAACCAAGTCTGGATCCGCGCCTGCACACACATTAAAAGTTCTCTCAACCAGTGAGATAATATAATGAGATTCATTACAAATTTAAAATGAAAAGTTTAACATTCATTTTGGCATTGATTTTAACTAAGGGTTAACTTAAGACGTATAAATAAACTGATACTATTCTCAAGCAGACTTTTCCCATAATAACACATTGAATACGACCGCATTACCCCATTGGGTACAGTTCATACGGGTTAACGTTTAATTTTCTATGAACATAAAGACCGATCACAATTTATGACACGTGACACACCTCAAGCCCTCACGACCCTCGATTTAAGAAATCCTGAAGCTCCTGAGGATCCCCTAAAAGCGAAACTGCTTCTTTCTCATCATCTTCTCTGTAGCACATGTTCTCTGATATGTTGATGATCAAGCTAGTTCTCCTGGTGACCCTGGATTCTGCTCGTACGAGCTCCTTGAGCTTGTATTTGGGCCGCATGAGGCGGTACCCACCCTGGACACCGAGGAGCAAACCCACTATGAACAGGAGAACTTCCAACGTGATGACGAGGGGAGGAGAGATTACGAAGCGCAGGCGGAGTAGCTGGATAACGTCCGCTGGAGGTTCCTTGCAAAACTGGAAAAGAAAATTACATTGATCTATGCGGAGGCTTCACTCAACAGTTGGTGGAAAGGAAAAGATTGGTCTATGAGGAAGCTACTCAATAGTGGGTGCATACAGGCTGAAAAGAAACAAAATGAATGGGGTGGAAAACTGAAATTTAAGACGTAAAATAGCCCTGTCACTTAGTTTGCGTCTGCATCAAAGATTTTGTAAGTTTTTTCCTTTCATTCGACACCTAATTAAAACCTAGTAAAACTTGCTACGTGTGATTTGTTTTCTAACAGCTTATACTTGGATACTAGAGATTATATAACAACAAAGCTCCGAGCACTTAAGTGAAAAATCTTTTCGCATTGAAACTGGAATTGCTTAGCGACAACTTGACAAGTGTGAAGTGTTTTTTTTCTGAACCTTACTGTGGCTTACAGGCCGGACCCGATAGAGCGATAGGAGTGCGTGGTTGGAGGGTAGCCTGGGGAAAATCCAGAGGAAAACCTCCGACACGACCACGCGGGTGGTTTTCAACACTAGAATACTGGAATACAGTGAGATTGGTTGAGCGGTTTTAACCAAATCTGAGGTGTGATTGGAATCGAGCTACTGGGAGTTTTGTCGCTGGTTCACTAAAGCTAGCCTAGCTGAGAAGAATCCAGCAAGAAACTGAGCTAGACCCGACCTGGGCCAGACTGACTCTACCCGGTTTGCGGTGGTACCGGGACGAATACGAGCTGTGTAGGCGATGCGTGTGTGATTACGTCGTCTGGGTCCATGAGTGTGTTTATAAATGTAATTTGCTTACCAGCTGCAGCCACACCAAGGGCAGCACCTTGTCTTTGAGCGAGCTGGTGAGAGGGTTGCCGGCCGATGTGCGCACTGCCAAATTTACTTGCATCTTCGACGAAAATGCCAGAGGGACACCCAAGGTCTAAAATATCAAAAAAACCATTTAAGATTTCGCTAAAGTACCCCATCCTTTTGCTATTAGAGTTATACAAAATTTAGTATAATTATAGTTAGATTATTCATAGACATCCAGTGGATAATATTACAACAATATACAAACTGAAAATTTTCTTCCCCATACGACACCTTGACCGTGACTTGATGACCTTATTAACACGAGTCAAGGATCAAAATTTTATACGTTATGCTGTAAAGCGTTAGACTAAATTAAAAACAGACTTATCAAATGAGCTTAGCACTTACAGGCTCTAAATCGATTAATGTGGTGTGTTTCTCTGGATCAGGGTGCATGCCTTCATAGTAGCTGGCCTGGACAGGGTCTGCGTCCATGAAATGTGGCTTCGAGAGAGCGATCGGGAACCCTGAAACAAGATACATACAACTTACATTAAATTTTTTACCGCCATTTGAAATACAAATGCTGCCATGACAAAGAAGAAGAAGAAAAACATTTATTTGACGACCAGTTTAGCCTAGTGGGTAGTGTACCTGCCTGTGAAGCTGACGGTCCTGGGTTCGAATCCCGGTCAGGGCAAATATTTGTGTGATGAGCATGAATATTTGTTTCTGAGTCTTGGATGTTTTCTATGTATTTAAGTATTTATATCTATTAAATATATCGTCGTCTAGTACCCATAACACAAGCCTTCTTGAGCTTACTGTGGGGCTAGTTCGATTTGTGTAAGATTGTCCTCTAATATTTATTTATTTTTATTTCTTCATGACGAAACAAACATAAAATATAGAATAATAAAAATGACGCAATCGCCACAAAAGGTCTCGCCTCAGCATAATGCCGACTCAGGGAGACGGCGCCGATCTTCCGGCGAAAACTAGTGACGGTGTGTGTAGCGCGGTAGCTTGCTCCGCCTAAAATTGAACGCGACCTAGTACAACTTGACAGCGCTGTCTAGTGACGTCACAAGAATGTCGAATTTGACATGGGAATGACAAACGCGGAGATCATAGAGGAGATTATTATATACTGAGATAGAGTTATCAGTCAAGCTTTATGATTGCCTCGCCATCTATACGGCGATTCGTAAAAAATGGCCAGCAAGCGAGCGGACTATTCCACTGACACACACACGTATGCATACACGGATGCACGCACCCATGCACATACGTTTTGATTTTGAAACTCACAATCAGACTGAGTGGCAAACCAGGAGGAAAACCTTTCTTTAATATAACTGAAATAACATTTTCGCTGCACTTTCTTCCATACTTTGCTAGTCACACTCACATTGTAGGTTTCTTATGTAGTTAACAATTTTTTAGTAACAGATCGGAGAAGTAAAATACGCAATATTGGTAAAAGTATTTATTAAACTATTTTACAAAGACTAAACAAGCAACAAACAATTTACAGATGTTCACAAACACATACTATTCAAAATGAAACTCAAGCCACGATTTTATTAGTGTCCGACCGAAATTTCGGTTTCGGTTTCGGTTTCGGCCAGTTTCGGCCAAAAAATCAAGTTTCGGCCCGAGTTTCGGTTTCGGCCAAAAACGGCCGAACCTTTCGGCCGCGCCGAAACTTACAACATCGTACCTTCGGGTCGCGCTCGGCTAACGTCGGGCGCGCTCGGCGCGGCTGGCAATATGGCGTCGCTCGCCTGACTCCGCCGGCCGACTTATTTTATACCACCATTAAAAAATCGCTAACTTTGTGTTACAAATAATGTATTTTTTTCAATTTATTTATAGGGTAGTTAAATTTTCAAACAGAACCTCTGTAACTGTGCTGAAATTTCATTGTGATAAATCTTTGAAAGTAGAAACCTGTAATTATAGGTCGGCGAGATATTAATTTTAGAAAAAAACTTACTAACATTTTTTCGACTTTTTAAGGACTTTTTTTTTATATAAGGTTCGGTTTCGGTTTCGGTTTCGGCCGAAACTACAATAAAACCGAACCTTCGGTTTCGGTTTCGGTTTCGGCAAAATAACATGTTTCGGTCGGTCACTAGATTTTATTTAAAATTTTACATATAGAATTCTGTCTTCAGTCAGACGTAACATGGCTGCTTGAAGTGATTGACAGATTGTTTTTTTTTGGTTGATGAACCAAAAAGCATATATATGTTATAATAGTTATATAAACGCAAAACAAGGACATAATAATTAGGTGTTGCGCCCCTCCCGGGGCGGTTCCATATCTCGGTATTTTAGCCAATCAGAAAGAAGCACAGAGTAATTTAGTCGAGGATTGAGGCAAATGTATTGAGTGAAAAGCCCGTGGCGAAGATAAACCCACTTCGCATCTAGTCACCTACTAATGAGGTAAACTTTCGTTCAGTCTTAAAATGCAAATCTTGCGAAGTTGCTCAAGCCTCGTGGTCGGCAAGGTCCCAGTTATTATGACGTCAAGATACTTACCTACAAATTATTCAATGAACAGGTTTTTTGGCATTCACTGGTAATTAATTTTGAATACGTCCAATACTAACGGATGTTTTCTATTAGGGTTCCGTAGACAAAATGGCTAAAACGAAACCCTTATAGTTTCGTCGTGTCTGTCCGTCCGTATGTCACAGAGACTGTAAGCACTACAATTATGAAATGTGGTTGGAAGGTGTATTCTATGAACCGCTACATAAAAATAATGCAAAATTATGAAAAAATATTTAATTACGGGGCACTCCGTACATGTAACATCGGAGTGTGGGGACGTTAATAAATACTTTCAACGAGTTTTGTTTAGTACAAGATAGGTCTATCGGTTTTAGAGTAATCGCTGAAAAATTGTCTTGTCTAAACAAAAGAACGTAAGTGCCGTGAGTTCCGCATGAAGATAACGACAAGGTAATGAAGATACGACCTTTTTTGATTTAATGTATTGGATAGAGGCTTTAAACGTGTTACGGAACCCGTCATTGTGCGTGGTCCGACGCGCACTTGGAAGGCTTTTTATTAGAATGGCCAGGTCATGGCAAATTTTATTAGCAATTAAAAACAAGTTAAGTTTGTAAGGTCGTCAATAAATCTGAAATTGTAAACTTAACAACAGTACTCGCCAATCTATGCAAAACATACTAATTACGACCTCAAATGATCCAAGCGACAATTGGGCGAGTCGCCATGCGCAAGAGTGCCTATTTTGGCGACGGATACAATATGTGACACCACGCCATGATTGTAATCTATATAGGTAATGACGTATTAAAGCGGACGTGTAGGACATTAGCTTTTTGACATAGGTAATAAGGTTTTTTTCTTTTTTGATGGGATTAAGTATGCAGTATAAAGGTCGCTTTTAACAAGCAATAGTTTTAATTGTTTACAAACAATCATACTGAATCGGAATCGCAATCATATTGGTTTCCGCCGTAAAACGTATCTATAAAACCAATTTGCTTGCTGGAGAGACAATTACCTATAAAGATCATGATGGCATTAATATGTGCCAGTTCCACAGTGTCAAAGCCAACCACAAACCCCTCAAAGAAACAGCAGAAAACACGACTCATCATTGTCATCATCAGCCTGTTGTATACGTTCCACTGGCACTTTTGGACATAGGTCTGCTCTCATAGATGAGAGGATTGAGAGGGGACGGGCGTTAGTCCCTGTCATGATAATATGTAGGTATTTGTATAACAAGAGTTATGTGGGTATTCCTAAATAAAGCAGTTATCTTTGACAAGCCTACCAGAGTGTTTCATTGTTATTGCTCCCGAATACTATATGGTGTCAGGTGTGGCTTGTGTGTGCTGAGATCGAGTTATTGAAAGTTACATTTAGTGTAAATCATGACCGATGCGAACAATAAGGTAACTCCCGACGGATCGGCTGAGGTGGCAGTGCCGGTCAGGGCGACCGTGTACTCGGCGATTCAACAGCCGGCCGCCATGAGTGAGGAAGGCAATGTGTCAAATAATTGGCGAGAGTGGAAATCTTCTTTTGACTATTATCTAATCGCTTCGGGAAAGGAAAATGCGTCGTCAAAAGAGAAATGTGCCCTGTTTTTACACGTCATTGGAAAATATGGTCGAGAAATACTAGAAGAATTAGATGAGCCAGATGAGATTAAGACTAATTACCAGGACTTAGTGTCGAAATTCGCTCAACACTGTGACCCGGTTAGAAACGTTAACTATGAAAGACATCTGTTTTTTGAGACGTATCAGCATGACGACCGGTTTGATAAGTTTTTGAGCAACTTGAAAATTAAAAGTAAATCGTGTGAGTTTGGATCGCTGCGGAACAGCTTAATCTTGACGCAGTTAATCAGAGGAATCAAAGATCAGTGTATGCGTGAAAGGCTATTAGCAAAACAGATGTTGGAATTGGATGAGGCGGTGTTGTGGTGTCGAGCTAGTGAAAGCGCTGTGCGACAGGCCGAGGTATGTAGTGGTGGTACCGCTGCACAGCCGGCGTCCGCGCGCTGTCTCGAAGCGCTAGGGCGCGCGCCGCGGGGCCGCCGCGCCACGCGAGCTGCTTTTGGGACCCGGGGTGCTCGCGCCTCGGCGCCACAAAATCAACGTGATGGGGACGTCTGTACCAACTGCGGTCGGAAACATGGTGATGGTGGGAAGTGTTGGGCGCGTAACGTGAAGTGCTACAGGTGTGATCGTGTGGGACATTTTGCGAAGATGTGCAGGTCTAGGTATGTTGGTGAGGCTGTGGAAGATCGTGGGGGCGAAAACTGCGAAGGAGAGGACTGCGATGAGAGTGAGTTAATTTTGAGTGACTTGTACTTAGACGCAGTCGACGACGACTGTGATTGCGAACCGTGGTATGAAATGGTGCGCGTAAATGACGTAGAGGTACGATTTAAGTTAGATAGCGGCGCTGATGCCTCGGTGATTTCGCTTAAGACATTTGAGGAGGCAGGTTTTCACACGAGCAGTTTAAAAAAAGATAATACTGTATTACGAGAAATAAGTAAGGCGAAGTTACCAGTAGTAGGATATTTTGAGCCGATGTTTACTTATAATGATTGCAAGACGCGACAAAAATTGTATGTGTTAGACGTTAAATGTAATAATCTGTTGGGTCTCAAAGTTTGTAAAAGCTTGCAATTAATTTCTCGTAGTTGTGAAATGTTACAAACTATGGATAAGAGCGTGTTTGAAGGAATAGGCTGTTTGCCCTCTTTTTCGAAAATAACTATCGATGAAAGTGTACCTGCAGTAGTAAATGCGTCTAGGAAAATACCTATTAAAATACAGCCGCGTCTTAAAGAGGAATTAGAGAATATGCAGAAATTAAACATTATTGTAAAGGAAGAAAGGCCGACTGATTGGGTTTCAAACATAGTTATTGTCGAAAAAAGCAATAAAAAAATTCGTGTCTGTTTGGATCCTTTCCATTTAAATAAAGCGATACGCCGTTGTCACTTTCCGCTCCCGACGTTAGAAGATATTACCAGCAGTTTGAACGGGGCCCGTTATTTTTCTAAATTAGATGCTAAAAATGGTTTCTGGATGTTGAGGCTCGATGAAGCTAGCTCAAAACTCACGACTTTCACCACGCCTTTCGGTAGGTATCGTTTCTTGCGAATGCCTTTCGGAGTAAAATGTGCCCCAGAAATATTTCACCATGAAATGTACAAGATATTTTCAATGCCAGGGGTCGAGGTATACTCTGATGATGTTTTAGTCTGGGGATCCACAAAGGCTGAGCACGATTTTAGATTACAAGAAGTCATGAGACGAGCAATTGATAATGGGGTCAGATTTAATAAGGAAAAATGTGTGATTGGGGTTGAAGAGGTAAGTTTTTTAGGCCACGTTTTTAACAGACAGGGAATACGGCCGGACAATAAAAGGGTTGAGGCGATCACCAAAATACCTAAACCTAGAGAGCGGAAGGAGCTGGAAAGGTTTTTGGGTATAACGAACTATTTGTCCAGGTTTATTCCAAATTACGCAAATGTTTCTGCGCCTTTAAGGGAACTTTTAAAAAACAAGGTGGACTTTAACTGGTGTAATATTCATGATAAGGCGTTTATTGCATTAAAAGCGTTAATAAGTGCGGCACCAGTTTTGAGGTATTACAGTCCTAGTGAGCCCGTGACGTTATCGGTGGATGCGAGCGGTGCGGGGCTGGGTGCGGTCCTACTACAGGCAGGTCGACCGGTCGCTTACGCCGCCCGAACGCTAGCGCCCACTGAAAAACGTTGGGCGCAAATCGAAAAAGAATTGCTTGCGATATTGTTTGGATGTGTACGATTCCATCAATACGTATATGGTCATGATAGGGTTACAGTAGAGAGTGACCACAAGCCGCTAGAAGCGATATTCAAAAAAGCTTTAAACGAAACACCACCAAGGTTGCAGCGAATGTTGCTTAAGCTGCAACCTTACAATTTAAATATTGTGTATACACCGGGCAGGTTGATGTTCGTAGCGGATGCACTGTCGCGAGCGGCTGTCGATGGCCTGCAAGACGTGGATGCGGATGTCACTGGTGACGTCACAATCCATGTAAATGCCATGTATGATGGGGTGAATGCCACACCAGAGAAATTAAGTCAAATTAAGATGGAAACCAGTAGGGATAATATTTTAACTTGTGTGGTTAATTATTATCAAAATGGATGGCCCGAAGATAAGAGAAAAGTTCAATTAGAGGCGCGTTCATTTTGGGCTATGAAGGACGAGTTACATGTAGTGAATGGTATTTTATTTCGCAAAGACAAATTAGTTATTCCCATGTCACTCCGTAAAGAGATGGTAGATCGTGCACATGAAGGTCATTTAGGGATTGAAAAAAGTAAGAGGCGGGCACGAGAAGTCATGTGGTGGCCGGGTATGGGCGCCGACATCGAACAGAGGGTGTCGCGCTGCGAGCCGTGCGCTCGTCATCGCGCCGCGCAGCCGCGCGAGCCGCTAATGCCACACGCTGAGCCTTCGGGGCCGTGGCAGGTATTAGGGGCAGATATATTTGAGTTCCAACGTGTTCACTACCTTCTCGTGGTAGACTATTACTCAAAGTTTGTTGAAATAGCTACATTACCAAACTTGCACAGTGCAACAGTGATAGTCAAAATTAAAAATATATTGAGTAGACATGGAATACCACAGAAACTGGTAACCGATAATGGCACACAGTTCACATCAATGGAATTTAAGCGGTTTGCATCGGAATGGGAGGTCGCGCATGTAACTAGCTCTCCCTTATATCCACGTTCGAACGGTTTAGCTGAAAGGAATATACAAAGTGTCAAACGGTTATTAACTAAAGCATGCGAAGATGGAACTGAGTGGCAATTAGCGTTACTTAATTTTAGGAACACTCCAATTACTGGTGAAAAATATTCACCTGCACAGCTACTAATGAGTAGGTCCCTGAAGACGAGATTACCAGCAAGTCAGCAAGTGCTAGCACCGCACGTCGTAGAAGCGAGCCTAGTCAAAGGCGCGAGGGCGGCACGGGTTGATAAGATGAAGCGGTATTATGACAGGGGGACGAAACCGTTAGAACCGTTAGTACCCGGAGAGCATGTTCGCGTACGAGACGGCACAGTGTGGATCAAAGCGACTGTAGTAGGTGTACTAGGTGACAGGACCTATCAGTTGAAAGTGAACAACGGCAGTATCATTAGGCGAAATCGTTCTCATATTTTAAAGGTACCTAGCCAAATGGAATCAAACAATAATCGGGATCTTAACAGGTATGAACCACTGACGCTGGATCAACAACCTAACTGTTCAAGGGAGTCGCGTCAGGTGCGCGCCTGCTCACCGCTCGCTGTTGCGCCAGCTGGACATGAGCACGCGCATGCGCGCGCGAGCACGCACGAGCCTGCTACTCGCATAACTCGAAGTGGTCGCGTCGTGCGCCTTCCAGACCGTTATTAAAGAGAGTGTATTACTGTGTTCATTGGCATTTAAATTGCTGTAAGAAAGTATATTAGTTGTGGTATGGTTGTAAATTAGAATAAGAACCAATTTTTTTTAAAAGTAGGTATATAGGTACATATTATTACAACACCTTGACTCTTAGGCGGTCAGAGAGTTTTATTGACCTTAGTACGTCCACATGAATTGTCGGTCTAAGTGGTTGGACAGACAGTTCAGGTTAGATGAATAATTATATGGATAACATTATTCAGAGAGGTCAGTAAAAATTGGTCTGGTCCTTTTATGGGTTAAAGTACCTACGTACCTACATAGTTTAGCTATAGTTATGGTGAAGGGAAAGGGCTTAATGCCTAATAATAAGTAAATAATTTCAAGTGCATATTATTTATTATATAAAAAAGGGAGATGTCATGATAATATGTAGGTATTTGTATAACAAGAGTTATGTGGGTATTCCTAAATAAAGCAGTTATCTTTGACAAGCCTACCAGAGTGTTTCATTGTTATTGCTCCCGAATACTATAGTCCCCACGGGCCCAGTACGAATAGGAGTTTTGACAAGACTACTTAACGAGAAATACTAAACTAAAACGACTAATATTAAAAAGTCACCACCATCAGATCCGCGGGGTCGGTGGCAGATTGGCGGCTCGGGTGAAACGTGTAAAGTACTCAGCCTTGGAACCAATGTACGACTTAGTGCCAGTGGTGCTGCGGGACCGTAGGGCGCGGAGGCCAGGGAGTTTATGAGGGATATGTGTTGACGGCTGAGAAACTAAAGTATTCCAGCGTTCCTAACCACACGCGTGGTCGTGTCAGAGGTTTTCCCCTGGATAATCCCTAGGCTACTCTCCAACCGCGCACTCCTATCGCAGGGGTTTGTAGACCACGTGTATGTACTTAATTTGTTTTGTTGCAATGAACAATTTTATTAAAAAGTACGTTCGAAAGAAATATTAACAGACACTTACCATAGAAGCAACCGCTGATATCAACGAAACCTTCAGGCAGGCAAATTTTAGTGCAGTTACAAGCATAGGGCGAACTTCGACTGAAAGCGTCCTTAGCTACGTTGTATCTGCAAAAATATATATTACCTAGATTAACTATGCTTACAGTAGGTATACAAATATGAGTATTCGTAGTGAGTGCTACGCAATTTCCTCTACATACGAGGTAACGGATATTATTGACTACGAGCACGTCTAGGAGTTATAATTGGCACTGAAAGTGTTAATGGTATCTTAGACTTTATCGAGCCGTCTGACTTAAGCGCAAAGCATTTAACTTTCAATGTACTACATTCATACCAAAAGCTCTTTACGTAAGTAATAAGTAATATGCACCAAAACAACACTAATGAAAATTCACAGCAGTATTCTGCCTTATGGCCAAATATGAGAGTTTAATTTAGTGTTGGCAATTAGAGTTCCCCAAGGATGCATTATTTCACCAGTCGTTCTATTAGCGCTTATAATAAGGTAAAGTTTATTAATTTCTTTGAACTTCAATCCTATAAACTATTATAAACATTTTCATTGGGATATGCTTTAGATTTACGGCGAATCGGTATGTGACGAGAATTAAGCAGTTTTGTTAAGTAGTAAATTAAACTGAATCAGGGGTTGTACTTGCCTATAAAAATCTATTCCGTTATCTCCTCGCTTCTCCTCTGCAAAGGTGAGAGGGAAGATTCTACAGGCTTGACGTCTGTACAACGGAATGACACGGTCCTTCGTCATTTTGGGGGAGATCATCAGACCCTCGTATGAGCCCTGCACTCGGTTACAAAGAGTACTGGAAAATAAACAGTTACATTACATTACATTATACGTAAATGGTAGTTCATTAAGTCAAAATATATCGAAGTGTCTTTACTAGACTGTAAATGAAGTATTTTATGTCACACCTGGCCATAAAGTGGCAATTACCGCACGCTCCGCCCGCGGAAAATCCCACTTCCTGGCCAGGGGGTGACATAAAATTTTGTACTTACGGGCGGTAATTAAGAAAGCCTCAGATCGCATAATTATCGCCCTTGCCTTCGGCTCGGGCGTCAAGTACCTGCGATCTGAGACATTCTTTGTTTTACCGCCCTTGGTAAGTAATGTACTATGAATTAACTTTAAAAAATCAACATAAAAATTCAGCTACCTATGTTAAACCATATAATATTACTTTGCTAGATTTGGAGGACTAATATCATAGATCAAGTACTGGCGTAAGTCATACCATTAGAGCACCGTAAATCTGTGTCCTCCAAATGTTAAAAAGTTACATTAAATTATGCTATACGTAGAAACTACTCTAAAATAAATGTTTAATCGATTTGGCATACGGTTCTATTTATTCACGAAAAATGTTTAAAAAGTTAACGAGTGTATCGAACGTTTTAGAGTGAGCGCGTGTATCAATAATAATCCAATTTAAATCGAATATGATTTAATAACAAATACAGTCAAGTGTAAAAATATGTATAGAATGCATTTCTCGTTTTCACATTTCAATCTCAAATATGTATTTTTAGATAAAAAAATAAAGACTAAAACAATAAAACCGGCAAAAGAAACACGTTTGTTGCATGGGAGCCCCCTTAAATATTTTTTTTTCTGATTTTAGTATTTATTGTTACAGCGGCAACAGAAATACATCATCTGTGAAAATGTTAACTGTCTAACTATCACGGTTCATGAGATACAGCGTTGTGACGGACGGATAGACAGACAGACAGACAGCGGAGTCTTAGTAATAGGGTCCTTTTGTACCCTTTGGGTACGGAACCCTATAAACGGACTAATTATTTAATAGATAAGTAGGTACCGAAAGCTACATGCGACAGGCATAAGAGTAATGGGCAGGGGCGTATTTACCCTAGGGCCACCCGGGCCATGGCTTGGGGCGCCAATCCGCCAAGGGTGCCATGACCCCCCCCTGAAACTTTTTAAATAAAGTACACCGCAAAAAAAATTGACGGTTATAATTTTTTTTTTTTGTATTTTTTAATTTATGTCGTTTTTTTCTTGACTCGGCGAAACTTATTGGCCCGGGGCGCCAAATTTCAAAACACGCCGCTGGTAATGGGACGTATTCAGAAGTTGTGTGCACCAATATTTTTTCACTTGACTGTACCCACGCCACTTACGCACACCATTTTAAGTTTTAAGTTGTCGACCGGTTTAGCCTAGTGGGTAGTGCACCTGCCTGTGAAGCTGACGGTCCTGGGTTCGAATCCCAGTCAGGGCAAATATTTGTGTGATGAGTATGAATATTTGTTTCTGAGTCTTGGATGTTTTCTATGTTTAAGTATTTATATTTATTAAATATATCGTCGTCTAGTACCCACAACACAGCCTTCTTGAGCTTACTGTAGGGCTAGTTCGATTTGTGTAAGATTGTCCTCTAATATTTATTTTTTATTTACACGTACCTAGTGTTGAGGTCAGTGAACCCCTGCTCGACGATGCCAGCTGAGTTGCCCCAGGTGTTGATCGAGAACCGCCGGCTCTCATCCTTCAGCTCAATCTCCACGTTGGTAGGTTTGTCAGAATAAAACTGAAAAAAATTTTTTTACAGATAATGCGCAAGCGCGATGCATCCCTGGTGCGACGTGTGCGCGGCAGTACCAACAGCCTCCTGCCACAGTCGCCGACAGTGTCCGCTCAAAATTACAGGAGTATTTATATATAGATACTTACCCCCTTATTCATAAACGTCTATCAAACCTTTATTAGTCAACTAGCCGCTAAAGTTCGTTTGTCCTTATTTTTCACTTTGCCATTTACGTTTGTGAGAAACAGACAAAGAACATTTTAGTTAGCAGTGGTTTGTTAAGTTTTATGAATAAGAGGGTTAGTCTTAAAGCACAAAACGTACTTTGATGTCATTGCCATAAAGATCAATATAAACCTGGGGTTATCTTGTGTTTTCTCATCCATCAAGTTCCGATATTATCATATACCTAACTATTAGTATTACGAATATGTTTATTGAGTTATGCACAATATTGTAATCCTACCCACCATAATAAAACACTTGTACGGTTCTGGCATCCCACGGACGTGAGTAACTCGCTACGCGAAACGTAACCTTACGCTGTATATATTTAGAGTGCTGATTAGCTCTGACTCCTTGAGATGCTAAGAGCTAAGACACAACTTGTATTCTTTCTAAGTTAAATTTTAATTCTCATTTAAGTGAATAATGTATTCTTATGAGAATAAATGTCTTAAACCATTTCGGAAGTTCGGATTTGGAAGTTCGGAGTAGATCCTCTGATCTGTCTAACGACGTCTAATAATCTGTTACATAATATTAATGAATATATGGAGATAACAAAATATTTTTTATAACTGTTATTGACATTCCCAATGTTAGTGTTAACCGTGTTTTTCAATTATTATTATTTCGTGTTTTTCCATATATACACAGCTATTAGTTTTTAATTTGGCGAACTTATGTGATGTAATTTTGTAAAATAATGATTTGACATTTATTTAATTGCGACTACACATACTGACACATTAATATTATATAAAAATCATTAGTTTGAAACTTTAATAAATTGAATAATATTTTATTTTATTATTGAGGATCATAATATAATTTCGCTTTAATTTATATTGTAATTGTATATTACGAAATAAAAAATCTAAATCTAAATCTAAACCTACCCGATCCAATATGCCGATGCTATCAAAATCAATCCATCCGGGAAACAGACTATGGGCAGCTGTGACGATAGGATCCTTGAACCCCCAGAAGAACTCGTGCGCAGTCATGGTGGTGAACAGCTTGGATCCCATCCCCTTGGCCGTGAGGTACAGCCCTGCGTTGGCGAAGTAATTCAACTTGTCAGCTGCCACTGTGCTAATAGCCTGGTAAATAAAAAGGTAGTCATAAATATGTCAGTATAATGCAAATTATAACACTCAATTAAGAGACTACAAGTTTTAAAATTAGTCCGACCCAGGTCGGGCCTAGCTGAGTTTCTTGCTGGACTCTTCTCAGCTAGGCTAGGTTTAGTGAACCAGCGACAAAACTCCCAGTAGCTCGATTCCACTGACACCTCAGATTCGGTTGAAACCGCTCAACCAATCTCACTGGAGCGCAAACTCTTAGAGTATTCCAGTGATCCAAACCACACGCGTGGTCATGCCGGAGGTATTCCTCTGGATTTTCCCCAGGCTACTCTCCAACCGCGCACTCCTATCGCTTTATCCTCCTGAGGCCTGACCTTCAAAAATTAACAAAATAATCTCGACCTTAATTAATTCAGGTATAGTTCAAAATCAATTGTATTTTATGTAGTACCTATATGACACGGGGCCTCACGAGGTTATTGGGCCCGGCCCATAAAAACACAGTCAGGTCACAAAAAAAAAATGTTTTAAATGTTTTGATTTCAAATTGTGACAGAAGTATAGATAATACTAATAAAGTCTTTAAAGGATACGATGATTTTATTAAAGTTTTAGATAGTAACACAGCCATTTATTGATTTTATTGTGTGTAGTAGAAGTTAAGCGAAAAATAAACAATTTTTAGCTTGAAAATGGTCGATTTGAAGTGGTGTTTGCAACGATATTCCTTAATTAAAAATCCAAAAAATACATTTAAAATTTATGACATTAGCTCGCAATAGTCTTGTTCTAGATAGTAACATTGACAATATGTCAAAATACGTGTCAATTCAATCATAAAATCGTCTAAATAGATAGCTTTTTTAACTAATAAGGACTCTTAAGAGTGTTGATGTACAGAAGTGAGCGTCTCCATACTAGCCGGACAGCAAGCATCACGCGCCGTCCTAGTGCCCATGAACAAAACCTTAGCGTAAACGCTCAAATGTAAACCTAGACTAGAACATTCGGCTAATTATCAGAACTAGTCCTCCACGGTCCCTTCTAACCCGCTCACCTTGCGATACACTATTACCTATGTTACGTGATTAGCACCAATTACATAAGCCGGTAGCCTTATTTGGCAAATGAAGGGTTACACCGTTCACTTTAAATGTATGCCAATTATTTTGCCCAGATCGTTATTGACATGTTTAAGTCTTAATTTGGCAAGAACTGATCGAGAGTTTAAACAAACGAATAACGTTGAAACAAAATTCATTTGATTGCAATTATATTAAAAGTAAATCAAAAAATAAATATAGAAACAAAAACTAGAAAGATATAACTTAAGCTGCCTATTCACAGGTAAAGGGTTACTTTTTTTTTCATAAAACTCATCTACTAAACAGTTTAGTCAAGTCTTGTAGATAAAAACAGAGAAGAATACTAAAGCGTGACAAGAAATATATGACCACGCGCCATTTTGAGAAATTCCATTGGAACTAATTTCTTACACTAGCAATAATTATAATGATAGGTTGTCACTTGTCAGTGTCACAATTGCGGTTTGTTTCAATAAAAGTTAGAATTACGATTTGAAACGGGATATTTACCATGTATATTTGTATTTTTGAGTTCCCGATATTTCGGCACTGTTGCTTAAAAAAGCGAACCAGGAAGGGGGTAGATCGCTATGGTGTGTGGGTAGACTACTACTAAAACTCGGAGTACGTCAGTTAATCCTTGATAATGGCGCTTGCAACAGTGCCGAAATATCGGGAACTCAAAAATACAAATATACATGGTAAATATCCTGTTTCAAATCGTAATTCTAATGTAAATGACCATGTAAGCTTGAAATTCAATAAGTGTTGAAAATTAAATGATAATTGATAAAAGATGCCCAAAACCATTCATAGTCAAAGCGAAACCTTATTAATAATTTAATAAAGTGCTGAAAAAAAAACGCTCGTGAAATGAGACTATTTCGCTGATAAACATTTCAAAATTGACATCAGAGCTGACATGTAAACAAAGTCAAATGTCATTCAGTCTGTTGCCATATAAATCAGAATAATGAATAATATCGCCCTCTTGACAAGGGTCAGATATTTTTGGTCAAGCTTTACCTAATTATCGAATAATTAATTCGATCTCAACCAAGAACTTCGAGACAGTAATGCCCAATTACCATGATGTGTAATGGTGTTAAATATAATTATTTCAAGCATTTAGTTTTTTTTTGCTCTCAAATAACATTTTTAGAGTGATTCCTAACCCACCGGATGTCTCAGACGAATTAAATAATCCAGTATTTTTTTTTATACAACGCCGGTGGCAAACAAGCTTACGGTCCACCTGATGGTAAGCTGCCACCGCAGCCTATAGCCGCCCGCAACTCCATAGGAATCACGTACGCGTTACCGACCCTTTATAAAATTTGAGGATGCACTGTGTTGACAACAGAAGGGACAAATTTAAGCCCCTCGCTCTCAACACAGCGCATCCTCGGGAGCTCTGGCAACCTTGCTCACCTACACAACACTACGTACTTGTATATATAGTAGATAATATTATTATGGCTGTGGTCTTCTGCAAGGTGGAGGTACTTCCCCAGTTGGGCTGCTCCAAATTCGAGCAAGATGACATTTTTCTGTGCTCTACCTCTCTTTCTTCAGTAATTTCCAAAGTCAACCACCGATAAGGAATATTTTCGTCGCTGGTCATATCACATTTGACCCTTTGCATCGTATGACCTTATTAATTGGCGTGGCGTAATCAAAACAATAACTCAATCATAACTTCAAAAACATGTATTTCGGCGTTCCTCAACCTCAACAATAGGTACCTATATATATCTAGTCTGATACTGATGGCAATCTAATCTAGCACAGAAATATTTCGTCCTTAATATTAAAAAATATGTATGTATGTTTATATTGTAGCATTTGAATTCTGTAGTATTATGATTCTGTTGTTTTATATACATTGTATACGTATATTGTTTTGAAAAAATGACACCTCGCCGAGTTTCTTACGCCGGTTCTTCTCGAGGCAGAGGTTTATTTTATGTACCGGTGGTAGTTTTTTGACATTCATGAAGAATAAATGATTTCATTTCATTTCATTTCAATAAGATCTGACCCAATCGGTCTACGTCGGTCTAATACCGACAAGGTCTATATGGTGTTCCTCCGGATTGGAAGTTAAGATAACATTCATAAAACCAGTCTCTACGCCAATAGAGAATATTCATATATTTTTCCATTTGAACCAGCAGGCGAATCACGTAACTTTATATACTAACGGTAGATAGATTTTACTGTCAATTTTGAAGTATAAATGTATGATATGACAATAAAAATTTGACATTAAAATCTACCTTACGGTAGTACAAAAGTTACGTGATTACCCCGCAGTTCTTCGAGAGAAACAAACATGTATATGGAACAAGTACAATTAGAACAACACAAAAGATAAAAATAGATTTCAAAATACAGCATAAAATTAGAGCCCTAAAAACGTCCCATATTAAGCCGTTGTTTACCCATTCCGAAGATCTCCGGACACATAACAAAAGAATACTATTGTTTATTTACGCGTACGCGGCTCCTTTGGAGTTGCGGGCGTCTATAGGCTGCCGTGGCCGCTTACCATCAGGTGGACCGTACGCTTGTTTGCCACCGGCGGTGTATTAAAAAAATTTTTTTTTTCGGCGGTCGAGAACGGGCTAATTGAGCGTAGTATGTGACTTCATATATACTATGCGCCCGTACTACCATTGTGTGGAAAAACGAGTAATTTGCTGTTTTGGTCGGCAAATATTGCGTTTAGCTACATTGTTGTCATATTTGTTTATTAAAACATAAGAATACTGATGGTGATTTTGAATTTACTTCAAGTCAATAAAAAAAACATATTTGAAGTTTCAAGTGCTGTATAAAATTTTGAGCATATTTATTAATTTACTATTTTCTGTCATAATTTGGTGGTTTACTATTCATATAGTCACATCTTAGTTATTATTCATTCCGCATACATATTATCTATTCTTGGAATTAGGCGCCAAGAACCCAGAGCTTTAGGGTGCAACCGGGATAAGGCTAGAAGCATGATGATACCGAGTTGTGACCTACAAATATCGATAAATATCGAATAAAAGAGTCATTGAGGCCTACTTGCAGAATAAGTATTTAATTCGACTTTGATCGTCAGAAAGAATAACACTGAACAAAAAATTGAAAAACATTTTCACATACTATTATACTCAGGTATCATCATTATCATCATCCTACCGTTATCCCGGTCCAGTTGCATCGTGAAGGATGCCCGGGGTCCGCTACCTAATCCCAATATTTGGCGTAGGCACCAGTTTTTACGGAAGCGACGGCCATCTGACCTTCTTAACGACTGCTACCATAGACAGCAGCCGGGATCAACGGCTTATCCTGCCTTCCAAAGCACGGGAGCGCTCAGTTAATAACCACTAAAAGCGGTCACCCATCCAATAACTGATCTAGGCCGACGTTGCTTAACATCGCGTACCGCGGTACGCGGGCGCCGCTGGGCCACGAGCGCTCCCTACTCAGGTATACGTTGTTAAAATTATGCGGGTTCCTCACAAGCACGTTGTATATTTGTACAGCAAATTCTTTGAAGATAAAATTAACGCGACACGAGCAGCTTTCTGAAGGGTCAAGATCAATGACTAGGAAATATTGAGGCATGTTAATCGTCGCCAATAACAAAAGATAAGATAAGAAGAAGAAGAAAAGAAAGAAGAAGAAGAAGAAGATATTTCTCTAAAACATGTTAAATAATGCAGGAACTGATCGTCATGTATTGTAACCAATGAAGGTTACATAGTTGGTAGTAGTTGGTGTATAGATCGCTCTTTAACGATAAGACCGCCTTTTGTTTACCTACAATTTTAAATCTGCACACTCTGTATGGGTCATTGTCAGTTGTAAAAACAAAAGTTGTCCACCCGGTGGTATAGTGGCTTATATACATATAAGTTATATTTTCATCACATGGATTTATAGTTACGGAAACACCGTTTATGCGGGTTACTAGACCAATCCAAAATTAAGCTTTGCCCGTAACTTTTGATATGTCCACCGAAAAGACGCGAACCTAAATCTGACAACGACCCGTATTCGTTTTATTTATTGAGGTGTGCAATTATTAAAGAGTATTATTGTTACATGTTGAAAACTAAAAATCTACTATACTCATTTTGAGTGTTTGAATACTAAAAGAAACTGAGATGCTACCAGAAATGTTCGAAAAGGGAGTTCGAATAGATTTTCGAGGTTAAAGTTCATAGCTATAAGCGCGAAAATCTATACAAGCTGTCGTAACAGACGCCTCAGTAAGGTCATTAACACAAGCAGAGATAGCAAGTATTCAGGGCCAAATAAACAGTAATAAACTATTAGTACTCACAATGAGAGCGATATTGGGCAGATACAAGCTGACGTTTCTAGTATGTGATATCGATTCTTCTGGAAGGAACTTGAGGGTGATTTTCGGCACGATGTTAAGGACTCCTTTCTCGTTGTCGACAGTGACGTTTTCATTTGTTCTAGTTTCTCTGTAAAAAAGGAAATCATATTTAGGCTAATTTTTAATTTCATGCTACATTACAAGACTTTTCTACTGGAGGAAGAATCTCTTTGAAGAAAAAGTGCAATTTTAATTTATAAACATTATATTTTTCTCTGTCAGTGAATTATCTCTAACATTACGTATCCAAGATTACCTATTTAATTAAAATATTTAAAAACTTACAGTCTTACATAATTAATCTTCTTCTTCTTCTAAATATATAAAAGAAGAAGTCCTGATCTACCATCAACACACAGCCGAAACTACTAGAACTAGAGACTTCAAATTTGGTCCAGAGCTTACTTTTATGACGTATGCAAGGGATAAGACGGGATTTTTGGAAATTCCACCCCTAAGGGGGTCAAATAGGGGTGCAAAGTTTGTATGGGAGAAATATTTTTTTGAGCTGAAGACTTAAAAATTCGTAAAATGGTTACGAACTTAAATCCAAAGAAAGTGTTTTCAGCGTTTTGCAAAAATCTAAGCCTAAGAGGGTAAAATAGGGGTGCAAAGTTTGTATGGGAAAAACTTCTGTTTTAGAGTTAGAGACTTAAAACTTCGTATATGGACTCTTTGTTTAAATAAAACAAAACTGATTCCAGCGTTTTTCGAAGTTTCTCCCCTAAAGGGGTGAAAAGGGGGTTCCAAGTTTGTAAATAAGAAAGTCTTTGATGAAGCGAGAGATTTAAAACTTTGTACATATACTCTCTGTTTAAATACAACAAAACATGTTTCAGCGTTTTTCAAAATTGCTCCCCTAAACGGGTGAAAAGGCGGTTCCAGGTTTTTGCGGGGAGCAAATCTTTACTTTTCTTCAAAATTGATATGGGTGTCGTTTCCGAGGTTCCTTGAGACGCCGGTTACGAAAATGACACGCATTTTCAAATCCAAGATGGTGGACTTTTGTTTTTCTTAAAAATAGATATGGGTGTCATTTCTCGGGTGCCGATTACGAAAATGACATCCGTACATACCTACATACGTAGGTGCAACTGAGAATCTCCATTTTTGTAGACGGTTAAAAATTACGCTTACTACGCGGGCGAAGCCGGGGGAAGAAGCTAGTAAGCTACCTAATATAAAGAAATCAGAAGACAATCATAATTTACAGCAGTGAGCATTAATCATGAACACACAATGAATAATGTTTTTGCTCCATTATCGGCATGGTATGAAGCAATTATATTAACACTAGTATTTGCCCGCCACTTCGTCCACGTACACTTCCAATCCCTATTTCATCCCTTCGAGAGATGATTTTAGGGATACGAAGTATTCTACATGTTAATCGAGTGTTTAAACTGGTTGTATACCAAGTTTCATTATAATCCGTTTTTTTTGCGTGATTGAGCATCTTACTTTAATATACTTACTTTAATGAATCTATTATGCACGACTCAAGTACTTAAAGTATTTTGACATATTTTTTTATTGTGACTGATTATAATTATTTTATTCTTAAATTAATATTCTGAATTATATGAATATTACAACTTGCTTCCAGGGAAGCCAGGCTTTAGTTTGTTTTTTTGCATAATATTTTAAAAGTTTGTCAAGGCTTCACTACACAGCATCCTGTTTAGCAGATCAATGCCACGAGATTCAGATTTAAGAAATCGTAGTTTAATGTTGGAATCGCGAAGCGGCGAGAACTTGAGACGCGGTACTTGCTAATAGTTATGCTGCATGCGGCGACCGCAAAAGTGTAAAGAACACGTTAGTCGGCCGCATTCGGCAATCGACAGCTGCCAACGCTTATAGGTAGGCGGACAGACTAATGTGAAGACGACGTTTGTTGGCCTAAGTAGTTTAAAATGAACCGCATTAGGTGAAAAACGCAGTGTAATTGCCGCTTTAAGAACTACCCTCTTATCACCTAACTTATAAGACGTCAGGTTGACAGTATAAAAGGCATTGGCCCCGTGACTCTGGGAGTCGCACTCCTATCGCTTTATTAGGCCCGGCCTATAAAGCTAGGTTTAAAAAAAAACTGGGATTATTCTGAGTCCGTCAGTCCGTATAGGTAGATGCTTTTGTCGCACGACACACGGACGTAAAGGAAGAATGCTCCGCGTTTCCTGGGGGTCTATGATGACGACCGCTTTAGCCCAGTTGGTAGTGACCCTGCCTTCGAAGCTGGAGGTCCCGGGTTCGAATCCCGGTCAGGGCATGTATTTGTGTGATGAACACGAATATTTGTTCTTGAGTCTTGGATGTTTTCTATGTATTTAAGTATCTATTTATCTATATATAAGTATGTATATCGTCACTTGGTACCCATAGTACAAGCTTTGGTTAGTTTGGGACTGGGTTGATGATTTGTGTAAGATTGTCCAAAGATATTATTATTATTATGTCTGTCACTTTCTATCGAGTGGTATCAGAAAGTGACAGATGCTTTGTAGTTTGTCACGCTATCATGCGACCATGATACGGGGCCTGAAATTTCCTGAAAGCTTTATCCTGGTGGTTTATAATACGTCGTGAGTTTGCTAAGTATCTATTCGACTATAACTGATCTAGGCCGAAGTTGCTTAACATCGCGTACCGCGGTACGCGGGCGCCGCTGGGCCACCAGCGCTCCCTACTCAGGTATACGTTGGTAACTATTCAAAGTTGTAATCAATCCAGTGCTTTATATGGTATAAACAATACAGTGTAACCAATTCTATTAGTGAAATTTTATTTTCTATTTCCGTGCGTCAGTGTGGATTTCTAGTTACGAAGTGGTGATGATGAAACATGCTCGATGTCATCCCTATCTACCACTGATCTACAGTCATCAATCGCCCGATCATCCCTCTTGCCTACGTCAAGTATATTATCATCATGATTTAATTTAAACAAAACGATAATCATTATTGATTTATTTGTATATTAAAGGCATCTATTTATTTCCATTTATTTATTTTATTTCTCAAGTATATAAATCTAGTACTTCACAGACGATGCTAAAAGTAAGTATCTACACCACTGTCATGAAGACAGAATTTAATATTTGATTAACACGTATCTCGTACTTTTACAACAATTATAACATATGCGCACATCATAGGTATAAATTGCTGGGTTCGAATCCCGGTCAGGGCAAATATTTAATATTATTATTATTATTCTCTTTATTTATTTTCCTTCTTAGGTCAGGCTTTTACAATATTTTTATAAAAAGTAAAATATAAAAATACACTTACAAAACATAAAAATATTATAAAATCCTAACCTAGGGTGCCGCCGGCAGCGAGGCGGGGCCTAAGCTACCGGTGGTTAGGGCGACAGAGAGAGGAACCTCCTGACTATCCGCGCCGTGTCCAGGAGTACCGCCTTCTGTATCTGACCCTTGACCCAGCCATCTAGCGAGAGTCTCTTGAGGTGTTATTATTATTATTATTATTATTTTATTATTATTATTATTTTATGTCTTTTTTCATATCTCGGGACCATGGGGTCCCGGACCTTTGGAAGGCATGCGTGGGGCCGAAGCCAACAGCGCAGAGGCCCCTTTAAGACAAAAATAATCTAAAAGCAAGGGATACACATGGCGGGTACCATCTCCGAACGCACAACATGATACATCCGGAGATGGTCCCCGCCAGGTGCAAAGACTATTGGAGTGCAGCTCTTTGGCTGCGATGGGAACTAAGGTCATTGGGATATTGAGTTGAATTTTGGATGGACTGGATAATGGGTTATGGGAGGAGACTAGCGGACACCTGCCGTGACAATTAGTCTCGGAATTGTAAAAAGGCAGGCGGTGACTTGCCTGCTCGCTGAGTGGGCCCCACATAACAGTCGCACACAGTGCGACAATGAGGCAACATCCCTTTGAGCGGCTGTAAGGTTGTCGAGAGGTGAGTCTGCGGTAGCCAGATCCCGGTAATCCGTTCAGCAGGCCGCCGGCGTTATGACATTTTACACTTCCAACCTGGAGCATAGGTTCCGCTCTTGCGAATCCACTCTGACCAGCCGGTTAAGGCAAGCACAGAGGCGAGGGCCGGATACACGGGCCCTCTGGAATAGGGGTCCGCGGTGTCGCCACTCACCGTCAGCTCGCCACAAGCTGCCCCCGCGGGTTTATTATTTTTATTATAATTTTTTTTTTTTTTTAATATTTTGAGAAATAAACCTTTTTGTATTTGTATTTGTATTTGTATATTTGTGTGATGAGCATGAATATTTGTTTCTGAGTCTTGGATGTTTTCAATGTATTTAAGTATTTATATCTATTAAATATATCGTCGTCTAGTACCCATAACACAAGCCTTCTTGAGCTTACTGTGGGGCTAGTTCGATTTGTGTAAGATTGTCCTCTAATATTTATTTATTTATTTTATTTATTTATTTTATTGCATCTTTACCTTTTCTTAAATTTCCGTTTTCAACACCTTAAACAGATCATCACTCTAAACATGAATAAAAATGCAAATTTAAACACAAAATTCCGAACACGATACTAACTCATGCCATCATCACAAAACCAGAAAAGTTGACAGTACGACCTCTGAAGCCTCGTTACGTGTTTCAATATCGTGTGCTATTTCATATTTTGATTAATATTTTACAGCATTTCAGGGAGATGTATATAGAAGAATAAGAAGAAGAAGAAAAACATTTATTCGTGACGATACAAACATAAAATATAGATAAATAAACGTAATTAAAAAAAAACAAGGAATCGCCACAAAAATATACTGTTGTGTCTCTTGTTATTTTTATTGGATATTTCTACAACAGATTCTAACATCCTCACATTCATTCATTGTAAACTGACTACACTAAAATGAAGATTAGATTACTATAATAGTTATTTAACTCTTAGTATAAAACCATAAATCATTCATATGATGCATCATTTACACGTCCTACTCAGGTAGGAGGTAAACTTATTCAGAACAACTGTCGCAATCTCATAAAGCCATCATCAGCCATGGAAATCTGTCTAGCATGAATGACAATATAAGTCAGAAATATGTAAAACAGAATAAAAATAAGCAAAATATTAGGTATTCATGAATAACAAGAACAAAACTTAATAAGCAACCGATGACGACTCCTTTTAAAAGTTAAAATCATCCCTTATGATTGTAACTTTTCAAACGGGCATTAGGAGAAATCAACTGTTTTTCCAACAAAAATGACATTTAGATCTACCTAATATGCAAATCGTTACAAGTCTATTGTTTCAAGCATTTGCAGGTTACGAATCGCGACAAAACTCTCATTTTAAGTGGCTAATTTTAAATAACTACGCTTGTAAAAGGGCGACCCCGGTGCCCGCAAAAACTGATGTGCGTCAACACGAAAACTGAAAAAAACACGCTGACGTGATCACTGCAAAATTCAAAAGTAAGTTTAAGTTGTACATAATCATAATATGCTAAACAGGATTGTAGAATTACTGAAAACCCACGCAATTTGTTTTGCAGCTATGTACCTATTTTTCATTTCGTTGATCACTGTTCCCATGTCAGTAAAAAGCCGATCGGATATCTCTCCGATTATCAGCAGGTGATTTGAGACTCCTGAATATAGCAAAAATAATTAGACCAATAGCATTACATATTTCTATCGAAAATTACTTTCTTTCTATGAAGTATCTATTCCTACGTAAATAGTCAACAGCAAACAGGAGAATTTTGTGGTTTGTGATGTTGGGCAAGTCATTTATATAAGTCAGGAATAATAGGGGTCCAAGTATGCTGCCCTGTAGCACTCCAGCCTTTACTGCTCTAAATGGGGATCTGTAACTGTGAAATGTTTTGTGACATCCAGAATATGCCTGTACCTCAGTGCATTGTTTTCTGCTTTCGAAATACTACCTAAGCCATGTGTAACAATTTCCCTGTACACCATAATTATATAGTTTATACAAGAATATTTTATGGCACATCCAGTCGAATGCTTTGGACATATCCAGATGGCAGATACGAAGATCTTGTTATTCCTACATTGAGAAATTATTCTGACAAGTTTAAAAACAGCAAAGGTTTCAACTGTATCTTATTCATTTCATTTTTCAAGTACCTTAAAAAACGACGATAAACTTAGTTGCTCATTTAAAAGGCGAAGTGTTTCTAATTTAATTAATACAGATTAAGTAAAGTATTGTAACTTCAAGGATCTTTTCAAGAAATTTTATTTGACGCAATCGCAAAGTGCAAGCCTATTAATTGTTTAAAACCGCACTAACAAGATTTTTACTAATTTATATAACGTTGCATAATAAAATAGACCATCCGGTCCTCCGTTATAAACTGGTCTTTGGTTAAGATTTAATGTTATGACCTTGGTAGGTCAGTCACGTGTTTTGCCGCGGTATATAAATAACGGCCCTGATATGCATTCGATAACCGTGATCAATACCGTAAAGTCTGGTACTTTGGCCCAACAAAGGTAACTTTGGTCCATATGAAAGCGGACATACAATGGTTCTAATAAAAAATATAAAAACGTGGACGATTCGCTCAAACCACATGGTAATGTGCGAGTACTCGGTCTCGGCATCCTAAACGTCAGAGTTACCCTCCATCAGTCAGCCAGGGCTAAAGTTTTACTTAAGCTGGTGCCCAAGCTTTAACTATCTACTTTATTAATGAAAGCTTCGTATAAAAATTCGCAAACGACAGGGTCGATCGACTGGGCAAAATAGTGTTTACTTGAAAAAACTGAATACAACGCAAAGTATACATATATTGGAGTTAAAACTAAACTAAACAGCTAACATTACAGTAAACCGTCCTAAGGCTTAGATGCTCTAGCATTGGCACAATCGCTTTTTTTTTAGTTTATTCAGAAAACAAACAGCCATGTACAAAAGAATTCATACAAAAATGGACGCAAATTAGGCCTAAAGTTTCCTATATTACTACGTAACAATTACTAACTAAATAAGTTACAAGTGCCGTCATAATTACCTATTTAGTTGTGTATTCATAATACTTCCTTATGTAGTAATACTTCCATTTCAAATTCCATTATCTTCGATTTGTAGGTATTAAGTTTCCTTCTAATCTACGGAAACCACGACTCATTTGATTTGTAAGTAGGTACTTACTGAAATTTGAAGGGCCCCACCTCTTCCACTTTCAGCACCTTGGTCTTCCCATCGAGGTAGTCCGGCACGTTGGTGTAGTTGAACACCCATATTTCCGAAAACAGCTCGTATGTCGGCGCCTCCCACATGTGCATTACGTACGAATCATTTCGTAATTGCATTTTCTGGTGGCAAAAGAAAGTTTCGATTACACCAAAGCTTCGATACGAAAATGCCGAAAGTACCTTCTTTCAAATAAAAAAAATATATTCAAATCGGTTCACGTGATAAAGAATTATCCTTGAAAAACCGACATACATACTACGTTATTCAGTTACTCAAATAGTAACACAAGGCGCTGATAGATGGCGCTGTACCCATCGCTATTTCGCGCTGTTAAGATTTTTCCTGAATTAATGGGGTCGAGACGCGCACTTTATCCGTCGTGATTTCGTGGTCTTGGTTAAATTTGGTCTTTGTCTTGTTCTGTTCTAAAGTCGAGTTTGGTCTGTTGTGTGGGAAAAAGGGAAAAATAATCTTTAGGTCTAATGTAATTGTCGTGGTATTACTTGAAAGAAAATTCAAAACGCTGACGCCGAACTTACGCAACGTAAGCATATTTTATTATACAAATTCTGACATGACATCACGTTACACGTAATTGCGGTGATTCTTTACGATTTTAACAACAATTTACGCAGCAGCAGTGGCAGTTTCAGCTAAGTGTCAATGTGATATAGGCATATAGCTCATAACATGTTATATCGTGCATTAAGATCCGCCCGGGCCCTCGTACAAACTGTTCCGTCTCGCTTCCGCAGCCGATCTGACGCAGGGATCGGATACCGGTATTTTCTCCATAGAAAAATACCGGTATTATTACAGTCACCGGTTCATTATTTCGTTTTTAATGGGACAATCTAATAATACGACGTTGTTACCTAAATACATGATTCAGCCCTACGTAAAGAGCAAAAAATAATCCAAAATATTGGGCTAATTCAGGGTTTTTTAAAAATACCGGTATCGGTCCCTGATCTGACGTGGTTTTAGTTAAAGGTCTGTGCCCATGTATTATATGATCT
This sequence comes from Epiblema foenella, assembly GCA_963556455.1. NCBI lineage: Eukaryota > Metazoa > Arthropoda > Insecta > Lepidoptera > Tortricidae > Epiblema > Epiblema foenella. The sequence continues at coordinate 29,432,441 of OY747098.1, read as the reverse complement.
AAAAGCTACGGCAATCTGTTTGCTATTTATAGAGAAACAAAAACCGTCCAGTTAGTGTGCCATACTATTATTATTAATTGATCTGGGTGACTGGCAGCTTTTCAGCGATGGGGGTGAGAGTGGACAACAGGGGTTGTAAATAAAAGCAATTGAAGTTGTGCAATTTATACAGCTCTGGATTTGGTGTGGTGTCATACCTATGTTTGGAGTTGCGGGCGCCTATAGGCTGCGGTGGCCACTTACCATCACGTGGACCGTAAACCGTAAGCTTGTTTGCCACCGGCGTTGTAAAAAAAATGTATTCAATTCAGAGGCATACCAAAAAGGCGATGGCGGGACAACCTGGATGCGTTTTCCTTAACTTGGCGGGAACAAGCTAATAATAGTGCCGAATGTAGGAAAAGAGGGGAGGCCTTTGCCCAGCAGTGGGACACTCAAATAGACTAGTTAAAGAAAAAAAAAATTATTCAAATATAATATTGCCAGTATTTATCTATCTAAATATATAAAAGAAGAAGTCCTGATCTACCATCAACGCACAGCCGAAAGTACTGGAACTAGAAACTTCAAATTTGGCCCAGAGCTTACTTTTATAACGTATGCAAGGGATAAGACGTGATTTTTGGAAATTTCACCCCTAAGGGGATCAAATAGGGGTGCAAAGCTTGTTTCTCTATAAATTGCAACCGTATTACGCACCTTGGGCGTCCACGTGACATGTCCCCCAACCAAAATGACTGACACTACTATATTCTGTCCGTAGAGGCCGTGGGAACGTTTTCCAAGGGGATGCACCACCACAGGCATCTTGACTATTTTTATTTCAGAATTCGGCATGTAAAAAGGTAAATGGTACTAAATTTTAAATACCTGGGTCATTGGGTTACAGACACCCTCAAAGATGATGTTGATATGGAAAGGGAACGCAGAGCACTGTCGGTTAGGGGTAATATACTGTCAAGCAGGTTTGCACGCTGTTCACGTGAGGTGAAGATAACTTTGTTCAAAACTTATTGCCAAAATCTATACACGTGCAACCTGTGGAGCAACTACACCAAAAAGACCCTCAGTGCTCTGCGTGTCCAGTATAATAACTCCTTCAGGGGGCTGTTGGGGCTGCCTTGGCGCTGCAGTGCCTCAGGTATGTTTACCGCATAGAGCACTGACGGCTTCCATGCTGTGCTGCGCAAGCGCGTAGCGTCCCTGTGGGGCCGCGTGCGCGCAGCGCCAACACCCTCCTGAGGGTTATCGCGGAAAGGATGGACAGCCCTATTATTACTCATTGGATGGCTGTGCATGTGCAATCCAATGAACATTTCGCATTTTACTAACTTATTATTAATTAATTAATCTATAATTATTACTAACAATTTCTTGTAATGTGTATATAAGGTATATGGATGCCCGTCGTCCAAAATAAATGATTTCATTTCATTCATTTCATTTCATTTCAAATGGAAAACGCAACGCAAGGTTAACGGATATTATTTGTTGAAAAAAAATAGAAAGAAAGAAAAAGAAAGAAAACACATCTATTCGTGGCACAGACACAGTACAAATTAACATAACACCAAAATACAGAAAATAGCCACGAAATGGCCCCAAATCAGCATAGTGCACGAAAGACAAAAAAGACTAAAGTCACAAACACATTAACAAATTAACAATTAAATTAGCAAACGTATTTGTATATTTTGGGCTGTTAGGGTCATTTGCGTTGACATTGAAAGTTATAAGTACCTAATCAGTCAGCATCCTGTTGCCCTTGCTCGGTTACGACCTAGTTTCTAATCTAGCACACAAGTTAAGCCGTAACTTAGAGCTATCTTAACGACCTAGCTTAATGTTCAACCTTCATATGCCAAAATGTCAAAGTTTATGACCAAGACCTTTATGTAACCCTCCTTTTACCCCAGTCTATATATCTAATCGGTAATCTATATCTGTAATTTTATCATCATTAAAAATGCTTGAGTAATTTTATCACCATCACTACATAGTATAAAACAAAGTCGATTTCTCTGTCCCTATGTCCCTATATCCCTATGTATGCTTAAATCTTTAAAACAACGCAACGGATTTTGATGCGGTTTTTTTTACTAGATAGAGTGACTCAAGGGGAAGGTTTATATGTATAATAACATCCATTAAATAGTGCACCCGTGCGAAGCCGGGGCGGGTCGCTAGTTAGCATATCATAGATTTTTTTTGTAATATAAAACTGGTCATGAATAAATAGAATGACCCGGATACGTCTGGGAGGACAAGATCATCATAATGTACCTTTTTATTTTTATTCATCGTATGGCAATCTTGTTGCCAGTTTTGGGGTCACGTGCAGGGTAGCGGTGGGTACTCGCTACGGACGTGGTGCACTTCGACCCCCTTGTACCTATAGGTATAGCTAATCTACAACGAAACAGTTATCTTCACGTCAAGTTTGACCTCTACCTTACTAGTCCTCTAATCTCCAGGAATCGTCCACAATGGCGGCGATGTTGGGCGTGCTGGCCAACATGGTGGACCAGGCGTTCCTGCCGGTGGAGAAATTGCACCCGTGCGAAGCCGGGGCGGGTCGCTAGTTAAAAATATAGTATGCATATTTCTTAAAGTCGTAATTTACGAATGACTTAATTGCATAATATGATAGAATTCTGAATTAGAAATGTATAATTTAGTCCGTGGATAATTCTATTTTTATGACCAGATTTTGTTAGAAAGGGAATTTTACTAAAACACGACGAGAAGTGTAAGGGAAATTGACAATTTGTCTGTCAATGTCAGTGTGAAGTTGTGAAGAGGTAGATCAGTTTCCATTTCGCTCCTGACCAGTTTGCACCGAAAGCATGCTGCGACGGTAATCAGCCCCCTCGATTACGTAAACATTGGTATATTTATTGACTGGACAGCTTACTTATTTTCACTAGTTATTAGGATTAGGCGACTACCTGATTTGGAGGGGCGGGACCGATATTTGTTTTTTTTTTTTTTACTTTTTTGTAACTTAGTAGATGTACGGTCAAGTAATTTGATATCTGGGCCTCGTCGTACCTTGTAACAGTGTCATTAATATGAAATATTTAGCATCTTTCATATTCATTTTTACTGTGACAAAGTACCAAGTGGCCCAGGAATCAAATTGGTTGACTGTATGTATGTTTTTTTACATCAATGAATTCAAAAATTTCAACTCTATTTTCATCAACTTTTATTAGTCGTTTTGATTTGCAACTTAGTGTGTGTAACGTACCTATATTTGACAATACAATAATCTAAGACTGTTTTTATATTGAGCCAAAAGGTAGCAGTCGTCAAGAGTTGATAGTAAAACTTCGATTTATTGTTTATCTCCCCAAAATCATAATCCATTAGGTAATCCCAGTAAAAATGAAAATGAAAATATAATATCTTGTCAATAGATTCTAAGCGAAAAACGATTTTTATAAAAATATCATGGCTCAAGCGTATAATCATAAGTAATACCTATACCTCTCTGTAACCATACCAAATAAGAGTTCACTTATCAGCTCGAAGCCAGCGATCCAGTCACTCGCGCCATTTTATTGACTCGCCGGCGCATACGCATAAGCTTTTCCATATGAATTCTAATATTTCTCATTTACATGTTTAATCTTCTGAATTTTTTAACCTTTTAAGGTAAACGTTCCAATACTCGATAATGGCGAAATAAAAACTTTCAATCTTACAAATTTAGAAATAAAGGAAAAATTGAAAAATACAAGCACCGAGCAGGATTTGAACCTGCGACCTCCCGGCACTCGCGGCCAGTCGGTCTGATCCTCAATCCTGCTCGGTGCCTGAATTTTTCAATTCTTCCTTTATTTCTAAATGTTTGTAGTTTACGTTAGCAGCGGTAACTGCTTAATACAAAATTAACTTTCAATCTTAATTCAAAACAATAAAGACAGACATTAGTTGTTAATTATTTGGTATTCAGGTATCAAACTTTGATCCGTATGGATTATAAAATAGAAATATCTCGGCTTACTGAACAAGCATCCCGTGTTCGATTCTCGGTAAAAATATTTGGGTCATACACCGATTTACATGTGTGTGGACATACCAAAAGTTAAGGGCTACAAAGCTTAATTTTGGATTGGACCAGTAACCCGCATAAACAGTGTCTCCGTTTCTATAAATCCCTGTAATAAAAACATAGCTAACATGCACATAAGCCGTTAACTATTGACCACAGGAGGGACGACTTTTGTTTTTTCAACTAAGTATGACCCATTTGTTGCTGTGTATACATGTTAGGGTGTTTTCTATCTGTAATACAATGAGTATTCAAATGTCATAAGTTCGCAATACTACATATTATTATATACATATATCATCAATGTCTGTTGTTAGTTTAGTTTTCAGGTCAGACGATTGTGTAAGATATCTCAGTGTATAATTTTTATTAATATATACATCATTCATTCGCTCACAAGTGCTGTTTTTCTCTAAAAATAAAATACATCTGTCTAGATATTTTGTAAACCATAATCGGAGAATGGATATTACATGTAGGAAACCATAGTAATCTAAGTTTTATAAAATAAACACTCTGTAACGTTAGGATTTTCAAACAAATGATTATATACCGTAACGCTTAAACATGCTATGCCATAGCAGAAGAGAACTACTGGAAATTGTCATTTCAATGTAAATATTTATATATTGGTAAATTAAAAATAGAAAGAAAGAAAGAAAAGAAAATTTATTTCGCAAACCTTAATCTAGGTACATATACATAATTACGCTAGTTACAGGTAGTGTTTTTTAAAGTGCGAAAAAGGAGTCCACTCAGCACTTAGACTTGTAGTTTTGATCATAAAGTCATAAATGAACAACATAGCGATTATGTAACTTTTCAATTGTACGTAAGGATGATCTAAATCACGTTTAATAGTAGCTTTTTTTTACCACGTCGATGGCAAACAAGCGTTCGGCCCGCCTGATAGTAAGCCTATAGACGCTTGCAACTTCAGAGGGGTCACATGCTCGTTGCGACCCTTTAAAAATTGTGTCTCAAGGGAGCAAAGTAATATGTTTACGGCGAGTTGTTTTCCCAATTCACGATATTTCGTGGAATAACATTGCGAATATACATTTTGTATTCGATCTGAGACTCGGTGAAGGCCGGCGGGCGAGGCTGCAGTAACCTTAGCGTCTTCCTTCTATAAATCAATATTTGAGACGCTAATATGCACGGGGATAACCCGGCAGCGGCACTTATAGACCTTAGCAATAAAGAGAGAGAGAGAGAGGTAGGGCACAGCAAAATGTCATCTTGCTCGAATTTGGAGCAGCCCAACTGGGGAAGTACCTCCGCCTTGCAGAAGACCACAGCCATAATAACATTATCTACTATACAAGTATATAGTGTTGTGTTCCTGGAGGTGAGCAAGGTTGCCAGAGCTCCCGAGGATGCAATGTGTTGAGAGCGAGGGACCTAAATTTGTCCCTTCTGCTGTCATCACAGTGAGTTCTCAAATACACAAAGGGTCGGCAACGCGTACGTGACTTCTTTGGAGTTGCGGACGTCTATAGGCTGCGGTGGCCGCTTACCATCAGGTGGACCGTACGCTTGTTTGCCACCGACGTGGTATAAAAAAATACAAAGTAAACATTATCACCACAATTCTAGTTCTTAGGTCAAAGAGAAGTTAAAAAAATCTTCAGAACAAAATTTGGTAGAAAAAACTGACGTTGGTGGCTTCTCAGTCCTTAATTTTTGACAAAAACTTAAAAACAAATTACACGCCCCCCCCCCCCTTAAAAACATTTAAAAAATAGTTTTGAGAATTTGTTTTTGGGTCAACAAGATGTTTATAATATTACTAGCAGCGCCCTGCGGTGTTACCCGCGGATAAAAGATAGCCTATGTCCTTTTCTGATGTCTAAGCTACAATACTGGAAAGTTTCACAGAGATCCGTTCAGTAGTTTTTGAGATTAAGCGGAACGTACATCCATCCGCCCAAACTTTCACGTTTATAATATTATTGCTGGCGCTAGTTGCGATTGGGTTCCGTTTGAACCCTTCGAATACGCAACCCTAAATAACACAAGGGAAAAGTTATTCTGGAATATATCCAAATAAAAAATACACCAGGATAAAAATACGGAAGCGCCGGAATCAAAAACATCCTTGTTTTGCTGTACCAACCTCCACATTCGCGCCATCGATCAAGGAAAATAGGTATTTACTGGTTTTAGCGCGCTAATCGGCGCGTGCGCCGCCTGTCAATACGCAGTGTACGCGGGGTCAATGTTGTCTGTCCATTCATCTTTTTATTTATTTAGATGCTATAGTTTGGCAATGTACCTCGTTTTTTTTTTAAATTAGAATATTAACGGTCATTTTCGCTCATGTCTCTTCGATTCAATAGGATATCTAAGGATAGCATTGTACTAATTTCACATCTTTCAGTGGTTAATCACATTTCAAAGACAGCACGTCGCATATTCTCAAGTTTCAAGATTTCTTTGAAATTGCACGACGGATAACGCACGATTTCCCTCATCATCATCATCATCATATCAGCCGAAAGACGTCCACTGCTAGACATAGGCCTAAGAGTGCCATAATGACCGGTCCTGCGCCACCCGCATCCAGCGGACTCCCGCGACCTTTACCAGATCATCAGTCCACCTTGTGGGGTCCCACCTACCCACGTTGAAAATGAAAATGAAAATGAAAAAATGTTTATTTTCCTGTATACTTGTGTACAATTGCCATCAGTGGGTGGGACTTCCTTGTAGGTGAGTGAACCTGTGTTAGGTTGTCCCGCTCTTCCATAGCTAAATATCTTTTTAGGAAATATTTGTGCGGGCCTACCCACGCTGCGCCTTCCGGTACGATTTCCCTAATCTTAAAACAAACGGAAAGTTGTTTTTTGTTTGTTGTCGTTTGTGATTTGTTTTGTTGTTTGTTTTTGTTTGTGTTATTTTTTTTTGTTTGTTTTTTAGTATGAGCATTAGCGTTAATCATTCAATTCAAAAACGTTCAAGGGTATGTTTAATTGATAGATTCCGACGAAGTATTACAAAAAGCCTGAAAGAATCCTGAAATTTTACTATAAATAATTAAGCACCTGGTCTATGATTTACAGGTATTTGTTTTTATCGATAAATTAGAAAAATTTACCCAATTACGTTTACAATCTAATCCATTTGGATGGATAATTCAACAATTTTAATAAGTATATTAAAGTTTCGGTTATAGTTTTTTCAAAAACTGAATCCAAAATAGTAAATCGGTATCGAAAATCGTGTTTCAGTGGGACACCAGTTGATACCCATTTTTTTGGCAAATGGTCGGTATTCAATGGTATCGATTTAATTATACACAATTTAAGTTCTCAACAATGCAGGTAAACCTGACCCCACCTACATACAAACTTTCTTTTCAGGGGGCCCACGTTTCTCAGCAGCCGACTGTACACTTATGAATTCAGATAATGCTAATTATACAGCGTGCAGCGAGGGAATACTGCCAGCGTCTTTGGTACGATGCCACGGGGGCCCTTTTTAGATATAATTTAATTACTTTTATTTTAGTTCAGTTTTTGTTATTATTAGGTTATTTATAATTTATATTCATTTTAAATATTAAGTAATTACATCATCAATTAATTAGATTGATTTTCTTATTTGGAATCTAGATCCCTATTATTTAACAACACGAAAATGCATAAATAAAGAAACTATGGTTGGTTATGAAATCTTGCTTAGTGTAGGATTCCTGCTCCGTCTTCGCAATCGAAGGCCTTGATGTGTCTTCTGGTCTCACCCTCATGGAGATAGCTCGTATGACTGATATTTGTACTTTAACTTTTAGCCAGAAAATTATTTGTGAGTATGGTTTTTCTCATTTGGATGCTATTTTTTTCAAAAAAATCATATATTCAGCTCCATCACATGAGATTACTAATGGTGTAAATGAGGTTATTAAGTTTTTGTCCCTCATTGCCGTCGTCTGTTTGTATATTTTTGTTATGTATTTTAACAATAAATAATGTCGTTTACTGTATAAACAGAACTTAATTATTATTAACTGTGTGTTACCTTAGTAGCATTTGGTAATAATTTACATAGTTAAACACGAATTCAATAAACATTGTGATCAAACAATCGATGATGTATTTTCATTATTTGCAAAGCTAGCGAGCGCTTTAACATGGACCTTGATTTATTGGACATAGTTAATGATACAAGGAAGCACAATATAAAACATTAAACAGAAGAACAGACAAGTCTAGCAACGTTTGATTATATCCAGTGGGCATGACGATCCAGAGATGGTGAATGGTGGTATTCATTTTAACGTATTCACATTTTAGGGTCGGTTGCACCAACATACGATCACAGGCCGGTCATCGTCAAATATGGCGCCGGCAGCTGTCATCCCATAGAAACTTGTCAAACTTTCCATACCAATCAGATTTTAACAAACACCGCTTACGATTACAGACGGTTTGGTGGAACCCACCCTTAATCTTGAATCTTTATTTTGTAACTTGTTGACATATTTTATACTTACTTGTAAAATATTGATAATTTTAATACAACTTGAAAGTGTTATATAACTGACGATCATAATTTCAGTTCCTTATAAACTGACTGTTTAATTTTAAGTGATATTTGTATATTGTGAGGTAAATAAATCATATCATAAAATGTCAGTACAAATCATAATTAGTTACTGCGCAGTTAATGAGTGTCGATAAAGTGTTATTTATAGTTCCGTTCCATGGCATCAGACTCAGGGTTAGATCCGAATGACTGACCCCTGACTCCGTGAGGTTAGAGCATGGGGGGAGGGGGAGGGGGTGTAGAAGCGGAAGTCATACGTAGTTTAACAGACTTAAAGAGTACTTAAGACGACTTAGACTTAAGACGTACGGCTGGATACCATCCTTACTTGGTCGAAATTCCTCTTATTCGAACCAAGCGCTTTGCATCATCTTTTATAATGCGCACTTCTAAGGTTTGGAATCCTCTGCCGGCGTTTGTGTTTCCGAGCTCATATAACCTAGACCTTTTTAAGGCACGAGTGAATAGGCACCTTCTGGGTGAGCTCGCTTCATCGTCGGCCTCATCTTTGCCCCCTGGCTAGATGCTGGCCAAGAGCGACCCCATTTTTAATAGAAATAAAAAAAACTTGCTTTTAATATAAAATATGGTTTAAGTAGCAATATTTAGATATTTTTCAATTTATACGACAAATCTGAAAAAATTGTCGTATTTGAGTCTAGGAATATGTAATGTAACGGGTGGATAACTATGGAACCCCACTGGCCCAACACATACTTGCCTCGTTTTTTTAGTTTATAATAAAAATGAACGCGACATATCATAAAAATAAACTAGTTCCAAGATTTTCTAGAATATGAAAAAAGAACATAAAAAGGAGGCGAATATACGAAAAAGGTGATTTCCTTAAACGTCATATTTTGTTTTACAAATTCCGATAAAAGCTGATATTAAAAAAAAAGGTCATTTTTATTATTCCCTGTTTGTATCTGTTTGTGATTTTTTTATATGAAAAGACCAAATGATTATATTAGTGTACACGCAAAGAAAATAAATGTTCTCGTCAAAATTATAAATAGCATATTTATTTGTATTATTTGTGGACAATCTTACACAAATCGACCTAGTCCCAAACTAAGCAAAGCTTACTATGAGTACTAGGAGATGATATACGTACTTATATAGATAAATATATACTTAAATACATAGAAGACATCCAAGACTCGGGAACAAATATTCGTTCTCATCACACAAATAAATACCCTGACCGGGATTCGAACCCGGGACCTCCAGCTTCGTAGTTAGGATCACTAAACCAATTACGCTAAAGCGGTTGTCAAGTTAAGTAAAATGTAATCATGAATATTCATAAATGTAAAATAAACCTTAACTTACTACTCGTAAAGTAATTATACTTAATATTTGTTTAATAACTTTATTGAAATTTGACTTATAAAATGGAACCAGAATTTAAATAGAGAATGTTAGTTCTATATTAGAAATTATATAGACTAAGTAACTGTCACTTATTCTGATGTTTCGTGCTAATATTAGTGCGAATTCAATTATGTTTACGACCACTGCTTCTTTGTTTACCTAATTTGCACTTTCAGGTGCACAACGTCTATAGACGTCGCATGATAAGGGTTAACTACGATTTAATTAAGGCACCTCAAGTGAAAGTGTTAAGATATATTCCGAAACCGGTCATTTTTTGCAGGACGTATACCAATATTTTTAATAGCACCGCTTGATCCCACTGAGTCGAAGTGCAATATCTAAACCTACGACGTGTGGACGTATGCATACGCAGGTCATTCTCACGAAGGCCAGAGACAAAATACGACACGGTTAGGAACTTCACACTCAAATTTTAACCTCAAGCTTTAAGTGTTTGAGAGAGCTTTAAAGCTTGGGAATAAGGATGATGTGATCATGAAGTAAAAAGCTCATAACATCACGTAACCGGTGTTAGGGGACGGCCTGTAACTGCTTATCATTTACTTGCAGAGAGACAACTAACCGGTCACGTGAATTGAAAAATAATACATTACTTACCTAGGGCGGTAAAACGAAGAATGTCTCAGATCACAGGTATTTGATGCCCGAGCTGAAGGCAAGGGCGTTAAATATGCGATCTGCGGCTTTCTATATTACCACCCGTGGCAAGTACAAAATTGTATGTCTCGCCCTAGCCAGGAAGTGGGATTTGTCATTGTCCGACGACAATTTTGTCAAATTGGTGAAATGAATACTACTACTACGTACGTACTACTTATTCTCTCAGGTTCTAGTTTGTTAAATTGACTTACCCAATTGGTAACAATATCTATGGGATCGATGGCCACCATGACGATCCCTATGCAGACGAGGAGAAAGCCATACACTAATCGTATCACAGACGCTGCAACAAAAAAACCTCCATTAATGATCCGCCAGATTGAATTTCGTGTGTCATACAGCTAGGCTGCAGTAGCTGCTGGGTTACAGTTAACCGCTGTGCTACAGTGGTTATAGCATGTCATTATATGAAATTAAAAAGATCAAACATACTTACTTCTCCGATGTATGGTGAAGTTCTGGAATTTTATTATAGATATTCTCCCTTTACTCGGCACGTGTTGGATCGTCATTTTCGTTTAATGTTATCTGGAACCAAAAAACAAACTTAAGTAACCGTCTTTCCTCTAAACAGAATTAACTCTATAATACGCGGCAATTTGTTTTCAGAGGAAATATTAACCAATTTACAACCTTAATTAATTATACACATAAAGAATAATTCTCGTTAAAAAACCGTTGGTGGAAACCATAGAGGTTGATGATCGCGAACAAACAGACGCGGTAGAGGACTTTTTTTAAACAATATTTAGTGAAGATTCCCTTTCGAACGCAGGATATTTTAAAGGGCACATATTTGAGACATGGACACTCAAATATTTACATATTTCTCGCCGAGCCTTGCCCTTTTTCTGCATATTTACCTAAGTATGTATTTCTTTCGTTATCAGTACATTTTTTTAGTTTGTGACCAGATCAAATTATGTCGAATTGTCCCCCAATTTTATTGCCAGCCATGAGCCATGATGTCACCAAGGTACAAGGTAGCCACGTAAACACGAAAGGCCCTGTATTTAACATAATCAGCGACCCATTAGTTCAACAAATATCATCAATACTTGGTCAATGTGGCCATTATCATTCCTTATTATATCATGTCATGACGGATGTTAAGTTAAGACACATTTATAATCAACTTGGCCTTCTTTCAAGAATATTAACGATTTTTATAAACAATCAATATACTTTAACCTATATTTTGTTGATACTGACTTCCTATATAAATAGACGTACCTAGGTAGAAATTTTTATTACCTATTGTTATTTGGAAGGTTCTACGGTAACCCCAAGTTAATTTGCTTAGCGGTCGCAACTGACACTCGATATTAGGGGTGGGAACTGCACCAAACCATCTGTAATTGTAACCTGTTTTTTTTTTAACCTAACCCTGTGGCTTTATAGACTGGGCGATAGGCGTGCGCGGTTGGAAAGTAGCCTGTGGAAAATCCAGGGGATACCTCCGACACGACCACAAGGGTGGTTTTTGTTTTGTTTGCGCTCCAGTGAGATTGGTTGAGCGGTTTCAACCGCACCTGAGGTGTGAGTGCAATCGAGAGAGCTACTGGGAGTCTATGTATTCATTGAAATCGTGAGTTGGTGAAACACGCCGTTGACAAAATACTTAGCTCGTGTAAACGTAAACCCAGCATAAACCTGCGATTAAGTAGTTAAGAGAGGTAGGGCACAGCAAAACGTCATCTTGCTCGAATTTGGAGCAGCCCAACTGGGGAAGTACCTCCATCTTGCAGAAGACCACAGCCATAATAACATTATTTACTATACAAGTATGTAGTGTTGTGTTCCTGAAGGTGAGCAAGGTTACCAGAGCTCCCGAGCATGCACTGTGTTGAGAGCGAGGGACCTAAATGTGTTCCTTCTGCTGTCAACACAGTGCATCCTCAAATCTTATAAAGGGTCGGCAACGCGCACTCCTTTGGAGTTGCGGGCGTCTATAGGTTGCGGTGGCCGCTTACCATCAGGTGGACCGTACGCTTGTGTAATGTCGGGTAGCAAAACATTTATAACTGTATAAAAATGTAGGTACGTCGAGAACTCTTTGTCTCAATTAAACTGCCTCAACGTGAAGACGCGTTTTATTGCATATCCTCATATATTGGTGTAGATCTCTCAGTGGCGACGAATAACGTAATTCACGTGTGTGCTAGACGTAACAACAAAGTGAGTGTTAAAAATGTCTATAGGGAAAATCGGCGAATTCAATATTCACATGGACAATTGGAATCTGTACGTCGAAAGAATTGAACATTATTTCGAAGCGAATAAGATCGATAGTAGCTTGCAAGTATCTACGTTCATAACGGTTATCGGGGCGGAATGCTACGAGCTACTAGTGAATTTGTGCACACCAGATAAGCCGAAATCTAAAACGTTTAGTCAATTAACTACGATTCTGGCAGAGCATCTACAGCCTACACCTAGCATTCTAGCCGAACGATATAAATTTCGCAATAGGAAGCAAAAAGTGGGTGAATCGATAAAAAACTATGTGGCGGCACTAAAGAAAATGTCGGTTGCATGTGTCTTTGGAACAACATTGCAAGATAATTTAAGGGATCAGTTCGCTTGTGGTATTTCTAGTGAAACCATTCGTCAAAGACTGTTTTCGGAGGACAAACTGACTTTTCAACGAGCGTTTCAACTCGCGGTCGGGTTGGAGGCGGCGGAGAAAGACGCGGCGGCGGTTATTGGAGACCGAGCCGAGGTCTGCGAGACCAACAGTGTGGAGGCAGAGTGCCAGGCGATGACGGCCGGCGCGGCGCGCGGCTCGGCCGGCGGCGGCCCGGGGCCGGCGGCGCGCGCTCACCAGCAGGCGGGCGCGCGGCGGGCTTGGCAGCCGGCGCGGGCCGGCAGCGGCGGCGGTGGCTCACATTTCACGGGACGGCAAACACGGCGCCCTGCAAAGTGCCGCGCGTGTGGCGGTACACACGATACATCGACGTGTCAATTCACGAAATATGTGTGCAAGATTTGTAACAAAATGGGACACCTACGGCGCGTGTGCCCAAATCTATCGCAGCATTACAGCGTCGAAGCGTTCGAGGGTGCAGTATTAAGCGAGGACGAAGATGAGGGCAGTGACGAGGTAATTTTGAATATAAACCATTTGAGTGCGAGTCCGTGTCCACCATTAAGAGTAACATTGAATGTTAATGGTATAGAATTAGTTATGGAGTGTGATACCGGCAGCGCCGTTTCTTGCATAAGTTATAAATTATATCAATCATTGTTTAATGACGTAGATATTGAACCATCTAATTTAACTTTAAGATATTATACTGGGGAACTGATCAAGCCAGTAGGAGTGATACGACCATTAGTGAGATATAAAGATAGAGCAAAAATATTAGATTTATACGTAGTAAATGATGGCAAAACAAGTTTGCTTGGCAGGCAGTGGTTATTAGAACTGAATATTGAGATACAAGTTGGTTCGTATGGCTCTGTAAATAATTTGGGTAGCGAGGAATTTAACCTAGTGGAATTCAGTTCCAGATATTGTGAGGTGTTCGCGGAGGGACTCGGGCGCTTCACCGGCGGCGCGGTGGGCATCCACCTGCGCGACGATGCGCGGCCCGTGTTCCTGCGCGCGCGCCCACTGGCGTACGCGCTGCGCGAGCCGGTGGAGCGCGCGCTGGAGCAGCTGGTGCGTGACGGTATTCTCACTCCTGTGGACCGCTCCGACTGGGCTACTCCCATCGTCCCGGTGGTAAAAAAAGATGGTAGCATACGGATCTGCGCTGATTATAAACTGACGCTGAATAAGGTACTCGTAGTCGACCGTTACCCTTTACCGAAGGTGGAGGACTTATTGGCGCGCTTACATGGCGGCAAACGTTTTAGCAAAATAGATTTGTCTCAGGCATATGCTCAATTCGAACTTGACGAATCCAGTAAATACACGGTTATAAATACACACAAAGGTTTATTCCGATACAATCGTCTCGTCTACGGTCTTTCTTCTAGTCCAGCAGTCTTCCAGAAGAAGCTAGAACAAATTTTCTCTGATTTGCCATATGTCGGGGTATTTTTGGACGACATCATCATAACAGGCCGCGATACGACGGAGCACATCGGTAACTTGCACAAGGTATTTACGCGGCTGAAAACGTATGGCCTTCGGGTGAGAAGGAATAAATGCACCTTTTTCGCCAAGTCGGTTAACTACCTAGGACACGTTATCAGCGAAGAAGGTGTACACACATGTCCAGATAAGGTCGCGGCCATAGAGAACACGCCGGCACCAACAAACGTTTCGGAGCTCAGAGCGTTTATCGGAATGGTAATGTACTATGGGAAGTTCATAAAGAATGTTAGTGCGGTACTGGCCCCGCTTTACAATCTTTTGAAAATAGGCGTGCGGTTTGTGTGGGACTCGAAATGTCAAGCAGCGTTCGAGAACATTAAGCGTATGTTGAAGTCAAGCCGGGTACTTATGCATTACGCGCCAGAGTTGCCTTTGGTGTTGACGGCGGACGCAAGCGGAGTGGGGGTAGGCGCCGTGATATCGCAGCTGACGCCGGCCGGCGAGCGTCCTGTAGCATATGCATCCCGCACTCTTACCCGCGCTGAGCGTGGCTACGCTCAGATTGACCGGGAAGCACTAGCCATTATATTCGGTATACGGAAGTTTCACCAGTACCTATATGGTCGCAGATTCACATTAAGAACCGACCACAAGCCTCTTACGTACATTCTGGGTACCAAGGTCGGGATACCTATTATGGCTGCATCGCGCTTACAGCGTTGGGCGATATTATTGTCGGGTTACACTTACGATATCGAATACGTTCCCTCCGCGAGAAATTGTGCAGATGCATTATCAAGGTTACCCCAATTGAGTAATAAATGTGAGCCAAAAGAAAGTCAAGAAGTTACGTATTTAAATTTCGTTGAAAACTTTTTGCCAGTTACTAACAGTGACGTGAGAACGGCTACACGGAAAGATCGGGTTTTAAGTAGAGTGTTAGCGCACGTTCAATCGGGATGGCCTGTGACTTGCCCTACCCCGGAGCTGCAACCGTATTTTTCGAGGCGGAACGAATTGTATGTAGATCGCGATTGTATAATGTGGGGGTATAGAATGGTCATACCTGCCGGCTTACAGGAAACCGTTCTGAGACAATTGCACGCGAGCCATATGGGTATAATTAAAACTAAATGTTTAGCCCGTAGCTATGTTTGGTGGCCTAATTTGGACAAAGATGTGGAGGTGGTATGCGAGTCATGCGAAACTTGTGTGGCAGAAGCGCAGGCGCCGCCGCGTTCTCCGCCACAGCCGTGGCCTTATGTGCCGCGAGTATGGAGTAGACTGCATATCGACTTCCTCGGTCCCATAGAGGATAAAACCTTTTTGGTATTGATCGATTCGACGTCCAAATGGCTAGAGATAGAGGAAATGTCGCGTACGAATGCCACAGCTGTTATTAAGTTTTTAAGGGTCACTTTTGCACGGTTTGGGTTACCGCTGGAGATAGTATCTGATCACGGGCCGCCGTTTTCGAGTAAGGCATTCAGTGATTTCTTGGCTAATAATGGTATTCGGCAATCTTTTTCACCAACGTATCATCCAGCTTCGAACGGGGCTGCCGAAAATGCAGTGAAGTTGTGTAAGCGCGCCATAAAAAAGGCGATCAGAGATCGATTAGACATAGATAGTGCTTTACAAACTTATCTGCTATACTACCGTAACAGTAGGCATTCCACGACAGGCGAAAGTCCAGCTATGTTATTGCAAAAAAGAGATCTTAGATCCCGGTTAGATTTATTACGTAGTAATGTAGAACGGGAACGTCATGTTTTGGAGGCGCAACAAAGACAAGTAGACGCCACAGGAGGCGTTCCTCGTGTTTTCGCGGAAGGTGACACTGTGTGGGCTAGGAACTATAGGGGTCCTGACAAATGGGTACCGGGCAGAGTGATAGATAGTGAAGGTACTCGCCGTTATATAGTCCAAGGGGAAGACGGTCGACAAATGAGTAAACATGTAGACCAAATCAGGCGCAGGTCTCGTAGATCAAGTTTGTCACATCCGATCGAAAATCAAGGTTCAGAGGTAATAACTATTAAAGATAACAGTGGGGAAGGGAGTGAGCATGTCGTTACGCAGGAGGAACGGGAGATGCCGGATGCGAGAGCGATGGAGGAAGATTCAAGCAGACCGCAACCGGCATCTCCGGCTGCTCAGGATGCGCCAACGTCGCAGGCTACGCCGCCCGCGCCGCCGGCGCACGTTCAGTCTCGGCCTAAACGAATAATACGTCCACCTTGCCGATTTGGGTTCGAGGATTATTTTTAATGTAACCTACTTATAAACTACACTAGAACGGGTTAGTGTGTGTACCCGTTTTATTTGCTTTTGATCATAATAAGTATGTGTTAGTTGCATTAAAGTACCTATTCCAGTTGTAAAAATAATTGTTATGTTATAAGTTACATATAAGAATGATTGTTATAGTTGTAGTTACATATTAGCGGTGGAGGTGTAATGTCGGGTAGCAAAACATTTATAACTGTATAAAAATGTAGGTACGTCGAGAACTCTTTGTCTCAATTAAACTGCCTCAACGTGAAGACGCGTTTTATTGCATATCCTCATATATTGGTGTAGATCTCTCAGCTTGTTTGCCACCGGCGTTGTATTTTAAAAAAAGAGTTCGTTAAAGTAGTTCTTATTTATCTACAGTTCACGTAGTTGGTTGATTGTTTGTAATGAGGTGTGTTATTTCACTTTCAATAAACAAACCATAACTTATTTATAAACGTACATCAGTACGATAAGCAGAAAAAGAACCAATTAGGTCACATGATAGCATTGATAACCTCACCAACTATGTTACATACACGTAATTATTATTTCCTAAAGCCCTACATATTAAACAAGATACGCTTGACGAGCAAAAAAAAGAATTTGTAACCCCCTAAGGCCGCCTACGAAACTGGTTGCGGTAGAGGCTTTTATTGTAATTGTACGTAACTAGTTTCGATCGAGGCTTTTTCTGGGCTTGTAAGTAACTGATTCGATTACTTTTTTATATGTACTATACATATTTGATTTATTGTAACATATCATCAGCCTTTTAGATCAAAGAGCTGCGTAACTATTCGAACGGACGTAAGGACTAATTCAGTTGTCATTTTCCCTTGACATTTAGATTTACCTAATAACGTAGGTAACTTACTATCAAAATCGAAATCAACCTAAATATGTTTTGTTCCACTCCAATTTTTTATTATTAGGTTTTTTTTTTTTTAATTTATTGAGAGCTTTTTCGCTATTGCGAATATATCGCTCGATAAACGCCTCTTAATTAACAAAGTTCGATCAACTCAACCACTCCATATTACGTTCAAAAGTACGTACATTTATCTGTCTTTTAGACCATATTTTACAAGGGCTAACATCTTTAAAACCACATCTGATATAGGGTTGCTCAAATAGGTATTGCATAATCCGATGGAATTATTAGGTTTTAATTTTATCTAAGATGCTCAGACGTATTAACTTCAAACATACGTCAAATGCATGTACGTACTTTGTCCAACCGCAAACATAAGTTTGTGGAAACTAACTTGTTGACACAAAACTGTTTAACTGTACAAGCCATTGTTCGAAACAAACATATTTTTTACACATTCCCATTGTTTAACATTATTTTTGAATAGGAAATGTTTGGAATGTGTTAAAATGAGGTGAAGTTGTATGTCATCGGGGTTTTCCTTGTTTTTACTGAATTAAATATTACACGAAGAGCGGTTGCACAGGGCGACTTAGGCCGGGTTTTATAAAGATCCGTTAGACCAAATGTCAGATCAAATTTCAGTAACTCAGTACATTTTTTTACATAACAAATCGAGATAAGGTCTAACGGATCTTTATAAAACCGAGCCTTAGGGTGGGTTGCACCAAACCTAAAGGTCAGTTGCATCAACATACGATCACAGACCGGTCATCGTCAAATATGGCGCCGGCTGCTGTCATCCCATAGAAACTTGTCAAACTTTCCATACAATCAGATTTTAACGAACACCTCTTACAATTACAGACGGGTTGGTGCAACCCACCCTTAAATAGTATCGATACAGATACCAATTTATGGCTAGTCCAGTCATATATTTTTGAAACGAGAGTTTGTATTGCTGTAAAAGTCATAAGGCTTGTTTCGCCATACAGTGCGCAGTGTATATAATGTAATCAGTGTGAATATCTCTAATAGAAATAGAGTTGAAAAGAGACAAACATTCAATTTCTTCGACTGTATATCCAGACTGACAATGTTATGTACAAAATTCTGATGCTTTTTAGGCGAACTTGTACTTAATTTCCAGTTTTTACATCTACGTAACTCTGAAGTCATCACTATATAATACGTCACTCGTGAAGACGTGTTCAAATTCTATTTGGAACTAGTACGAGTACTAAATTTATATTAAAACGTCAAAGTAAAAGAACGTTCTGGACAAATGGGGTAAAAGTTCAGCGTCTACGTTAATCATACATAGCACCTTTTTTACATACATGTGACGTCACTTAACCCCGTCGTTGTAAAATCTCGTTTACCACTGCACGTATTAAATACATATACCGAATTTCACTTATTACGAGGAAACGAGACATGCCTCGTTGGCGATGGCCGCACCTACTGGACAATTTTTTAAAGTACTGGCCAGCAAATCAAAAACCGAGGAAAATGGAATAACAGGCGGGAGGCCTTCGCCCAGCAGTGAGCTCGAAATGATAATAGAGGGAACATTTCGCGGATTTACACTCAAGAGCATGGAAACGGGTGCTTGAGGTACAGCCTTTTTATATCGATCTTACAAAAAATATACATAGCATTCATTATCTGTATTGGATTTGCAGTAAGGATAGTACTCTATCTTTGTATGTGTTGCTGATTATATTACGTTACTCGACAAATGTATATTTTGACATCTCTTATGTACCATAATTTTCGGAAATAAAAACTTTGACTTTGACTTTGACGGGGTCTATAATTTACAAAAAAAACACAATTGCTCGCAGTCGCTCCTTTATATAAAAAAAAATCTTTAGTATCTCCATCTTAAGTGCTAACTGTCAGATTGTACAGGTTTTTAGAACAAACACAACGCGTCACACGACAAAAGCTTGAAAACTTGAGGTATTTTTCAACTTGTTTCCTATCGTGTGGCTGATTTCCGATCTAAACTAAATAAAAAAATTACGAGTTGTGAAGTAAAAGTTCGCGAACAAAACAGGCTGTAATGTTGGATTACTCCCTTTTTGATCACCCTTAAAAGTAAACGCTTTACCCTGATTTCCTTGTTTGTTTATTTGATTTTGTTTCAGTTTTATCGTTTATCATTCAGTTAGTACCTAAGAATGTATACTTATCTCCTTTAATTAAACTTTTGCTACTAGTAATGTTCATGTTGATGCATCATTGGCTCGACTTGGCTGAAGTAGAGTAGGGTAACTGTGTTATTGAATGCTGAACTTGATTAGATTTAACCATGTAATTAACCCTGCTCTGTGTTGGTCGACTTGACACTAGTGCTGTATGTGCACTTGGTCAATTATGCGCTTACTTATTGATCATGCTGTGTACACTTGCTTTGGATGTCTTGCTGGTCTATAAACTACTGATTTTCTGCAAACTTAACTGTATCATTTATTGTGTGATGTCTGTAAAGTGTACCTTTTTTTAAATAAATAAATAAATTATGACAGGAATGACTAGGAACTATTAGACATGGAGCTAGCATAAGCACATTAAGGGGGGGTTGCACCAAACTGTCTTTAATCGTAAGCTGTGTTCGTTAAAATCTGATTGTATGGAAAGTTTGACAAGTTTCTATGGGATGACAGCTGCCGGCGCCAAATTTGACGATTGTAGACGCCGGTGCCGGTGATGATGGAACTCGACGACTCAAATAAAACTTCGATGTAAAGTTGACTGTATAATTTCAATAGGTGCTGATTTACAAAATAGTTTGGCCAAAAGAGGTATGTGCAGAAGTGGTTGTATGTGAGAACAAAGAATAGGTAATGACGAGCAAGATTTGATAATTTGAATTAACGTATGTTACAATGGTAGGGATAAAGCGTATGTGAAGCGTTGCTATTGGTGGCTTTAAAAAAGCCGCTCTTATACTAACCGTGCCCGACGGGCGCGTTTTGCTACTGCATACTAATTTATTACATATGTATAATATTAAATAAGAGTTGCGTTCGCAACAACGATGACCGATCTATGATCATATGTTGGTGCAACCGACCCTTAATTATTAAACGTGATCGGTGATTGGTTTTGATACTTATAATACTAGTACTTATATATAAACTTCGAGCAACATTTCCATGGCAACATTCTGAGCTACGCTATCATAAAAGAGCAAGTAGGTAACCTCATTTGAAACTTAAAGATAAAATAGATACAGTTACGTGTATTCAGTTCATAAATTACATGTCCATTACATCATTTTTAGTTCTACTTACATAGTAACATCGGTCAAAACAGCTATAAATAATAGTAGATTTTATTACAAGGGTCTAAAATTCGGCATAATACCACGAGATAATTATTTTCCCGAAGTGAGGGAAAATAGTTCGAGGAGTAATATGGCTTTTAGACCATAGTTACACTCTAGTATACACTCTACTTTTCACTTCGATTTCGAGAAAATAAATAAGAAACAAAGATTAACCTCCCAAAATTAACAATAAATTCCACGGCGAGCTTAATGTATAATTTGGCAGCAAGTTTTTTTTTTCTAAACTGCTTTGACACACAAAGCAGCGCAACTTTGACCTTCCATTGAGCGCTTCAAAGCATTGCTCGAACGATTTAATCACTTTTTTAATTATTGTGTAATAGGAACTACAACAAACCTTACTCATTAGAAAAATGAATTTTGTTTCCTGATTGATCGATTTTAGTAAAGCTGTATTCTGGTTGTTAATATCCAATACCAAATATTTTTTAAAGTATTTTGATTGGTCAAATTAAAATGTTTTGTAAATCATAAACATGTATTCCTTTTTGCCCTAGGGGTTAAATGTACTACTTCAGCCCCGCTTGACAAGTCTAATATGACACACATTTCGAGCATTAGAAGTGAAATAGTAGATTGTATGACAAGGGACTAAAATTTTATTTATTTATTTAGTCACATTACAATGAGATGGTTATATTCCCGAACGAAATGAGGGAAAATTGTTCGAGTGGTAATATGACTAATAAGGCTTTAGACAAGAGTTAAAGACTCTACTTTTCACTTCGATTGCGAGAAAATAAATAAACAAATATTATCCACCCTCAATTAATAATAAAATACAATGAGTATATGGTAGCTACTTTTTTTTTAATGTTTTGACTCAGATACATAGTAGTTGAAATAGGGACGAAAAAAGACCTAATGTTTTTAATAGTTAAATTAGTCGAACAAAGTATGTACCAAAACGAACCCAACGTTCTGATTGGCTGTCGATGTATTTTCTGATTGGTGGATTTAATATGGTGAAGTATTGTGTTGTAAATCATAAATATGTATTTATATTTTCCCTAGGGTCTAAATGTTCCACTTTAGCCTCGCTTGATAAGCCTAATATGACACACTTTTCGAGCATGAGAAGTGAAAATTAAATCGTAGGTACTTCTTACTTTGGCTATCAATCACAAGAACTTATGAGTTGTGACAATTTAAATAAATTTAAATTTAAATGTCTGTTGGAGTTCAAAGCGTTAAATACATTCTCAGTACATTTTTGATTAATATCAGTAAAGCCCATTAAATATATTGTCGACATGCCACGCGCTGTCATTGACTACTGCCGATTGTGGCATTTGTGGGAAGTAGACAGTTACCCTTAATGCTATACTATGTACAGCCCACGTCATTAACATGTTGTTAATATTTTTACTTCATCATAAACGAAGGTACAATAGCCAGTGTAAACACATTTTTGTTGCAGGTAAATCTCTACCGAAAAATTAGCGTTCTTGTTGTTGAACGCGTCAGACTGTTTAGCGAATGGATAATTATTCATTAAATATTGTTATTTTCCAGTAACTGTAGGTCACTTGCTAATGAATGTCACCAGTAATACAATGCCGCTAATATCCTGTTAGAAAAATTTAGCTTGAAAATACAGTTGCAGTCATTTTGAACCTTTACGATATTAAAATACCTAAAAGGGAAAACAAATCTTCGACAAGCTTCTACCACTCTTGGAAGAAACAAACTGTATATTATTTGGAATGTAGACTGTTAATGAAAAAGCGACTTTCTTTTGTTCACGCGTAGAACAAAACGGATTTTTCTGTCCGGTTTGTCCTACGGTGTGAACAAAACGGAATTTTTTGTCCGGTTTGTCCTACGATGTGAACAAAATCGTAGAACAAAACGGACTACTTCTGATTTGTCGGTGCGCAGGCGGTACGATATGAGAAATCTGTCATATGTCACTGTCAACTGTCAGTCGAGTGAGTACCGCTTTTTACTGCGCTCTTTTAAGAGCCCTTATGAGTTAAAAAAAACTCATCTATTTTGGCCATTTTCTGTTTGAATTTACATTTACCTTGACATTTTATCAGTGTTACTATCTAGAACAGGACTATTGCGACCTATTGGCATAAATTTTAAATGTATTTTTTAATCATTCTTTAAGAAATATTGTTTCAAACATCACTCCAAAACTACGATTTTTGAGCTAAAAACAGCTGTTTTCCTCTTAAATTTTACTACACACAATAAAATAAAAAAATAGCTATGTCACTATCTAAAACTTTTATAAAGGCATCGTATCCTTTAATCACTTTATTGGGTTTATCAATACTTTTGTCATAATTTGAAATCAAAACATTTTATTCTTTTTATACAAACGCCTTAAGGGAGGCGTACAGCGACATCTACCAGAAGACTCATGCTTCAAGTTCAAGTTTTAAAAAATCAAAACATTTTAAAACTTATAAGGCCTCTTGAGTGAGTGCTTCCTGAATGGCGCGAGATGCGCGGAAGCGGGGCGTACTACCCTTACTGCGTTACTACCGCGCAAACTTAGTACAGACAGTATGCCGTCTAGTAAGGAAATCTCTGCCATTTAGTAATCTCACGTCCAAAAACAAAACACCACATATCGATCCCGCCTCGCAGAGTCAGGAAGTCGCCGCGAAATTGCAACAAATGACGTTACGAATTTTCTATAGTGAAACAGCTAACAGCATCCATACTCCTAGATATATTTATAATATTAAAATTAAGCTGAAACATAACATTTTACCACTATTTTCGTGAGTTTTGCTTTTGGTAATGTAAGAATAATTTATTGTTACTGTTTACAAATTATACTATGTCAGTTTAAACTAAAGATGCGCCGAATATGGGTTTGACCGAATACGAACATTCGGCCGAATTATTCGATTGAACGTAATTTCTTCATCTATTGTTGTAAAACAGACTAATTGAATGATAAAATTTTTGTTCATTATCAAAGCGAAATATTGACAAAAAATAAGTTAAATCACTGTTAATAATGGGTCAAGTATTAATTTCACGAAGCAGTAACAATACACTATTGTAACTTGTAACAAAACCCTCTCAAAATTGTTCGGTAAATATTCAGCAGCTGAACCGAAAAATTCGGCCGAATACCGAACATTCAAAAACATGCCGAATATGCCGAATACCGAATAATAACCGAATATTCGGTTCATCCCTAGTTTAAACCATATTTACTGACACGTACCTAACTTAAACATAATTACATATATAAATAGGTACGTGCGCGTCAACATGAATGCACCCCGGTACGTACCCTCGTATACCCCTAGACGGATTAAATTTAAATCGTATGACATCGACATAAAGTCTCTTTTAGTTTGTTCCGTGTTTGAATACCTAATTAATAATTAGCCCAACAAACATAATTATCTAATTTTCTAGTACTTTAAAATAAATATCGTTATCATAATAAATACTGTATTCGTCAATTACTCAAAGTATTCGTCTGACCTACTTGGCTCAGTCTCTTACTATTATACCCTCAACCCGCATTGCGTATCTACCCACTACTCTAGCTAGGTAATATATGCCTCATTAATGTAATTGACCTCATTCATATGTAAAGCTATGCCTTAAATCAACGAGACAAATGGAATGTACTAAAATAACAGATGATACTAAAACACAGAAGGATCATTGTCTCAGTTCAGTCACATTGGGCTCTCAATACTGAGGTTCTTCACGCTGTGTCACTGTATCAAGGATGGCACTAAATCTGATGCTTGATAAGAAAATATACCAAATCATGTCTTTTCTCTTTTACTCATATATCGCCAACACAGGCTCTTTCGGCTTGCCAGAACATTTAATTATTTCTTTTTAGACAGGCTTTGTTTTTCAATAAATAAATAAATATTCTTACACAAATCAAAACTAAGTAAAGCTTGTACTATGGGTACTAGGCAACGATATACATACTTATATAGATAAATATATACTTAAATACATAGGAAGCAACCAAGCCTCAGGAACAAATATTCGTGTTCATCACACAAATAAATGCCTTGACCGGGATTCGAACCCGGGACCTCCAGCTTCGAAGGCAGGGTCACTACCAACTAGGCTAAAGCGGTCATCAATATGTTGTATATTCAATTTTGAATCTAGTTATTGTATTTATATTACACTAATTTTGTCTGAAAAACGAAATTTCAATAACATAAATTCAATGCTAACTGTAATGAGTAACGCCGTAGTGGTACAGAATAGTCATATATACCTATGTATGTACCTTGAGTGGTACAGAATAGTCTTATATGCCTATGTATGTACCTTTAGTGGTACAGAATAGTCTTATATGCCTATGTATGTACCTTTAGTGGTACAGAATAGTCTTATATGCCTATGTATGTACCTTTTTGAGATGTGGTGTTGGCGTAGAATGGAAGGCATAAAGTGGACGGAAAAAATAACGAATGAGTAAGTGTTGCAAAGAATAAAAGAAAAGAGACAAATACTTACAACCATAGAGAACAGCAGAGGAATAATTTGGAGGCGACCGGTTTAGCCTAGTGGGTAGTGCACCTGCCTGTGAAGCTGACGGTCCTGGGTTCGAATCCCGGTCAGGGCAAGTATTTGTGTGATAAGCATGAATATTTGTTTCTGAGTCTTGGATGTTTTCTATGTATTTAAGTATTTATATCTATTAAATATATCGTCGTCTAGTACCCATAATACAAGCCTTCTTGAGCTTACTGTGGGGCTAGTTCGATTTGTGTAAGATTGTCCTCTAATATTTATTTATTTATAATGATGGGTCATCTGCTTCTGCTAAGCCATGACCTTTTCCTTAAGAGCATTATAGAAGGGAAAATTGAGGGAAAGAGAGGAAGAGGAAGGCCAATGAGAAACTACTTCGAGCAAGTAAAAGAGAAGGTTAAGGTCATGTCATATCAGAGAGTAAAGGAGATGGCAGAGGACAGAAACGGCTGGCGATTGCTCCACCGACAAGAGTAGTAAACTCTTAAATAGAAGAGAGAGATGTACCTAATTATAATGTTCCAATTTGTGTCGAATAATATTTCTTTAATTCTAATAATTTTTTATTGCTTACTTAGGAAATCCTTAGGTCCGAAGAGTCATTGTATTAGCAACAGAAAGGAAATGCCAGAATAAAATAAATATTAAGGATAAAATAAAAAAGCCGTTTTCATAAACTGGAACCCTTCGTGCGCGAGTCCGACTCGCACTTGGCCGGCTCATTTTGCTTTAAGACTATGTTTAAATGAAATATTGTCAATTCTACAGGTTGTAACAAGACTAGTGAGGATCCGTTTAAGGGCATATTCGGTATCGTGTTCTGATTAGGAAAAAGTAGACGAACATTATTTTGACGCAATAAATTTTTGGCCTTTGTATGGACAGTTGGCTGACTTGGACGACCTGCCCCATAGAAAAAAAATTTTTTCGCGTAAAATTTCCTTCTACTTTTCCCTAATCAGAACACGATACCGAATATGCCCTTAAATAGTAGAAGAGCCGACGACACTGAACCTAGTTCGATAAGACTCCCAGATGAGATATATATTATAAGATGCGTCATTCCTGGGGGAACACGAAACGGCTATGCTGCCATGCAATAAACCTGGTGGCCATAGTAAAAGAAAAATTTAAAAAAAAACCGGTTTCTAGTACGATAAGTCTCCCAGGTTTCGTTTGTTCCTCGATACAGGGGAGGGGTAGGACTATACGATAATGCAGTGCTGCAAGACCCCCTGACTGGCCTTGTCAGTGGCAGCAGCATGATAAGTGACGCCAATATTGAATATGATCGGTCTCCTAAAAAAACCAAGGCTCATCTGAAAGATCATCAATTTCTGTGTAAGAAAAACCACTGCTGCCTTTTCCCAATAGTGCAGCGATGATGCATGCAGTTAATCGCATAGCCCGCTAAGGTTCGTCTGTCCGCGATGTGCAAAGGGCCGACCACACGCGTGCACTGCATCGCATAGTACAGTCGAGGACATAAATATGTACACATTTTTGGACCTTATTTCAATTGAATAAGATGAAAAGATGTATACATATTGGTGCCCTTGACTGTGCGAAACCGTCGTAACCGTCAGCTCAGCAAGGCCCTTCATTAACATATTAAGGTTCGATTATAATCTTATCTAGATTATCATACCATAGATCACTGGAATTTACATGAGAGACTTCACTTTGTTCTCACTTGACTTTATTATTAGACGCTCAGAAACAAAAGATTAAATAGTAGTAACATTAGTATAATTTTACCCCCGTATTCATAAAACTTAACAAACCTCTGCTAACTAAAACAATCTTTGTCCCATTCTCACAAACGTCAATGTCAAAGTGACAGATAAGGACAAACGAACTTTAGCGGCTAGTTAACTAATATAGGTTTGAGAGACGTTTATGAATAAGGGGGTTAGTTTATAAGTTCGTCTCTGCTAAAGAACTTTTTTAAATCTCAAATACTTATTCTCATGTCATATGTGCGCAATGAAAGTTTTTATCTATATATTTGTTTATCAATTGAGGATATTTATTAGATTTTATTATTTTAATCAACATTGACGCTGAGATACATCTCACCAGATATTATTATTATTAGTTTACCTGGTATTATTTATTTATTCATTTATTCTAGGAGTTTCAACAGCTTTGTTTAACATAAATAACCTAATTAACCATTTGTAACAAATCTGGACTGTTTTTATTTTAACTTTTTCTTTTATTCTGTCAAAAAACACGTCTAACCCGTCGTCTACCAGTCCCTGGGATCCCAGGGATCTAAACAAAAAAATGCTATTGTTTATTTTTTCCCCGGGAGACGACAGCTGGTATTAGTATTATTTTCAATGTTTTCATGCCAAAATTGCATTTTTTATGAATTAAAGTTACCCTTAAATTACCAGTAACATTTTTTACTATACTTTTATGAAATAACGTCTAAAATAACAAAATATTCACACTGACATCTGTCAGTTTATTTTATGTAATAAAAAAACTAGTTTAGGTTTAGAATGAAGGAAAAATTGAAAAATTTAGGCACCGAGCAGGATTCGAACCTGCGACCTCCCGGCAGTCGCGGCCAGTCGCTCTAGCCAACTGCGCTATAGGTGCAATAACATATATGTGTACGCCTCCCTTAAGGCGTTTGTATAAAAAATAACTAGTTTAGGTATTCGATGTGACATGTTTAGGTATATATTTTTAATTCGCGAGCTCGAGACACGTCCACCAAGAAAAGTTACTAAGAAAGGAATGCAGTATTTTCATATAATTAAGAAAAAGGAAACAAAAATAATTATACATAAAAAAAGTACTTAAACTCATAGTACACATATTTTCTCAATATAAAATGTTCTGCTGCATATTTTAACTTTTCAGATAGGTATTTTATTATCATAAGTAATCGACACCGATCCAATATATATAATCATGACAGAGGTGAATAAATAGGTGTCATCTATTGGACAGTAAGGTAGTCAAGCACTGGGATGTTTACCTTATTATAACCAATTTTTTTATCTTAACTGAATGTTTTTTTTTAACCTGACTGTGGCTTTATAGCGATAGGAGTGCGCGGTTGGAGAGTAGTCCGGGGAAAATCCAGGGAAAACCTCACGACTACGCGTGTGGTTTGGAACACTGGTGTACTCTAAGAGTTTGCGCTCCAGTGATATTGGTTGCGCGGTTTTGAGGTGTGAGCGAAATCGGGCTACTGGGAGTTTTGTCGCTGGTTCACTAAACCTAGCCTAGCTGAGAAGATTCCAGCAAGAAACTCAGCTAGGCCCGACCTGGGTCGGACTGACTCTATCCGGTGTGCAGCGGTACCGGGACGAATAGGGACTATATATGTCACTGTTGTCGCGATCGCGCGGTGGACGTCCCCGCCGGCGGGAATGCCTAAGTGTACGCGTCGTGTCAGAGTTGGACGCCGTAAGCGCAGCGTTCCATCTTTCGATAGACGCTGTGATTACGTCGTCCGGGTCCGTAAGTGTGTGCCTAGGACGCCGGACCGTGCGGCCCCTAATCAGTGATCGCCGAGTAACGACAGAGGGGAGAACTGAAGGTCTCTTTCTAATAATACATGTTTACGTTTAAAATGTTACGAGCTTTTTGCACTGACCTTAGATAAGGATAAATCTGTTTTGGCGGTTTACCGGGCGTAAACAGTTACATAACCAAAGTTCCACTTCCATTGCCCCTGGTGAGGTCAGTTGGTGGAGTCACACGAGACAAGGGATCGATTAGCAATTTTATCGCTTATGCAAACTAATGCGAAATTGTTTACGAATAATATTGATTTTTGATAGTTTCTGAATGTAAGTTACCCGAACCGATTCTAGCACCCTGCCTATGAAGTTAGCGGCCCCGGGATCGAATTCCGGTCAGGGCGTTTATTTGTATGACTTGCATGAGTATTTGTTTCTGAGTCTTGGATGTTTTCTATGTATTTAAGTATTTATCTATCTATATAAACATCTGTATCGTCGACTGGTTACCCATTCATCAAAGAGAAACCAAGGTCTGACAATATAAAACTAAAAGAACTTTTAATGCTCAAATCACTGTATTCCATAAAGGAATACAATGAACAGCCAATATAAAATTGTTGATTATTGTTAAATTGTATTTCGTTTAATTCTTGACATTACCATATTATTTATTATTCTGACATTGTATTGATATTTGACCATATTTGGAATCGAGCGTTTATATTGTTTTTATTTCTATTATTTTAAATTTGACTAATGACATTGCCTAGGATATTCTAGCCGTGTATACAAATTTGACATTTCTATTTATTTTTTACCTTTGACATTATTTGATTTCAATTATATTTCTTTCATTATTATTATACCTATTGACGATCCTTTTGTGAATTTATCTTGTTTTAAAAATGTAAACCATGATGTAATTTTATAAAGGAAATAAATATATCTATCTATCTATCCGTATCGTGACACCAGATACGTCACTGTCAACGACACACTCACACTTACGTCCGCATACCGTCGATAGGCTGATGCCGTAGCTCGTGTCACACACACTACTAACCGATGTACCGGATTGCCATACCTGGCGCAATATATTTATCATGAATATAAAGTACCTACCTAGTGGTTACAGTTAATAAGTTTGAGTTAGGTACCTCGTGGTACCTATTATTCTAAATTTAAACTTATTAACCGCCAGTCTGTTTCGGAATGAGTTCGAATATCTCCCTCTCTGTCGCACTGGCTAATTCGTGCGGCAGAGAGGGATATATTCGAACTTCGTTCGTTTTCAGGTCGCGGTAGCCCCCCAGCATCTCTATTATAAGTTTTTGCGAAACAAAACACAAACGAACGCGTTCGCGTTTAGTCTCAATTCGTATGGGAAAAAATAGTTACCATCTAAGACCACCAGAGGCGCTGTTCACGTTGCCATACGAATTGGGACTAAACGCAAACGCGTTTGTGTTTTGTTTCGAAAAAATCTATACTAGATTTACTATTGTGATTCAACCTTTACAGTACTTTTAGGCTCGTTTTTATAAAGATCCGTTAGACCTTATGTCGGTTGGTTATGTCAAAAAATGTACTGAGTTACTGAAATTTGATCTGACATTTGGTCTAACGGATCTTTATAAAACCCGGCCTTAACAGTTAAATGACCATTTGTGGTCTACTGATAGTAGGACCAGGTACATTATATACATAAACAATACGTTAAATTACGATTATTTACAATACAATGTAATAATATTCTAGGAAGTATGAAAAGCACACAACAATGAGGACAATGCGGGTGTAAATTTACTTTTTAAAATATGTAAATACGTCAGTGTTTGTCGTGCGATAAGTTTTATGACGCAGGCCTTAAAACATATACAAATATCCGTTAGTTTTCGTGTTTAGCCGCTAATTGAAGGCGCAATGCGTAAAATGTTAAAGACAGTTGTTGCACAGATGTGGGTAGGTTAGGAAAGTGCGTACGTTATTGACATTATGAATGAATGAATAACATTTATTTCAGATTATAATAGATATTTTTGTTAGTGGGTACACAGTATATAAAATACAAAAATACAAAATTTTATTAGTAACAATTGGTATGTCATACAAATTAAATATAAAATATCATTTTGGTACTCAACTTACAATGTAGTTAATAGGGTGGGTCGAAAATCACGAATTTCGAAGTATCGTAAGAAAAAAGTCTCAATATAATTTAGCTTTATTATAGTTTAATTACTTTATTAAGTGATAAATTATTAACACAATTGTCACGTACTTTATTTAAGTACTTACTTATATAATCTAGGCCTTAACATCGATCTTTGGCGACTGTGCGGGGGTTAAAAGTCTAAATCTAGATTTTTTAAATTATTTTTCCTGTAATCTACAGAATACACAGCAACTTTTGAGCCCTATTACATTACGATACTCCAATATTCGTGAATTTCGACACACCCTAGTAGTTATGTCGGCAATAGTAATTACACACATATGTTATATTATATATTTGTTAGTACACAATTGAAAAACTGAAACGTAAAAAACAGGCCAAGTGTGAGTCGGATTCGCGCACGAAGGGTTTCGTACCATTATCTATAAAAACGGCAAAAAAAAAACAAGTTTGTTGTACCTATGGGAGCCCCCTCAAATATCTATTTTATTCTATTTTTAGTACTTGTTGTTATAGCGGCAACATAGATACATCATCTGTGAAAATCAACTGTCTAACTTTCACGGTTCGTGAGATACAGCCTGGTGACAGACGGACCGACAGCGGAGTCTTAGTAACAGGGTCCCGTGTGCCCTTTGGGTACGGAACCCGGAAAAAGTACTAACCTTTCATTACTTATCCACTGTTACTTGTACACGTAGTTTTAGGCTGTTACTGCGACAGAGTTCCAAAATGCCCATTCGCTATCCATACTAATGTTATAAATGCGAAAGTTTGTCTGTCTGTCTGTTACCTCTTCACGATTAAACTGCTTAACCAATTTAGATGAGATTTGGTATGGAGATAGTTTGAGTCCCGGGGAAGGACATAGGCTACTTTTTATCCCGGAATCTTTTGTCCTGACGATCATCAAGGGGTGGGAGTTCGTATGGACTAGGTAAGCGCCTGATACATAAAATAGCAATAAAATTCTATTTGAAAATTCTTTTTTGCAATTTGAAAATTTTATGTAACTGACGATCACAATTTCAGTTCCTTAAAAATTGACTATGTTTAATTTTAAGTGATATTTGTATATTGTGAGATTAATAAATCATATATCATATTGCGATGAGATGAACGAGTTCTACGCAGACGAAGTCGCGGGCAAAAGCTAGTATGTATATATTGGTCAAAACCGCGTATGTGAAGGCATGTTTAATGATGACTTTTGACATATGCACGTTTAACACTTAGAAGCCCCGCGCCTTCACCTTTTTATTCATAAGTCATTGTTTTTTTAAAATATTTTGCAATGCCTTTACTTAAAATAAAAATTAATTCCAAATGCATTTTTTTTATTTAACTATAAAAGTATTTAGGTATATATCACACCGGGCCATATACTTGTACTTACCAACTTTAAAGCCTCAAACCCCGAGCAATACCAACCCCTCATCTCCGACTGTGGTAAATTATGGCTGACAGTTCCCAGGAGATAAAATGTCAATCATGACGCCTGTCATTCCCATACATTTTATAACCTAAAAGTAAAAGCGGGTGCAGCGGCGGAAAATAACGAAATATTAAAGGATCATACACGAATTTAGGTTCGCGTCTTTTCTGTGCACATACCAAAAGTTAATAGCTACAAAGCTTAATTTTGGATCGGACCAGTAACCCGCATAAACAGTGTCTCCGTTTCTATAAATGTAATAAAAACATAGCTAACATGCACATAAGCTGTTAACTATTGACCACAGGAGGGATGACATTTTTATTACAACTAAGTATGACCCTAAAGCGTAATAAACATACGAGCCTCGGCAAAGAGTACAATTTTGTACCTTTTAGTGTCGAAACTCTTGGTCCATGAGATCCCAGCGCACACCAGTTATTTACTGAAATTGCGAAGCGTTTGGTTGACGTAACTGGTGACCGAAGAGCTGGCGACTTCCTCGCACAACGTATCAGCATTGCGATACAGCGAGGAAATGCCGCCAGCATCCTCGGTACAATGCCCCAAGGGCCTGTTTTAGATATAAGTTAGTTTTAATATTATTTAATTTATTTTTATTTAACTAATATTGCCGCTTGTAAATAAATACATTAACCTAAAAGTGACTTTTAAGATGTTACGATTGTTTTTTTATCTGTCGGGGACTGTAATGGAATTTAATAGTATATGGTGATATAATCATAATATTCATTAATGATTTGTTTGTTTATACCTAACAACGGACGGGAAACGACCTTAACAAGCATAGGCAACTAATTAAAATAAACATATTGCTTAAGCGTTATAACGTATCTAGACTGTCCTCGATATGTAAAAGACAGTTAAATTCCTAAAATGCACGGCAAGGTCTGACCACCATCCATTACCTTAAACTGTTTGAAATAACTTAAACTATGGCCCAAGTGGTCAGTTAAATATATGTATTGCCGGGTTAAATAATTATTAAGACTAGAACTTAATGTTATTCACTAAAACTTGAAGTAAGTACCCAAGTTATTAACCATTAATTCATATGACAGTTAAAATTATTGCATGTAAGTTGAAACTTTTTGGGCACTATTAAATTATATAATGATTCAATATAATTTAATGAATGGCATGGTTATTGAATATGAATGGAAAATAATTAACGCGTTTATACACATAGATACATAACTACTAGATCTCCGACTATTCTGCACGCTACCTACATTTATAAATTTTGTTATCATTTTTATTGAATATCAATACTATCTGTATACTAAGAAAAAAAGGAATATTTGAAAACTGCAGGTATTAACCTTTTATTAGTACAGTATAATTATTTTAATATTGTATAAAACTGACATTTTAATCTTATTCTACAATGTTGATTGTATATATTTGATTTGATTTAACATGTTTTAATTTATTTATTTCCCTATAAATTGACATGTAATATGAATTATTACGAATAAATGATTATGATTATGATTATAAAATCTGCCTGTACTTACTTACTATCCCAAATAAATTTAAAACGTAACGTTTAATAATATGTATAATTCAATTTATAAATTCATTTTCTATTAATAATAATCAAATCTTTCATTTAAATGATGTCTAATAATTATTAAATATTTACATTTTAAAAAACCTACCCTAAATGTAATTAACAAAAAAAAAATTTTGACAAAAAAAAACCGAAATTTTTTTTCACCTTACATTTTTCTCTCAACTTACCGCAAGAAGTAAAATCCAAACAAGGAACACTACACACGGTCACACACTGCGGTGCCTGGTCTGAGGCGTCGGCTCGGCCGTGCTATCAGCGTATCACTGCCCGCCGACCGCCGCTTCGCCTATTTAAACGCACCCAACTTTCTGGACCCGCGCATCTCTTCACCACTAACACACGTAACGTGTGTAACCGAAAACGTCACGGTTTTCACGAAAATCTTGGCATACCGACGTCTCAAGGTTTTCGCGAAAGATTTACAGAAGTGTTTTCCTTGGAAAATTGAGACAGCAACGTTGAATGAAAGAAGGCAATGCTTTCATTGCAGTGCTAGCAACTTTGGGACCAGGCACGTATCCAGAGGGGGGCATAGTTGGGATTCATTCCCCCCCCCCGAAAACGCTTTTAGCCGTCTGTTTATTTATTCGCTTGCGGGTTCTTTCAATAAGTAGGTATACAGTTCACATGGTTGTTTCAATGTTTGTCCCCCTCCCCGAACCAAAAGTCTGGATACGTGCCCGTTTGGGACTAACAGCCAAGCCGGGCCGCTTGTCAATGGAATACATTTTTAAGGAAAAAGGTCGCAATAGGCGTTTGCGAAAGCCCATGCTGTGCCATACAGTTTGTTATTGGAACCAAGAACATTCACCGAGTGGAACGTAGATCTCCGTTTCAGCTTCGACAAAAATGCTTTCGTAAGTATGTCAGGCGGATGTCTTTCTAACTATTCTTCTCCACATGTCGCTGTTCTTAACCGATTCTCGTGGAATTTTGTGAGTATTTTCGATAACTACGTAGCGTATTCTAGCGTATCGAGTATGTGTCAAAGTGCGTAGATTGCCATTATGCGTGTAATTGTTTTCTGTCGAGTCCGTTTTTGGAATTTTTTCCATTTTTTTTACTTTATTTACTCGATCTACAGTTCACAGAGCCACTAGTGTCTACGTCGAAGTACGAATATACGTAGATCAGAGCTAAAATAATACTTCACTGTATGAATTCGTACGCCATTCCACGTTGTGTTGTGAATGACAGTGCTATGTTATTCGCTACCAGTCTGATGCCAAGTCACCCCTCAATTCTAGTATAACTTGGTGCTGGTAACAAATGGTGCGTGGTGGTAACAAGTAAATACGTAACTAACAATGGCGGGAATCAGACTAAGGGTTGGTAGTACCAAATCATAAGCATCATCATCCTGTTGTGGATTCGTTTTTATTATCAGTGACTTAGAGACCATACATCTCTAACAATATTAAATTAATTTTAATTTTGACGCTCAGAGACCATGTACATCTCTGAGATATTATATTAATTTCATTATACTCCTTGTTTAATCTTGAGACCTTATACATCTCTAACTTTACTGATGTTGTAATATTTGTAATAGATAACTTTGCAAGTTTACCTTCACTGTATGACATTAATTTTGTTATAATTGTAAACTCGAAATTATTATTCCTTCTTGAACTGTAAATTAATATTTTGACATGTAAAAGTGCCCTTGTGGCCTATTTGCAGAATAAATGTTTGATTTTGATTTTGATTTTTTGAGTGTATTATTTTTTGTATGATAATTATTTCGACCGCGAGATCTTCAAGAACAAAGTACTGTCGCCAGTTTTGTTACACTTTTAGCACCACTCTGGGGCAATGTAGGGTAGCGGTGGGTACTTCCTACGGAAGTGGTGCAACTTTGACCCCCCTTTGTCATGTGAGTGAGCAACTTGATTGTTAGAAATTCTCAAGCCGCCCGAAAACCTCTAACTTGGCTTAACGACGGCTGCCATACACAGCAGCCGGGATCAACGGCTTATCCTGCCTTCCAAAGCTCGGGAACGCTCAGTTAGTAACCACTCAAAGCAGTCACCCATCCCAGAAGTGACCCAGCCCCATGTTGCTTAAGGCGCGTAATAGAGTGAAATACCACATTTTGGTCGAGTTCAAAGGCCTAAAACTCAAAACTGGCCTGAAATATAGGTCTCGAAAAGTTATACTTGAAGAATTGATATGTCCTCTTCAATCTCTGTGATGGAAATTGCAACACGCCTAGATTGTCCTATTAAAAAAGAAATATCAAATAAGGCATTTTTCAACCTTTTAAATCGCTACTGCTCACTATCTAGACATGTTTTTTACACGGGATATTCAGAAAATAAAACTTAATTCAGTTTTTCATAATCTGTGTGACGGATATTGTAAAATAATCATTACTTTTGTCAAAAACCTGGAATAACTACCACACCGTCATAAAAGTTGGGGCGGATACGTGCGCGGGCGACGGGCGGCAGTCTGCCACCGGCTCTCGGACGGGGAGGCTGTGTCGCTTTGCGCGCGACGCTAAAATATAAGAGTTCGGTTCTGAGACAATATACCTACTTAACTATTTTATATATTTAATTACTTCAAACATTCCTACGTATTTAGAAAATAATAATATAAAAAATACATACACACATACAAAAAATCTGCAAAAACCTGTTACAGCGGGGGAGCGCGGGTAGTGCGGCGGGAAAGGCTAAGCCACGCCCCAACGCGCAAGGTCGTTCGCGGGTATAGGCGCCTTAAACTCGCATACCGCACGCGGCACGCGGGCGCCGCTGGGCCTCGAGCGATCCATTCGTTTCTTTAAAATCTGGTTATAAGTATATGGAAAGTTTGACAAGTTTCTATTGGCTGACAGCTGCGGGCGCCATATTTTTTTTTATACAGCGCCGGTGGCAAACAAGCGTACGGTCCACCTGATGGTAAGCGGCCACCGCAGCCTATAGACGTCCGCAACTCCAAAGGAGTCACGTACGCGTTGGCTCGACCCTTTATGAAATTTGAGAATTCACTGTGTTGACAGCAGAAGGGTGATTTTTAGATTTTTTTTTTCTTTTTATTGAACGTTCATCGATATGTAAATGTAAGCTGGTGCAACCGGCCCTAAATCTGTTTGATCTCGACCTAATTTCCACCAACCAGATGGGATTAATGTTAGGTATGTCCGACAAATATTCAAAACATCCAACATTATGGATCCCACACACTGAGCCTCATAATGCGCTGACGACGCAGCATATAAGCAATAATATGCTGGCATAAAGCCTTATTTACACACGTACAAGACTCGCATGCGAGTTTCATCGCACGGGGGGTCACTATCAAACCGCGCAATGTAGTTAAAATCGCATGCGACTCACCACATTACAACCAAAAAGCAACACAAACGACACAACCAGGAAAACTCCCGGTGTTCAATTATCGCTCAGTGAGTCAACATTTTTACAATCATCTTCGCGCTTTAGAGAAATCCCGTCATTCATAGAACTAACAACCACTTTACTATATAGTGCCTTCATGATAGCGTTACATGTTTCCCCGAAGGTGTATTATCGCTCGATCCGCTCGCATCTTCCGATTCGTCTTGAAGACGGCTGCTGCAGCCAACACGGCGCCTCCGGTATTGATTCTATACTTGTATGTTCTTTGATGACGCAAAACCTTGAGTCACGTCAGTCACTACGTACAAAAATGTGTTTTTTTTTACCTGACTGGCTTTATAGGCCAGGCCGGGCCCAATAAAGTGATAGGAGTGCGCGGTTGGGGAGTGGCCTGGGTAAATTAAATACAGGGGAAACCTCCGACACGACCACGCGGGCAGTTTAAAGAATGCCATACGTAGGTATAAGGGGGGTAAGAGTAGTCTTACCCCGTATTCATAAAACTTAACAAAACTCTACTAACTAAAAAGTTCTGTGTCCCATTCTCACAAACGTCAATGTCAAAGTGACAGTTAAGGACAAACGAACTTTAGCGGCTAGTTAACTAGTATAGGTTTGACAGACGTTTATGAATAAGGGGGTAAGAGTTTAAGCTCCAGTGAGATTGGTTGAGCGGCGTCAACCGAATCTGAGGTGCGAGTGGAATAGAGCTACTGGGAGTTTTGTCGCTGGTTCACTCAACGTAGCCTAGCTAGGCCCTGGGTCGGACTGACCCTATCCGGTATGCGGCAGTACCGGGACGAATAGGGACTATATGTGTCTGTGATGTCGCGAACGCGCGGTGCACGTCCCCGCCGGCGGGGGTGCCTAAGTATACGCGTCGTGTCTGAGTTGGACGCCGTAAGTGTATTCTTTCGTTGGACACTGTGATTACGTCACCCGTGAGTGTGTGCCTAGGACGCCGGACCTGCGACCCCTAATCAGTGATCGCCGAGTTACGGCAGAGGGGGGAGGGACGGGAACGTAGTCGATCTTACACAAATCGTCCCAAACTAAGCAAAGCTTGTGCTATGGGTACTATTAGGCGACGATATACATACTTATATAGATAAATATATACTTAAATACATAGAAAACATCCAAGACTCAGAACAAACATTCGTGTTCATCACACAAATAAATGCCCTGACCGGGATTCGAACCCGGGACCTCCAGCTGACCAGCTTCGTAGGCAGGGCTTTAACACAGACAAGACACCGCGGTTCGCGCGCGAATAAATGCTACTGACTTTCCATTGAGCTCTTCAAAGCGTTGCTCAAACTATTTAAACCCTTTTTTCTACTCGTAGATTTCAATGTTTGAATAAAAATATCGTAAATGAAACTAAAATCACATACTTTTCTCTATGGAGTTCCTTCAAGTGAAGTCTTATGAAATAAGTAGACCAATCAAATGTCGCCTTTACTGTACTAATATGAAATTGACCAATCACGTGACGCCGCGGACATAGAACAAAAGACATCAACGAGCGTCCGACCCATGTTCCTAATCTTCATTTCGACAGTACTAGTTTGTTTAATTATTTCAGTTTGTTTAATTAATTTGCGTTGACTCGTATTAAAAATAGTGTATGCAAATAGGTATATATTAGCCTCGTGGTCTAAACGCGGTTCTCAACTAAAAAAGTATAATTATAAAACAATTGCATAAACTACTATTTAATTATTGTGAAATACGGACTACTAAAACTGAATGTTCTGAGAAATTAATTTCGTATTCTGATTGGTCGATTTTAGTAAAGCTGTATTCTGGTAGGTAGAGTCTACCTACCAGAATACAGCTTTACTAAAATTCTTTAAAAAAAATGGTAGTCTACCTGGTAGACTACCATTTTTTTTAAAGAATTAAATTCGTGTTTAGTGATTGGTGGATTAAATATGGTTAAGTATAATTGTTGGTATAATTCAAATGTTTTGTAATTTATAAATAAGTATTCATATTTTCCCTAGGGGCTTAATGTACTTTTAGCCCCGCTTGATAAGTCTGATATGACACACTTTTCGAGCATGAGACGTAGTATGTTAACCAATGCTTGAAAGTTACCCATTTCTCAAAATATATTTTGGCGCTTGAACGAAATGTGAGCGCCAATATTTCAAAGACGAGGAAAGTAAATTCAGTAATAAAAACACGCGCCGCAATCACTGGCAGCTAGGGTTGCCGGAAGTCAGGATTTTTGAGGCTTGTCAGGAATGCGGCCGGAATTTGAAAGTGTCAGGAATTTTAAGAGGCCTTATAAGTTTTAAAATGTTTTATGACAAAGGTATTGATAATACCAATAAAGTAATTAAAGGATACGATGACTTTATAAAAGTTTTAGATAGTGACATAGCTATTTTTTTATTTTATTGTGCGTAGTAGAATTTAAGCGGAAAACAGCTATTTTTAGCTCGAAAATCGTAATCTTGGAATGATGTTTGAAACAATATTTCTTAAATAATGATTTAAAAAATCCATTTAAAATTTATGCCAATAGGTCGTAATAGTCCTGTTCTAGATAGAGCTGATAAAATGTCAAGATAAATGTAAATTCAAAAGAAAAAGGCCTAAATAGATGAGCGTTTTTTAACTCATAAGGACTCTTAAGAACTCTCGAAGTACAAGTCGCGCGCGGCGCGATTGACCAAAGCTATCGCTATCGAAATACTTGCGGAGGCAGTGGGTTGCGGGGTGAGGACTGAAGTAGAAAACGGAAGGCTAATATTACCTGAATGCTTTAAGAGGCTTTTTCACTAACACCGGATTTTCATAGATACTCGAAATTTACACGCGCGCAATCATAAATATATTTTTTAATTAAAATTGATAGGTATTTTATTAATGTAAAGGTTACGATTTTGTTATTAATGAGTTGTGTTGATTTAATGAGTTGAGTTGTAATGTACAATGCATAACTAATCCAAAAATGATGAAAAAACCTGCTCTCAGTAAGAGTTCTTCAAACATTGTATAAGTAAGAATGATTTACAAAATTATAAAGATTAAGACTGAAAGAAAAGAAAAGAAAAGAA
Organism: Epiblema foenella; assembly: GCA_963556455.1. Lineage (NCBI taxonomy): Eukaryota > Metazoa > Arthropoda > Insecta > Lepidoptera > Tortricidae > Epiblema > Epiblema foenella. The sequence continues at coordinate 29,391,598 of OY747098.1, read as the reverse complement.
AGAAAATGGTTTATTAGCGCAAATCACGTACATACTTACAAACGAAACGACTGCAAATTACAAAAAGGATATATTTCGGTTGTGAAAACAATTAGAAACGATTGGATTTTCATATAAAATTCTAGGCGCTCAAAGAGACCGCGCGCTCCTCAGAAAACTACTGTCGGTTATCGGGTGGTAAATTTAGTTAAAATATTATTTAACGCTACACAAATTTAAGGCTACAACTCTGAAAAAATAGAATTGGTTTAAGCCAAAAAGCAATCATAATTCAGTATAGTTTTTCTGTTACTTAGAATTAAAACGTTCTAAGACGCCTTTTCCTCACCCAAAACAAAAAAGGTCCTTAAAGCACGTTTGTTGCTTCAAGCGTGACGTGACTAATGTATTTTTTAAAGTACGAGAAATGTCAGGAAATTTTGGGCCATGTCAGGACTTTTATCAGGATTTTAAATTTATCCATATGGCATCCCTACGCAGCGGGCGCCGCCGCGCCCCGCGCTTCGCACCCGCGGTCGGCGCGCACCCGGCTTATAGTGTCCGGATGGCGATTTTCCGCCCGGCTGTCTACAGATGAAAATTGAACCATCCGAAACATACTTCCGTACGTCTATAACCACCTAGGTTTCGCCGGAAGATCAGCGCCAGCTCCCTGAGTCGGCATTACGCTGAGGCGAGACCTTTTTGTGACGATTCCATGTTCTTTCAATTACTTTTATTTATCAATATTTTATGTTTGTATCGTCACGAATAAATGTTTTGTTTCTTTCTTTCTTTCGTTCTTTACTTTATTAGTTATAGTAAGTTTTGGAAACTTCGGTCGGGCACTATGTTAGCATCCCAATAGGCTCTCGCAGCGGTAATGGTAACTCGTTGACGGAATACACGCAAAGTTCGCATACTCGTAATATATCTGACGGTGACTGTACGAGTCGGTATACCACACAGTACTGTAAGAATTATGGATGATACGAAACGCTCCGTTTTACTACAGGGTCAATATCTAACTGGTTTATATAGGTAATTTTGCACGTCACGATAATCTAAATGAAAATTATTTGATCTGTGTCGAGGGCATTGGCGATTGACTATGGCAATATAATCAGTGGCGGCGTAAGGGGGCGGCGAGGGGGGCGGTCCGCCCCGGGTACCAAGCACCAAGGATACCAAGGGAGGGGGTGAGTAACTGGTGGAACGCTTGGAACCTTCATCATCATCATTTCAGCCGAAAGACGTCCACTCAAAATCAAAATCAAAATCAAAACATTTATTCTGCAAATAGGCCTCAAGGGCACTTTTACAAGTCAAAATCTATCTAGGTACATCAAATAAAAATAATACAATAATCAAAGTATCATTAATTGAATGTAGTGTTACATGTCAAAAATAAGACTTAGAAACTAATAACAATCGAGATTTGTTAGAGATGTATAAGGTCTCTAAGCGTCAAGATAAAAGGTAATAACACACATAGGTACACTAATCATAATAAAATGTTTTGAGCTATATCTATAACACGTCAACATGAAAATAATAAAATCTAATAAATAAATATCCTCAGAGATGTATAAGGTCTCTGAGCGTCAGTCTAAAAAAATAAAATCAATTGAGAACAGTGAAGTCTCTCATCATGTCAATTCCACTGAACACTAGTACGAAGTTACTAGTCCTTGCAAACATGAACAGACCGGACCCCACAAACAGCACCCGTTCACGAGTATGACGCGTATGCACTGCTGAACATAGGCCTCCCCCAAGGCTCGCCATTTAAACCGGTCAATGCCGTTCGTTTCCACCGGATTCCCGTGACCTTCACCAGGTCACTCCACGTTGTCGGAGACCTACCGACAGCTCGTCTTCCAGTGCGTGGACGCCACTCAAGCAGTTTCTGGCCCCATCGACCGTCAGTCCTGCGAGCAATGTGCCCTGCCCATTGCCACTTAAGTCTCGCAATTTTGAAGGCTATGTCGGTGACCCCAGTTCTGCTACGGATAGCTTCATTCCTAATTCTATCACGCAGAGAAACCCCGAGCATATATTGGAACCTTCGGTCTTCAGGATTACTTGTGAGACACTCGGCGATAGAGCTTGCGTATAGAGCGCGCTTCGGGCCTTCAGTCCTATGCTTAGCAAAGTTTTTCTCTCGCTTAGCCTTGCCGCGCACCTTGTAAGACACTCGGGAATTATGAGGATCTGCCGGGGCTATATACACGGTGTAACAAAGATAGTGATGACCCTTTTAGGGGCATATTCGGTATCGTGTTCCGATTAGGAAAAAATAGAAGAAAATTTTTTTGACGCAATCAATTTTTGGCCTCTGTATGGGCAGTTGGCTGACTTGGACGACCTGCCCCATAGAAAAAAAAATTCTCGCGTCAAAAAATTTTTCTTCTACTTTTTCCTAATCAGAACACGATACCGCATATTGCCCTTAAAAGCATCTTCACTGTTTTTGTTTCACTGTATATTGGTAGGCTAGCACAACTTGCTGCCAAGTCGTATCTCGCGCGACTCAGCGATTCCTGTCTCACTCGAACTGTGCTAATTAGAAAGAGGAGGGTAGATTTTTCTCTACTCGCGTCGCGTCGCAGCGGCAGTTGTACTAGCCGTTGTTCGCAGCGGCAGTTGGTGTTCTATTCTAAATTCTAAGTAGCCAGGGGGTGGCTAGGAACCGCCCGGGTGCTAATATACCCTACGTCGCCATTGAATATAATAACGGTTTCAATTTCAATCGAAGAATCTTGACGAATTCTGTTTACCTCCTAATATTGTTTACCTTGGGAATTTCGTTGAAGTAATATGTTTGTTTTGACAAATGAAACACGCAGTTCAAAATAACACATTAGAATTTGTTTGTTAGATCTGTCAACGGTGTTAGATTAACCTTTTCAGCGCTGTGTCAAATACAAACGCTGTCACGCATACGCCATGACATGGGCATGTCAAACACGAAGTGAACCCTGTAGGAACGCATGTAGGATTGATATGGCATTGAACACCGTTCGGATATTTGCGTCGTTGGGGTCGAACCGATGGTGCGCCTATATACGTCGTTGGCGTCGAATAGGTTAAAGGAATGTGGCCGGCAAAATAGAATAAGTTTTATTATTATTATTATTTTTTTATCTAGGCCCTAATAAAGGAGTATTTTCATTCAAGGGCGATTCTCCGAGCGTTTGAAACGCTCGTTTCTAAAATCATTGTCAACTCAAGATTAACTACCCAAAGTTGGGATAAACCGGCGAAAACATTGATCAAATAAGACTCGAACCCGATATTGGTTTACGCTTTTTGCTAAAGTTTACTCTGATCATCGTCTCCTTTAACAATATTTAATGAAACGATGACGAAAAATAACCGCCGTAAAAACGCTGAATATTCGCCCTCAAGCGAGGCTCGCTACGAGCTTTATTATATTGCAGTTAAATCAGTGGCGTAGCAAAAGGGGGGCGGCGGGGGCGGGCCGCACCGGGTGTCACCTTTTTTGGGGTGATACGCACCCGGTCTCTCAACTTTAAGAACAATGTACAAACAAAAAATAAATAAACCGCTAGCACAAAAATTTCTTTTTCGGGGATTCCTCCACTAGCACTAGCTCAGGATCCATATATGTCCTTTATCATATAAAATTTATTGCTTTTTACTTTCGATGGGGTGACACCACCACCAACTTCCGCACCGGGTGCCACCCAAGGTAGCTACGCCACTGAGTTAAATAACTACTGAAAAATGCTATAAAAAAACTAAAAAAATGCTATAGGTAGGAACTTTTGTCCTCCTTGGACCGGACTCACATACGGAGTGACTCCCGCTCCCTCCCCCTCCCCCCTCCCACATTATATTCCAATCATATAACTACGCAAGTATCCTACTCGTACTTCGGCCGCACTTTATCCTAGCGGAGAATCGAGCGAGACACATATATTGTTACCGAATCATTAACAACCGGTCTGCCGCCGCCTATTTGAATAATTTTACAGTTTTAATCATCATTATTTATCACACCCGTTAGATAAGATGACAGTGTGACATAATTAACATTGATTGTGATGTATACTGAATACTGATTAAGATTAATGTGTAGAAGATGTTATAATCCCACACCATGATATTTTGGGAACGGAGGTATGAGCTATTTATATATTTTTATACAACGCCGGTGGCAAATAAGCTTACGGTCCACCTGATGGTAAGCTACCACCGCAGCCTATAGACGCCCGCAACTCCAAAGCAGTCACGTACGCGTTGCCGACCCTTTATAAAATTTGAGGATGAACTGTGTTGACAACAGAAGGGACAAATTTCGGTCCCTCGCTCCCAACACAGTGCATCCTCGGGAGCTCTGGTAACCTTGCTCACCTCCAGGAACACAACACTACATACTTGTATAGTTAATGTTATTATGGCCGTGGTCTTCTGCAAAGCGGACGTACTTCCCCAGTTGGGCTGCTCCAAATTCGAGCAAGATGACATTTTGCTGTGCCCTACCTCTCTCAAATGTAATAATTATGTATGTATTATAGTATCCCTATGTATAACCTCCTCCAACCGCGCACTCCTATCGCTTTATTAGTCCCAGCCTACAAAGCCACAATCGGGTTCAAAAAAAGAATGCCTTACTACCTGCACGTGAGAAAATTGTCTATTCAGATTAATTTATTTCATAGATGTAAATTACAATATTGCATTCATGTCAAAAGTATACGAATTCACATCATTCTAATTTCGGTTTAGCCTAGTGGGTGCACCTGCCTGTGAAGCTGACGGTCCTGGGTTCGAATCCCGGTCAGGGCAAATATTTGTTTCTGAGTCTTGGATGTTTTCTATGTATTTAAGTATTTATATCTATTAAATATATCGTCGTCTAGTACCCATAACACAAGCCTTCTTGAGCTTACTGTGGGGCTAGTTCGATTTGTGTAAGATTGTCCTCTAATATTTATTTATTATTTATTCTATGATTCATTCTATGATTAAATATTAGCAATTATTTTGATCTTCGTGAACTCAGCATTGTTCGTCATTCAAGAAAATTATGATATTTTTAACGAATGACACGTTTTTCACAACGTGGATCGACTGGAATAGGTATATTATTTTTAGGGTTCGGTACCTATAGGATCACTTTATTTTGATGTCCGTCTATCTGTCTGTCTGTCCAGACCCCCCAGATCCCGGGAACGCGTGGAGGCATCGAGTTGAAATTTGAAATTAAAACCTTATGTATACTTAGGTCTGCCCGTAAAAAATACGGCCGTTTATGCCACAATAAACGTATATTACACTCTCAAGGGAATCGAAGTTTATAGGATACTGCCAGTTGCCCTAGAACTTAATATGAGAACAACGGTTGGAACTCACTTGGACAGTCACTATTTGCGACATGTTTCGGACTACAATTGGAGTCCTTCATCAGGTTGAGTGTTATCAAGGCAACCGACCGCGCAACACTGCCCTCCGACGCGCGCGAAGCTCGCGGGCGGAGGCGGGCGGGGGCGGGGGCGGGACGGCGCAGTCCTGTGCTAGAGTTGACTGCTCCAACAAATTGTCCAAGTCGACCGACGGCAGGCACACCGAACTAACTATGTCCACACGTTCACCGTTACACAATTGTAGTCCAGGAATAACAGGCTTCCACGCTGGCGGCAAAACCCAGCCCTTGTCTCTATTAAAATTAGGGCGTCGTCCAATTTCAATAGCCTCGCGGCGGCGGTTTATGCCCTAGAACTATGAAATTTGGCAAGTAACATTGTCTTATACTACACTAGCGACCCGCCTCGGCTTCGCACGGGTGCACTATTTAATGGATGTTATTATACATATAAACCTTCCTCTTCAATCACTCTATCTATTAAAAAAAACCGCATCAAAATCCGTTGCGTAGTTTTAAAGATTTAAGCATACATAGGGATATAGGGACAGAGAAAGCGACTTTGTTTTATACTATGTAGTGAAGTACAGGGAAAATCTGAAACTATGCATTTGTAATGGATAAAACATTTTATTTTATGTGTCAATTTACACATGTATTACATATTTATTTTATAACGAAAAATAGCTAAATTAGATCCCCCAGATCGGAACCCTGGGGGAGGGTACCCATAAGGCTGGCTGCGTTCCCCCGTTGGACGGCTATGCCAATTCGCTGAGCAAGGAACGAGCCAGCCCTACGGTCCCCGGAAACTTCAACTAGTAATTTTGAAATTTGTCCAAAAAGTTTGTGGGCATTTGAGCTCCAGGGGTTTCGACAGCGAAAGGCACAAATATATATAGATCTGAAAGATCGATGTACTTTCGGCGTTAATATTCTTAAATTGTAATTAAATCATAAAAAATATAGTCTTTATTTAAAGTAGGTACGTAATCAATGATCGTGGTTGAGCAACGGCATGCGTATGTACCTACAAAATTGTACAGAACCCTCGGTTAGTCGTCGGTCGTAGTCCCTATTCGTCCCGGTACCGCCGCACACCGGGTAGAGTCAGTCCGACCCAGGTCGGGCCTAGCTGAGTTTCTTGCTGGACTCTTCTCAGCTAGGCTAGGTTTAGTGAACCAGCGACAAAACTCCCAGTAGCTCGATTTCGCTCACACCTCAAAACCGCGCAACCAATCTCACTGGAGCGCAAACTCTTAGAGTACCTACCCTAGTGTTCCAAACCACACGCGTAGTCGTGTCGGAGGTTTTCCCTGGATTTTCCTCAGGTTACTCTCCAACCGCGCACTCCTATAGCTTTATTCGGCCCGGCCTATAAAGTCACAGTCAGGTTCAAAAAATAAAAAAAACCTATTATGACTTAAGAGTCATACGTAGAAAGACAGACGCAAGCAGACTAATTTTGTTGCAAAAACACTTCTTCAGACGTACTTCGTTATAATATTACATGACTAACATGACCGAAGTTCATTGTTGCTATTCACACGCATGCATACTTTGCAAATCGTCACATAGTGTCGTACCTAATTATTATTTTTGCCCCCGCCTTCGTTCGCGTGGAACTGGTTTATATCATATTTCCATACATAATTAAACCTCCCCTCCCCCAGGATAAAAAACCAGCCTATGTCCTTCACAGGGTCTCCAACTACGTCTATACCTTTCATGACAATCTATTTAAGCTTGAAGAGGTAAGAGACAGAGTTACTTTTTCATTTATAATATCAGTATGGTTATGGTTTATTAAACGTAGTTGTTAAGAAACTAGAGGTCAAAGTATATTCGATGTTTTTACGAATTGTGTTGTAAATGGGTCCGGTCACCTAGATCCAATTCCCTGAATGTCCATTTTCCGAAAGTCTAATGTCTGAAAGTCCATTCCTCAAATGTCTAATTCCTCGAATGTCTATTCCCCGAACGTCTATTTACCTGTATGGCTATTCTCCTAATGCCTGTTTACTTGTATGACTAATTCCCTGAATGTCCATTTTACCTGTATGTCTATTCTCCGAATGTCTACTCCCCGAACGTCTATTAGTTGTACTCTCATACCTACACTCTGCACATTATAGACTAGTTTGAAGTTTAGGAGTTAGGCAGTTTAGTTCGATACGGCAATCTTTAAACCCAGAATATATTAAGGCCGCATTTACACGGCAGGAGACTCTTAAGCATCGATTTCTCTTCTTGGTCGAATCCTCATGTCTGAGGGACGTGACGACTATGGGCGACACTCTCGACTACTGCTCTCCAGGCTGCTGGGTCTTGTGCCATTTGTACAGTTGCCTGTAAGGTGGACCCAGTAACTTCTTGAATCACATCTGTCCATCTCCTGGGTGCACGTCCTCTGCACCTCCTACCATCGACACGCCCAGTAATTATGCGCCTTTCTAGCGCATCCGCGTCGCGCCTGACGATGTGACCGAAGAATTTGAGGATTCTTTGAGTACAAATGGTGGACAGCCTTGTTTATTGTTCGATTTAGAATTAAGTTTAAGAGAGGTAGGGCACAGCTCGAATTTGGAGCAGCCTAACTGGGGAAGTACCACTGCCTTTCAGAAGACCACAGCCATAATAACATTATCTACTATACAAGTATGTAGTGTTGTGTTCCTGGAGGTGAGCAAGGTTGCCAGAGCTCCCGAGGATGCACTGTGTTGAGAGCAAGGGACCTAAATTTGTCCCTTCTGTTGTCAACACAGTGCATCCTCAAATTTTATAAAGGGTCGGCAATGCGTACGTTTCTCCTTTGGAGTTGCGGGCGTCTATAGGCTGCGTTGGCCTCTTACCATCAGGTGGGCCGTAAGCTTTTTTGCCACCGCAGTTGTAAAAGAAAAAAAGGTATTTTAAATCGATGCTCTTAAGCTAACCGTCTTTTTCTGAACTAGGACTAGGTAATAATGTCGCAAATTTTCGTAAGTTCCTAAAAGTTTGTCTTGGAGGTCAATAATCCCGTGAGGTTACAACGGCTTTGTTATATTAAATCCACGCGGTGCCATGTTCCCGTCGTGTCTCGTGTTGTACTTTAAGTAGGTACAACACAAGACAAAAATCACAGGGCCTCCCCCGAAACTGAAGTATCTCCCTCTCTGTCGCACTTACTAATTCGAGAGGTACTTCGTTTACGGTTCGTGGTAGGCCCTCTGGTTAGTACGCGCACGCGCATCGCGGACTGAATCGTGATTTGTCGAACATACTCGTGGCACGAGATTTAATCTAGGCCTTGTTCATGCAATACATACAAATGTTTTGGTTGGAGGGAAATGAAGGGTTCCAAATTAATTTCAAAACCTAAGCAGTGCCTTTACCATGAGTTTACATGACCGTACTCGCTAGCGACTGAGTAAACATTTGTATGGGCAAAAGTACAGCACCTCTTGCGGTTACGCAATAGAACTAAAAATCGGCATACTAAATCGTTTACGCAGTCGCTAGCGAGTACGGTCACGCAAACTCATGGTAAAGGCACAGGGTTCGACACATGATACAAAATATACTGTGCCACAGGTATATCAGTTCCGGTACATCGGTTAGTAGTGTGGGTGACACGACCTACGTCATCAGCCAGCATCAGCCAAACGACGGTATGCGGACGTAAATGTGTGTCGTCGACAGTGACGTAAGTGGTGTCGCGATCCGTATTGTCAGATTTTTTTTTAAACCTCGTTTCGACGTAACCGGTCCCTACAATGGGGTTTCTCACACTACGTAATGTTGCAATAGTAGATTGTGTCTCAAGGGAGCAAAATATCCTTACGGCAAGGGAGGTATATTGAGTTTGAACCTGAGTGACCGGCAGAATCTCTAATCTCCAATCCCAGGAGTAGCGAGGGAGTCTAAAGTAGAATCTTGAGCGTAATGAAGGATTCAAGTGTTTATTTCCAAGACGGAAATAATTTTGCTGAGTTACACATGCTGCTTTTCACACCTATTCAAATGCTGCTATGGATAGATACTATGAAAAACAAGTTAACTGTTCGTCATTTTGACCCATTGTTTTCGTCTAGAACCTCTTTCCGTGTCAATGGTGTCATTTTAAATGATGAATGTGATATCATTGGAGCGCCAATCATTTAAGTATTGAAAGGTGCAGGCAGGTTTTACAATTACGATGATTTCCATGAGTCGTTGATCCTAATAATTGGAACCCTTAAGTTTATTGGAATGGTCCATATTATATTTTTTATTGATAGTAGACTTATTAAAGAGTTCATAATTGTCGCCGGTTTTAAATAATATAATAATAATCTTTTATTTCGAGTATCACAAAGACTCATAGGTACAATAGCTGTTAGTAATCAATTAACTATTTATCTATGTTTTTTTACTAAGTATCGATTTTAAGAAAAATGTTTTTGAATCTTGACTTACCACACGTTTGGAGGAATTAATAGGATCGTGCCTTGGCTGCCACAAAACAAAAAAAACTACTTGACAGCTGACAGATGTCAAATGTGGCGGTTACATTCGTACATTAACGGATGCAACTACCACATTTGAGTTCTGTCAGCTGACAAGTTGATATTTTTTTGTTTCGCGGCAGACCAAGGTACCTATCAGTAGCGGAGCGTCCATACAACTCGATTCCCACCGGCTTACCTAATTTTCAGCCATTACAGTTCTTTTACTACGACGAATAAGAAAGGAAAATTAATTCCGGCTTCCCTAAGAATATTTTTGACGCGCCGCCACTGGTACCTATATAAATATAATCTGGACCATTCCAATAAACTTAAGGTTACCAATTACCACGATATTAATAGGTCGTTGATCCTAATAATTGTACATACCTATGGTGTTTTAGACACCGGTACAGTTTATTTTGACATACAATTAGGTACTTACAATATCATCATCCTATCGTTTGTTTTCCCGGTTGTACTCTAGCTCGAGGCCACTTTGACACCTAATCCCAATAGATTTGGCGTAGGTACTAGTTTTTGGAAAGTGACTGCCATCTGACCTTCCAACCCAGAGGGGAAACTATGTTGGGATTAGATCGGTTTCACCCTATGTTTTCGTTCACCGAAAATTGACTGTTAAATATCTAATGATATAAGTACCAATTTATACCTTACAACACATAAGTTTTTTAGGAACTTTAAAAAAAAATAGGTACGAAAAAACAAACATCTTATTGACGCAAATAATCTCAGCAGGCGTGAATTAAACTCGGTAGAAATCCGATTTTTTTTCTCCAATCGGATCTATAAATAGTTTTCACACATTTTAGCTAATCTCAGCATGCGTGAATTAAACTCGGTAGAAATCCGATTTTTTTTCTACAAACTGATCTATAAATAGTTTTCACACATTTTAGCTAATCTCAGCATGCGTGAATTAAACTCGGTAGAAATCCGATTTTTTTTCTACAATCGGATCTATAAATAGCTTTCACACATTTTTGCTAATCTCCTGCGGTGTCAGCCGATAATAACCGAGGTTATTTCTAGCCGCTTACGTTAAATTAAGGTAAGTAGTCTTCGGCGGGCCTATAACAATCACACCCAAAGTTTGTGCGACAATAAATTAAATGTCCTAGTATTAGACACTGATACACTTGCTACAATAGAATACAAATACTATAATTGCACACTCCAAAAAATGAACACCGTAAGTACAGTACATTAGGCTTACTTGCTACATTCATTCCTTATCTATCCATACATATAAAAGAAGAAGTCATGACTAACTGACTCATCAAAGGACAGCCGAAACTGTTAAATGATAGAGTTGATTTTTGCACAGTCAATTACATTTGTAACGTAGGCTAGGAATAAGGCTGCGTTTCCATCAGAGCTGTGCGAGGATGTGTTTCCATACATTTGACACCTTGCTGGCTAGCTTGCGAGTATCAAATTAATGTATGGAAACACAAAACATTTTTCGAAATGCATCCACAACAACGAAGGTTAGTCGCTTAATAGAGAATTGTGTGGTTTTGTTTTATTTATTGCACGATTTACAGCATTTTTAGAAAAGGTTACATTTTAATTTTTCATTGGGCAATTACGTATTTACATTTTGTTTGCTAAACAATTACAAAGAAAACCAATCATTACAGTCAAACGTATTCTGACTTGAAAACAAAAATTAAATTTAGTGAAATGATATCCGGGTAAACAAAGGAAGTAATTGAAAGCTAATTTGTATGGGAAAAAAATTGTGTAACGTCACACAACGTGACACAATGTAACACAAAGGATGCGAAATTGGAGTCCAAAAAACTTGTCAATTCGTATTAAAAAAATACTGTAAGAAATTCTGGCATTCGTATATGCCAAGCCGTTTACCTATTAATTCCACCATCCAACTATGTAAATACAGTAATAAAAAACAATAATATTACCCATTTTAGGCATAACACAAAATTGAAAAAACGCTCCGTTTCCCTTTATCGTACCACTACATAAAAACTAATAGGGCTATCGACAAATTCGCTTGTGTTAGTAGTAGACTACTTATAGCCAGAGATAAAACTGCTGTGGCTACGTTAATTATCTAAGTTAAAATGCAGAATATAGCGTTACACAGCTGACGTAATACAAAGGAACGAAATCTTTCCCCGAACTTTGAAAATTTTTTTTGATATAGTGTATTCGTTCTAGAAACCTGACAAACTATTTTCTATATATTCCCGTTGTACTCAATGGGACCCTAAATAAATTTCTTGGCCCGGGCTGTTTTAATCAAAGTTATGATTTTTTGAATACCCTCTGTTACACAAAGGACATATGAAATTTGTATGGGATCAGAAATACACTTTTTTTCGAAATTGAGATTTTTTATAAATGTGTCCAATTTATACTATAAAACTTTATAAATACTAGAAAACTATGAGTTGGACAACGTGAAAACAAAAACGAAAAATGTGCTACTCTGATACTTATTTTTTTACAGATTTTTGAATTAGGAGGACATTTTATTTTTTGGAATGTACAATTTTTTTGCAATTCACCCATCCAATAGTGTAGTTTATGCATATAAATCTAATTAAGCAGCAACAAAAACCGTAAACCGTTGCATATAAGAGCAACTATTACAAATACCTAATATTAAATGTACTTACATTTAATGTTAGGTATTATGTACCTATGGTATGACACTATACCATACGAACTCGTGTTACGAAATTGCTAATTAAGTGAACTATTGTTACTTGTTTTGTGTTATGTTTTAGTTGTTTCACGAATGACGACAGACTGTCAAAACAATGAAGGAAAAATGTTGACGTAGGTATTTAGAACCATAAAACAATAATTGGCACAGGTAATGCGCATTTTTGTACACACACTAACCTAAACAACACACACATATTATGTAGACTTAGAAGAATAATGGTCGATTTAGACGAAGACTATTTTCAGCCTAAATTACGGCGCCTAAAAGGACACCGTATAAACACTTTAGGTTAACTATGGAATGAACTGTCGCCTGACCTTGAAACCTTCAAGAAAAGAGCGTATTCCCTTCTGAAAGGCCGGCAACGCACTTGCGACTCCTCTGGTGTTGCAGGTGTTTATGGGCGACGGTAATTGCTTACCATCAGGCGATCCGTCTGCTCATTTGCCCCCTATAACATAAAAAAGGTGCCATTTTTTCGCGGTATGCCAGCGCTGGCACTGAATAAAACACGCGCCTATTTTTTGGCGCCAGTGACCTGCGCCCGCGTCTCTCGCTGCCGCCCGCCTTAGGCGGCGCCTATTGTACTAAAAACAACCTCTCACCCTAAACGCATATACCTTCTCCGTTCCGTCGTGGGTAAAAAGGCAACCGTGTAAACCACTAGCGTCGGCTTGCTGGTCGCTGGCGGCGAGATTTAGGCGGCTGAAACTAGTTATTGTCTAAACAGTCTGACGATGTGTTGACGGTAGACACTGGCGTCGTAATTTAGGCGGCTGAAAACAGTCTTCGTCTAAATCGACCTTAAGTAGTTTTATGCAACCGTTTAGCCGACTTATAAATTCAGTTGCCTATAAAAAAAAATAGCAGTACTCGCAAGCGACTGCGTAAAAAATTGTATGGGCAAAAGTACAGCGCCTCTGGCGGTTACGCAATAAACTAAGAATCAGCATACTAAATCGTTTACGCAGTTGCTAGCGAGTACGGTCAAGCAAACTCATGGTAAAGACACAGGTAGTCCTCCAGAGAAGTTTTCAAGACAACTACGTAGTTAGAATGTGCGCACGGTATCCTAGCTATCTATAAATATAATACGGGTCGCTCCTCTTATAGAAAAGTTAAATGATAATTAGTGACGCATGTTTTTTCGCCTTTTATAATACCAAATGCGATGTGGCTAAATCTGAAAAGTGGCTAGGTTGAAACACATTGAAGTCAAATTGGTATTTGAAACGTATATACATCTCAGTTTTTCCAATGTTATCCGCTTTTTTGCTCTGATTGGCTAGCCATCAACTAGTTACAGAGACAAAGTAATCCGCATATTATTCTTGCATCGCACCGCGATACCGCGTCATGTAATAATAAATAAATAAATAAAAATAAATAAATATTAGAAGACAATCTTACACAAATCGAACTAGCCCCATAGTAAGCTCAAGAAGGCTTGTGTTATGGGTACTAGACGACGATATATTTAATAGATATAAATACTTAAATACATAGAAAACATCCAAGACTCAGAAACAAATATTCATGCTCATCACACAAATATTTGCCCTGACCGGGATTCGAACCCAGGACCGTCAGCTTCACAGGCCGATGCAACCCACTAGGCTAAACCGGTCGTCAATAATGTAATAAATAGAATAAATACACCTCTAAGGTATCAGCGTATCGGCTATTTTTTGTTTCTGTTTTGGACCTTAGTCCTTTCCAAAGTGCCTTTTAAAATGCCGTTTCCGCATCCAAAATTAATCTATTTGCTCCGGTGATTCCCCATTCCGCGTACCTAATCTACCTAACAATGACTTGTTAAAATTTTCGTTTATTCAGCTACGCATCTGTGGTAGAGTTGTGACTACTTGCGAGGGATCACTTACTCACTTATTTAATCTGGTACTAGCGTTAAATCATGGTTAAACCACAGTAAGTACACATTTTTACAAAGTTAACAATGTAAGTGGCAAAAGCTTGTACTAATATATTTTCTTACAAAAATCTGACGGCAGCGCCATTTGAAGCAGACTAAATAATTTTGTATTATTTTGTGTGATCTGACATAGAATAGGATGCATGCTAAATAGACCGCAAGGACTCAAAAATTGAATGAGGCATAGTAAATATTGATAATAATGATGTAGCAAAAAGTACATTAGTATATCCCTGAATGAGTCGCCATGGATAATCTGGAAATACCTTATTTTTTATACAATGCCGGTGGCAACAAGCGTACAGTCCACCTGATGGTAAGCGGCACCCCAGCCTATAGACGCCCGCAACTCCAAAGGAGCCACGTGCGCGTTGCCGACCCTTTATAAGATTTGAGGATGCACTGTGTTGACAGCAACACACACATTTAGGTCCCTCGCTCTCAACACAGTGCATCCTCGGGAGCTCTGGCAACCTAAATTCTTGTGTGTATTAAATCGTACAAATAACGTCTGAAAACAAAACGCTACCTTTAAAATGCCTTTAAAAGGCCTTATAAGTTTTAAAATGTTTTGATTTCATTTTATGACCAAAGTATAATACCAATAAAGTTATTAAAGGCTAAGATGATTTTATTAAAGTTTTAGATAGTAACATAGCCACATTTTGATTTTATTGTGTGTAGTAGAATTTAAGCGGAAAAAACTAGTTTTTACTTTGAAAATGGTCGATTTGGAGTAATGTTTGAAATGATATTTCTTAATGAAAAATCCAAAAAATACATTAAAAGTTTATGTCATAAGGTCGCAATAGTCCTGTCTACATAGTGACATCGATAAAATGTCAAGATACGTGTCAATTCAAACAGAAAATGGCCTAAATAGATGAGCGTTTTTTAACTGAGCATCCAGCATGCAAGTACTTAGCTCTGTGAGTTGTAGACCTTGCAAGTGATATGTTTTACGCTTTTAACCGCAATAGGTACGGATGGCGACTCAAAATTTATTAGTATCCAAGAGAAAGAAGACATAAAACTATGCCAAATGGTGAAAATCCCATTAAAATATCTCAAAAAATAACGAAGAAGAATGTTGTTAACAAGAGTGAGAAAGCGCTACAAATCAGTGACGTCACTGACCTAATGCGCCATAGTAAATGAAGATCGTTCAATACAGAGGTGCGTTTTGCGAAAAAGGGACAGAACATGCCCCCACTTAAAACTTTGGAAACTTGTAATTATGTAATTATTCATTCTTCTGAATTACTTTTTTCGCTATTTGGTTGAGAATTTGATCCTTTTTGGAGAAAATTTGAAGTAGTTGATTTTTTTTTATTTACTGTCAACATCCCTATTGATCCGCAATTAAAAAAATATCCAGAAACTGAATATACGAAAATAATCTATATAATTATAGAAACTGAGCCTGAGGAGCTGCCGCGAAACGAAAACGAACGAAGTTCGAATATTTCCCTCTGTGTCGCACGAATATGCAAGTGCGACAGAGAGGGAAATATTCGGACTCCGTTCGTTTTCGGCTCGCGGTATCTCCTCAGGGCTGCCACCGCGAACGGCATTCGAAATTTTCCCTCTCTGTTGCACTTGCAAGTTTGCACATAAGTGCGACAGAAAGGGAATACTTCGTTTGTGGTTCGCGGTAGCACTCCTGTACTGCGAATTTCGAAATCCGAACTTCGTGTCGTGCCGTACTCGTGTTATACACTATATGAATGAAAGGGACGGCATGATACGAAGTTCGGAGTAGCCCCTCTGCTCTCAAAAACACCAGAATCAGTTGAAATTTGCGCCAAGAACATAACAGCCGGACATTCGGAAGCACTTAATTTGCGCACTATTAGATTACCTAAGTCCTAAGTAATAAAAAACTCGAGGTTTAAAATAACATTAAAAGCGCCTGAATCAAACTAATAGCAATTTGCGAAAAGGGATATTGCCCACAGCTAGACGGGCCATAGGTACACCATTTACGTTCACGTCTCAGACTAACCAGACTCGAAATCAAACGGGGTGAAAATCGTGAGATTGTCACACAGACCCAGTGGCGTAGCCGCCATCCTTAGCTACTATGCCGTTGAAGAGGGTTAATAAGATACAGTTATTTGCATTGTTAAAACATAACCAAATAACGTCACACATGATAAAAACACGGTAAGTAGCAGTTATAAAGCAAAAAAGTTCAAAATATAATAACAAAATGCAAATATTAGCACATTATTCCTAAATTTTGAGTTCGCACGTCAATGGAAACACCAGCGACCGCGTTTAGGACGTATGCCAACGTATGCTTTATGACTTTATGACGCTACTGCTGACCCGACACGTGAATATTTGCATACTTACAAGACAAAGATAACGTTGTTATTCAATTACAATGTGAAACAGAACATCTTGCCTTAAGATCCTATGTCCCCTAGATAGGACAAAGGGCGTCCACAGTGACCCTCCATGTAGATCGATCTTGAGTTTCTCGCTTCATTTCGCTCCAAGACTTCCCGATCTTCGCCTCGTCCAGCACCGTACGTCGCCAGGTCTGTTTGGGGCGGCCTCGCTTTCTCTTTCCTTGGGGGTTCTACTCGGCCTGGTTAGGTATATGGTTTGGCCCCGTCCGGAGTGTGTGTCCAATCCAGTTCCACTTACGGCGCTTGATCTGCTGGTCGATCGGGATTTCGTGGGAACTTTCTCGGAGGTTCTCATTCGAGATGGTCTCGGGCCAGTAAATACCGAGGATTCAACGGTGACATGAAGCTGGTTGGAAATGCCCTTTGTAACCAAGTCTCGCACCCGCACAGCAACACAGACTTAACATTAGACCCAAAGATTTTCAGTTTTACTCTTCGGGTTAGTTTTCGTGAGACGAAATCACGAAACAGAACATAATTACCGTCATTTTGGCTTCGCGGGACTGTTACAGTTACACAGTATATCTCAGTTACACAGTGTATCTTCAGTATACCTCTTTAGCTAGTCTTGGGGCAGATTGAAGATGCTGATAGCTGCTGCACGACGTCTTCATATTGAAACTGTCCTTTTCAGGACAAACGAAACTGCTCTTTTCAGAGCAATCCGAGGATAGAGGATAGAGGAAAACCGGTCTTAAATTCAGTTGCAAGATTTGTGCTACACATACTAACTAACAGGGGATGTCAAATAAAAGCTTGTAATAAATAAATTTTGAATTTTCATTAGTTCGAAATTCAGAAGAAACAAAATTAACTCTATTCCTTTAAAAATTAGGTAACATTCCATTGAAACATTTTGTATTTTGTTGTCTGTAGGAACCAGGGACTTAGGCAGCCTAGACTATAATAATCACCAGGCACGTATCCAGACTTTTGGTTGGGGGGGGGACGGGGGGGGACAAACATTGAAACAACCATGTGAACTGTGTAAAAATCGCTGTGATCACTGAGGGGCTACCGCGAACTGAAAACGAACGAAGTTCGAATATCTCCCTCACTGTTGCACTTGCTAATTCGTGCGGCAGAGAGGGAGATATTCGAACTTCGTTCGTTTTCAGTTCGCGGTAGCCCCTCTGTACTATAAAAACGGCTAAAAACGTTTTCGGGGGGGATAAATCCCAACTGTCCCCCCCTCTGTGGCGCTACCGCGAACAGCAAACGAAGTTTTCCCTCTCTGTCGCACTTGCAAGTTTGCATATAAGTGAGACAGAGAGGGAAAACTTCGTTTTTGGTTCGCGGTAGCCCCTCTGGATACGTGCCTGATAATCACTACATAGTATAAAAAAGTCGCTATGCTTAAATCTTTAAAACTACGCAACGCATTTTGATGCGGTTTTTTAATAGATAGAGTGACTCAAGGGGAAGGTATAATACATGCATCAGCATTGCACCCGTGCGAAGCCGGGGCGGGTCGCTAATATGATATATTTACAAATTGTCTCCTACAACCTTATTTTTTATAATATTTTGAAGTATGCTCAAGGCGCGCCTAGTCACGTAATGTAACACTTCCGGACAAGTTTTCAAAGTTATGAAACTGAATGGAGTAGCTGTATGTTCTTAGTTGTCAGACGCAACGCACTCTACATCATAAAAAAAAAACAAAATGTCAAAATTTTGTCAAAACTGTCGGCGGGACAAAACGAAAACATTGTTATTTTCACATAAGTTGAGCTAAAACATATTCGATTTGTCTGTAAGCTATTTTAAGGCTAACGTATATTAAAATATGTGCTAGTCTTAATCTTAAAAGAGTTAGTTAAAACTATATAAAACCGTTATTTTGTCTTATGCGATGGCCAAAGCGGAATCAACTTCTCGAAGCGGCACTGAGGTGCTCAACGTGGATTTTATGCGGTCACTGGTCAAACAATACTCAGAACTGGTAATAATATACAATAATTACATCAAAAACTCAGCATTTGCAATAAAGTTTATGGTAACCTGTATAGGTTAGGTTAGGCAATAACAAAACCTATTCAATTGAATATTTGTTGTGATATCCTAGGTTTGATTACCCCAATATGTTGCGTAGAAATGAGTTGCTTAGATTACAAGACAATTATGCATAAGTAATATAACTCAAATTTAATTATTTGAATCAATGCTGTATTTATTGAAGTACAGGATGACCAAAGTTGCTGATTTCTAGACCTTACTTAAGCTGCTTGAACATAAGTTAAAATATTATTCGAATTAAGGCTTGGCAGGCTTAAAAATATGATTATCATTATCTAGTGTGGTGTATACAATACAAATAAATGATTGATGAGTTTTTCAATAGAAAAAAACTCACTCATCCCTTTATCCTATATTAGAATGCTCAAAACTGCTTTGCTATATACTAGGCTGGGTATATAATATAGTTACTTAAGCTGTCATCACCCAGTGAGTGATATCTCCAGGCACATAACAAAAGAATGCTATTGTCTCTTTTTTTCACTGATATTTTTTTTGTCAATTTTATCCAGGGACCGATACCGGTATTTTTAAAAACCCCTGAATTAGCCTGATGTTTTGGGTATTTTTTGCTCTTTATGTAGGATTGAATCATATATTTAGGTAACAACGTCATATTAGATTGTCCCATTAAAAACGAAATAATGAACCGGTGACCGTAATAATACCGGTATTTTTCTATGGAGAAAATACCGGTATCCGATCCCTGATTTTATCAGGCGATACTGTTGATTATACCAACAGAACTGTGCATGAAATAGACTGATGTCTAAGTTGAGTTGTCTCTGATATGTTTTTAAGAATCTTGTAATTGTTTAAACCTAGTCAATTTTAGTAGAAAGAGACAAAACAAAGTTTAGTTAGTGGAGGATTGCTAAGATCTATAAATGAGGAGGTAAGTGTGATTGGGAATAATAAAGGATTGAGAAAAACAATTTTTCAGGGATTATGGACAAGTGCATTGTTTTGGGCGGATGCAGCGGCTGCAGCGGGGAGTGGGTCAGGTACTGCGAGCGGGGACGATGTGTGGTTACTCGCCAGTGCCATGCTAGCTCGGGGAGAGTACCACCGGGCCGCTTATGCGGTCACATCTAGGGGCTTACACAAGTAAGTATTGAGGGAAAATTGGTTTTGTGTTGGTAATTATGAAATTTTTATTTATAAACAACACCTAGAAATATTGTTTGTGTTTATCTCAAGTTTATCCTTAGTTTTGACCAAGAGATATAATAGATGTAAGTCTGTTTATGTATGTAGTTTTAAGTTAGTTGGATTTGTTGTATTGTAGTGTACACAGTTTTAATCACTGATAATGGTGACATAATTGATTTTGTTTTGTACAATAATATAGAAAAGATTAAAAGATCGGTTACAGAAAAATCCCGCACCTATTGCTTACAGTTTAGTCATTTTTGTCTAAGTCATTCTACAGAGACAGCATTTAGTATTGACAATGTTACGCTACCAAGAAATTAGTGCTGTTAGCACTCCTATGTAGACTGCATTGGTGAATGCAGATCTTTTCAGTGTCACATCCCTGTTTTCACGTAGGGTAAGGCTAACAATGATCCAGTGGTACACATAGAACCAACGCTTTTATTCGAAAATGTCATGTTGGCAAATTATGATATGTTATCGTTATAAATACGTTTCTATTGTATTGTCATGTTGGCAGAAACCACCTTCTGTGCCTGGGCGTGGCGATGCGCGCGCACCTGGCGGCGCAGGAGGGGGCGGCGGCGCTCGCGCTGATGGAGGAGAGTGATCCAGCTCTGCTGCAGCCGAGATCTGACCACACACACAATGTATGTACTGGCCTTTCATGCACAATCCACTCCTTGTCATTTCTTTTTATAGTAGATAGTGACAAATGCATACGGTCTGCCTGATGGTAAGCAGATATTGTGTATGCTTGCGATTAACTTTTTGAAAGAATTTGTTTTTTTTTTAAATTGAAAGTGGGATATTTCCT
Source organism: Epiblema foenella (assembly GCA_963556455.1). Taxonomy (NCBI): domain Eukaryota; kingdom Metazoa; phylum Arthropoda; class Insecta; order Lepidoptera; family Tortricidae; genus Epiblema; species Epiblema foenella. The sequence continues at coordinate 29,370,701 of OY747098.1, read as the reverse complement.
GGCCAGTCTCTAGCCAGGGTGCAAAGAGACCGACGGTGTTTGTGTTTACAAGTTTATCTTCACTATATGACATTCTTTCTTGAATTGTAAATTAATATTTTGACATGAAAAATGTATTATTATTGTCAGACTTTATTAAACTGTAAATTAATATTTTGACATGTAAAAGAGCCCTTGTGGCCTATTTGCAGAATAAAATTTTGATTTTGATTTTATACTGTCCTTAATGAGGGATAAAGGAACTGATCGTCATCATTGTTCCAGCGAGCGCTGGCCGGCGTGCTAGTGGCGCAGGCGCGGGCGCTGGCGTCCCTCGAGCGGCGCGACGCGGCCGCCGAGGCGCTCTGCAGCGCGCTCCGCGCCGACTGCGCGTGCGTGGAGGCGGTCGCGCTACTGCACCGGCAGAGGGCGCTCACACAGCAGCAGGGTAAGGCATTGTTACAGCGAGCGCTGGCCGGCGTGCTAGTGGCGCAGGCGCGGGCGCTGGCGTCCCTCGAGCGGCGCGACGCGGCCGCCGAGGCGCTCTGCAGCGCGCTCCGCGCCGACTGCGCGTGCGTGGAGGCGGTCGCGCTACTGCACCGGCAGAGGGCGCTCACACAGCAGCAGGGTAAGGCATTGTTACAGCGAGCGCTGGCCGGCGTGCTAGTGGCGCAGGCGCGGGCGCTGGCGTCCCTCGAGCGGCGCGACGCGGCCGCCGAGGCGCTCTGCAGCGCGCTCCGCGCCGACTGCGCGTGCGTGGAGGCGGTCGCGCTACTGCACCGGCAGAGGGCGCTCACACAGCAGCAGGGTAAGGCATTGTTACAGCGAGCGCTGGCCGGCGTGCTAGTGGCGCAGGCGCGGGCGCTGGCGTCCCTCGAGCGGCGCGACGCGGCCGCCGAGGCGCTCTGCAGCGCGCTCCGCGCCGACTGCGCGTGCGTGGAGGCGGTCGCGCTACTGCACCGGCAGAGGGCGCTCACACAGCAGCAGGGTAAGGCATTGTTACAGCGAGCGCTGGCCGGCGTGCTAGTGGCGCAGGCGCGGGCGCTGGCGTCCCTCGAGCGGCGCGACGCGGCCGCCGAGGCGCTCTGCAGCGCGCTCCGCGCCGACTGCGCGTGCGTGGAGGCGGTCGCGCTACTGCACCGGCAGAGGGCGCTCACACAGCAGCAGGGTAAGGCATTGTTACAGCGAGCGCTGGCCGGCGTGCTAGTGGCGCAGGCGCGGGCGCTGGCGTCCCTCGAGCGGCGCGACGCGGCCGCCGAGGCGCTCTGCAGCGCGCTCCGCGCCGACTGCGCGTGCGTGGAGGCGGTCGCGCTACTGCACCGGCAGAGGGCGCTCACACAGCAGCAGGGTAAGGCATTGTTACAGCGAGCGCTGGCCGGCGTGCTAGTGGCGCAGGCGCGGGCGCTGGCGTCCCTCGAGCGGCGCGACGCGGCCGCCGAGGCGCTCTGCAGCGCGCTCCGCGCCGACTGCGCGTGCGTGGAGGCGGTCGCGCTACTGCACCGGCAGAGGGCGCTCACACAGCAGCAGGGTAAGGCATTGTTACAGCGAGCGCTGGCCGGTGTGCTAGTGCCGCAAGCGCGAGCGCTGTGGTTTGAGGTAAAGCCGCTTACATACAGACAACCTTTGTGTTAAAAGCCATTCGCTCCATATATAACCTGGGCTCACATGAATCTCTAAGAGAACTCTTTAAAGGAATTAACATTGTAATTGTAGCGTTCCAATACATCTATGAAAATATTGTTTATGTCATAAAGGACCTAGACTTATTGTGTAAAAAATCATGATAAATAATATTGCCACTAAAAAGTTTCGTGTCCGTAAAGTATACAAGTCTTTTGTAGTTCAATGTGTCCGTTTTTATAATACCCGTTAAAAATTACTTTAAAAAACATTGATGTCAAAGGCTTATTATAGGGTTGAGAAGTATTTGACAGACAGAAATGCATGACCCAAACCAAACACCTAAATAAGGTAAAAATTAGTGTATGTTTCCATTGTATATAGTTGACACTGTTCTTGTAAGAAAGCATATCAAACGATTTAATTCAATGTCTAGGGGAAGTATTTTCTATTATTATTATTTTCCTTATATTGGTAATACGAATATAGTTTCGACATGTTTTATTGTGGAACTACACATTGTAAATACCTATTGTTATTTTTTAAATTCATTTTTGGTTTTTTAATTTTTTTTTCTTATTTAACATTCAGATTTAGGTTAAGTAGTATCATTGTAATAAACATATCTTGGAAGAAAATTACTAACTCTCGAGTTTCTTTCGGCGTTTCTTCTCGCCAATGGTCTCTTGAGAAACGCTAGTAGTTCTTGACTTGTAAAGGTGCCATTGCGCCCAGCCAGCTGAGAAGAGTCCAGCAAGAAACTCAGCTAGGTCCGATCTGCGTAGGACCGAAAACTTTCGTTGAAGAGGTGCCTATTAAAACGTCGCCTCTCATCGCAGAGATCGAGCTGCTGGACTCCCTGCCCATCGCCAGTCAGCTGGGGGCTGCGGAAGGAGCTTTACTGCGAGCCGCGTACCGGGACCGCGCGTACCGGTATTCTTCCCCACCGCCTGACAGCGACCCGGTACGTCCCGATATTCTTGCCCACCGCCTGACAGCGACCCGGTACGTCCCAATATTCTTGCCCACCGCCTGACAGCGACCCGGTACGTCCCGATATTCTTCCCCACCGCCTGACAGCGACCCGGTACGTCCCGATATTCTTGCCCACCGCCTGACAGCGACCCGGTACGTCCCGATATTCTTCCCCACCGCCTGACAGCGACCCGGTACGTCCCGATATTCTTGCCCACCGCCTGACAGCGACCCGGTACGTCCCGATGTTCTTGCCCACCGCCTGACAGCGAACCGGTACGTCCAGATATTCTTGCCCACCGCCTGACAGCGAACCGGTACGTCCCGATATTCTTGCCCACCGCCTGACAGCGACCCGGTACGTCCCGATGTTCTTGCCCACCGCCTGACAGCGAACCGGTACGTCCCGATATTCTTCCCCACCGCCTGACAGCGACCCGGTACGTCCCGATATTCTTCCCCACCGCCTGACAGCGACCCGGTACGTCCCGATATTCTTGCCCACCGCCTGACAGCGACCCGGTACGTCCCGATATTCTTCCCCACCGCCTGACAGCGACCCGGTACGTCCCGATATTCTTGCCCACCGCCTGACAGCGACCCGGTACGTCCCGATATTCTTCCCCACCGCCTGACAGCGACCCGGTACGTCCCGATATTCTTGCCCACCGCCTGACAGCGACCCGGTACGTCCCGATATTCTTCCCCACCGCCTGACAGCGACCCGGTACGTCCCGATATTCTTGCCCACCGCCTGACAGCGACCCGGTACGTCCCGATATTCTTCCCCACCGCCTGACAGCGACCCGGTACGTCCCGATATTCTTGCCCACCGCCTGACAGCGACCCGGTACGTCCCGATATTCTTGCCCACCGCCTGACAGCGACCCGGTACGTCCCGATATTCTTGCCCACCGCCTGACAGCGACCCGGTACGTCCCGATATTCTTGCCCACCGCCTGACAGCGACCCGGTACGTCCCGATATTCTTGCCCACCGCCTGACAGCGACCCGGTACGTCCCGATATTCTTGCCCACCGCCTGACAGCGACCCGGTACGTCCCGATATTCTTGCCCACCGCCTGACAGCGACCCGGTACGTCCTGATTTTCCCCGATCAGTGCAATTTCCCCAAAATATTACCCCGTACCTTAATGTAGATGCTACTAGTGCATGATATGCTGACAAAACAACCTCTACAGGTCTACATTTACGATTTGCCCCAGTTTATGCAATTATGTGACGTATCTTAGCCTCACCACTACAAACATCAATATACAAATGTCTGAATTAAGAAATTACAAAGTGTAAGCTGGTTCTTACTTGTCGCATGCCGAGCCTGGATCTTTATCGGGTGTCCCGCAAGTGTGAACAGCTTCATATAAACTAGAACATCCGATAAAAATCCGGGCACGTGGGAACCTTGCCTAATACGCTGTCCGTTACCAGATGGCGTCGTCCGTCGAGCAGGTCCGCTCGCGCACGGCCGCGGCGGGCGCGGCCGTGGCGCGCCGCCGCGCCGCCGCCTGCGACTGGGCCGGGGCCCTTAAAGCCCTCGACAATGTGGACCCGTGGTGCGCGGCCCCAGTGAGGGCGGCGTGTTTGGTCGAACTGAAGAGGAGCGCCGAGCTCTTCGCGTTCGCTCATACCCTGGTGGACGCGTACCCGAATTCGTGGACGTCTTGGTTCGCTGTCGGCTGCTACTACTATCTAATAGGTGAGTTTGACGACCGCTTTAGTCTAGTTGGTAGTGACTCCGCCTTCGAAGCCGGAGGTCCCGGGTTCGAATCCCGGTCAGGGCATTTATTTGTGTGATGAACACGAATATTTGTTCCTGAGTCTTGGATGTTTTCAATGTATTTAAGTATATATTTATCTATATACGTATGTATATCGTCACCTAGTACCTATAGTACAAGCTTTGCTTAGTTTGGGACCAGGTTGATTTGTGTAAGATTGTCCACAAATATTTATATTTATTTATTTATTTTAATTGCCTTTTGTGACCTATTATAGAGCTGTTACCTGGTGTAGTTGTATATTAGATTTTTTCTACTCTACTTTTTTTCGCGACTTACGCAATCATGAACTCGAATATAAATACATACTTTATTTATTCTGTAAAAAGTCTATGTAGTCTATTGGCCAAAAACACACTCCTTACCCTGTTTAATGAAAAATTAAATCAGAGTTTGGTGCCACAGACTACTACAAATACTATGTTTAGTAGTCATTTTTTAGTAAAAGTTTTATGATTAAAATCAGTGCTGCCAACTTAACGCAACTTTGCTATAATTTTTATGTATTAATTAATGCATAATATGTTATTTACTAATATAAATACATACATTTATCATCTTTTTTGTGTTGTTTAACAAGTTTTATCTATTTTCGGATATATTTATGAAAACGAAACAGTTAAGATTCGATCCGGATTTGAATTCAGTTTAGGTCGGATGCCAAGTCTAGCAAACTACTTAAAAAAAAAAAAAAAACCATAAACAAAGTGTTAATATTTTTGATTTCCCACCAAATTCCTAATTTAAAACATTCAAGCTGATAAATGATTATATTACTTAAATAAAACGATTTTTTTGTGTTCATGAAGAAAATGTGTAGGTACGTTGATCCTTTTAAGAATCAACGAAGAAATATACTCATATTCATACTCATTTATTTGCAATGGATCATATACATTACTCGTCATAGCATTACTGAAGAAATTGCGTAGTTGAGTTGCACAATTACTAAGGCAAAATATAACGCATGAAAAGTCTGAATAATACTTACTTTTTATTTGACAAAGTATTGTATGCAACGGTGTATAACTGGTATAAAAAGGCTCGTGGTGTCTTTACTTGCGATGTTCACCAAGGCTCACATCGCAACCCACACCACTCGCCTTTTTAAAACGCTCTACACTATTGATTGACCCCTGGTGTACAGCTCCAGTGAGAGCCGCGTGTTTCGTAGAGTTGAACAAAAGTAGAGAGCTTGTGGAAATTGTGGGTTTTAGCCCATTAAAAATGGTCAACCATATGTTTTGCATTATATACGTGTAATGATATACGTAGGCTGTTCCATAAGTGTTGCAATAGAAAGAATGTAACAAGTTTGGACATCGCAGTTTTCTTTAGAGAGAAAGGCATTGTCGCTAGAATTGTATTAGACAAGCAGAAGACTGTCAATGCTACCTGGTACACTGATGTTTGTTTGCCGCAAGTTATCCGCGAGCTGAAGAAACTGCGACCAAACTCGCGTCTGGGCAGTTGGCACTTGCACCATGATAACGCTCCTGCTCATCGAGCGACCGTTACTCAGGAGTTTTTGAAGCGATCGGGGCTTACTGTGCTGGACCACCCTCCTGATAGCCCCGACCTCGCGCCGTGTGATTTTGGTCTCTTTCCGCTGATGAAGAGCCAGCTGAAAGGACGGCGATTTGCAACTGATGACGAATTAATAAGTGCATGGGATGAGGCCAGCGCCAGTGTCACAAAGGATTAGTGGGAGATTATGTTTAATACGTGGTTTGAACGCATGCATAAGTGTATTAACGGTGGTGGTTCTTATTTTGAAAAAGTTTAATAAGTAGTTAGATTTTTGCAAGACTTATGGAACATCCTACGTATATAGACACAGAACACTAAGAAGGCGTAAGATATTAGCGAAAAGAAATATTATAAAATAGACGTAACGTCCGTTCGGCGCAACTCGCGATCGGATCTCAACGCTCGGCCCTCGCTCCGCGCTGCACTCGGCTTTCGTTGGCAACAGAGCTCTTCTCCTGCATATATATACGTTACTAGCGACCCGCCCCGGCTTCGCACGGGTGCACTATTTAATGGATGTTATTATACATATAAACCTTCCTCTTCAATCACTCTATCTATTAAAAAAACCGCATCAAAATCCGTTACGTAGTTTTAAAGATTTAAGCATACAAAGGGATGTAGGGACAGAGAAAGCGACTTTGTTTTATACTATGTAGTGATTGAGACATGACGTGTGCAGGGAAGAACGAGTTGGCGCGGCGGTACCTGAGCAAGGCGAAGAGCCTGGAGCCGGGCGCGGGCTGCGCGTGGCTCGCGCAGGGGCACAGCTTCGCGGCCGACAACGAGCACGACCAGGCCATGGCCGCCTACTTCAAGGTACACCCATTTATTTATTCATTTATTCAACAACAACTTAATTACGGTACAGTACAGTAGTTCAACAACAACTTAGGTACAGTACGGCATAGTATTGTGGGGATATAGGGGCCATTCTACTTTTTCATGTACATAATTCTCAGATACTTTTTTTTAAATGCAGATTTTGGAATACTTGGCCCTTGCTTCATATTTTTGTACTGTTATTTAGAAAGAGGTTTAATTGCAGTATCAATTTCGATAGTTTTGGTAATTAACGAACCAGAGCTAATATCCATAAATCGAGTAACTCAGTGGTCCTTGGATGTCTCACCATTTGTATGATAAAATGGTTTTTACCACTGTGTTACCCACCTTTTACAGAAATGTGTTAATATTTAAGTATTTTTACCTATACATTCCTTTTATTAGGTTCAGGTACTATTTCGAAATTCTATTTTTGTACACTAATGAATACGCAGGGTGGCCACTTTCTGGAAAACCGGGAAAACCGGGAAAAGTCAGGGAATTTCGCTAGTCATGGAAAAGTCAGGGAAAAATGGAGGTCGGGGAATAAAATTTGTCTCTTTATGTAAATGAAATAAATGAACTTTATTCTGCAAGTAGGCCGCAATGGCACTTTTGCAAGTCAAAAACTACTAGCGTTTCTCATGAGACCACTGCCGAGAAGAAATGCCGAAAGAAACTCGACAGTCAGTCATTTTCTCCAAAAATATGCTTATTACAATGATACTACTTAACCTACTTAAGTAAATCTGAGGGGTAAACAACAAAAGAGAATTTAAATAATGAGGAAAAGATATCAATAGGTTATAATGCGTAGTTCCACAAGAAAGCACGTCGTAACTGCATACGTATTACATGGTATTACCAAATACGAGATTAAAAAAATAATAATTGTAATAGTGCCCTTGAGGCTTATTTGCAAAGTAAATGTTTTGATTTTGAATAATAATGGAAAATATTTCTTCTGCTTTCCTGCAAGAACTGTGTCCACTAGATACAATGAAAATGTTATACATGAATCTTTACGCTATGTTGGTATTTGGTTTGGGCCATGCATTTCTGTCTGTTAGATAGTCCTCAACCCTGTAATAAGCCTTTGACATTAGGGTATATCTGATAGCAAATAAAATATATAAATACAATGAAACAGTACAAAAACGTCACCTGACATTGGATGTGAACCCACGACTTCCGTCTAACAATGCTTTTGCTCTTACCGACTGAGTTATTCAGATACTACTTCTTATTATTTCCGTTTTTGTATTATTTCATTGTATTTATAAATTGTAATTTGCTAGCAGATAATTCTGAAAAAACGTATTCAAATTATATATTCTATATTTATTACATTTAAGATTATGGTCAGGGAAAAACTTGAAAAAACACCTGGAAAACCAGGAAAAGTCAGGGAATTTTGGTTGTACTAAATAGTGGTCACCCTGATACGTATTACAGATTTTTTTTTGCAATAGATAACTGGTCATGAAAAAGTAGAATGACCCATAGTTCTGATTCAACGAAATTATTCATACTCCAGAAGCGATGCATCAGAATTATTACGATTGATCATATGACAAGCTGCAAAAAACACTTCATCAAGCACAATATCTTAACTCTACCATCAATGTATATCTTAGAAGCAAGCGTATTTGTTAAAAACATTTCCCATTTCCCAAAGTACACTCGTCCGTCGCATCTACGTCCCAATAGTAGACTAGCCCGACCTAATTCAAAAATGCAAATTATACACTCCGGTCCATTTGCTATGTCAGTTAACGTATTTAATAAAATCCCGAAGACATTACAGGACGTAACTAACAAACATAGATTTAAAACACAATTAAAACGGCACTTGGTCAATAAAGCATACTATTCCGTCAAAGAGTTCTTAAATGAATAAGTAAGAGTCAGATAAACAAATATATAAATATTTTATTTTGTATAAAAAATTATGCCTAAGTTTTTAGCATATACCAACCTAATCTTAGTTGCGTTGCTATACCCTCACAGGGTTCATGTTGATACTATATATGTTTTTATTTCGATCACAATGTACACACGAAAAGCAATAAACCATTTGAATTTAAATTTGAATTCATCAAACATCAAACATTTATTCTGTAAGTAGGCCTCACTCAAGGGCTCTTTTACAAGTCAAAACATAGTAACTATAGTGAAAGTACATAGCAATAAGTGAACAATACATCAGACATGAACAACCTGGGCACGCGTTTGCAGAGAGATGTATAGAGTCTCAGGGTCTATAATAACTTGTAATAGTATAAACTCGTCGCATGGCACTTGCAGTAAAAAACCCTCGTGTCATTGGTCCGACTTACTATGAACGTCTACCCGCTGAAATACGCACACAGACCTCGGAAACAACATTCAGATGTCGGCTGAGAAACTTTCTACTGAAAAATCCTCTGTATTCTGTAAGCGAATTTTTTGACATAACAGCATAAATATAATTTTAATCTTAATTCTGACTTTATTGCATTGTATTGAGGTGTATTTCATGACGATCCTCTCAGGTGAATTTTATCATACTCATTGTATTATTTAACTGCTATTTTATTCATTGATTTTTAATTTATTTTGTTTTATTTAATGTTGTTGACGATCACAATAGAGATTCTTGTAAATTGACATGTAATCTTATATTGTGAATAAATGAATCTGAATCTGAATCAGAACTTAACCTATAACTAAAGATGTAAAGAGTCTCCAGTGTCAAATTAAAGTATGTTTACAAAAGAAAAAAAAAGAGATGTAAAAAGTCGTTCTATCATTACAGGGTAATACCTAATGCGAATTACGAAGACTAGCACATTACATACCTAATGTTCTTTAAAGTACTTAACACATGAAATACTATAATATTAAAAATAAACAATCTAAGAAGAAGACAATATTGGCCATATGACCCTTGTGAAATCATTTAGGTCATACCACTACGCCCAGAGGGCGCTACCGTTGTTCGGCATCTAAGAAACACTACATAGTATAAAACAAAGTCGCTTTCTCTGTCCCTATGTATGCTTAAATCCATAAAACTACGCAACGGATTTTGATGCGGTTTTTTTTTTATAAATAAAGTGATTGAAGAGGAAGGTTTATATGTATAATAACATTCATTAAATAGTGCACCCGTGCGAAGCCGGGGCGGGTCGCTAGTAGTTACATAAATACGCATTGCATTCAATGCCTTTACCATGAGTTTGCATGACCGTACTCGCTAGCGACTGCGTAAACGATTTAGTATGCCTATTCTTAGTTCTATTGCGTAACCGCCAGAGGCGCTGTACTTTTGCCCGTACAAATTGTTACGCTAGCAAGTACAGTCATGTAAACAAATAAGGAAATCAATAACTTCGAATTACCTCGAAAAATGACCAAATTCTTAAACAAACGGTGAAAACCGTAACGCAAAAGAGTAAATAATTACTTTCAAAATTTAAGTCTTCAAAGTTATAAGAGGGAGCATACTTTATCCCTTTTCCGCAAAATGTGCTTTTGTATTGGGACGATCGTTTTAGGGTTCCGTACCAAAATGGTAAAAAAGGAACCCTTATGGTTTCACTTTGTCTGTCTGTCACATCGCTAAATATCTCAAGAACTTCTTATGCTATCGATTTGAAATTTGGAATAGCTATAAAGAAGGGTTACCTACATACATAGAACATGACTTTCATGGTAGGCAGAGAGAAAGTGTTAACCGTGATGGAATTACGTTTCAGGCTAGTCAGCTAATGGCGGGCAGCCACCTGCCGCCGCTTTACGTGGGCGTGGAGTGCGCGCTGCTCAATAACTTCACAATGTGCGAGCGCTTCCTGTTGCGAGCGGCCACGTTGCACTCCGGTATCGAGGTATTTTTCTCCCCAGCCCATATGCCGATACTGCAGCGGTGGATACACCTCCACACCACAGTGGGACGCTAATTTTTTGTTTCAATTATTACGACCGGTTTAGCCTAGTGGGTAGTGCACCTGCCTGTGAAGCTGACGGTCCTGGGTTCGAATCCCGGTCAGGGCAAATATTTGTGTGATGAGCATGAATATTTGTTTCTGTGTCTTGGATGTTTTCTATGTATTTAAGTATTTATATCTATTAAATATATCATCGTCTAGTACCCATAACACAAGCCTCCTTGAGCTTACTGTGGGGCTAATTCGATTTGTGTAAGAATGTCCTCTAATATTTATTTATTTAATTTATTTATTATGTATTGTATAGTGTCAATTTTATTTCGTGTATTTACTAACATATTTTCTTAAGAATTATTGTTACTAACATATTTCAGTTTTAGTTTTGTGTATGGAATTACGGTTCTGAATTAAATTATTATTATTATTATTATATGGGCCCGTCCACTGCTCCCCCTCTTCCCTTTATTTCTCCTTGATAGCCTTCACTATTGCCTTCTCATCTCACGGACCCGGACGACGTAATCACAGCGTCCATCGAAAGATGGAACGCTGCGCTTACGGCGTCCAACTCAGACACGACGCGGTCACTTAGGCATTCCCGCCGGTGGGGACGTGCACCGCGCGATCGCAATAACACTGACACATATAGTCCCTATTCGTCCCGGTACCGCCGCACACTGGGTAGTCAGTCCGACCCAGGTCGGGGCTTGCTGAGTTTCTTGCTGGACTTCTCAACTAGGCTAGGTTTAGTGAACCAGCCACAAAACTCCCAGTAGCTCGATTCCACTCACACCTCAGATTCGGTTGAAACCGCTCAACCAATCTCACTGGAGCGCAAACTCTTAGAGTATTCCAGTGTTCCAAACCACGCGTGATCGTGTCGGAGGATTTTCCCTGGACTTTCCCCAGGCTAAAATGATCGCAGTTCTAACCTTAACCTATTTTTCTGGTAGATCTAATTGGGTTCTACACAATGGCATTTTAGCTGTAAAAAATGTTTATAAGAAATGAAAATTGTGCGAAACAATACATTCTATGAAACATTTTTTCTGTAAAACATAGGCACACGGTAAATAAGGCTTAAAACTCGTTTATAAATATCGACTCGATTCTTGATTATTCTTACCCTGGGGTCAATTTTAGAGTGTCGAACGCTCAACTTTTCACTCGACATTTGTCAAATCATCATAGTTTTTTGACAGTTCTCGAGTGAAAAGTCGAGCGATAGACACTAAAAAGTCGGCCTCCAGAGCTCTTCTGTCTGTAAAATTAGTCTCTATGACCGCAGGCGGGTGAAGAGGAAGGATGGGAGACGATAGCCCGCGTAGTGCGCGAGCCGCACGTGGCTCACGAGGCGGGCCAGGCCGCTTTCGCCGCGGGGCAGCATCGCGCCGCCAAGGAGCTGTGGCTGGCTGCCTTGCGAGCTGTGCCAGAGGTAAGCCGGCAATGAAGGCTGGGCCATAGGTAACCCAACACTAGGGACGCCGGGGGAAAGCTGGAAGATCAGTGTTTGAGTGATATTTTGACATGAAAAATGTATTCATATAGTCAGACTTTCTTAAATTGTAAGTTAATGTTCAGTTTATAGAACTTTATTCTTAAAAGAAATTTACATTTCACTTAATGAGGAAAATATATAAGTAACAAAATTATTAGTGTCCGACCGAAATTTCGGTTTCGGTTTCGGTTTCGGCCAGTTTCGGCCAAAAAATCAAGTTTCGGCCCGAGTTTCGGTTTCGGCCAAAAACGGCCGAACCTTTCGGCCGCGCCGAAACTTACAACATCGTACCTTCGGGTCGTGCTCGGCTAACGTCGGGCGCGCTCGGCACGGCTGGCAATATGGCGTCGCTCGCCTGACTCCGCCGGCCGACTTATTTTATACCACCATTAAAAAATCGCTAACTTTGTGTTACAAATAATGTATTTTTCACTTCTCATGCTCGAAAAGTGTGTCATATTAGACTTGTCAAGCGGGGCTAAAGTAGTACATTTAACCCCTAGGGAAAATATGAATACATATTTATGATTTACAAAATATTTGAATTTGACCAATCAAAATCCTTCACCTATTAAATCCACCAATCACAGAACAATAATTTAACTCTTAAAAAAATATTTGGTATTGGGTATTAACCAACCAGAATACAGCTTTACTAAAATCGACCAATCAGGAAACATAATTAATTTTTCTAAAGAGTCTAAAGATTAAGTTTGTAGTAGTCCCTATTTCACAATAATTAAAAAAGTTCGAGCAACACTTTGAAGCGCTCAATAGAAGGTCAGTTAGCTTTTTTCGCGCGTGAATGTTGCGCGCGCACCGCAGTCTCTATGTTTTGTGTGTCAAAGGAGTATAGAAAAAAAATCATGCAGCAATAGTAGTTTATGCAATCGTTATATAATGTATGCTTTTTTAGTCGAGAACTCCGTTTAGACCACGAGGCTTGCCGAGTGGTCTAATTAAGGTTCGAGACTTAAAAAGCTAATTATATAACTATTGCATACACTACTTTTTCTACGAGTCAACGGAAATTAATTAAACAAACCGAAACTATCAAACAAACTAGTCCTGCGGCAATGAACATTAGGCACATGGGTCGGGCGCTCGTTGGTCTTTTGTTCTATGTCTGCGGCGTCACGTGATTGGTCAATTTCATAAGAGTACTGTAATGGTCACACGTGATTGGCCAATTTCATAAGAGTACAGTAAAAGGCGACACGTGATTGGTCTATTTCATAAGAGTTCACTGGAAGGGAACCAATAGAGAAATGTATGTGATTTTAGTTTTGTCTACTATATCGTAATTCAAACATTGTAGTCGACGAGTAGAAAAAAGTATATATCTTCGCCGTGGAATCTATTGTTAATTTTGGGTGGGTTAACCTTTGTTTATTTATTTTCTCGCAATCGAAGTGAAAAGTAGAGTGTATAACTCTGGTCTAAAAGCCATATTACCCCTCGAACTATTTTCCCTCACTTCGTTCGGGAAAATAACTATCTCGTGGTAATATGGCTCGTTTTAGACCCTTGTCATACAATCTACTATTTTTCACTTTATTTATAGGGTAGTTAAATTTTCAAACAGAACCTCTGTAACTGTGCTGAAATTTCATTGTGATAAATCTTTGAAGTAGAAACCTGTAATTATAGGTCGGCGAGATATGAATTTTAGAAAAAAACTTACTAACATTTTTTCGACTTTTTAAGGACTTTTTTTTATAAAAGGTTCGGTTTCGGTTTCGGTTTCGGCCGAAACTACAATGAAACCGAACCTTCGGTTTCGGTTTCGGCAAAATAACATGTTTCGGTCGGTCACTAAAAATTATCATGCATCAAGAGCAGTTTTATACTAAAACATAAGGTATTTATAAGTTAGTTCGTAACCTATAAATCCTATAATAGGTAAACAAGCTATATCATAAGAATAAGGTGGGTATTATACAAAAGTCATAGTAACTGCCAGCATACAGTTTATATACAATGTTGCTAATCACCTTGCTACAGATATATAATTTTACATTTTTAACCCTAAGTACTTGAACATCAGGTTGTAAATAATATTACCATGCGTTTGCGGTTGTACAGTCGTCATCAAATATATCTGTACTCTTCAGGGTGCACAAAAATATCCGAACATGCACTTTAACGCCTTGACAATAGAGTCTTGTTCAGATATTTGTGAGCACCTTGTTCGCTCCGGTATATCTGATGGCGACTGTACGAAATGATAACATTCATTGCTTCTTTTGTTCCCAAGTTAAAAATGTTTTGACATGTAAAAGTGCCCTCGGGGCCTATTTGTAGAATAAATGTTAGATTTTGATTTTTCGAGTTCAATAGCACGGGGTCTGTTTCAGAGCGAGAACATGCACCCGCGTTGGGCGGCCACCCTGGACGCGCTGGGGCACGCGTGCCGCAAGCTGGGCGAGCTGGCGGAGGCGCTGGCGTGGCACGCGCGCGCGCTGGCGCTGCGGCCGGCGCGCGCGGGCGCGGGCGCGGGCGCGGGCTCGAGCGCGGCGCGCGGGCTGTGCCTGGCGCTGCTGGGCCGCGAGCGCGCCGCCGCCGACGCGCTGCACGCCGCGCTCGCGCAAGACCCCGACGACGTGGTCTCGCTGGCGCTGCTCGACGCCATCGTGGACAGGCTCGACGCCGCGCTCACTGGTAAACCTCATGTGATCGTGTGGACAGATCGCCCATCATCATTAGAATTACGATTTGAAACGGGATATTCACCATGTGTATTTGTATTTGTGAGTTCCCGATATTTCGGCCCTGTTGCGAGCGCCATTATCAAGGATTAACTGACGTGCTGCGAGTTTTAGTTGTGGTCTACCCACGCACCATAGCGATCCACCCTCTTCCTGGTTCGCTTTTTTCCCAGTGTCACCGTCCCTACTATCGTAATTCTAATGTAAATGACCATGTAAGCTTGAAATCTTATATTGCCCATCATCATCATCATATCATCCGAAAGACATCCACTGCTGGACATAGGCCTGCCCCAAATGCCATAATGACCGATCCTGCGCCACCCGCATCCTGCGACCTTTACCAGGTCATCAGTCCGCCTTGGGGAGGACCTACCCACGCTGCGCCTTCCGGTCCGTGGGCGCCACTCGAGAACCTTCCGGCCCCAACGGCCATCGGTTCTACGTGCAATGTGCCCCGCCCCCTGCCACTTAAGTTCAGTTCAGTTTAAAGATATTTATTCTCAAAAAAGACAATTGAAGTATATGATATGAGAACATGGATTTAGAAACATTTCAAGAAAAGTAGACATTTGTTAATTGTTTTGTGTGTTCTCACTTAAGGTATTCTTAAAAAGGGTATTGTTCATAAATATGAACCGCTAATTTACTGTTGAAAACCTTAAGTGAGCCTACAGCTTTTAAGTTTAGCGATTCAAAAGGCTATATCGGTTACTTTGGTTCTGCTACGGATGGTCTCATTTCTGATGCGATCGCCTCAGAGAAACTCCCAGCATATTGCTCATTGATTGCTCATGCAGCTTCAAATTATATTGAGATATCATCAATAACGATGCGCCATCCCATGCTAAATTATATTTTGTACTAAACAGTACAGTAGTACCCAACTGATATGGCTTACCGATGTACCTGCGCAGAAGATGAATTTTTAAAGCGCGGGAAATGCTATTGACCAATCGGCACGCTCCACGCACCGCGCTTCTTTTTCCTGTACCGCTATTGGTCCGCAGCTGCCGCCATGTTAGCGCGCGCCGCGTGGCATGTTAGTCAGCCGCCATACTTCTGATCGAGTGCACGCGCATTATGAACAGTGTATTATGAACCTTATAGTAGTGATCTAAGGTTAATTGTAAGTTTTAAGCATTCTTTCGTTAATCTTCGGAGCGATACTTTCTTTTCTGCGCGAACGAAGATTCACGACGCGCCTTATCAGTTGGGTACTACTGTAACGCGGTTATCGTAAATTACATATTTCTCCTTTATAAATTCACAAATATCTCGTTACAGAGGAGGAAATCCCAGCGTTCCCCTTCGGCCCTGTGGAGATCTCGGCGCCCCCGCCGGACGAGCGGCCCGGCGACGGCACCGACCACTCCGACATGAGCATGAGCTTCGAGCTCAGTGTCACGGGGAACGACTGAGCTGACACACGGCACACGATACTAGCCTTTACCGCTGTTGATATTGGGGTGTCTCATAAATAATGTCGGTTCTACAACATTTATAGGTCGTATCTAATGATTTTAAGTGGCGATGTATAGTGTCTTTAGAAGGTCCAAGTGAGGCCGATAATTGATGAGTGCGAACTGGGTTGGTTATCAACGGCTTCATTTGTGGCCTCAATATCGATCGATCTTCAAGGGTCAAATCTCCACTATTAAAACAATTAAACCAACGCTGTGCTATCCATTCATTTGGCTCGCCTCCCCCTTCAACGTCACACTATTTTCTTGCTTTAAATTTTTATTACCAATAAAGTTTCAACAATACACGAATTTCGTATTTGTCGCCCTCCATACTTTTTAGTATCAAAACGTGTTACGCCATCAATTAACAAAGACAGTATGACTAAAGTAAAGTACAACAATTGCATTATTTTTCTACTTCGGTACTTTTATCTGTCAATTATATGGTCCCGCAAACGAATATAAAAGCATGTCTTATGCAATTTCAAAAAAGTTTATCTAGTTTATTCTTCATAAAGACCCTAGGGTTATTCTGTGATATTTAATGCAACTACTAACAAAGGTGCCCTGCGAACCCAACAAATAAAAAAAAACAATTTACAACGAAAATCAAAACTGCCAACTTATCAAACATCTGATGTCATATGGTTTGAAACAATAACGTAACTAAAATAATTACTGTCAACATAAGGAAAAGCAAGTCGGTAAATGACAGTTGAAAAAAAATTACCGTGTCTATGATTACGTTCTGTGGACTGTCATTTGCAGAGCTCGGAATAGGTAGTGCCTATTTACCTAAACTTCGCGGGAGGACGTAACTAAGAGTGGTTACAAGCACCAAAAATAATTATTTATTTTTAATGAATGCGGGATTTCCCGGGATTTACTGTATTATTCTAGAGGTAAAGGTATCAAATTTCGGAATCCTTTTGATTGAATTTGATCCATATTATATTTTTAAGGGCCGATTGTTATTTCAAGGTAATTAAACAAATAATATGCTATTTAACAAGATTTATAAGTAAAGCGAAATGTATTAAGCCTCTAGAATAATACAGTAAATCCCGGGAAATCCCGCATTCATTAAAAATAAATAATTATTTTTGGTGCTTGTAACCACTCTTAGTTACGTCCTCCCGCGAAGTTTAGGTAAATAGGCACTACCTATTCCGAGCTCTGGTCATTTGTCACTATCCAACTTACCGCTCTTTCTTACGCTGTATTGCTGTTTAATTTTGTGTTTTATTATTTAATCCCTAGTCGTAGAAAAAGTAATGTATGCAACCTTGTATAAGTAGGTCAAAAAAGGCTCATGGCGTCTTTATTAACAATTTTCGGCTTCGCCTCAAATTGTTACACACGCCACTCACCTTTTTTGAACCCTCTTATATAACTATTGCATAAAATACTATCATAGAACTGGAGAATTGTCTTAACAGCAAATTTTTAATTTCAAAACCCGACATTACTTATGAGACACTTTCAGTATATAATCTATTCATCCTTGCGTGTTCTATTATGTAAACAAACACTTGAAGACAATCACCTTTCCTCTAGGATTACACAAATATCATCACTTGAAATGTTGTTTTATACTTAAAGCTCGCAAAGAATTGACATTTGACATTAATCAAGTTATTACAGAAAAATATAAATTCTAATAAGATTTTCCTCAATTTTAGATGTCACGTTTGTTTAATAGATACGATACGTGAGGACGAATGGACGTTAGCATAAATCAGAAAACAAATCCGTACAAAAGTTTGATTCGATGCACTCACAGACCCGAGTTGCTATTATAAACTCGAGCAGACTTCGCAGAACTCGGCGGTACAGTCAGCCTCATGAATAGACACTTAATTTGTCGTTTTCACACGTTGTAAATTTAGTATGACAGTTTAAACATGACGTTGAAGGTTGTCGCACGCGGTGACGGTGCCACACCTCAGATTCGGTTGAAGCCACTCAACCAATCTCACTGGAGCGCAAACTAGTATTCCAGTATTCCAAACCACACGCGTGGTCGTGTTAGATCTCTTCCCCAGGCTACTCTCCAACTGCGCACTCCTATCGCTTTATTGGGCCCGGCCTATAAAGCCACAGTCAGGTTCAAAAAAATAAGGTGACGGTGCCAACTCAACTCGAGCCGTACAGTATTGTTTGTTAGAGTTCATACTGCAACGCACGGTTATGCACTCCGTAACCGCATTGCCCCGGCTCGGGAGCTGACGGTGGGGAGAGGAGAGGCTTTATGTGTGCGACAACCTTTAACCGACAGGGTACAAAGGTGTTGAACCCCTTGGTGACGACGACCGTACATCAGTCATTTGTGCCGTTCATGTGCGTAGAACTTAGGTCTAAAATCCCTTGAGAATCTCTAGTTGACTTTAGCTAATATATTTACCGTGCCTACTGCTCGGCCACAATTTGGTGTCACAGCGACAGCGGTAGTGGTGCGACATACATGGGTATGCGGCATCTCGCTCAGTTTTGATCTGGCTCTTAGGAACAATCTCTTGCTAATTTAACACGATACTTCAACGTCTAAAACGATGGCTTTGATAATTTGATCGCTATAAGTTAAGAACTGTATTGTTTTTTTATAATACAGTAAATTGTCCTTATTCGTAAACGCTCATCAAACTTATTTTAATTATTAAAAATATGTACTTTGGTATTTAGGTTTGTGAGGGACAAAATTACGTTTTAGCTGAACTGAAGTTTGTTAAAATAATGAGGGGGGTAAAATGTATACAGAATTTTAAATCTTACAGTACAGTTCATAAATATGTATATATACAGGCTGTCCCACGGCTATGCCACGTGGAGGGAAAGTACCTTAAATATTGTAGATGGAACATTTTACTGAAAGAAGACATTATTTTAATTTTAAAAACATTTTAAACTGCATTCACAGATATTTAAATAATAATTAAACCGTGAACCGGGAATCGAACCCGTTACACAAGAAAAATAATTACCCTGTAGCTTTATCATACCAATCGAAAGGCTTCATCATATGGATTATTTTTTGCTAAATAACCTAGTATCAGAAAAAAAAGGAAGACCATGAATTTTAAAAAATTTAATACAAAATTAATCAATTTATCACGTGTAACGGGTTCGATTCCCGGTTCAACCATAAAAATATTTAAATATCTGTGAATGCAATTTACAATGTTTTTTAAATTCAAATAATGTCTTGTTTCAGTAAAATTCTCCATCTACAATATTTAAGGTACTTTCCCTCCATGTGGCATAGCCGTGGGACGCCCTGTATACTTTCCCGAACATCCAAAAATCGGAGCACTTTTATGCCCTTAAAAATAGTGATCGCATAGTTTTGATCACTTCACCCGTGCACATATTTTCGAACACTATTGTACGTGATGCCATCAGTTCCAGTAACTCGTGTAATTATTTCTTTACCTACAGTTACATTGTTGCAAAGTTGCATCTCTGACGGGTTATTGCGCAAAAATAGGAACTGAACTTAGTTAAATCGAACAATAAGTTACTTAACTCTTTAGTTTGTTTGTACTTATAACAATCACATCTGATTTGAAGTAAATCTTTGATTTTGTGACCTTTTCTACAAGTAAATATTAATAAAAAGCTTGTAAACTTAAGTGTCTATTAATTCCCCTATAAAGTTAATTTTAGTACAACTTAGTTCAACTTGCCAAGACTATCTATCAAGATTACCTTTTTAACGCCAACGTATATATGCGCACCATCAGTATGACCTCAAGGACGCATACATCGTCACTGCGTCCAATGCGATATCAGCCTACATGTATTTCTATAAGGTTCAACTTCGCCTATAGGGTTCAACTGGCGATTGACATATCCATGTCGTAGCGTGTGAGTGACAGTTTGTATTTGACAACGCTGAAAAAACTAAAATTAAATAGCGTACGTTTTCAAGATAGTGTGAATTAGCATAAGTTTATTATAGAATATTTAATTGGTTATCACTTCTCATGCTCGAAAAGTATGTCATATGAGACTTGTCAAGCAGGGCTAAAGTAGTACATTTAACCCCTAGGGAAAATATGAATACATGTTTATGATTTACAAAACATTTGAATTTGACCAATCAAAATACTTCACCTATTAAATCCACCAACCACAGAACACTAATTTAACTCTTTAAAAAATATTTGGTATTGGGTAGGGATTGTAAAACTGGTTTTATTTAATACCTGTATAGAAATTGACAAACTATTACCGCTAATAAAAGAATACCTATATTCTAATTAGAGGTATTGTTGTCATTCCGCTTTTATAGACTATTCTCTATGATATTAAATACCTGTATTCAATACCGCTATTCGCTGCACTTGAAAGGTAAGATGTCAATTACCGCAAACATTATGCATTATGTGTAATAAAACGCGACAAATAGGCGTAAATACCCACTTTTTACGATACTCTAGGTTGCAGAAACAAATAATAGAGTATATTGACACTGACAGCTATTACCGGTAATGGTTTTTATGGCTAAAGTGTCAAATAGAGGTATTGTTGTCAATTGGCGAAACCGCTAATTTATTTGAATACTGGTTTTGATTATACCGCTAAACAGAGCTTTACCGATATAAATAGCGAAATGAAATAACCGGTTATACCTTATTTAAAACCGGTAGTAAGAATACCGGTAACGATCCCTGGTATTGACTATTAACCAACCAGAATACAGCTTTACTAAAATCGACCAATCAGGAAACAGAATTAATTTCTCTAAAGATTACGTTTGTAGTAGTCCTTATTTCACAATAATTAAAAAAGCGATTAAATCGTTCGAGCAACGCTTTGAAACACTCCGAAGTCAAGTCAGCTCAATGGTGGTCAGTTAGCTTTTTTCGCGCGTGTTGCGCGCGAACCGCGGCGTCTATTTTGTGTGTCAAAGCAATTTAGAAAAAAAAATATGCTGCGAAATTATATATGTCCGCCGTGGAATTGTTACTTTTGGGTGGGTTGACCTTTGTTTATTCATTTTCTCGCAATCGAAGTGAAAAGTAGTGTATAACTATGGTCTAAAAGCCATATTACCCCGGTAATATGGCTCGTTCGCCGTGGAATTGTTACTTTTGGGTGGGTTGACCTTTGTTTATTCATTTTCTCGCAATCGAAGTGAAAAGTAGAGTGTATAACTATAGTCTAAAAGCCATATTACCCCGGTAATATGGCTCATTTTAGACCCTTGTCATACAATCTACTATTAAAACATTCCGCTGACACAGAGGGACTAGGAAAACAATGGGATTAGGTACAGTAATTAAAATCAAATTCATTATTTAAATAGTTTACTTTTGCAATAACAGTTTAAATTGTATACTTTTAAAAATCAAATAAGCAAAGTTAAAATCAACATTTCATGATTCGACGGTCTAAAACTCTATAAAAATTCCAAATTTGACCGAATATTTAGAGGCCCTTTAAAACGTTAAAACCGGGCTACAGGCACATTAAAAACCGTAAAATCCTACGTCTAATTAGGCACTGTATGTAAAATTGTCTAAGGAACATTCCTACGCGAGAGGCGTATGATTTGCGTTAGATTACATCGACAAAATAATCAACGAAAACTAAATTATACAATAACGTAACTTCAAAAAAATTATACATAATGTAAATTCAAAAATAAATGATACATAATGTAACTTCTTGCGACTAAAATTTCAAATACTTCGTTTATAAATAATTTAGTTATTGAAATTTTTGCCACGAACTGTAGCAGACACTAAACAGTAATCATGTTTGCTAAAACATTCGTTAGTGTAAAGATAATTACAAATGCATTTCGATTCAAATCTTTTCAAATGTAACCTTAGAGGTATATAGATCATGATGTAAAGTATCTGCTACGGTTCTTACATATAATTGATAATTATCTAATCAACAGTAAATGCTGGCGAAGCGCCCAACTTAATAGCGTCGACAACATCGCTCTGCCGCGCCGCTCCACACATCCCACCATTCCTCTTAAACTGGTAAAACTAAAATATCAAGTGTAGGGAAATATTGAAAAGTTACACATACTAGGCCCTTGTTAAAATATTGCATTGATAAAAGGAAAGCGCTTCAGAACCAACTTACATCTGAGAGAATACCGCGAATCGAAAACCAAGTTCGAATATCTCCCTCTCTATCGCACTTGCTAACTAGTGCGACAGAGGGAGATATTCGAACTTCGTTTTCGTTTCGTGGTAGACCCTGGTAACGGATAAAATTTTAAAATTCATTGAATATCGAATAATCACGTATTCTAGGAGTACGGAACATTCTCGGTTCAAAGTAAACATTAAAACTGTTGAAATTTTCGAGAAAAAATGTCGGACTGCGATTGTGGACCTTCGCTGCATTTAATAACAGGATATATTTAATAGTGATGTTGTACAAATTACAGTTCTTATATTTGTCCAAGTATGAAAGCGAAATCGATAGCGATGTGAAATTCCTCCAACCCCAATATAACTGGAAATCCATCTTTACATATAATTGAGTTTTTCGGGTTAAGTTTTGATAATGGTTTCATGCGATGGTTACTTTTCGACATTTAACATTGCGGTCATATATTTCTCGCCTCAAATGCTAAGCTTAAGCGTCTAATGTATGAAAAATCTTCGCATTCGCTCTTAGTCGCATCTCACCATTCTCAGGGGCGCTACCGCGAACAGCAAACGAAGTTTTCCCTCTCTGTCGCATTTGCAAGTTTGCACATAAGTGAGACAGAGGGAAAACTTCGTTTGTGGTTCGCGGTAGCCCCTTAGTTCGATGGACGCCCACCAATATCAAGTCTGTCATTGTAGATCTAACGGAGGTTGGAAAGGTTTCAATAATCGAACATTTCGCTTTCGCACTTCAGCTATGCGTCACTGAGCACCTTCCTCACCTTTCATCTCACTGCTTTTTATATGCAAACGGCCTAATGTCATTCGTCACTGACAGTTTCCATATAAAACGGGGGCGCTACCGCGAACAGCAAACTAAGTTTTCTCTCTCTGTCGCACTTGCAAGTTTGCATATAAGTGAGACAGAGGGAAAACTTCGTTTGTGGTTCGTGGTAGCCCCTCGGGTGAGAGGTAAGATGACAGGTGAGGGAGTGAATAACGTCCCAGTTTCGTTGGTGGCGAGAGGCAACACTAGTTGTCGGGGGTGATTTGCGTGGCGCGACGCGGCGCAGGCGCAGTTACTCGCGCCTCTCGTCCGCGCCCGACGCGCCCGAGCCCGAGCCGGAGCCCGAGCCCGACGTGGCCGGGGACGTCGACGACGTGCCTGCAATGACACTGGCGAGTTACTCTCCGTATGCAGGAAATAAATTAATATTCGTGGATATTTTTTACACGAATCGACTAACTAAATATAAATAATGAATATTTGTGGACAATCTTACATAAATCAACTTGGCTTCAAACTAAGCAAAGCTTGTACTAAGGGTACCAAGTGACGATATACATACTTATATAGATAGATACTTAAATACATAGAAGGCGTCCAAGACTCTGGAACAAATTTTCGCGTTTATCACAAATAAATGCCCTGACTGGGATTCGAACCCGGGACCTCCAGCTTCGAAGGCAGGGTCACTACCAATTAGGCTAAAGCGGTCGTCAAAGCTTGTCCTCCGACGACCGGTTTAGCCTAGTGGGTAGTGCACCTGCCTGTGAAGCTGACGGTCCTGGGTTTGAATCCCAAATATTTGTGTGATGAGCATGAATATTTGTTTCTGAGTCTTGGATGTTTTCTATGTATTTAAGTATTTATATCTATTAAATATATCGTCTAGTACCCATAACACAAGCCTTCTTGAGCTTACTGGGGCTAGTTCGATTTGTGCAAGATTGTCTTCTAATATTTATTTATTTGTACTATGGGTACATACTAGGCAGCGATATACTTACATACTTATGTAGATAAATAGATACTTAAATTCGTAGAAAACATCCAAAGGATCAAATATTCGAGCTCATCACACAAATGCCCTGACCGGGATTCGAACCCCTCCTCCTCTAGCTCATAGGCGAGCTCCGGTACTGTATGTAGTATAGGTTTTATCGAATTAAAAGCGTTTAGTCTCAATTTGTGTGAAGCGAGCAGCGCCTCTGGTAGCCTTCGATGGGAACAAACTACAAATTGAACGCGGACGCGTTCGCTTGCGTTTTGGGGAAAAAAAGTGAAATATTAAAAATGACGTAATGTTCAAATTCCGAGTACCCACTGGTATTGTACATGGAGAAGTCCTCCTGGCGCTGCGCGTGCGCGTGCGCGAGCGCGTGCGCGTGCGCCGGCGCCTTGGAGTTGCGCATGAGCGGGCGGTGCTCCTCGCTCGCGCCCGAGTGCTGCCACGCCCAGCACGAGCGGCAGAAGTACCTGCAGAGACAAACACTTGTGACGTCATGACCAATACTGATGACCTGGTAAAGTTCGCGGGAGTCCGCTGGATGCGAGTGGCGTACGGCCGGTCATTATGGCACTCTTTGGGGGAGGCATATGTCCAGCAGTGGACGTCTTTCGGCTGATATGATGATGATGACCAATACAATAATAATAATTGCCCGCGTGGTGTCGGGTTAGAATTGCACCACCCCATATCATCCGGTGGGTGTCGTAAGAGGCGACTAACGGAGAATATCCAGGGAACGGGCAGCAGCGTTCCCTGAAGGTCACACCTATTATTACTGCGATCCCCAACCCGCCTGCCAAGCGTGGGGATTATGGCAAACCCCCCCCATTGGGGAAGGCCTATATCCAGCAGTGGATGTCTTCCGGCTGAATGATGATGATGATAACCAATACAAAAGTTTTCAGACACGCCATGACATGGGAATGTCAAACTCAAAGATGAATACTATAGAATTACATGTAGGTTGATATCGCACTGCATGGCGTGACGGATATAGCCGTGGTTATCTTTGGATGAAATAAACGAATTTTATTCTGCAAGTAGGCCGCAATGGCAGTGTTACTAGTCAAAAACTGCGATTTTCAAGAGACCACTGCCGAGAAGAATCGCAAAAAGTGCAGTCAGTGATTTTCTCCAAAAATATTCTTATTACAATGATACTACAACCTACTTTGAATCTGAGTGGTAAACAAAAAAGAATATTAAAGACGAGGAAAAAAGTAACAATAGGTATTTACAATGTGTAGTTCCACAAAAACATGTCGAAACTGCATACGTATTATATGGTATCACCAAATACTTCCCGTAGACATTGAATTAAATCGTTTAATATGCTTTCCTGCAAGAACTGTCAACTAGATACAATGAAAACATTATAAATAATTATTTATTTATATATTAGAGGACAATCTTACACAAATCAAACTAGCCCCACAGTAAGCTCAAGAAGGCTTGTGTTATGGGTACTAGACGACGATATATTTAATAAACATAAATACTTAAATACATAGAAAACATCCAAGACACAGGAACAAATATTCAAGCTCATCACACAAATATTTGCCCTGACCGGGATTCGAACCCAGGACCGTCAGCTTTACAGGCAGGTGCACTACCCACTAGGCTAAACCGGTCGTCATACATGAATTATACATGGCCTATTTTGATACATGGAAAAGGGCTTACCGGAAGCAGACTGGCTCCTTGCAGAAGTAGGGCCCCTGCTGCAGGTTGCACATCGAGCACATGGAGTCCTCCAGGTACGGGTCCACCTGCACCTGCAACATACGCACTCGCAGTTACATTTCCGCTAGCTTCAATTAGCACAACAAGTGAAGGACATGGATATTGATATAATTAACCAGCTACCAGGTTTGGCAGCGCGCTATGGAGCGCAGCATTTTGGGTGTCAAAAGGACGGATCGTGTCCGAAACACTACACTGCGCTCTAAAACACGCATTGCTGACGTAGGTAAAAAAACTGCCAGGCTCAAGTGGGACTGGGCCGGCCACTTCTATCGCATGCATCCAGATAGGTGGGCTAATATAGCCACCAAGTGGGTGCCACATGATGGACGACGCAGACGGGGCAGGCCCAGGCGGAGATTGCGGGATGATCTGGATGCATTTGCCAAGAATTGGGAGGAAGAAGCGCTCAATAGGGAGACCTGGAAAACATGGGGAGAGGCCTTTGCCCAGCAGTGGGACAAAAGTAAAGTAAGTAAGTAACCAGCTACTACAAGCAATTTTACGAACGGATTACGCGTTTGTATATATTGTCATATTAATGGTTAAAGTTGAACTCATACCACAGAATATATAATAGAAATAGAAGATCCTAAATCTAAAAAACAATCGAGGTTTGTCCTACAATATGGCAGGTAATATGGCAGTAGTCGCTTTCGTAGAACAAGTTCCTACGCAAAATCTTTAGAGTAATTTGCCGTTTTGGTCGTGACATACTGAGTTTATGGACATGGCAACTTATAATTTACATTTGAACTATAAAAAAAAACATTTTTAGTCTCCTATCCGTTTAAAATTTAGATTAATTTGTCTAATTTATTGCGATAACTGATAAATTATCTCTATCTTTGTTTAATACCCTATTCTTTTCTATTCTATTTAGAGTACTCCCGCTGAACTCCATCATTCGGTTTGTGGAAATGCTGGAGAGCAGCTTGGAGTAGGCATAAAGGAGGGGGCAATTGCACAAAAGATCCCACTGGGTCGAAGTGCATCCGCCAGGGCCCTCATCTAAATAAGATAAGATAATATAAGAGATCCCACTGGGTCGAAGTGCATCCGCTAGGGCCTTCATCTAAATAAGATAAGATAATATAAGAGATCCCATTGGGTCGAAGTGCATCCGCTAGGGCCCTCATCTAAATAAGATAAGATAATATAAGAGATCCCACTGGGTCGAAGTGCATCCGCTAGGGCCCTCATCTAAATAAGATAAGATAATATAAGAGATCCCACTGGGTCGAAGTGCATCCGCTAGGGCCCTCATCTAAATAAGATAAGATAAGATAATAAATGATCTCTATCTTTGTTTAATACCCTATTCTGTGGCAGGCGTACCGTACCTTTTTGGAGAACTTGGGCGTCCGGATGGTGACGTAGGCGGCGGCGATGGCGCGCACGTACGAGCGCGCGTTGCCGAACGACACGCGCCCCGACCCGATCGGGTACTTGTTCTTGTCCGTGTCGATACCTGCAACGACAACTGTAATTAATTGTCCGCGTGAAACAACCCTTACAGGACAACACTGCACTCAATCAGTTGTCGGCTTACTCAGTTCTTGCCCCACACAGACTTATACAACTACCTACAGGCTGGAGCGGTCCCGCACGGTGTTAAATCAACCCTTGATTTAACACCGTGCGGGACCGCTCCAGCCTGACTACACTCACCGGCATACACCACTCCCGAGAACAAGTCGTTCATGATGGTGGCCAGGGCGCGCGCGCTCAGCATGCCGTGCAGCGCGCCCACGAACACCGTGCGGGACCGCTCCAGCCTGCCTACACTCACCGGCATACACCACTCCCGAGAACAAGTCGTTCATGATGGTGGCCAGGGCGCGCGCGCTCAGCATGCCGTGCAGCGCGCCCACGAACACCGTGCGGGACCGCTCCAGCCTGCCTACACTCACCGGCATACACCACTCCCGAGAACAAGTCGTTCATGATGGTGGCCAGGGCGCGCGCGCTCAGCATGCCGTGCAGCGCGCCCACGAACACCGTGCGGGACCGCTCCAGCCTGACTACACTCACCGGCATACACCACTCCCGAGAACAGGTCGTTCATGATGGTGGCCAGGGCGCGCGCGCTCAGCATGCCGTGCAGCGCGCCCACGAACACCGTGCGGGACCGCTCCAGCCTGACTACACTCACCGGCATACACCACTCCCGAGAACAGGTCGTTCATGATGGTGGCCAGGGCGCGCGCGCTCAGCATGCCGTGCAGCGCGCCCACGAACACCGTGCGGGACCGCTCCAGCCTGACTACACTCACCGGCATACACCACTCCCGAGAACAGGTCGTTCATGATGGTGGCCAGGGCGCGCGCGCTCAGCATGCCGTGCAGCGCGCCCACGAACACCGTGCGGGACCGCTCCAGCCTGCCTACACTCACCGGCATACACCACTCCCGAGAACAAGTCGTTCATGATGGTGGCCAGGGCGCGCGCGCTCAGCATGCCGTGCAGCGCGCCCACGAACACCGTGCGGGACCGCTCCAGCCTGACTACACTCACCGGCATACACCACTCCCGAGAACAGGTCGTTCATGATGGTGGCCAGGGCGCGCGCGCTCAGCATGCCGTGCAGCGCGCCCACGAACACCGTGCGGGACCGCTCCAGCCTGCCTACACTCACCGGCGTACACCACTCCCGAGAACAGGTCGTTCATGATGGTGGCCAGGGCGCGCGCGCTCAGCATGCCGTGCAGCGCGCCCACGAACACCGTGCGGGACTGCTCCAGCCGCGCGGCGCCGCCCGCCACCCACGACGCGTCCGACACCGCCCAAGGGATCACCTGCGCCTGCGCATATACAACACCATTAACAGAACTTCAAATTAACTCAATTATAAAAAAAATTACAAAACAGTGAATAGAACCAGAACCATGAGGCTTCGTAGATAGATTCTGTTCAACCCGCGCCGCGGGGCTCCGTCAAATCAAGCTCATAATGAAAATGAATGATTAGGTCTGTACGTACGTCCTTGGCGGTGCGCTTGCGGCACGCGATGCGGAAGTACCAGTCGCTGCGCTCGCGGCGGCTGGCGGCCAGCAGCGCGCGCACGCGCCGCTCCGACTCCAGCGTCACGTAGCAGAACCCGCGCAGCGGGGCGCCCGCCTCGCGCCCCGGCCACTCCACACTGAAATTATACATATTAGATATCTTATATTCGAAACTACATTCTAAACTAATAATCTGCTTTTCTCTTAATAAGCATCTTACATTGTTGTTAATGCTTTTGGTACTTCTAATAACAATAAATAAATAAAACTGGTCGAAGGATGAAAAGCTCTAAACCACCATTGGTGTTAAACAGATGTAGAACACATGACAAATCTTTCACAGGATGTTAAAACCAACACTACGACACTAATTTCTAAATTTTTTTTTATTATTCCTCTATGCCAATGAGGAAGGGTTTACGAGAAATGGACATAACATCCAATGAGGAAGGGTTTACGAGAAAGGGACAAAACATTTTATACAGGGTGTAACAAAACTAGTGAGGATCCGTTTAAGGGCATATTCGGTATCGTGTTCTGATTAAGAAAAAGTAGATTTTTTTTTGAGGCAATAAATTTTTGGCCTTTGTATGGACAGTTGGCTGACTTGAACGACCTGCCCTATAGAAAAAAAAATTCGAGTCAAATTTTTTTTTCTATTTTTTCCTAATCAGAACCATACCGAATATGCCCTTAAACGGATTCACACTAGTTTTGTTACATCCTGTATAGGAGAGGTTTGTCAAGCGCGTTTAGTTTATGAAGAAGACTGGGGGGCGGCAGTAATTAATTGTTTAATGAATTAGAATAATCCAATAATGTTATATAGTGTAGTGTTAGGTACAATTATTTCATAATTATTCAATGTATATCGTAAATTTTAATTTTAAGTATTTCGCTATGCCCTATCAGGGTCCATGAGATAACAAAATATAATGTAACACCTGTACTGTACCATGGTTGCAAATAAATGAATTATGTACGATGTTTGTGAAACCAGGTCGATGTCAGCGGGCAAGTTTGTTGTGCAGAGGGTCACTAATTACTACGGCGATTGTCTTCAGAAACGCCTTCCCTACATACTCAACAGCCTGCCCTCTGACATCAGGCAGGAAGCCAATAAAGCTAAACTTAGTAAAAAAGCTACATAGTTACTTTATTAAACTTGTAAAATAAAACTATTGTACCTAGATGTAGAATCATAATATATAAAGTTGCCTTGTTAAACTCAAAATAATTTACTGTTAGAAGAGAGATGAGACATCGAACGGTTTTGTGGGTCTATGTACTTGTTTGTGTTGTATTATTATTTCTTAATAAAATAAATAAATAATAAAATAATGAATGAATAGTGACCGGACGGGCGCGAAGGGGCGCAGCGCCTGCAGCAGCGCGTGCTCCGTGATGTCCCAGGGCAGGCCGCCCACGAACACCTTGGGCGACCACCCGCCCGGCGGGTCGGCCGCGCGCGGCGGCAGCGCGCCGCTCCAGCACAGCGCCGCGCCGCGCGCGCCGCCCGACACCACGCCGCGCGGCTCCGGCTCCATCACACCACCTGATGGAATATCAAAACATTCCCTAAAGTATGCACTCGCCCTTCAAGCCTTCCGTCTGCGCTTCACCTAACCAAACTGCTCTGGCAATAAAAAAAAACAGGTCGCAATTCTCAACCGATTCTTGTGAAATTTCGTGAGCAGGTTCAATAGTTATATAGATTTTTTTTCGAGACGGTTTTTGGAAATTTCCAATCAATGATTTTGTAAGTTTCTGTGGGCGTATTTCGGTTTGGTCTCCTCTATAGGTCGCATTTCTCAACAGATTGTGAAATTTTGTGAGCAGGTTGGATAAATATACAGATTTTTTTGTCGAATAAGTTTTTGTAAATTAAAAAATAAAAATTTGTTCAATGGTTTGTTCTCTACAGGTCGCATTTCGCAAATGATTCTCGTGAAATTTTGTGAGCAGGTCCGGTAATTATATGGTTTTTTTTGTAGTCAGTTCTTGGAAATTTTCAAAAGCAATTTTTATTTCAAAGTTTAAATTTCTGCGTCCGAATTTCGGTTTGTTCTCTACAGGTCGCATTTTTCAACCGCTTCGTGAAATTTTGTTAGCAGGTTCGATATTCATATTTGATCTATTTTTTAATGTCAGATTTTGGAAATGATATACTCACGAGACAGCTCACAGAGCCACTAGTTATAATTATACATAAGCTTAGAATTAATTACAATTTTTAAAACGAGTTTATGACGCGCTTAAAATGTTTAAGTCGGTTGGTTAAAATAAATTTTAATTTTAAATAACAATATCTACCCGTTTTTATTGCCATAATTTAAAATCTCTACTCTTAATAATTATTAAACATTTTGTAATAAATATTTTTTACCCAGGTGGTTGTACAGTTTTTTGCCATTGCTCAAGTTTTTTTTATTACTTTTCAACTCAGGGCGACATGCCTCACTTTCAACCCGCATCTTATGTCAAATGAGACTTTCAAAGTATGAGGAATGAAAAAGAATTAAAAAGTAAGAAACTTACAGAAAGAGGCCCGGCGCGGCAGAAGACTGAAGTCGCTCCGAGGAGAGGGCTCCCGGTTTTGCTCCGGGGGCCACGGGGGCTCCACCTGAAGCAATGTTTCTAATTCAATACCATTTTTAAGGTTCCGTACCAAAACTAAAAAAAAGGAACGCTTATGGTGCGACTGTCACATCGTTAACTATCTCAAGAACTATTGAACTGAGTACTGTTCATTTGCGAAAAGAAATAAAAATCGTCAATATTAAGATCAAATCTTAAGAAATGTCTTCAACGCAGCTATGGTCATAGCTGAACAAGAAAAACCCAAAATTATCTAATTCTGAAAAGTAAGAGATTAAGCATTATGTAAGATTCTTATGGTCGCATCAAACCATAGCCAAATTATGAAAGACCAACTAATTTGACGATTGAGTACTGTAATTTGACGGTTGTTTACTTCAACAGGCAAAGAACGTCATAAAGGCGAAAATTATACATGAAACGATGTTTGTGAAACCAGGTCGATGTCAGCGGGCAAGTTTGTTGTGCCTAGGGTCACTAATTACTACGGCGATAGGTGTCTTCACAAAGGCCTTCCCTACATACTCAATAGCCTGCCCTCTGACATCAGGCAGGAAGCCAATAAAGCTAAACTTAGTAAAAAGCTACATAAAGTTGCCTTGTTAAACTCATAAAATAATTTACTGTTAGAAGAGAGATGAGACTGATGGATCCCACAGTCAAACTGTGCAAACGGTTTTGTGGGTCTATGTACTTGTTTGTGTAGTATTATTATTTCTAAATAAATAAATAAATAAGTGCCGTACTATAAGTATACACCTGCACCAGTTCTCGAAAATGGTCGTGCCACGCTCTATTGGGATCGATCTGTCATCACGGACAGGACTATTGTAGCCAATAAACCTGATATCGTGCTGACAGATCGATCGAAGCGCCAGGCAGTGCTCGTTGACATCACCATCCCCCATGACGAGAACCTCGTGAAGGCCGAGAAGGACAAAGTCAGCAAGTACCTAGACTTGGCACACGAGGTGACCGCCATGTGGGATGTTGATTCAACGATCATTGTCCCGATAGTCGTCTCTGCGAACGGTCTAATAGCGAAGAGTCTCGACCAACACCTCAAGAGACTCTCGCTAGATGGCTGGGTCAAGGGTCAGATACAGAAGGCGGTACTCCTGGACACGGCGCGGATAGTCAGAAGGTTCCTCTCTCTGTCGCCCTAACCACCGGTAGCTTAGGCCCTGCCTCGCTGCCGGCGGCACACTAGGTTAGGTTTTTATAATGATTTTACGTTTTGTAAATATTGATTTATATTTTACTTTTTATATAATTATTATAAAATCTAGCCTAAGTCTTAAAGAAAATAAAGAGAATAATAATAATATACAAGGATTGATTAAAGAAGCTTACCATTTTATCCATCCCGTCGTAGGAGAGGCGAGACTGCAGCGAGGAGTGCCCGCGGGAGCTGGCCGGCATCGCCAGGGCCTTCTGGAACAAACTAAACTACACTACCCGCCAGCCAACTACAACGGGCGATGTATTAGCCAAAAAAATATGTCGGTTTCTGTCAGTCCAACCCAGGTCGGGACTAGCTGAGTTTCTTGCTGGGCTCTTCTCAGCTAGGCTAGGTTTAGTGAACCAACGACAAAACTCCCAATAGCTCGGACACCTCAGATTCGGTTGAAACCGCTCAACCAATCACACTGGAGCGCAAACTCGTGTTCTAAACCACACGCGTGGTCGTGCCGGAGGTTTTCCCCTGGATTTTCCCCAGGCCACTCTCCAACCGCGCACTCCTATCGCTTTATTGGGCCCGGCCTATAAAGCCAGTCAGGTTCAAAAAAATAATGTCGGTTTCTCATAAGGTCTACGAGCGAGGTACGAATCAAGTTCGTTGGATCGATGGCCCCTCCAATGGATCACCCGCTTTTTTATTACAGCCAAGATTGGTACAAAGAGTCCACAAGGTCAAGCGAGGCATATTGTCCAGAAGGAACAAAAAAACTACGAGGTTTTTATCAATTTAAACATTTTAAGTTTGAATGTACTATATATAAGTACCGACTGCACACCGGCAGACTTACAAGTATGTAGTGTTGTGTTCCTGGAGGTGAGCAAGGTTGCCAGAGCTCCCGAGGATGCAGTGTTGAGAGCGAGGGACCTAAATTTGTCCCTTCTGCTGTCAACACAGTGAATTCTCAAATTTCATAAAGGGTCAGCAACGCGTACGTGACTGCTTTGGAGTTGCGGGCGTCTATAGGCTGCGGTGGCCGCTTACCATCAGGTGCACCGTACGCTTGTTTGCCACCGGCGTTGTATAAAAAAAAAACCGGCAAGTGCGTGTCAGACTACGCACAATGAAGAGTTCCGTCCCAACACCTACCAGTCCACATTTAAAACCACTATCCAATACATTGATTCTAAAAAAGAAACGTTTACCATTTTGGCTAGGGAACCCTAAAAAAATGTTTTCGTTTTGCATTTGGAATAAACATGTTATTGTATTTTCTTTGCGGAACAAAGTACCTAAAGCTTTATTGTAGTGCCCCGACAGCACCCATCTGATGCGGTCGGTATACTTATCTATATATGACACTAGTTTTACAGTTATCCCAAGGAAAGAAACTAAATATACCCATTTGTTACTTTTTGCGCAAATACAGTTAAACAGATTTTGATGAACAGCTAAACACATTAACAGCCGTTCAGCAAAATTAGAAAAATAATTAACACTAAATGTCCTAAGTCCTAAAATAACTAAGGCGAACTTAAAATACCCAACTAAATTCAAAATAGCTTATTCAGCCAAGCAAAAACTGCACTTACCAAGGACGCCACAAGGTCTGTAATACCCTGGCCGTCGTCCCAGCCTCCGGGCCGAGCGCGCTCACTGCAATGGAAGGTAATTAGTACATTAGAGCATTTTAAGTTAAATTATATTAGCTGGAAAAGGTAATGGGACAATTCATATAAAACTATACACATTTCAGACATTTAGGGCGAAGATAAAGTGAATATGGACACTTGAAATTACGTATCCACACGTTGCATGTACCTTATCGGCGTGAGCGATCGCTCAGTTACGTAGCCCTCGGTCTTGACTTCATTCTCATCTCGCATTGAAGCTACATTCGATATGCTCGACCGGTGTATCGCGAGCTGGCCGGCACGAGCTACATCAGGCTAATCTCCACCATTCCGTAACTGGTACAAGTACCTATTGGCAGAGTGCCGTGAGGGCACGAGTGACACTGCCGGGCTCCTCTCATCGCTAGTCGTCCTCTAACTGGTACACTTGCCTGTAGCTGCCGAAGTTCCCGGGGTGACGCGGCGGGAAGCACGCGGGGGGAACGAGCGCGAGCGAGGTCTGCGCCACCACGGGGCTGCGGGGCATCACTACCACTAACTGGTACACTTGCCTGTAACTGCCGAAGTTCCCGGGGTGACGAGGCGGGAAGCACGCGGGGGGCACGAGCGTGAGCGGGGTCTGGGCCACCACGGGACTGCGGGGCATCACTAACTAGTATACTTGCCTGTAGCTGCCGAAGTTCCCGGGGGGTCGCGACGGGAAGCACGCGGGGGACACGAGCGCGAGCGGGGTCTGCGCCACCACGGGACTGCGGGGCATCACTAACTAGTATACTTGCCTGTAGCTGCCGAAGTTCCCGGGGGGTCGCGACGGGAAGCACGCGGGGGACACGAGCGCGAGCGGGGTCTGGACCACCACGGGACTGCGGGGCATCACCACTCGACCACTAATTGCTACACTTGCCTGTAGCTGCCGAAGTTCCCGGGGTGACGCGGCGGGAAGCACGCGGGGGGCACGAGCGCGCGCGGGGTCTGGGCCACCTCGGGACTGCGGGGCATCACTACCACTAACTGGTACACTTGCCTGTAGCTGCCGAAGTTCCCGGGGTGACGCGGCGGGAAGCACGCGGGGGGCACGAGCGCGCGTGGGGTCTGGGCCACCTCGCGACTGCGGGGCATCACTACCACTAACTGGTACACTTGCCTGTAGCTGCCGAAGTTCCCGGGGTGACGCGGCGGGAAGCACGCGGGGGGCACGAGCGCGCGCGGGGTCTGCGCCACCTCGGGGCTGCGGGACATCACTACCACTAACTGGTACACTTGCCTGTAGCTGCCGAAGTTCCCGGGGTGACGCGGCGGGAAGCACGAGGGGGGCACGAGCGTGAGCGGGGTCTGGGCTACCTCGGGGCTGCGGGACATCACTACCACTAACTGGTACACTTGCCTGTAGCTGCCGAAGTTCCCGGGGTGACGCGGCGGGAAGCACGCGGGGGGCACGAGCGCGCGCGGGGTCTGCGCCACCTCGGGGCTGCGGGACATCACTACCACTAACTGGTACACTTGCCTGTAGCTGCCGAAGTTCCCGGGGTGACGCGGCGGGAAGCACGCGGGGGGCACGAGCGCGCGCGGGGTCTGCGCCACCTCGGGGCTGCGGGGCATCACTACCACTAACTGGTACACTTGCCTGTAGCTGCCGAAGTTCCCGGGGGGTCGCGACAGGAAGCACGAGGGGGGCACGAGCGTGAGCGGTGTCTGCGCCACCACGGGACTGCGGGGCATCACTAACACTAACTGGTACACTTGCCTGTAGCTGCCGAAGTTCCCGGGGTGACGCGGCGGGAAGCACGCGGGGGGCACGAGCGCGCGCGGGGTCTGGGCCACCTCGCGGCTGCGGGGCATCACTAACACTAACTGGTACACTTGCCTGTAGCTGCCGAAGTTCCCGGGGTGACGCGGCGGGAAGCACGCGGGGGGCACGAGCGCGCGCGGGGTCTGCGCCACCTCGGGGCTGCGGGGCATCAGTAACACTAACTGGTACACTTGCCTGTAGCTGCCGAAGTTCCCGGGGTGACGCGGCGGGAAGCACGCGGGGGGCACGAGCGCGCGCGGGGTCTAGGCCACCTCAGGACTGCGGGGCATCACTACCACTAACTGGTACACTTGCCTGTAGCTGCCGAAGTTCCCGGGGTGACGCGGCGGGAAGCACGCGGGGAGCACAAGCGTGAGCGGGGTCTGCGCCACCACGGGACTGCGGGGCATCACTACCACTAACTGGTACACTTGCCTGTAGCTGCAGATGTTCCCGGGGTGACGCGGCGGGAAGCACGCGGGGGGCACGAGCTTGAGCGGGATCTGCGCCACCACGGGGCTGCGGGGCATCACTAACACTAACTGGTACACTTGCCTGTAGCTGCCAAAGTTCCCGGGATGACGCGGCGGGAAGCACGCGGGGGGCACGAGCGCGCGCGGGGTCTGCGCCACCTCGGGGCTGCCGGGCTCCTCCCATCGCCACTCGTTGTCGCAATCCTGCACAAACTGAAGGAGACTTACCTTTAACCAATAACTTAAACAGTTAAAGTGGAATTAAACACTGGTGATCAAACAACGAAATTTTTCGACTAGATTTTTGGGCATAACATACCACGTGGCCTTTTCTGTGGATTTTTTTCATCTACACTTACGTGATAAGTGCAATTCCGATAATATAACTATACAAGTGATGTTTTTAATGTCCCTACACGTACGAAGCTACATCAATGATGGTCAAGATGCTTAGTTTCCAACGAAAGTATTCTACAATGCAGGGAAACGGGTAATCACTGAAAACATCGATATAAAAAAATATTTGGCCTTTGAAGACTTAACTAGAAGCAGAATTAGATTTTAGTTTAACGAGTGCTCAACTATCGTATATTAAACTATTGAACACAAACAAGACTAACAATAACATCGAAAATCACCGAAGTGGAGTTTCAGAATAAACTTAGAAAAAACAATAAGTAAATAAGGGAGCTCCTGTCGATTTAGTTCTACATATCGCACCACGAACCTATTAGACTCATAGTTTTCTAGAAAGCATAAAAGCACTTGGGTACCACTGATAAGTCCATAAATAATATGCTACACACTGATATTTCAATGAATAATATACTCAAATACAGCATAAAAGCAGCATCTCCAGACATTTCTTAATCGAACATATCAAAGGCAAATCTGAAAGTTGTATCGGAGCCCCGCCAAGAGCCGAGCGGCCAGCGAGCGATTACGCGCTTTGGCAGGCCTACACAAATAATATTAAATTGCCAGGCTCATGCCAATAGCGCTGCCAACGACGCGATTGCACGCTCCGTGATATACTTTTAGTTAAGGATTGTCCAGATTTGTATCTTACATGTAACTGATAAATATGACTTTTGCGAACTTTGTTTCCGGCGCAAAACTTCCCGACAAGAATTTGATATGGAATTTGATTCTGAAATATATTTAATTTATCGCGAGTAGGTAATGGATAACCAGATTATCTGCAAGAAGGCGAATAGAAAATTAAAATTGAAATAGATTGCCTGAAAGAAGAATTAGACTACAACATTTAATATTGAAGTCGATCCGAAATCTAGTCCATTGCCAAGTAATGGGTAACGATTTTAGTTAATAAAAATTCCAATAAATATCTCGTCTGGAAGTAAAATTTTTGAGTGTATGAAAGATTGTGAATTCAGGAATTTAACTACGAAATTAAACAAAGCAAGTAAATAAATGTAGTGCAGACAATCCAATATGTGCCCACTTTCACATATATTGTACCTACATTGGTTATATGACTTGTGCCAGCACTTTATTGAAAAAGGGTTTATATGCAGTTTATTAATGAAATTCCTCATTTACACAAAGAATGTGGGGCTTTCGTAGACTAGAATTTTGATTAAGTACGTAGACTCGTACGTAAGACTGAAGTCATTAAATCAAAAACGCGATAAATAGTATGTTAAAAATCAGTTGGTAAACGAATAATAACAATCGGCAAAGGAAATCCTATCAGCCATAAAAAAACATATATTAACAGGATTGACACGCATTTATTTATCTTCAGTTCATATTACCAGTAGTTAAAGCATTAAAAATGTATAGACTAGATTAAATGTATGGAATGTAACACTATTACATAATAAATCAATCCTAACAGGTTCATTGAATAGTGCCAAACCAACGAGTAAAAATGCGAAAACACACAAAGCCAACCAGACTGAAAATGAATGTTTTACATTTCAAAGTGAAAGGGGATATTAAATTGCATAACATCCAATCCAAAGTTAACTGTACAGGCTGAACGCAGTTGCATTATTTGGCACAGACTACCCATTACTAGGGGCCACTTGGCACAAACTTGCGCTGCCATTAACTGACATCAGACCGGATGTCGTATGGAACATTATGAACGGACAATAAAGCCTTCGAGTGGGTTTTGGCTTAGGATGAAGCGGTATAAATCGTATGGGGAAAAATTGGCGCCCAACGTAGGGGCCGGTGTATGGAGACGATTTTATGCACCGCTGGCGCAATAATATAAATATTAATGTCTGGAATATGATGGAAACTGGTACTAACACGGTTGAATAGTTTTTACAGTTTATGGGACTTGACTACGCGAATTTAAGTACAATAAAATGAAGTGGGGGAGCCTTTTCAGAACGCGATTTTGACGTGTTGAAAATTGAAATGGAATGCGAAAAGCTTGCGGATCGCAACTTTGCGTTGGACAAGTGTTTCTAAGCATACAAATTTCAAGGTCCAGATTTTATTGGATACGTTGCGTACTGAGTGCGACGCACTACATAATTTGTTTTTTTACACAAGCCATGGCAGTGCTAACGGTAATAAATATGTATTAGACTTTATAGTTTCTTCCGAGTACTTATGTCGTACGTACAATCAGCATCGTAAATACATATAAAAATTTTTGACCTTATCTCGTATGTAGGACTAAAAACGAATGAGAGCAATAAAAATAATGGATATTGAAGTATTAGTATACGTTATTACTCAAAAGTTAATTTATAAAAAAGGCGTAATTAGAAGAGTAATGATTGAAAGATTCGTCAGCACAAGGGATACCAACGGTAGTTCAGTTTAAGAGCATCAGACGGATGACAGAGGTCGTGGGTTCAAATTCCACCTGTTGCGATGAATTATTCAATTACTCACTTTGAAAATGTTAAAAAATATTTGGTATTAACCCTTCTACCGGTCCCGGGGATCCCCGGGCTCATTACAAAAGAATGCTATTGTTTATTTTTTTCGCCGGCACACGACGGCTTGCGGTGTAAGGTACTCACGCTTGATCGGTTCCTGGCGGGCGCCGAGGCGGGCTCCGAGAGGCGTGTGGTGTCGAGTTCCAGGATCTCCGCCAGCGAGCGGCGGTTCTCCGCCGGGCCCCCGCCCGCTCGGTTATTATCCTTTACAAAAAAAACCAGTTAAAAAAAAATTAAAAAAAAAGTTTATTGTATAAGGGAAACATTACAATATAAATCACGACCCTG
Source organism: Epiblema foenella (assembly GCA_963556455.1). Lineage (NCBI taxonomy): Eukaryota > Metazoa > Arthropoda > Insecta > Lepidoptera > Tortricidae > Epiblema > Epiblema foenella. Next base: position 29,330,822 of record OY747098.1, on the reverse strand, counting down.
CGTCCTGAGCTAGGAAACCCTGTGTTACAGGACCCAGTTTCGTCGATCAATCTTCGTATCATATAGTAGTGTGCACAGAGGGCAAGATACAACTTATATTTAGATAATTATTGAAGATTGGAAATAATAGGTTTAAGTAGAGACAAGAATTTTGATATGGTGAGGAGCGGATATTGCAGTTAGTTGCAATGGAAAACTGTTGAACGCCACTATACGGGATTTTGGTTGAATAATGCCATTGGAAGTGCCGTAACATGCGCTGTCAAGCCTCCCGAAGTTGGGCATGAACGCATATGCGTTGCCGGCAATGAATAATCTAGTAGTGAACACTTTTAAACAAGCAGATTTACGGCACTTTTATTCTGCTTTATCTACACAAGAGCTATTACAGCGAAATCTAAAGCAATTAGAATTGCCGTACCTAATATCGGTTCCTTGTTAAACTTCCGCAAATTACAATGGTAACGAATCTCAAAGAAAATTAAGAACTACAAATGTTGGTTCGCCAACTTATCTACTTAGATTGTAAATAACTAATCCACGTGGATCGACAAACTAAGCGAGATTAGTTAAATAAATTCCTGTGCTTTAAGCTATATAAAAATGAAAACCGTTACAAGCCACGTGCCTACATTCAAAAGCGAAAAAACGTGTAACTCCTGGTATTACTTCATAACATTGCAATATGGGATGTTGGGAACAATTTATAAGTTTCCAAAGCGACGTGCTAGGTTTAATGATGTATACGTATATTTCTAGCTCAACATAATCACGCAGAAACACAAAAACTAGCTTTGCTACGAAAGAGTAACAATAATCAAAAGTAACGGCCAACGAAACTGAAAGGTTCTCAGATCTCTGGATCGAAATTAACGAATTTAGTTTAAATCAGTCCCCGTTCTTTAAATACACTAAAATAATGGGAAAACGTTAACACTATATTAAAGCCACGTGCTTAATGAACGCCCGATTTAGTTTCGTATTTGCAATACGGGGATTCCGCGTATAAACTTTATAGGGATTCAAAATCACATACAATGCATAGGAATAAGTTTATCTAGCATAACAGACTCTGGGAACGCAAAAGCTGGCTTTAAGATGTGAGTAACAATATTCAAAAGTAACGGCCAATGGAACTATCAAAGGATCTCTGATTTGCAATATCAGTGCATTGAAATAAAATTTAACTATCATATAAAATAAGTATTTCGTTAGGAAATTTAGAAAGTCAAGCGTAAAGGTAGAGAAATTCACTATAAAAGTTGCTTTTAGTATATAAAAACGTGATAACAAAAAGTTAAAGGAAAATATTTCATTCCGAGGGTAGGAACAACTGCCGAAATTTTTCAAACTACGCGCGCGATGGAACTGTAATATAGTTAAGCAAAGCAGGGACCCTAAAATCTAATGGTATACAAGGAAAACTCACCTGATGTAACAGCGGCATGGCCGCAAAAAGTTTCCGAAAATTCAAAGTGAAATTCTATCGTAATTCGACCAGCGTGGCCTCTCAAGATACTCGCGCGGCGGTGGCTCAATCACGACTGACGGCGGCCCCACGCGCCGCGATCCAGGTAGTCACTGGCCCCCACCACCGACACCCAACCTCTAGGGGGAAGGAGGCGGACGAGGCATAATTGCGATACTTCTACAAAAAAAGTAGCTTAAAATACTCAAATCCTGTGTTTAATAATAATGGTCATAATTTTTAAACATATTCTTACATATTTACATCAAGATTACCACTTGTATTAACACAAAAATAAGTTTATAAAGACAAACTTGAGACTCAATTTCCCGCGCAAGATGGCGGCGTCCAATGGGCAGCTAGCGCGGTTTTTGACAGAGGGCGCATGCGTAGCAAGCAAGTCACGTTTGAAAACTGTTTTCCGCTAAATTCAAGTGTTTCTTTTACTTAAATTGAACTATAATGAGTAAATTATCTTTTCCAATAGTAATAAATACTAGATTGTATTTGGAGTTTTGAAATATAAGCATCAAAAAATGAACAAGAACATAGGACAATCGTGCAAGAATTGTGTCAGTAGCAGAGAAGCTGACAGTAAAATATTTAAATTCGTTCTTTTGTTAGTATTGAAATCGTACCTACTGGCGTAAGAAAGAAGTCCCGCAGCTACCTACACATTCAGTGAGTATTATGACATATAATGTTTTATAGCGATTTGATTAAGATTGTCGCCATATAGTTCTTTATTTTATTTATGGGATAGGTCGTAACGGGAGCTCTTATTATTAGATCAAATGATTAGTTGAAAAAATAATAATAACATACAACCTCTCTGTTCTCTCTCTGTTCTGTCGTGGGTAAAAAGGATAGGATGACGCCATCAACGTTAGACACTTCGCTCTTAAGTCTTAATACAAAGATCATTTATAAATTGATTATTAAAAATTAAAATGAAACTCTTATTTTCTTAATACCCAAACCAAATACCTGAATAGCGTAAAGAGTCATGTATAATATTTTCATTGTATCTAGTTGACACAGTTCTTGCAGGAAAGGATATCAAACGATTTGACATGTTTTGTTTTCTTGTGTAACTACACATTGTAAATACCTATTGTTATTTTTTCTTCGTTTTTCTTTCAATTCCCTTTTGTTGTTTACCACTTACATTTACTTAAGTAGGTTAAGTGGTATATATTGTAATAAGCATATTTTGGAGGAAATGACTGGCTGTCGAGTTTCTTTCGGCGTTTCTTCTCCGCAGTGGTCTCATGAGAAACGCTAGTAGTTTTTGACTTGTAAAAGTGCCTTTGCGGCTTACTAGCAGAATAAAGTTCATTTATTTCATTTATTTGTGTTAATCCATATTGAAAGGAACCTTATGGCGGCCGGCACTTACGTCTTTATTGCCGCTGTTCCAATACAATAGTGAATAGATGTAACGTAAGCGCCTGCCGCCATAAGGTCCCTTTCGATGTGGATTATCACATTTAATAAGATATTCTAAATATTATAAGAGCTAATGTGCATCATTAGTGGTTTCCATTACCGGTGGTATCACTATACTAATTATTGTACTAAGGTTGTAAGGAAAAAAGACAATAAAACCAAACACGAATTGCTCATTGTTTTATTTAACATTTTTTACGCTGAATTAATGACATTTTAACATAATTGTAATAACCACAACATACATTGTAAATCATGTAATATTTTCGGAGATGATGGTGATGAGATGCAGATAGTGATTAGTATAAACTAACCCACTTAAACCGCAATTATTAATTAACGGTAATACTTGGGTAGATCAGATTCTGTATTGCTCGTTACCATGGTTACGTCTCCTGAGTCACTCTTTGAAAGTGTGATTACTCTTACTTTACTTGAAAGTGTTATTTCCACCTGGGTCATCTCTTGAGCATGCTTGAAGTCCATATTATAAACATTTTTCTAAGAGACTCGGTTACTTTTGTATTGTCTTCTCGCTGACGGGACAGAATAACAAGAAAAAGTTGATTGGTCCACTAGTTAACCTTACGTAATACTACTTCGAATTTAGAATAAAGGAAAAATTTAAAAATTTAGGCACCGAGCAGGATTCGAACCTGCGACCTCCAGGCACTCGCGGCCAGTACGCCTCCCTTAAGGCGTTTGTATTAAAAATACTACTTCGATTGACAATTTTTCATAACAAATGTTTTAAGGCGTTCCGTCGAGGAACAGATTTAGTATTAAATTTATTTTCTTTTTTTTTATATAGATAGAATAGAATAGGTAGTTGTTATTGCATACAAGACAACATGATTGGTAAAGAATTTTTCTTGTATCAGTTTTCTGAGTGGGAAACTTTACGGTATTCCCAAAGCTCTTCGGGCACACTAGCGCCTCCAGTGACAATAAAAAAAAACCTCTGCACACGAATTAAAATTATTGTATGAAGATCTTCCGTCGAATATTCCATTGAAAACAATCTGGACAGTCCTCAGTCAGTGCCTATGTGTGAAAATGTTGGAGAAACAGGCTGGGCGGCGCTAATATACATAAATCCCATCAGACGTCACCTGAACGTATGTGCTACTGGATGCCTGTAAGTAGCCACTCATATTAACTGTCTCAACATGTAAGGAAAGTACCATAAAACTTAAGATGTCTGGTATTAACACTGCCTGAATAATAATTTCATAACCAATTCAGCATGTGTGGATACCAAAGAGAAACCGGTGGTTTTTCAATGATATTTTTTTATCACGTGAATCATTTTTTTTCTTTATTTGAAAGAAGGTACTTTCAGCATAATCGCGTAAGAATTTATAAAACAAAAATACATGCAAAGGTGATTAAATTACAAACATAGTACAGAAATGTTTATTGATGATAAAAAAAACTAGATAGAGTTATAGTTATATTTTTCCTGTAAAATATACATAGATATGAATGTTATGTAATAATTCCATAATATTTCCTTGGTAAACTTCGGAGATAAGGGGGATATGGTATTTCTTTTACATTTTCCATCATAAATCAAAAATGACTTGACATGAAAAAAATAAAACAAAGTTTCAGAACGTGTAACTCGATCCCTTTCATATACCCTTACTTGACATATTCACGAGACTTAAACATTTTGAACCACCTATCTGTCATTTTTCACAGAAAGTAAAAAAAAAATATTTAAAAAAACAACATGTTGTATGCATTTAGGTTACCCTTCCTTATAACCATATATATTCCAAATTTGAAATCGATAGAACAAGTAGTTCTTGAGATAATTAGCGATGTGACAGACAGACCATAAGGTTTCCTATTTTTACCATTTTGATACGGAACCCTAAAAATGTGTACGTCAGAATTCTTTTATCGTTAGTGGAGTCCAGTTAGGTCGGAGCTGACCTTAATAGAATAAATTTCAGTAAAACAATAACAATGATGTTCGGACTTGAGTGAAATAATTCCTTTTAGGAACCAATCATCATAATATACATAATTTTAATTCACATACATTTTTGACATGTAAAATGACATTTTACCAATAAAATTTCTGATTCTGTTCTGGAATCCGTTGTCTGCGGTCAGATTGAAAACTTTCCAACAAACTCGTTAGACAAGTCCACAAAACTGTGACGTCTCTTGTCAATGGCAGTCAAAGATTGAAGAGTGACTCCCTACCCCTTTCCTGTGAGTCCTGGGCCAACCTGGTCCATGCCTATTGGCAACGCCATCGCTGTCGTTTTCGTTCTTCTATCTCGTGAACCTAGAACAAAACAATAGATAAATTACGACTTTAAACTGTAGGCGTATCATACACGGTAGAGATACTGTGAGAAAACCTCACAACTCAGGGCCATCTTTCCCATTGGGCTCTAGGGCAAGTGCCCAGGGCCCCGCGACCGATAGGGCCCCCTAGTTCCTGCCAGATCACCAAACGATAACTAATATTTATTATCGAAAAAATATTTAGTTCAAAAAATCGAACGATAATGACCTACAAAAATGAAATTTTTGACAGAATCATAACATTAACCTGTGAATACTAAAAGTGTTACTTTTGTGGATCATATCATACGACACGTACAGGAGAACAACCGGAAATCCGAAATATGGGACATAGAAAGCATTTTTGTCGAAGCTGAAGCAGAGACCTTCGTCTCCCGGTCAATAAAAATAAATGTTAGAATCTTGTTTAGCTACTTTCTTTGTCTATTCTAACAAAATAGTGATCTGTCAAGGGCATAGGGGCCCTTTTACCCTAATGTGCCCAGGGCCTCAAATTGGTTAAAGACGGCCCTGACACACTGAATAAATTCATAAACGTTTATCAAACCGATTTTAGCTAAAATGACGTTAATATTAGTTTTTCTTATCTGGGTAGATCAACTATTCTTCTCCTGAGTCACTCTTTCACACTGTGATTTTATAGAGTTTAAATCTACCAAATATGAGTTTCAGCGGTGAGTATAAATCCATTTGGACATGGGTCATTTCTTGAGCATGCTAGAAGTCCACATTATAAACATTTTTCTAAGAAACTCGGTTGCTGTTGTCTCCTCGCTGACGGGACAGAATAACAACAAAGAAAAGTTTATTGACCCATCAGTCACTTTGAGGTTTATATTGGTGAGAAAGGGACAAAACACATGCCGTTCTCTCTCGGTGCCAGAGATCTCCGGGCACATAACAAAAGAATGCTATTGTTTATTTTTTTCGCCGGGAAAAGGCTTATTGTTAAGTCATATTGAATGTTCTTTTTTTTTCATACTACGACGGCGGCAAAAACCATACAACCTGTCTGGTAAACAGACCTTACTTAGCCTATGGACGCTTGCGACTGCAGAACAATCTCAACCCTTTCTTGATATGGCGATTCGCTGTATTAACGGCTAGAGACAAATACAGGTACATTCTCAACAAAGCGGGAGCTCTGGCGACCTTAAGGCCGATTTACATTAGCAAGAACTTTCATGCAAGTTACTTTACACTGCGCAGCTGCGAGCTGCCGAGGTAAGATAAAAACGATCAAACCCTGCAATGTAATGAAAATTCACTGAAAATTGCACACAAGTTCTGGTTAGTCTAAACCACGCTTTTCTACCACATATGTAGAGAACAAGTAGTGGTGTTATTATGTGTGTGATTTTCTGTACGGTGGACATAATTCCCCATTTGGATTACTCTCAATATAAGGTGAATATTAGAGCGATGTAATCGCCTAATTTATTTGACATTATTTTAGACGAAGTTTCTTAACATTTCGATGGTATACCCCGTCGTGTGAAAGAGCCGGCCTCCTATCAAATAACTTGAAATATTTATTTGTCGTCCATAAATTAGGCGGTTGCAAAGCACTAAATAAAAAGCATGTAATTACCTAGATTTAAGATACATTATTGAGTGCCCTTACAGGGTGTCATGTACCTACCATACTTGTCTTGTAACACCTTAATGTATTATGAACATGACTACAATGGAATAAAGAATAAAGAATAAATTTCACCTCAATGTGTGCTACCTCGCTGATGACTGACTACTCCCGGAGGCCGATCAGAGGCGCCCGCAGCAGGCCGGCGGAGCCCCGCGGGCGGGGCAGCGGGCCGCGCTCGTCCGCGTACGTGTGCGGCAGGCGGAGCACCCAGTACGCGGAGCCCGACAACTCGATGGGCTCGGAGTCCGCCGGTTGGGGGACGAACGTCGGTCCGCCTGCTACTGGTTGGACCTGAGAAAAATTGCGGATTATGTTAAGAGCGCTTTTATAAAATGTAATAGGTCCACTCAGGCGCGGATACAGGGGGGGGGGCAACAGGGGCAATTGCCCCCGCCTGAAGCCTGTGTCAGGGGAGGGCAATTGCCTATGTCCTGACGTAGGAAATATGTTCTGACAATAAAAACAGTTATCAAAAGTCAGTTTTATTTTCGGAAAGTTCGAAAGTGCCCTCCCCTGAACAAAATCCTGGATCCGCGCCTGGGTCCACTAGCGCCACTCGTAAATAAGTGTAATTATTTAAATTTAACGATATATAACTAAAAAAGGGGGCCGCTACGTACAGTAGTTTGTATTTAAGTACTTTTTGAATCCATCAAACTAGTTATTACGTTGCTGGATTCGTCTCTCTATGAGCTCAAAATTAAAACGGCCGTTTTAACTTTGGACGCATAGACTGACGAATCTAGCAACGTAAAAACTAGTTTGATGGATTCAAAAAGTACTTAAATACAAACTACTGTACGTAGCGGCCCCCTTTTTAGGGTTCCGTAGCCAAAATGGCAAAAACGGAACCCTTATAGTTTCGTCATGTCCGTCTGTCCGTCTGTCCGTCTGTCCGTCTGTCCGTCTGTCACAGCCGATTTACTCGGAAACTATAAGTACTACAGTGATGAAATTTGATGGGAATATGTGTTGTATGAACCGCTACAAAATTATGACACTAAATAGTAAAAAAAAGAATTGGGGGTGGGGCCCCCCATACATGTAACTGAGGGATGAAAATTTTTTTTTCGATGTACATACCCGTGTGGGGTATCAATGGAAAGGTCTTTTAAAATGATATAAAGTTTTCTAAAAAACATTTTTCTTAAAGTGAACGGTTTTTGAGATATCAGCTCTCAAAGTCGTAAAAAGTATGTCCCCCCCCCTCTATTTTTATAACTACGGGGTATAAAATTCTAAAAAAAATAGAGGTGATGCATGCTAATTAACTCTTTCAACGATTTTTGGTTTGATCAAAGTATCTCTTATAGTTTTTGAGATAGGTTGATTTAACTGTAATTAAATTGACATAATAAGTTTATTATATTTGCTGCTACGGAACCCTTTGTGCGCGAGCCCGACTCGCACTTGGCCGGTTTTTTTAGTTATATATCGTTAAATTTAAATAATTACACTTATTTACGAGTGGCGCTAGTGGACCTGTTATATTTTATTAAAGCGCTCTTAACAGTTTGTAATCCTTGGATCCTTTAAAATTTGGACGCTGGACTTTGGCTTTTGCCTATACAAGGCACGTCAGTGTTAAGCTGATATCGACCGTAACGCACTGACCTTAGGGTCGAGAGTGACGTGTACTGGAGCCTTGGGGGTGACCACGTGGACCCTGGTCAGCTGGGCTGTCATGGTGTTGCGGCACAGATAAGGCGCGTATATCATGTCGGTGTTGAGGTAATGTCGACGGTAGCGCACTGACCTTAGGGTCGAGAGTGACGTGCACTGGAGCCTTGGGGGTGACCACGTGGACCCTGGTCAGCTGGGCTATCATGGTGTTGCGGTACAAACAAGACGCATATATCATGTCGGTGTTGAGCTAATGTCGACGGTAGCGCACAGACCTTAGGGTCGAGAGTGACGTGTACTGGAGCCTTGGGGGTGACCACGTGGACCCTGGTCAACTGGGCTGTCATGGTGTTGCGGCATAAACAAGGCGCGTATATCATGTCTGTGTCGAGCTAATGTCGACGGTAGCGCACTGACCTTAGGGTCGAGAGTGACGTGCACCGGAGCCTTGGGGGTGACCACGTGGACCCTGGTCAGTTGGGCTGTCATGATGTTGTGGCACAGATAAGGCGTGTATATCATGTCGGTGTTGAGCTAATGTCGACGGTAGCGCACTGACCTTAGGGTCGAGAGTGACGTGCACTGGAGCCTTAGGGGTGACCACGTGGACCCTGGTCAGCTGGGCTATCATGGTGTTGCGGCACAGACAAGGCGCATATATGGGCATGTCGGTGGCGGCCAGTCGGGCTCCGGCAGCGCCTGCCTCGCGGCTGCAGCTGCCTCCACCGCCATTGACCACGGTGTCAGGTGATGACATCATAAATCTGAAATTATTATATACATTTTTTTTTTCCGTATCTTATAATTACGCAACACAGTTTAAGAAACTCGGTTACGACTTTTTTATTTTATTTATTTTAGGGATAACAAACAACTTTACATAATATATTACAATCGATATTACAACAGATGTTACTCTATGTACAGTCGCCATCAAATATATCTGTACTCTTCAGGGTGCTCAAAAATATCTGAACATGCACTTTAACGCCTTGACAATAGAGTCGTGTTCAGATATTTGTGAACACCTCGTTCGCTCCGATATATCTGATGGCGACTGTACAATTAATGACATTATCCACGAAGTACTGTGAAAGAATTAACGGTTGTCTAACATCAGACAAACTAAACTTAAACTTAATTAAACTAAACTTAAACTTGATTAAACTTAAAGTAAACTTAATTAAATGAGGTAGTTTATAATATTTGACGGTGTACATAGGTTAATAAGTCTTAGATAGGTACTAGTTGCGGTGTCTAAGTGAAGATTTTTTAGTTAGGTTATACTCAGGAAATCAATCTTAATTATTTACTTATTGTACACTTAAATTTAAACGAAATACGACTTCGAGCAGTGGTAACGGTACTCCATGGCATTATGGCATACTAGGAGTATTTATGGCCACCCAAGGCCGTGCCATGAAGCTGCTAAGAGGCACCAACTCCATAAAGCGAAAATCTAAGCGCGCGAGGCGCCCTGTTTGAACCAGGGACCGATACCGGTATTTTTAAAAAACCCTGAATTAGCCCAATATTTTGGATTATTTTTTGCTCTTTACGTAGGGCTGAATAATGTATTTAGGTAACAACGTCGTATTATTAGACTGTCCCATTAAAAACGAAATAATAAACCGGTGACCGTAATAATACCGGTATTTTTCTATGGAGAAAATACCGGTATCCGATCCCTGGTTTGAACAGGCATCGCGAGGCATCACGCGGCGCCGCGCCACGCCATGTTAGCCAAGCCTTTAAACGACACGGTACAAAGGTCACCCCCCTGGTGAGGTACGTACGCAAAGTGAAAGAAGACAACAATAACCACCCTGGGGATACTAACTGCCATCGAAGAGTGAAAGAGATTTTTTTTTTTATTATATACGACTGTGCAATATTAATTCATATTTTACTATAAATTACCCAATGAAATTCTTATTAATGATATGTTATTTTAATTTGATTTGTTAAAATTTGTAAATGCATGATTTTTGATTTTTGTACTTTGTTCCTATGATAAAACGAAATAATAATGTTAAAACTATGTTAAGTGGAATAATTGTATTGCAGTGCCCTAACAGGGTTGTGTTGAAACTTACAAATTGTTATAAGATCTTTTTTTTGTACACACAAGGCAATGATTAAATGAAATGAAATGAGATAGGCGGGCAGTACCTGTGTCCGCGCGGGCACTCGTACTCGAGCCCGAGGAAGATCTTGACGGTGAGGTGGTGGGGGGCGGCGCTCTTGCCGCGCCCGCGCGCCGACGCCTGCGCCAGGCGCCACGCGCTCACCTGCTCCATACTGCAACATGTCAACACAATTATCAATGAAATGAAATAATATCATTTATTCTTTAATTCAGGTATGTTACATGCACTTATGAATGTCAAAAAACTACCACCGGTTCATAAAATAAACCTCCGCCTCGAGAAGGACCGGTGTAAGAAACTCGGAGAAGTGTCCTTTTTTCAAAACAATATAAAATGTATATAAAATAGCAGTATAATAATACTACCCCATATGGGTAATTGTCAGTTGTAAAAACAAAAGTTGTCCACCCGGTGGTTAATAGTTAACGGCTCTTATGTACATGTAAGTTATGTTTTTATTACATGGATATATAGTTACGGAAACACCGTTTATGCGGGTTACTAGACCAATCCAAAATTAAGCTTTGTGGCCCTTAAATTTTGATATGTCCACCGAAAAGACGTGAACCTAAATTTGACAATGACCCATATGCTACGCTCCGGCAGCCCCAGTACCAGGCCTGGTGGACCCCGTGCTATAGAGACCGGCCACTGACCGCACGTGCGCGTCCGACGGCAGCAGGTAGTTGGTGTGCGGCAGGAAGCCCGGCTGCAGGTGCTCCGGCAGCCCCAGTACCGGGCCTGGTGGACCCCGTGCTATAGAGACCGGCCACTGACCGCACGTGCGCGTCCCACGGCAGCAGGTAGTTGGTGTGCGGCAGGAAGCCCGGCTGCAGGTGCTCCGGCAGCCCCAGCACCAGGCCTGGTGGACCCCGTGCTATAGAGACCGGCCACTGACCGCACGTGCGCGTCCCACGGCAGCAGGTAGTTGGTGTGCGGCAGGAAGCCCGGCTGCAGGTGCTCCGGCAGCCCCAGCACCAGGCCTGGTGGACCCCGTGCTATAGAGACCGGCCACTGACCGCACGTGCGCGTCCCACGGCAGCAGGTAGTTGGTGTGCGGCAGGAAGCCCGGCTGCAGGTGCTCCGGCAGCCCCAGCACCAGGCCTGGTGGACCCCGTGCTATAGAGACCGGCCACTGACCGCACGTGCGCGTCCCACGGCAGCAGGTAGTTGGTGTGCGGCAGGAAGCCCGGCTGCAGGTGCTCCGGCAGCCCCAGCACCAGGCCTGGTGGACCCCGTGCTATAGAGACCGGCCACTGACCGCACGTGCGCGTCCCACGGCAGCAGGTAGTTGGTGTGCGGCAGGAAGCCCGGCTGCAGGTGCTCCGGCAGCCCCAGCACCAGGCCTGGTGGACCCCGTGCTATAGAGACCGGCCACTGACCGCACGTGCGCGTCCCACGGCAGCAGGTAGTTGGTGTGCGGCAGGAAGCCCGGCTGCAGGTGCTCCGGCAGCCCCAGCACCAGGCCTGGTGGACCCCGTGCTATAGAGACCGGCCACTGACCGCACGTGCGCGTCCCACGGCAGCAGGTAGTTGGTGTGCGGCAGGAAGCCCGGCTGCAGGTGCTCCGGCAGCCCCAGCACCAGGCCTGGTGGACCCCGTGCTATAGAGACCGGCCACTGACCGCACGTGCGCGTCCCACGGCAGCAGGTAGTTGGTGTGCGGCAGGAAGCCCGGCTGCAGGTGCTCCGGCAGCCCCAGCACCAGGCCTGGTGGACCCCGTGCTATAGAGACCGGCCACTGACCGCACGTGCGCGTCCCACGGCAGCAGGTAGTTGGTGTGCGGCAGGAAGCCCGGCTGCAGGTGCTCCGGCAGCCCCAGCACCAGGCCTGGTGGACCCCGTGCTATAGAGACCGGCCACTGACCGCACGTGCGCGTCCCACGGCAGCAGGTAGTTGGTGTGCGGCAGGAAGCCCGGCTGCAGGTGCTCCGGCAGCCCCAGCACCAGGCCTGGTGGACCCCGTGCTATAGAGACCGGCCACTGACCGCACGTGCGCGTCCCACGGCAGCAGGTAGTTGGTGTGCGGCAGGAAGCCCGGCTGCAGGTGCTCCGGCAGCCCCAGCACCAGGCCTGGTGGACCCCGTGCTATAGAGACCGGCCACTGACCGCACGTGCGCGTCCCACGGCAGCAGGTAGTTGGTGTGCGGCAGGAAGCCCGGCTGCAGGTGCTCCGGCAGCCCCAGGCTGTGCGAGTACAGCGAGGACGCGCCGAGGCACACCAGCGACCAGCTGGAGAACGCCGGCAACAGGCCTGGCGGCGACGCCGTGTGGAGCATGCCTGGGAGGTACTCGGTTGTTGACGGTTGGCGGGTCATCACTTTCTCTGGAATATTCCAAATCTGTCAGTAAGAAGATACATGCCTACAGGGTATATAGTCCAGATCACCCAACTACGGTGCGAATTAACTAGAATATTATTCTTTAATGCAAGCCAATAGGCATGTAGATAAAAAAATCATGCCATTCGAACCAGTTTTTAGAAACTATCTAATGTTTGTATGTGGTGCCATACAAACAAATAGACCAACACATAAGACAAAAATGAGAGACAAGTACAGCAACCACTGAAAACGCTCACTGATCCACAAGCAGGCGTGACGTCACGCCTGCGTGGCCTCGTACTATCGTTGTATGGTAAAAAGGAAAATTTGCCTTTTTACGATACCGCATACAATTTCTTTTTTATTGAAACATGAGAATTCTATTGGCAACTTTCAATTTATATTTGGCCAATAATCAAAAAACAAGATTTATGCGAATCTTTTTATGATTAAATTTGTCTCATTTAGTATTTATTGCAATAATTTTATAGATAGATAGAAATCGTTTATTCATGTAAAAACAATTACATAATACTGTACACAAAATGCGCCAAACTGTAGCGAACAGTTTGTTGGCGCGTCGCGCTCAGTTTACTTTTTAACAAGGTATTTGGTATCGTTATGATCATCTCCGCCCATTACGATACAGGTTCGTGCTCAAAAAGACTTCAACGAGCTCACGAACTCGAACTCCTGCACTTTCAACGCAATGGTGCCTCAACACATGTATGGATGTAGATAAAGTAGTGTATACAACTGTACATAATAGGGATGTTGACACTAAGTAAGAAACTCAACTACTTCAAATTTTCTCGAAAAAGGATCAAATTCTCAACCAAATAGCGAAAAAAGTAACTCAAAAAAATAAATAATTACATAATTACAAGTCATCAAAGTTTTAAGTGGGGGCATGTTCTGTCCCTTTTTCGCAAAACGCACCTCTGTATGGAACGATCTTCATTTACTATGGCGCTTTAAGTCAGTGACGTCACTACAAATTAGTGCTTTCTCACTCTTATTAACAACATTCTAACGGTTGTAGCTTCGTTATTTTTTGAGATATTTTAATGGGATTTTCACCATTTGGCATAGTTTTATGTCTTCTTTCTTTTGGATATAATTTAGATACCAATAAATTTTGAGTCAACATCCCTATTAGGCCTTAAAACACTCGTGTGATCCTATTATGAAACTCGCTGACGCTCGTTTCATAAAACCGCACTCGTGTTTTGAGACCTCTCATTATGTATCAGTTTCATAAACTACTATCGATGGTTTTGTAGACAAGTAATGATGTGCTCCTATATAAAGAATAATGTACAGGGTTGTATATATACAGGAAAGGGCATCTACATATTATATACATATTCACAATAGATAGGAGACACAGGAAGAAACGACAATAGAGAGATCCCTCAGGGACCGAAGTCCTTGAGAGTTGGATGAAAGTTATATTTATGCAACTGACTAAAGAAACTTCGATAGCGCGATGCAGAACATGTCAGATTTGACAGTTGACAGGAGCGACGCCACAGTTTAAACTACTATAAATAGTAACATGAGTCATCATCCATATGTGATAATCCACATCGAAAGGGACCTTATGGCGGCAGGCGCTTACGTTGCAGCTATTCACTATTGTATTAGAACAGCGGAAATAAATGCGTAAGTGCCGGCCGCCATAAGGTCTCTTTCAATATGGATTATCACATATTGTAAGTATAGTGGAGGCTACTCACCGGGCGCGTCCCGCACGGGCACGAGGTACTGCGGGCACGAGTGCTCGAGCTCGGAGCCCGAGCCGGGGGAGAGCGCGTCCCCGGCGGACCAGCCCGAGCAGCCCGAGTTGCCGTCCGACGCGCGCGCCTCGGGCTCCGCCTCCTGCGAGCCCGCCTTCACTGACGCCGCCCTGACACACAACATTAAAGTACCGTAAACTGGGGTGACTTTGAGAAAAATCGGGGCCACTATGATCGATTTAGAATACCGTAAACCGGGGTTACTATCAAATTGAGGGGTGACTTTAAAAATTCAGTTTTTATGCCATATTTTACATTCTTATTTAGTTAACCTTGAGTCAAGTTACACCTTCGTTAATTTCCTAATTATTTACTAAACTGAATCAAAATAGAAATACTTAGTGATGAATATATAAGTGGTTTATATGTATCAAAGTAGCCCTGTTTTTCCTCAAAGTCACCCCAGTTTACGGTACCGTAAACTGAGGTGACTTTGAGAAAAATAGGGGCCACTTTGATCGATTTAGAATACTTATATAATCATTGCCAAGTATTTCTAGTTTGATTCATTTAAGTAAATAGTTGGGAAATTTTCCAAGTTATTTTACTGACCTCATGTTAAACAAATAAAAAGTAAAACGCGGCATAAAAACTGGTATTTTAAAGTCACCCCTCAATTTGAAAGTAACCCCGGTTGGCGGTGATCAACCACACCGCGGTACGGTAATCACTTTACAACCATGAATAGGGATGTTCACACGCAATAAGAAAATCAATAAGTTCGATTATTATTTTTTTATTTAAACTTTATTGCACAAAACAATTGAGGAGAAACAGAAGGCCTACTCCTAACTTCGAAATCAGAACTTCGTATCGTGCCGTCCCTTTCACTCTCGTGTTAATACACTATATGAGTGTATATGGATTTCGAAATTCGGAGTAAACCAGTGAGAGCATCGTTCGTGAGATTCAGATAACCGACTGAACATATCATTTTAACCCTTTAACCGCCGAATGTTACGAGAGAGGTAGGGCACAGCAAAATGTCATCTTGCTCGAATTTGGAGCAGCCCAACTGGGGAAGTACCTCCGCCTTGCAGAAGACCACAGCCATAATAACATTATCTACTATACAAGTATGTAGTGTTGTATTCCTGGAGGTGAGCAAGGTTGCCAGAGCTCCCGGGGATGCACTGTGTTGAGAGCGAGGGACCTAAATGTGTTCCTTCTGTTGTCAACACAGTGCATCCTCAAATTTTATAAAGGGTCGGCAACGCGCACGTGACTCCTTTGGAGTTGCGGGCGTCTATAGACTGCGGTGGCCGCTTACCATCAGGTGGACCGTAAGCTTGTTTGCCACCGGCGTTGTATAAAAAAAAAGTCAACAATGGTACTCAAAATTTTCATCTCTATTTTTTTATTTATCGTATGGCAATTATTTCGAACCATGAGATCTTCTAGAAGACAGTACGGTTGCCAGTTTTGTTGCACTTTTAGCACCATTCAGGGGTGACGTGTAGCAATGGGTACTCCCCCTACGGACATAGTGCAACTTCGACCCCCCTTTGTCACGTGAGTGGCCAACTGTTAGAAGTTCTCAAGCCGCGAAGGCTTAACCCGAACTTGGCTTAACGACTGCTGCCGTAGACAGCAGCCGGGATCAACGGTTTAACGTGCCTTCCAAGTTCAGTTAGCAACCACTCAAAGAGGTCACCCATCTATGAACTGACCCCGGCCCATGTTGCTTAACCTCGCATACCGCACGCGGGCGCCGCTGGCCACGAGCGCTCCAATCAATCCAATCTATCATGTTATGGTCTAAATCAGATAACCAAGGAGTTTGATAGATTTATTTAATTGCAAGATCCCTTCTGTGACGCGAGCCATGGAGGCGGCGTATTCTCGTTGAGTTTTTTGTATGTTATCATTCCTTTTATATGTCACTTTCTACCCAATTTATTTAAGTTAAATCTGAGTTCAAAGTAGGCTTAGATTGCTTGTTTTCTCTCTTTCAATATTCTTGTTCCAATATTGTTTGCATTTGTAATTTTGTACAAGTGCGCTTGTTTCGTATACACACTATAGCGTTATCTGTGAGATCCTGTAATTGGCTTTTCTGTTAATATGCATGCTGTTACATTGTTGTTACTGCTGTTGGTTCTCCTAATATAAATAAATCAAGAAGATTTCATTTACACTGTCACTTCGTTGGATATATCGGAAGGACAATGGCGGTCAAATGACGCATTTTCTTACAGATTAACACCCCAATAGAATGAGGGCTGTCGCGTATGAATTCGCCGCTAGAGGCGCTAGTGTAGCGTGAAGTCTCCAAAATGTCAAATGTCACTCTTTGTGGTTGCGCTACGCGGGTTAATATCTAATTGGAACAATATGGTGACTATTTTGCAATACCTGAGCTTGATTATGGCAAATATGAGTTACGGGTCAATGACTGTCAGTGTTTTGAGACAGTGTTATCTTTCGGAAACTTATTTCCGAACAAAACGGGACTGCGCTACAATGCGGGACGTTCGATATTTTTACGGTACGGTTTTAAGGTATTATTATTATTATTTTTTTATTAAAAATGGGATCGCTCTTGGCCAGCATCTAGCCAGGGGGCAAAGATGAGGCCGACGATGAAGCGAGCTCACCCAGAAGGTGCCTATTCACTCGTGCCTTAAAAAGGTCTAGGTTGTATGAGCTCAGAAACACAAACGCCGGCAGAGAATTCCAAACCTTAGAAGTGCGCATTATAAAAGATGATGCAAAGCGCTTAAATATGATTTAAATGTAAACTTCGTTTTCATACACATAATAACAATTTTTGACAGCTGGACCTTACCCGACAGTGGCGCCAACTGGTGAGCACAAAAACGATAGCCCTAATTGTCTGACTGCATGGTTCTGTACCTGTAGGAGGGCGTGGAGGGCGTGAAGACGGGGAAGGGCACGGCGGCGAGCGAGGCGCAGGCGCCGCAGTCGGCGGCGGCGGCGGCGTAGAAGGCGCAGTTGGCGGCGCGCACGGAGTAGGGGTCGTCGCGCGGGCACTTGCTGCGCCCGCAGTTGCACGCGCTGATGTAGCGCACGCCCGACGAGTGCTCCTTCGTGTTGTCGCTGCCACATTACAATTTAAGTAATTACTCACTCTACGTCTTCGAAATTATTATGTTCGTAAGGAACAACCTTTCTGACTTTAACACAGTAAATGCAATTGGCAAGACACTCCGCCATACTGGGCGTTTGAGAACAGTTCCCCGTCGCATGGCACTTGCAGGTAAGACCCACGTGTCATTGGGCCCACTTATTACGAGCGATTGCCCGCTGATCTTAGACTTGAACCATCTGACGAAGCATTTCGACGCCGCCTGAAACGCCTCTTATTGGAAAACCCATTATACTCGGTTAAAGAGTATATGGATCTTAGCTTACTGACATGTAAATAATTATAACTCAATTTGAATTCAACTGATTTGTATTTATTTTTTTGTGTTTTGAATTTTGTAATGGACATTATTATTATTTATCTGACTGATTATTCCGAATGGAAGATGCATTTATTTTTCTGTTTACTTTTTATCGTGTTATAATGTCAACTAGAGTAATACAAGTTTTTTTTATTTTTCCTGTTATGACGATCATGATAACAATTCTTGTAATTTTGACATGTGTGCAAATTTATAATGTAATTCCTTATCATGAAATAAATTATCTAAATCTACTACGTCATCGACATGGAACAATTTAATCATAGCATAAGTTCACCTTTGTACTTTTATCGTATGTGATGGTTTGGCCGTATTAAATAAAAAAACATACACATGGGTCATTCTACTTTTATACTCATGACCAGTTTTCTATTACAAAAAGAATCTATGATATATACAAAAAATATATGTATGTATGTATGTAATAGTTGCGAGCACCATAAGTTAAGGTGAGAATGAGACACAGCATATTTGTGGTACTCACTGCTCAGGGTGTATGCAGGGGTGGTCGGTGAGGGAGGGCGCCTCGCACAGGCTCCGGGCGCGCCAGGCCGCGACGCAGGCGGCCCGCAGGCGGGCCTCCGCCGCGCCCGCCACCGGCCCGCGGGCCATCGTATGAAGCACCCCTAACGCTACGTTCACCTGTATCACATCGTCATCATCAATAATAGAGAATACGACCGGTTTAGCCTAGCGGGTAGTGCACCTGCCTGTGAAGCTGACGGTCCTGGGTTCGAATCCCGGTCAGGGCAAATATTTGCAAAAATCTCAACCGATTCGATAAATTTTTGTCGATACAACATTTGTTTTTTTTTTCAAAATGGCGGAGTCGTTTGGTTTGAACACGTAAAAAACATCACTCGCGAAGTCAACAGCTAACTCTCATTCCTCTAAATTCTAGAAAGCTTCTACCGAAATAATTCCATTATAACATGAGGTACAAATCACGAAAAATAGAAAACAATCCAAATTCTTCTTATATCTTTAGCATCCGTTAAATCCCCTCAAGAACTCTTATAGGGTAAGGGTCGGTTGCACCAACATACGATCACCATGCTCAATCAAGGTCGGTCATCGTCAAATATGGCGTCGGCAGCTGTCATCCCATAGAAAGTATAGAAACTTGTCAAATCCATATAATCAGATTTTAACGAACACCGCTTACGATATAAGATTTCAAGCTCACATGGTCATTTACATTAGAATTACGATTTGAAACGGGATATTTACCATATTATTTATTTGGTGTGTGCGTAGACGACAACTAAAACTCGCAGCACGTCAGTTAATCTTTGATAATGGCGCTTGCAACAGTACCGAAATATCGGGAACTCACAAATACATGGTAAATATCCCGTTTCAAATCGGTACCGGTTACGATTACAGACGGTTTGGTGCAACCCACCCTATGTCCACTAAACTACACCCACCACCCACTAAACGTTGCTATTTTCTATGGCCAAAGTATTGAGAAATACTTTGGCCATAGAAAATAGCAACGTTTTGTGCCTGCTGAGGCACTGGTCCTCCCTACATTTAATTTTAAGTACTAACATAATAACCCGTGTGGTTGCCGGGTAAGAATTGCGCCACCCCATCTCTTCCCGTGGGTTTCGTAGGAGGCGAATAAGGGAAAATCGGAGGGTGGGCAGCAGCATCCTTCGATCATTACCACCATCAAACTGCGGTCGCCAACCCGCTTGCCAAGCGTGGCGACTATGGCAAATCCCCCCCAACGGAAAAATAAATTGGGGGAGGCCTATGTTCAGCAGTGGACGTCTTTCGGCTGAAATGATGATGATGATGATGACTAACATAATTATTTAAGTCTTTTTTGTTACTTAAAATTCTATGGATCATTTACCTGATGTTGTCCGAAATAAATGCATTTTTTTTTTAAATAAACGCTCACCTTGTGCGCGTGGTGCTGGCTAGAATAGTGCGCCGGCAAACCCTCGGCGTACGACGCCTGCGCGATGGGCAATACCTGAATAAAGTCATACTTCATTATCACTACATTATAAAACAAAGTCGCTTTCTCTGTCCCTATATCCCTATGTATGCTTAAATCTTTAAAACTACGCAACGGATTTTGATGCGGTTTTTTTTAATAGACAGAGTGATTGAAGAGGAGGGTTTATATGTATAATAACATCCATTAAAGAGTGCACCCGTGCGAAGCCGGGGCGGGTCGCTAGAATCATTATATAGAACGTCGTACGACTTGCGCATTACACTTGGACAACATAACGACGGTGCAACAATAGCACCTAGATCTCTGTGCAACAAGAACAAAAAATATAAAAAAATCAAAAATTAAAACATTTATTCTGCAAATAGACCTCAAGGGCACTTTTACAAGTCAGAATCTATCTATATCAAATAAAAATAACACAATAATCGAAGTATCATTCATTAAATGTAGTGCTTCATGTCAAAAATAAGACGAAGAAACTAATAACAATCGAGATTTGTTAGAGATGTATAAGGTCTCTAAGCGTCAAGATAAAGTGTAATAAGGTAGATACATTAATCATAATAAAATATTGTGAGATATCTCTAAGCGACAACATGAAAATAATAGAATCTAATAAATAAATATCCTCAGAGATGTATAAGGTCTCTGAGCGTCAGTCTAAAAATAAAATCAAATGAGAACAGAGTCAAGTTTCTCATCATGTCAATTCCTTGCAAACATGAACAGAACTATAGAAACCTATAGTATTTTTAGAACTGAGCTGTTGGTACGTCATATATACAGGGTATAAATTGACAACCCTGGTGCAGAAACACCAACTGACCCCATCTACGATCCCTACACGCCCCGTTCGTTACACCGACTCTCCCCATTCATTACCCAACTGTCCCTGACGTAGTCACCCCTCAGTAACAAACACTTGAAGACTTTCAACAATGATAGAGGTTATTTTAGACATTATTTAGACAAATGTTTCATGACAGATATCATTGTTGTCGCCCTGGTTATTTCGGGTGTCGAGACCATTACGTCCATCACTTGGCGGTACTGGCAACACTGACGGTATCAATCCAGTCTCACCGGTGACGTCACAAAGCAGAGTTGATAAACACCCAGGCACCTTCCACGGAGCTCTCTCTTGCTCGGCGGCCGTGAAGGTGACAAGAAGTGGATAGTGTCAACCTGAGTATCTTACTTTAATAAATATGTATTGTTATTAATAATGATTGTTAAATATTAACAATCATTATTAATAATGCGAATTGGCTTATATTGTAACTTTGCTTAGATAATTATGATTGGCGATATCTAAATGTCGATATCTAAATATGTATTTGGTAGATTTACTATCGATGAGTGTATATTATGTAAAATGTAACTTTGCTTAGATAATTATGATTGGCGATATCTAAATGTCGATATCTAAATATGTATTTGGTAGATTTACTATCGATGAGTGTATATTATGTAAAATGTGCATATCTATATACTAGGTACTATGGTTTAACTAATAAAGTATGTGTAACAGTAATCCTGTGTTTTCTATCATCATCGAGGTGGGTTACCGCTTACCTTAGCACAGCGCGCGTGCGAGAAGCGCACGTCAGTGGCGAGCGCGTCGTGCAGCGCGCCGCCCTCGTCGGGCGCCGGCGCCGGCGCCGCCAGGTACAGCGGCGCCAGCGCCTGCGCCGCGGAGCGCCACGCCGCCGCGCCCGGCAGCTGCCACCATCAAACATTTACACCCTTATTTATAATCGTTCGTCACCTGTTTTAGTTATATTGCCGCTAAATAGTAGATTGTGTCTCAAGGGAGCAAAATGATATATTTACGGCGAGGGCGGTATATTGAATTCTGAGTGAAGCGAAAGATTCTACAATAGAATCCTGAGCGTAGCGAGGGATTCTAAAGTAGAATCTTGAGCGTAGCGAGGGATTCAAGTGGTTACGCCCAAGACGGAAATAATTTTGCTACCGTGTGACACATACTGCTTTTCACACCGTCTATGAGGCCCGCTGCTAAAAACATGAACTATCTTACAAATGATTTTACTACAGTGTCACATACTGCTTTTCACACCTTCTATGAGGAAAAGAGTCATTGTTGCCCTCAAATGAGGGAAGAAAAGTACAACTTTGATCCCTCATTCGAAGGCAACAATAACTCTTTTCTGAATAGTAGGTGTGAAAAATCCTTTGTCCTTTATCTGTCACTTTGATATTAAATTTGTTTATTTATTTTATTTGGAGATCCAACAGCAATGATATTACATTAAACATTATCATAATCAAAAATCAAACGTATATATGCAAATAGGCCATAAGGGCACTTTTACATGACAAAATATTAATTTACAATTTAAGAAAGTCTGACTATAATGATACATTTTTCAATTCATACGAATTGGCATCAATTTGTGCTTGCCCATGCATCAGCACTCACTCACGTCAGAACATGTTACACCACTCACCTCAAAGAAGGACGTGCTCATCGCGTACTTCCCAACGTTGTCATCGAACCCCTCCGCGAACGCCAGATCCACGTGCCCCTGGAGGAACTGCCTCAGCCCCCCCCTCTCCGGCCGCTCCGCCCGCTCGGCGCCCGCGCATCGCCGCACAAGCCCGCGCACTAGAGCGCTGACGTCACGGGCGCAAGGCTCGTCTGTGCTCATGTACACGAATTCTTCGTTCTTCGGGATGGCGAATAGTGATTTGGCACTGTGAAGTACGTACAGTCGAGGGCATAAATATGTATACATTTTTTAACCTTATTTCAATGGAATAAGGTGAAAAAATGTATACATATTGGTGTCCTTGACTGTACACTATAAATGTTAAAGTACAAGTGACACAATAACCAACTATTAATTCTCCAAACTCACAAATAGGGTTGTCGACTCAAAATTTGACTAGTCCAAAATACTCTAAAAAAACAAGGGAAAAAGTATGCCATATGGTGAAAATCCTATTAAAATATCTCAAAAAATAATGGTAGCTTTTTTTTATACAACGCCGAGGGCAAACAAGCTTACGGTCCACCTGATAGTAAGCGGCCACCGCAGCCTATAGACGCCCGCAACTTCAAAGGAGTCACGTACGCGTTGCCGACCCTTATAAAATTTGAGGATGCACTGTGTTGACAACAGAAGGGACAAATTTAGGTCCCTAGCTCTCAATCGACGCCAGCGCCGTAGTAACTGACGATCCGATGTGTGTTTTGAGGAAAAGAGACAGAATATGCCCCTTTTTAAAACTTTGAAGATTTATAATTTTGTGATTATTTATTCTTTTTTCGCCATTTGATTAAGAATTTGATCCTTTTTCGAGTAAATTCGAACTTATTGATTTTCTTATGTGTTGTCAATTCCTATTGCCGCATTCTGTCTTTACCTCAATCCCCGGTAGTGTCTGTTGCAGTCGCTACACACAAGACTCACCAGACGTTGGTGATGATGCGCGCCTTCCTCAGTATGAAGTAGAGCTGGTCCTCCACCGCGTGCTCGAGCCGCTTGAGGCCGGCCGGGCTGCGCGCGAGCGCGCGCGGCGCGCGCCGGAAGTGGAACAGCAGGCGCGGGCAACACGAGCGCGCGTGCGCCTCCCACGCGCCCCCGAGCGAGGCCACGGCGGCCGAGGTGCGGGCGGCTAGCTCCGTCCTGAACGGGCGATTTTGTTTGGATCATAATTATGTCAATGTCATAATAGTTATTTGTTATACAAGGGTGCAAAGTTGTATTTTAACCGCGAGTGTGGAATTGAAACACGAGCTAGCGAATGGATTCTAGGATTGAACCACGAGCTAGCGAATGGGTTCTATGGTTGAACCGCGAGCGAAGCGAGTGGTTCGAAAATAGAATCCTGAGCGAAGCGAGTGGTTCTAGAATAGAATCCTGAACGTAGCGAGTGTTGCAACACACGAGACGTAAAATAACTTTGCAGCCGTGTATAACACAAATCTTTTCACCTCATTAGAGCGAGGAATTTTTTTCCTCCTCCTAGTCCTAACGTTGACAGTTGCGTTCTAAGTATAATTGTCCACTACCTAATCCCGAGATTTGGCGTAGGTACTAGTTTTTTAACACAACAGCACAATATAAAATTATTGTTGCTGGACTGTCTGTACTGGCCTTTACATGTTTATATTGTTTATGTTGAAAAAAGTTACAAACAGCGCGTTCGGATTTCAAACATTCTTTGCACTCTTGTGGATAAAATTCAGTTTTGCTATCTGTTTTTAAAGAATAAAAAAGGGCTTTCCGAGCTAGCGAGGTGAAAAGTTATATACAGACTCAATGCATTATTTAAGTAACCTGTTTTAGAAATCTGTTGTAGCACTCAGGGCCCCGAGATACAGGCTCAGCCTAGTTTGGGATCCGCCAGTCACTTACTTTTTTATATATTTCCCGTGTGTTTAGCAAATAAAGATTATTATTATAAATCATGCTAGACATAAAAACAGGTACGTATCCAGACGGGGGGTAGTTGGAATTTATCCCCCAAAGAAAACGTTTTTAGCCGTCTGTTTATTTATTCGCTTGCGTGTTCTTTCAATAAGTTGACATGGTTGTTTCAATGTTTATCCCCCCCGAACCAAAAGTCTGGATACGTGCCTGCATAAAGATGCACATAGACAAGAATTTGCCATAGGTTAGTCCTTAGACTAGTTAGATAATGGATCCCCTTCATTCAGTGCCCATTTTTCAATGTTTACGATAATGCATCTTCTATAAACAGTATTACATTAAATTTGTCATACCTTTTAAGTTAGTTGGGCCCTTTGATTGCTCATATAAAAATCCAAGATATGCAAATAATAATATAATGGTAAATTAAATTTTAACTTCTATTGATATACATTTTATATTAATGCATAAGATTTTATAAATAAAATCCTAAAAATATTAACTTTATGGATTTTGAACATTTAGAATAACTACACTGATTTTGTTATTTATTTTAATATTTTGACCTTTAAAATGTCCAAAAAGCTTGATCATATATCCTATATTTTTATTTTACTAAATATATTCTTAAGGGCGAATTTTCGATCCCTAGATAAAGATATCTGTCAAATTAATGTTAGGTCTGTGCTTTTCTTTCATATGACATTAGAAAGTGACAGCTGCAGAGCAGCATTTAAAAGTATTATTTTAACATTTTTAACTGATGGATAATTTTATCTGGGGATTGAAAAATCGGCCCTTACTCTGCTTACCTGTACGCGTCAATAGCTTTAAACAACTGCAAATATCCAAGATCAAACACTGGCGTTGGTGATGACAGCACCACAATATGAGACAGATGAAATATCAGCGCCATAGTCTTGCAGGCCTCCGTCGCAAGCTCCCCAGCCACCACCAGCCAGTGGGAGGCATCGGCATCCTTCTCCGTTGTGCTGGAATTCTCATCAAGATTGGCAGCGAGAGTGGCTAGCTGTTTCGTGTCCAGGTACGTAACAGCATGGAGGAAAAGCACACTATGGCGCTCATCCCAGTGGCATTCAATGCCATTCTATATAAAAAAGTTTTGATTTTAGTGACTGCTTTTGCAATGCAAAACAAATAACGAACACCGGTCACTTACAACATTAAGAAATATATTGAAACACATTAACACGGATGTTCAATACTGCCTATGGTAGTAAATATGCAATAAATAGGAAGCTGATTATCAATTTGTGTAAACATAGGAGCGCTTGTGGCCCAGCGGTGCCCGCGTACCGTGTGCATCAGTTCTTGGATTGCTGACCCCTTTGAGTGGTTATTAACTGAGCGCTCCCGTGCTTTGGAAGGCACATGCCGTTGATCCCGGCTGCTGTCTATGACAGCAGTCATGAAGCCAAGTTAGAGACCTCCATGTGGCTTGACAACTTCTAACAATCAAGTTGCCTCTCGGGTTGGAAGGTCAGATGGCAGTCGCTTCCGTAAAAACTAGTGGCTACGCCAAATCTTGGGATTAGGCAGCGAACCCCAAGCATCCGTCAGGATACAACTGTACTGGGATAACGCTAGGAGGATGATGATGATAGGTTATATAGTATTCATGGCTAAATGTTACACTGGCCTCAATTGAAATGATTCAAATACATGATTATAAAAGTATGAATAAATATAACATATTATAATATTACCTCGTCACTGGCCACCGAAGGCAAGAGCGGAGTTGTTTTGTTAGGATACCGATATGGAGACTTGCCTATTATCCCTACAACCACTATGCGTTCTTTTTTAGAGAACTCCGGTATGTCTGCTAACGAAAAGCTCTTCATATCGGCAAGTATTCATGTAAATACTTTATTTACTTTATAAAGTGTGTACCGCATGTGAAAAGGAAATGTTTTCAAAATACGTCAAATCAAAATAAGGAGATTTTTTTCTGTCAAAAGTCAATAACTAAACTAAACGCCTTGTTTAATTCAGTGAGAAATAATTCCTTCTGCAGATAAGAATAGAAACCATATTTTAATTACTGCAACCTTTTGACATTAAATTTCAATAAAACCTTAAACACATCGTTACAGTTGCAAAAACAAAACGTTTTATTTACGAATTACAAAGGCAGAGTAGTACTGCATTACCTACTGACCAAGAATCAAACTTATTGGCTTTAATAGATTGTGATAGAGATAGTTTTAGCGTAGCACTTAGGTTCGCAACTGCATTTATATATTGGTGACGTCAATGTTGTCATTGTCAATGCGTCAAAATCAGCTGTATCGTAATCGTAACCTTTCGAAATCAAGGCCTAAGGTGAATGGAGATTGGAGAAATGAATCCAGTTATCACGATAAAGTAGCTGCTATCGGCAGCACGCCGATCGGTTTCGCGAGTTTATTCGA
Organism: Epiblema foenella; assembly: GCA_963556455.1. Taxonomy (NCBI): domain Eukaryota; kingdom Metazoa; phylum Arthropoda; class Insecta; order Lepidoptera; family Tortricidae; genus Epiblema; species Epiblema foenella. The sequence goes on along the minus strand of OY747098.1, from coordinate 29,303,799 downwards.
TAACACATAGCCACGAGACGTTCGCTTTGTATTTGACTGGTAAAACATTCGTGAAAGTAAAAGTGTGGTACAATGTCTTCAGTGGTTGAAGATATTTGTGAGCTTTTGGATAGTTACAATGGAAGGGATAAGGTGAGGGCTATTTTTGAATAGATTAGAGCTTCGGCAGCTTGTAACCATCGGAGCAGTGTATATGATTTGATTTCCGCCCACTTTCAATGCGGCGCGGTGCGGCGCTTGGTTGAGAGAGCCTTGTTAAGAACGCGGAAGTGACGCCTTGATATTTGCTCAACCGGCCGATCCAGTCAATAACCTGATCAAGAAAATGTTCCAAATGTCACACAAAAGCATGACACTATATCCTTTTAAGGAAATTAATATGCATAAGTTTTTGTCTTTTCTAGGTTTTTTTTGTAGATATTAATTTATTGAACAGAAAATACATACAAGAATACAACAATAACTCAAATAATATTGAAAGATAATAGTCCATCTTACACAATTCAATAGAATCCTGCAACAAGCTCTGAAGGCTTATATGATATGGGTAAGTATTTAGATGGCAATATTCACACTCACCAAGATAATTCTATTAAAAACTTGGGACTTTTGTTATAAATAATTTGCTTTACCAGGTTTTAAACCTGGAATCTAAGGATAAGTGTTGCAAGCAAAACTAGCCAGTATTCAAACATTTTATTTGTCTATATAATTTTATAGTCAACAAATGGATTTGGTGCCTAAAATACTTAAGCCGTGGGCTCCCGGCGAAAAAAAATAAACAATTGCATTCTTTTGTAATGAGCCCGGGATCCCCGGTACCGGTAGACGGGTTAACCACGGGTTGTCCTTTCTTCCACTTTCATGTCTACAGCTGATATAAAGTGAAAGTTTACTAGCAAAATAATGTATTATTTTGACATATAATCTAAATGAAATTAAGAAACAAACAAGATATAAAGTTAGAGTAAGAACTAAGCATTAAAATTAAATTCTACATACCTTAAAAATAATATAAATAAAGTTACCCCTTGTTATTTTATTTCTGTTCACAAATTATTATCCATTTAACGTAAATATTTCTAAGTTTATAAGTTGACAGCACTTCAGAATTAATATTGATTCATTGAGTCATAGACCTTTGCTAATCTGTGCAACTTAGTTATCAACTTTGTCCAGATGGTGTAATTACCTTTTCAGTCGCAAAATAAACTCCATACCGAAAACAAGTTGTTTTTTAGTCCATCTCGAAGCCAATATGGCACCGAACAATTTTTGTTACCATAAAAGTACTTATTTAAAAAAACACAAACCACACTGTGGTTTAACGGTGCTGTTTAGCCAATTGTAACCTTCATGTTTTTTACTTTCATAAATAAAATAATAATGTTCTCTCATCTCCATTAATTACATGTTATACACACACTTGAATTAATATTTGCTGTAATCTTAGGTTGTCCGGCTAGCATGCTACACATTGAAGTTATACGGCTGCATAAAGGGCGAGAAGCCATGGCAGACGGCGGGCTCGCAGCTGTCCAACGCGCGCATGATACTGCGGCTGTTCGACGACATACCCATGATCAGACACACCTACAACTACGGGCTGGGTCGCCATGTGAGTCCTGAACAACATGCGTCTGGGTCATTGTCAGTTCCAAAAACAAAAGTTGTCCCTTCGGTGGTCAATAGTTAACGGTTTATGTGCATGTAAGCTAAGTTTTTAGTACATGGCTTTATAGCGACGGAGACACTGTTTATGCGGGCTACTAGACCAATACAAAATTAAGCTTTGTAGACCTTAACTTTTGATATATCCACCGAAAAGACGCAAACCTAAATCTGACAATGACCCGTCTGCGTCTCTCATGACTCACCTTGTTAATACATCCTTTCTATTCATATCATCTCTCCCAGGATTCATCCACTTTATTTAGGTTTACCTTGTCCCTTGCACCCATCTAGATTCATGAAAGAAAGAAAGAAAAATACACGCCATGCCAGGCGAGCTCCTTACAAGCCACGAGTAGACCGTACTTACCGTAGGTTTTGTAACAGTAAGTTTTGAAACGACAGATATTTAATTATTAAATATAACATTAGAACTTGAAATCGATAAATTTCTCGTTCCCTACTTGTTCACGTCAGTATATCCCTAGTTGCTAATGAATTAATGATTTTAAAACATTTATTTCAGAACCAGGACCTTATCAATCACTGACAAATTTTAACTTAACCTAATGGTAACAACAACAGAAACTTAAAAAGACATTAGGAATATCATTCACTGGTACTCTGAAAGAGCGTAGCCGTGTTTTCATATAAAATCGGCCCTTTCACGAAATGGTTTCTGTATTTTTTTGAATAAGAGCTCTCATGACAAATATTGTTTGCTGTAAGCTTCAGCTTCCTGTCTTTGTTATTATCGGAGATATGATTTTTTGAAAATTTCCAAAAATAACCGGATTTTGCCTCATAGGCTAATGCGATTCACGTGAATTTTTGGAACAGTAATAAACATATAATGACTCACGTATTCCTAAAATAATATTGAATACTGCCAAAAAAAATTGTAAAATGTAGGAAATAAAACTTCAGACTTTTTTTTCTTGCTTTCTAGAAGAGCGACACCAACAGCTCTTCATTAGGTAATTGCTTATATAAAGGTCTACCATATATATTTTTTTCAAAATAATCCAGCTAGTACTTCATACTAGAAAATACAAAAATAAAGGATGAGGTTTACCCATATTAGATCATTTAGTTGCAAAAGAGATAAGTTATGCACATTGCTTCTTTATCATTAAAATTATAGGTACTGGCTGATAGAATTCTTAAGGACGTACGTCAATGTCAAGTTGTAATAATTGCATTTAATGCGTTTCGATTACTTTACTTATGATTGTGTTGCAGCAATAGTACCTATAATTTACGAATTTTAAATTATTGATACCAATAGTACCGACCTTTTACAGCAATTTGTCAATATTTTTTAACTATTTATATCTACAAAATCCTTTTACTAGGTTCAGGTACTGTTTCGAAATCCTGTTTAGTGTACACTAATTCTATACATAAGGTTCAGGTACTGTTTCGAAATCCTGTTTTGTGTACACTAATTCTATACATATCATAGATTTTTTTTGTAATAGAAAACTGGTCATGAAAAAATAGAATGACCCGGATATGTCTGGGAGGACAAGATCATCATAATGTACCTATTTATTTTTATTCATCGTGTGGCAATTTTGTTGCCAGTTTTGGGGTCACGTGTAGGGTAGCGGTGGGTACTCGCTACGGACGTGGTGCAACTTCGACCCCCTTGTACCTATAGGTATAGCTAATCTACAACCAAAAAGCTATCTTCACGTCAAGTTTGACCTCTATCTTACTAGTCCTCTAATCTCCAGGAATCGTCCACAATGGCGGCGATGTTGGGCGTGCTGGCCAACATGGTGGACCAGGCGTTCCTGCCGGTGGAGAAAGCTTGCTGGCTGCAAGAGGTGGGCGTCCTGAAGCTGAGGCCGGAGACGGCGGAGCGCCTGGACGTGGTCAGCACGGCGCTGTGGGCCGCCAGCCTCTACATATCCTTGTTACAGTGAGTACGGGTCAACTATTAGTCAATGGGGGAGCGAGGCAGAAGTAAATGGAAATAGAATTTTTTTTTCTACATTGGTGGCGCTTGGTGGGACTCGTATGCACATTAAATAATAATAAATAAATAAATATTAGAGGACAATCTTACACAAATCGAACTAGCCCCACAGTAAGCTCAAGAAGGCTTGTGTTATGGGTACTAGACAACGATATATTTAATGGATATAAATACTTAAATACATAGAAAACATCCAAGACTCAGAAACAAATATGCTCATCACACAAAATATTTGCCCTGACCGGGATTCGAACCCAGGACCGTCAGCTTCACAGGCAGGTGCACTACCCACTAGGCTAAACCGGTCATTACCAACGCACTCTTTAAAAACCTGTACCAGAATGGGGTTCTTCAAGGATACACTCCTTCCTTGAAGAACCCCATTCTGTCTGTGGGTCATTCTACTTTTTCATGACCCGTTTTGCACTACAGAATAAAAACTATGATATGTATTGAATTATTGTACAAAAATAGGATTTCGAAATAGTATCTGAACCTAATAAAAGGAATTTACAGGTAAAAATACTTAAATTTAACTTATTGCTGTAAAAGGTGGGTAACACAGTGGTAAAAACCATTTTTTCATACAAATGGTGAGACATCCAGGACCACTGAGTTACTCGATTTATGGATATTAGCTGTGGTTCGTTAATACCAAAACTGTCGGAAGTGATACTGCAATTAAACCTCTTTCTAAATAACAATACAAAAATATGAAGTGAGGGCCAAGTATTCCAAAATCTACATTAAAAACCCGGCCAAGGGCGAGTTGGACTCGCGCACGAAGGGTTCCGTACTAGTATCTATAAAACAGCAAAAATAACTTAACCAAAATTACAGTTAAATCAACCTATCTCAAAAACTATAAGAGATACTTTGATCAAACCAAAAATCGTTGAAAGAGTTAATTAGCATGCATCACCTCTATTTTTTTTAGAATTTTATACCCCGTAGTTATAAAAATAGAGGGGGGGGGACATACTTTTTACGACTTTGAGAGCTGATATCTCAAAAACCGTTCACTTTAAGAAAAATGTTTTTTAGAAAACTTTATATCATTTTAAAAGACCTTTCCATTGATACCCCACACGGGTATGTACATCGAAAAAAAAATTTTCATCCCTCAGTTACATGTATGGGGGGCCCCACCCCCAATTCTTTTTTTTACTATTTAGTGTCATAATTTTGTAGCGGTTCATACAACACATATTCCCATCAAATTTCATCACTGTAGTACTTATAGTTTCCGAGTAAATCGGCTGTGACAGACGGACAGACGGACAGACGGACAGACGGACAGACGGACATGACGAAACTATAAGGGTTCCGTTTTTGCCATTTTGGCTACGGAACCCTAAAAAGTGTCTGAAAATTATGTACATGTAAAGTAGAATAGCCCCTGTAGTCCCTCTGGAAAACCGGGACGGGGATTTCATTCCACAGGCGGAAAAGTGGTATCTTGTTGTGGTGATGGCCGGCGAGCAGAGCACAAAATAGACATAGTCTCATGAAAAACGTAGGTAGGCTCGTAGACACGTAGTCATTTGTTTAGCAGTCTTATAATATTGAAGTAATTTACCGTGCTAATAATAAGTAAAGCAAAAAGTTGTATTCATGTATAGTTCGAACGACAATCACAGTATTGCAAAAACTACTTTGTATACACATCGTCAAGGTCGACTGTGAATGTCTCATTGCCGTATTTAAAATCCGTGCCCTTTGACCAACCACCGTCGCTATCAGAACTGCATAGATTTTGTAATAAGCCGAATAAATCTAGTGCATCATTATAGAAACCAAACCTCTGGTATGGATCGTTCAATCCACTACAAAATGCCACTTTCTTAATTGTGTAGGTACTATTCCCAGAGTAATTATGAGAGGCCGGTCTATACATCGTAACTGGCTAAATCTAACTCCTTTTAATTATATTATGCAATAATTCTTGTTATTATATTATTACTATCATGTTAGTTAAGTTAATTAACACTAATTAGCAACAATCTGCGTAATTATACAGGCTAATCTGGCCACTAATCCACTTCATTTTATTAAAAAGATAGTCTTATCTAATAGCTAGTTATCAATTTGCATTTGCATTTTTTAAAGTAAGTTAATAATTTACTTAAAGGCTATCAATGTCGGTAGTGAGTTTATGCGCACATTTTACATGCCTATTTGTAACATTTATTTCACATTGTTAAATTGAACCTGACTGGCTGTATAGGTTGGACCCAATAAAGCGATAGGACTACGCGGTTTGGAGAGTAGCCCGGGGAACATCCAGGAGAAACATCCGACTTGACCACGCGGGTGATTTTGTACACTGGAATACTCTAAGAGTTTGCGCTCCTGTGAGATTGATCGACCGAATCTGTCGAGAGAAGTGTCCATCAAGAAACTCAGATAGGCCCGATATGGGTCAGACTTACTCTACCCGGTATGCGGCGGAACCGGGACGAATAGGTACTATATGTGGCTGTGTTGTCGCGAGCGCGCGGAGGACGTCCCCTCCGGCGGGAATGCCTAAGTGTACGCGTCGTGTCTGAGTTGGACGCCATAAGCGCAGCGTTCCATCTTTGATGGACGCTGTGATTACGTCGTCCAGGTTCGTGAGTGTGAGCCTTGGACGCCAGACCGTGTAGCCCCTAACCGGTGATCGCCGAGTTACGATAGAGGGGGGAGGGATGGGAACGGCCTTCTGAACGTTATGGGGCAGCATTACTTACATCTGAAACGTTTTTTTTTTGCGCTGGTATTATTGAGCTTAAGGTTGGAAAGTCTCGCTGGTCCTATCCCTAATGGGTTGAGTTTTTAACGAATTGGCTGTACCTACATTTTGATGGCATTTATGTGTTAGTTGATAGCGATCATGTACTTCTACCAAAAAATCGAACACGTCATTAAAATATTTATCCACTTCGACAAAACAGTGACCACGGAATTGATTACTCTAATATATACTTAAGTCAATAAGTTATAAGTAAATAACGTAAATAAATATTTGTGGAAAATTTTACACCAATCGACCTATAGTCCCAAATTAAGCAAAGCTTGTACTATGGGTACTAAGCGAAAATATACATGTGTAGATAAATAAAAACTTAAATACATAGAAAAAATCCAAGACTCAGTAATAAATATTTGTGTTCACCACACAAATAAACGCCCTGACCAGGATTCGAACCCGGGACGTCCAACATCGTAAGCAGGGACACTACCAACTAGGCTAAAGAGGTCGTCATAGTTGTTTAAGTGTCCAGTCCACCAAAGTAGGTAGTATGCGTTGTGAGTTCTCTCTATTCTCAACAGAATCAAACAGATTGCAAGCGGCATGCAAACGAAACCAAAGTTGTATTTTAATTTTCCTTTGTTTTATTATTATTTTAATATTGTATATGCTAAATAAACATGTGTTCTTTCTTCTTTCTTTTTCAAAGCACGTCATATTGTCACAGTCTGACTGTTTTGTGTATGATTTCAGAACGATTCGTATTATTCGTCAACTGTGGTGGAGTCGGGACTGCCTGCGACACTCTTCTGAGGGCGGGGGCTCTGAGGCGCGCCGCAACCTCGATGTTCGGCTGACGATGCAGGCTGTCACTGCGGGTAAGTAACAGCAGATGGCTTGCCACACAACGACTTCTAACGTGAGACTATTTAGTGTAAAGTGGAATCGGGATCAAGCGACAGTCAAGGGACCGGTGATATTACGGTTTACCCTTGTTTGGCCTAATAACTTTTTGCCTAATTTCAGTTAAACTAAAATTATTTGGTATAACTGTAAAGTTAAACGGCCGTTTTAATTTTGAGCTCATAGAGAGACGAATCCTAGCAACGTAATAACTAGTTTGAAGGATTCAAAAAGTACTTAAATACAAACTACAGTACGTAGCGGCCCCCTTTTTTAGTTATATATCGTTAAATTTAAATAATTACAATTATTTACGAGTGGCGCTAGTGGACCTGTTACATTTTATTAAAGCGCTCTTAATCTTCTAACCTATCCGAGTTAGAGTCGATTGTGGCCCAACAGGTCTTCCTGGGCTTTTATAAAAAAATAACCTCGAAGATTAAGACGGGAGCTTCGCTTCACTTCAGCTCCCGTCTTAATCTTCTAACCTATCCGCGTTAAGTCGATTTTGCAGGTATTTCTGGACTTTCATTAAAAAATAACCTCTATTATATATAGATTATGACAGGTATTATATTTTGTAAGTACACATAGTTATTATGTGTTGATGCATTTGAAATAACATGGAAACAAACACCGAACAATCAATGTTCGTTAAAACATAATTCTACTGTTTGATAAGTTTATTTAATAAAAAAAATGTTAAATTCATTGAATTGTGTCTCAGCAAAATATGTTTCTGTGAAATGAATAAGCGGTGATACAATCATATTCAAAATAAAAATACAAGGACCATAGAGGAATATTATTTAATATAAGTTTCTGTAAAACGAAATTCTATGAATTTTCGTCTGTGAAACAATGAAACACCAAACAAAATTCTACTGCTTGATAAGTTTGTTAAATAAAAAAATATTATTACAATATTCATTGAATTATATACAATATTCTGTGAAATACGTTTCTTTCAAGTAAATAGTCATTGAAACAATAATAGTTGAAATTAAAATACAAGGACCAAATATTATTTGAATTGAAACATTTTCTCCGAAACAAAATTCTATGAAATTTCTGTCTGTAAAACAAGGGGACACTGAAAACCTATAGCTGGTTATTTAGTGTCCTCAACCTTGCAGATTTTCAACAAAGGACGCCACTTGGCACAGTTGTACCTAATGGTAATCTGAGCAGATTTAGCCCTTACCCACGAAATTCGTCCATGGTGGTGGGGGCTGGAGGGGGGTGAAAACCCCATCTACCGCGCTGCACTCTGAGCTCGATTTCTTCATAAGTTTAGTGAATAGGTCATGTTTGGTATCGTTTTCGTATAATTCAAGGATGAGGAATTCATTTCTGAAATAAAATTTTCACTCGTCCGTAGAAAAAAACAGAATTCTGCACAAAACTTGAAAAATTTTTTTAAAGAAATTTTACAAACTCTTGCACTACAATTAAACCGCGAGGTAATGCACTATAAAAAAAATATGAGTTAATAGCCCATCTTATGTGAAATGTATAAGCATAAACTGTATTGACAGATTTAACCTGCAAATGTGTAAAAAAAAAATTATTCATGTAGCGGCGGAGCTGCGTACTGGCGAGAAGCTATTTTATTTCTACATGAGTTTAGAAAATAGGTCATGTTTGGTATCGTTTTTGTATAACTCAAGGACGAGGAATTAATTTTTGGAACATAATTTTCACTCGTTAGCAGAAAAAAACAGTTCTGCACAAAACCTGAAAAAAAAAATCTACAAAATCTTGCCCTACAACTAAACCATGAGGTAATGCACTATACTAATATGAGTTAATAGCCCATTTTATGTAAAATGTATAAACATAAAATATATTTGGGTGGATCAACTATTCTTTGTTGTTTGTTACCATAGTGACGTCTCCCGAGTCACTCTTTAAAACTGTGATTTTATAGGATTTTTATCTACCAAACATGAGTTTTAGCGATGAGCATAAATCCATTTGGACGGCCATATTATAAACATTTTTCTAAGAAACACGGTTACTGTTGTCTCCTCGCTGACGGACAGAATAACAACAAGAAAAAACTGATTAACCCATTTATTGACAGATTGAACGTTGAAATGTGTTAAAAAATAATTTATATTTAGTGGTGGAGCTCCGTACTGGTAAGATTCTATAGAATTCTTAATTTTATTGTTAGATAATGAAACTAATTAGGTGCTTCTAAATGAAGAAGTAATATTTTATGATATTCATAATATTAAAACAGATTGAGATAACCATAATTCCGAATTTGTGTATATTTGGTTATATTGGTATCCCTACAATTTTACCTGGAAACCGTATATGTTGATATCAGTGCAAAAAGTTGATCTAAAATAAAGACAATAGACATTTAATAAATAATTAAATAACTTTAAATGCCGAAGATCATCTCAACTTTACATGTAATATAAAGCAATAATAACAAATCTGTCAAAAATCGGCAAATCCTCCTTCAAATTTCCTGCTTTGGCCTTTATCGGAATAATGAAACGCGCTTTTCTTCCCTTTACCGACAACTGAAAGAAACTGTATTAAATACACCCAGAAAAGGCGTGCCTGTCCACAGCTCAATTAATCTAATTGGCAAAATCCTACGGGGTCTCCCCTCAAACTATGAGGTTACTGGCTTGGAGACCAAAAACACTTGATAGTCTGCTTGCACGGATAATGATTTAGGTCCCATCCATTCTGCCAGAGGAGCTACGACGACGATGTGTCAAAGATTTCTAGTTCTTTTAATTTTCTTCTGAGCCACAGCATAGGAGCAAAACGAGCCAGGCTATTGGCCTCAGGCACCAAGGAGTCTGGGGAATGACCTAACGCCTACCCATCGCCAAACACTGGCACCTTATTTGAGTCTGAATCCCTCCGAATAGCGAATTGTTTACGACTCGGGCTCCTTATCTGTATTCCACACCGGTATATCCTAGCGGCAGTTTGGTTGACCCACAGGGACATCACGGGTGATAGCTATGGCAAGATATTGACAGAAACCGTTGGCCACTTTTCCAAATAGGCCGCTCTGAATGACATCATCCGCCGCTCTCTAATCAACGTGCCATCTCTTCTTGAACCAATTGGCATCGCTAGAATCGATGGCAAGTGGCCGGACGGCATGTCCCTCATCCCCTGGAAGGTGGTGATGGCGCTAGTACCTATGAGACGCAAGCTGTACAGTCACTCTGGCTCCTCACCTCCACAGGATTAGCAATCACCCTGCCGTGGAGGCCGAAACGGCGGAAAAGCTTAAAAAGCACAGATATAGGGACCTCGGCACTGGTTACACTTTCATACGTCAGTTCCCGTCAACTATTCAAGGACCTATCCAAAATGCTGGTGGATTACAAGGGATAATGATACTGACAGATTCTTCGCTCAATTCATCAACATAGCGATTCAGCGAAGAAACGCTGCCAGCTTCTTAATGACCCAATTTTTTAAACAAGTTTTACTTTAAGTAGTTTGGCTTTAATTTTCAGTAATATATCCCTTATTTTCAGTAATTATCCCCAGTAGATCCCTTAAAAAGTGTAACCTAAAGTATGGTTCCCAAGTAAAATTGTGCAAACCAATTGGACTAAGTCTCAATCTGTTTTAATGTTGAGAACTTGAGAATATCATAAAATATTACTTCTAGATTTAGAAACACCTAATCAAAGTCATTAGCAAACAGTAAAACGAAAAACCCTATAGCTTCTCACCAGTACGCAGCTCCACCGCTAAATAGAAATAATTCTTCTAATTTCTATATTGTTGTCTACCTCTACCTACTGATTCATTTGTGTGAGGTATACAATAAAGAGTATTTGTATTGTATTGTATTTTTAACACATTTAAAAGTTAAATCTGTCAGTATAGTTTATGTCTATACATTCCATATTAATTCATTTTTTTTATAGTGTATTACCTCGCGGCTTCGTAAGCCAAGAGTTTGTAGAATTTTTTATATTTTTTTTCAAGTTTTTTACAGAACTGTTTTTTTTTTATGGACGTGTGAAAAATTTGTCCCAGAAATGAATTCCTCATCCTTGAATTATACGAAAACGATACCAAACATGTCTTATTTACTAAACTTATGCAGAAATAAAATAGCTTCTCGCCAGTACGCAGCTCCGCCGCTACTCGTTTTTTTTTTTTTACACATTTGCAGGTTAAATCTGACAATACAGTTTATGCTTATACATTTCACATAAGATGGGCTATTAACTCATATTTTTTTTATAGTGCATTACCTCGCGGTTTAATTGTAGTGCAAGAGTTTGTAAAATTTCTTTAAAAAAATTTTTCAAGTTTTGTGCAGAACTCTGTTTTTTTCTACGGACGGGTGAAAATTTTGTTACAGAAATGAATTCCTCATCCTTGAATTATACGAAAACGATACCAAACATGACCTATTCACTAAACTTATGAAGAAATCGAGCTCAGAGTGCAGCGCGGTAGATGGGGTTTTCACCCCCCTCCAGCCCCCACCACCATGGACGAATTTCGTGGGTACAGGGCTAAATCTGCTCAGATGACCATTAGGTACAACTGTGCCAAGTGGCGTCCTTTGTTGAAAATCTGCAAGGTGCTCCATACAAATACGACACTAAATAACCCACTACTATGTATTATTATATATATAAAAAGCTTTGTCAATATTAAAGCAACAATCTGAACATAGAAAACATGCAAGACTGGGAAACATAACAAACGCTACAAGCTTGCTCGGTCAAAAAAATGCATACGCCTCACTGCTTTTTAGGTTGAGAAAAAAACGTCTTTATACCTGCTATTCAGAAAAAAGTTATTCTTGCCCTCGAATGACGGAACAAAGTCACACTTTTCTTTTGAGGCCAACTATGACTCTTTTCCTCATAGAAGGTGTGAAAAGCATTACATATGTGCCACTCAGTAGCAAAATTATTTGTAAGACATTTCATGTTTTTAGCATCAAGCCACATAGGCAGTGTGAAAGACAATATGTGTCACACCGGAGCAAAATTATTTCCGTCTTTGGCGTAAACACTCGAATGCCTCTCTACGCTCAAGATTCTACTTTTACTCTAGTGTAGAATCTTTCGCTTCACTCAGGATTCAATAGACCGCCCTCGCCGTAAATATATATAATGTGTTTATACACTTATGGTAGGATGTTGAAGTGGTCGAATAAAACTGTACTGAGTTGCTCTGAAAAGAGATCGGTTATATTATTATTTACGGACACTTAGGTTAGCACACTTGGTTTTTCTTATAGAATAAAATAACAATAGCATCTTACCTGAAAAGAGAAACAACATTAAAGCTATTATTCCACTTATTCTTCTTATTCTATCTTAAGTAACTATTAGCATTTTACAATATATCTCCTTAGATTACTTGCATTTTTTCATAGTCACAAACGACCTTTGACCTGTCAACTGTCACTTGTAAAACCAAACCGACACATAAGAGGTTTATGCACAGCAATAGTACAATGGGGGCTATCGCGTATGAATTCGCCGCTAGAGGCGCTAGTGTAGCGTGGGGTCCTCCGAAACGTCAAATGTCACTCTTTTTGGTTGCGCTACGCGGGTTAATATCTAATTGGAACAATATGGTCACTATTTTGCAATACCTGAGCTTGATTATGGCAAATATGAATCAAGGGTAAATGACTGTCAGGGCTTTGAGACAGATTTGTCTTTCGGAAAATTATTTCCTCCTTTTTTCCGAACAAAACGGGACCACGCTACAATGCGGTATATTCGATATTTTTTCGGTACGGTTTTAAGGTATTGAATATGATTTAAATGTAAACTTCGTTCTTATATCCATAATAACCAATAACAATTTTTGACAGCTGGACCGTAGTCGACAGTGGCGCCAACTGGTGAGCACAAAAACGATAGCCCCCATTATGAATGAAGTCAAACAGCCTTCATTTACATATATAATTTCGCTCCCTGTAGTCACAATCGATTATTTTGTTCCAGGCAAGCTTATCCTGGACATCACGCACGCCGTGAGCTGCCTGCCGGCGGGCTGGCTGTGGGGCGAGCGCATCGGCGGCACGAGGGTGGCCGCCATCGCCACCACCTCCTCCCTCATCGGCATCGCCATGTACTTCGCCAAGAAACGGCTGCTCAAGTGATGTGATCTGACTAAAAACGTTTTCACACCTGCTATTCAGAAAAGAGTTATTGTTGCCTTCGAATGAGGGATCAAAGTTGTACTTTTCTTCCCTCATTTGAGGGCAACAATGACTCTTTTCTGAATAGAAGGTGTGAAAAGTAGTATGTGACACTGTAGTAAAATCATTTGTAAGATATTTCATGTTCTTAGCAGCTGGCCTCATAGTCGGTCTGAAAAGCAGTATGTGTCACACAGTAGCAAAATTATTTCCGTCTTGGGCGTAAACACTTGAATCCCTCGCTACGCTCAAGATTCTACAATAGAATCCCTCGCTACGCTCAGGATTCTATTGTAGAATCTTTCGCTTCACTCAGGATTCAATATACCGCCCTCGCCGTAAATATATCATTTTGCTCCCTTGAGACACAATCTACTATTTATACCCTCCAGCCGCCCACCAAACGAGTAATAGAAACCGGTTAAGTGCGCGGCTGACTCGCGCACCGAGGGTTCCGAACACAGAGCGTGTACCCGTCCCGACCCCTAATAATTCGGGAAATATGTATATATATTAGGGTGGGTCGAAAATCACGAATTTCGGAGTGCCGTAATGTAATAGGGCTCAAAAGTTGCTGTGTATTCTGTAGATTATAGGAAAAATAATTTAAAAATTTTAGATTTAGACTTTTAACCCCCGCACAGCCGCTAAAAATAGATGTTAAGGCCTAGATTATATAAGTATTTAAATAAAGTACGTGACAATTATGTTAATAATTTATCACTTAATAAAGTAAATTAAACTATAATAAAGCTAAATTATACTGAGACTTTTTTGTTATTTTCAAAATAGTCGACATTATAGCTTTTTGAAGTTAGATAACTTAAAATATTATGGCATAAATAAAGCTAAATATAAATTTTTGCTACTATTTTTTAAATACAAGCTTGAATGTAAGAGCTAATCTAAATTTATTGTTTTCTTCAAAAACATACGGTATTTATGTTTTTAATGGTACCCAATAGTACCAATTAGCCTCGACCTCGTACCAATTTTAAATTGTGTTTTTCGAGTATTGTTTCTCGCCTCGGGTTGCTTTAATCGATATATTTTTTGTTTCTATTGTCTTTGTTTAGACCACTGATGATCCGTTAACAGCTTTAAGTCATAATTTTGCCGGTTTAAGCACATCAAAAGGCCAATTCTCTAGTTTGGCTACATGATGACAAAATATGATACATGGATAAAATATAATAAAAAATAAATAATTTTGAAATAAAATAGTGTTATTTAATGATTTAAATAGTTTGTATTTATAGCTATGCGGGGATTAAAAGTCTAAATCTAGATTTTTTAAATTATTTTTCCTGTAATTTACAGAATACACAGCAACTTTTGAGCCCTATTACATTACGATACTCCAAAATTCGTGAATTTCGACCCACCCTAATATATATATATATATGTATCTATATTTATATTATTTATTTGAGCGCCTGAATTGCGTAGTAATTTTTAAGCACATTAACCGAGTTTACAAAACAAAAATACATGCAAAGGTGATTAATTTACAAACTTATATTTAGTAATTCGACCTATTCCATGAAGGGGACTAGAGCTAATTTGCAATGTTAAAAATGAAAATTTAGAAAAAAATACTTGCAAAATCATGGTAAATAAGCTTTTTTCTGATAGCCAATGAACTACTTAGGTACCGATTATATTACACTAGAAAACATGTCAAGGATTATCAACATTTTAGTAGTAATAATAGTGTTTAAAGTCACAAGTTCACAAGTCAAGCACTCTTAACAACTCCATACATTTTACTTCACCCCGGTTCTTAACAACAACGGTAGGCAGATATAAAAGCGCAATTATTTAATCTCCTATTTTAAACATCAAAATGATTACGGCTCGATGGGTCAGCAAGCCTTGGCTCAAATGTATTATTTTTAAATTCAATGGAACAAATGTATTTCAAGTATTTTATTGCTTTCATGTTGTTACAGTAAGTACATAGATGATAATTGTTATAATAGGTCTCAAACATGAGCCCTGTAAGGGCATCGCAATGTTTATAATGTGGCTTACAGCTAGCTAATTTACAGTGCAAGAATAAAAGAAAAAAAATAAAACAATAAAATTATAAACAGAAATATCAGAATAAAATTGGGAATTAAAAATTGGTTCTATAAATTAAAAACCATCTGCCAGAAAATCCTTTGCTGTGTAGTATGCTTTTTTAGTAAAGTTTTTTAGTAAATGCAACTGTTCCAATTTTGAAAATATTAATTATGAACATTATCTTCGACGTCTTTGTTCGTTAAGAAACAACGAATGGGTGTATATATTTTGAATCATAATCACAGGGATGAGAAGGAAAATAAAACTTTAAATTTTGTCAAGCGGATGCGTTCTGCGGACCTGGTAAAGGTCGCGGGAGTCCGTTGGATGCGGGTGGCGCAGGACCGGTCATTATGGCACTCTTTGGGGGAGACAGAGCCGGATTAAGACTACTTGATGCCCTAAGCAATCCTCGCCTGTGGGGCCCCCCGTTCAAGATTAGCTAAAAGTGATTAGTTAACTAAGTGAAACGAAGATATCCGTTTCAACCTCGACAAAAATGCTTTCGTATGTCCGGATGTTCACCTCTACAGGTCGCAATTTTGTGATGGTTCGATAGTCATACCGATTACTTTTGCCGGGTCAGTTTTTAGAAATTTAAAAATTACTCAAAAATATTTTTAATTGTTTTTAGGAGATCTCACATACAGATAAAACAGGGCGCAATTTTTTTTTACTATATACTAATATCCCCTTTCGTGTGTTCATGTGCTATCAAATTATTTTTGGGTGCTGTTTCTGGTGCCCCCAAAGACGTGGTGTCCTAAGCAATTGCTTAGTCTGCTTAAGGGTTAATCCGGCACTAGGGGGAGGCCTATGTCCAGCAGTGGACGTCTTTCGGCTGATATGATGATGATGATGATGGATGCGTCCGCTAACGAAATTACAATTTTCAGTCAAAGTGAAAAATTAAAAAAATCCAGAGGTCGTGGGTTTAAATCCCATCTGTGGCGATACCTTTTTCAATTATTCACTAGTTTTGATTGAAAATTGGAAAATAAAATGCGGTGATAGTATATATGTAACTATTAATTAGGTGGGAGGTGGTAGAGTCTGACCAGCGAGTCGTGGCACAAGAAAAATGCGGCAATTTAAAAAAAATCACATGCTGGTAACACGAAGTACATAGATCCCTATATCCGAAGACGTAATAGCTTATTTGTTTGATAAAATTGTTGTCATATAAAGATTTTCAAAAAATGCTTGTGCCACAACTCGCTGGTAATTTAACCCGTTACTGCATATGAAGCCATATATGGCAGATATCGTTGTAGACCTTATTACATCGTATCAAGGTTCAAATTTAAACAAATAATTTTTAAGTCATGCGACAAGGGATTAAATTGGAAAATAAGGTGTAAAATATATAATTTGTAAACTACACGCACAAAAGACTAATTATTATACATTCAGTTTTACTGAAACGCACGCACCTTTTGCTGTGCTTTGTATTCCACTAATAGGTATGTTACTTATATGTATATATTGGAATCGTGCCAAATCTGATATAGCAGAATTAGGAGCAGCGCTCCGGCAGACATAGTAATGGCCTTTAATACAAACAGTTATAGTCGTATTTACCGTGTACATTAAGTTAAGAGCCTTTATGAGTTACCGTGAACGTTATATATTTAGGCCAAGTTCTGTTTGAATTGACACGTATTTTGGCATTTTCTCAATGATACCTAGAACAGGACTATTGCGATCTCATGTGGTAAATTTTAAATGTATTTTTTATTAAGAAATATCGTTTCAAAGGCTTTTTTCCGCTTAAATTCTACTACACACAATAAAATTAGAAAAATCCTATGTCACTATCTAAAACTTTTATAAAGTGATCGTATCTTTTAATCGCTTTATTGGCATTATCAATACTTTTATCATAATTTGACGAAAACATTTTAAAACTCATAAGGCCTCCTAACTGATTAATTTATATAATATTACACAAACCGCGATAAAACGAAGTCGTGATGTGTTGTTTTATTTTATATTTAATAATAAATGTATGAGCAAGGTCTATGAGAGATGTTCAGTCCGTTACTCTAATATTTTAATACAATACTTAATTATCTTTTATAGACCTTCCTCATATGAAAAATCAAAGCGCAATACTTGCATCTATGTAAAATTAATGTGTATATTTCAATATTATGCACTTACAAAATTTTGAAACGATTTTTAATGTACATAAAATAATTATTACTTTAAGTATTATGTTATTAAGTACTAGACTCTAATAAAGTACCTGATACTTTAAAAAGAGCAATAAAAATGTAATTTTAAATATTGTTTTACTAATTAGCCTTATAATTTTTAAGGTTCCTTAACGAAAGAGTACCAACGGGAAGGCTCGGCTGTCTATCTGTACATCCGTCTATCACAGGGCTGTATTAGGTATCTCCTGAACCGCCAATAGACACCTTTTCACAAAGTGTGTAGGTATTACCATGGGCGCTGTAATAACAACTTAAAAGGGGGTTCACATAGTTTATGGTACCTATACGGAACCATTAGTACGCGAGACGATATGGTTTTACGTAACACTAGCGACCCGCCCCGGCTTCGCACGGGTGCACTATTTAATGGATGTTATTATACATATAAACCTTCCTCTTCAATCACTATTAAAAAAAACCGCATCAAAATCCGTTGCGGAGTTTTAAAGATTTAAGCATCCAAAGGGATATACGGACATAGGGATATAGGGACAGAGAAAGCGACTTTGTTTTATACTATGTAGTGATTTGGTACAATTTTTTTTATACACTCGAGTCCACTTTCGGTACTCATTAAAAACTTCAATAGGGATGTCGACATCAAGTAAAAAAATCAATAAGTTCGAACTTTCTCGAAAAAGGATCAAATTCTTAATCAAATAGCGAAAAAAGTAACTCAAAAGAATAAATAATTACACATTATAAGTATTCAAAGTTTTAAGAGGGGGCATACTCTATCCCTTTTCCGCAAAACGCACCTTTATATTGGAACGGTCGTCATTTACTATGGAGCTCGTGGTCAATGACGTCACTGATCTGTCGCGCTTTCTCTCTAACATTAAAACGGTTGTAGCTTCGTTATTTTTTGAGATATTTGAATTGGATTTTACTATTTGGCGTATTTATTTGCCTTGTTTCTTTTGGAGTATTAAAATTTTGAGTCAACAAGTTTTTTTTGTACCTGACTGTGGCTTTATAGGCCGGGCCCAATAAAGCGATAGGGTACCCGGTTGGAGAGTAGCCTGGGGAAAATCCAGGGGTAAACCTCCGGCACGACCACGCGTGTGGTTTGGAACACTGGAATACTCTAAGAGTTTGCGCTCCAGTGAGATTGGTTGAGCGGTTTCAACCGAATCTGAGGTGTGAGTGGGATCGAGCTACTGGGAGTTTTGTCGCTGATTCACTAAACCTAGCCTAGCTGAAAAGAGTCCAGCAAGAAACTCAGCTAGCCCCGACCTGGGTCGGACTGACTCTACCCGGTATGCGGCGGTACCGGGACGAATAGGGACTATGTGTCACTGTTGTCGCGATCGCGCGGTGGACGTCCCCGCCGGCGGGAATGCCTGAGTGTACGCGTCGTGTCAGAGTTGGACGCCGTAAGCGCAGCGTTCCATCTTTCGATAGACGCTGTGATTTCGTCGTCCGGGTCCGTAAGTGTGTGCCTAGGACGCCGGACCGTGCGGCCCCTAATCAGTGATCGCCGAGTAACTACAGAAAGGATACTCATACTCATTTATTCGTGAAGCCATTTAACATGTCAAAAGAATTTTAAGCGTAGGTACTTATTACTTGTGGATCCTATATTGTTTCATATTTTTCATTTGTTTTCGATGTATCTAACTCGCGACCTTGATTCTTCAATATCTAATCTAGTAGGTACAAAAAATGCCTAATTCCTAAGTTCACCAGTGTTAGAAATGCCATTACATCATTATCAGCAGATAACCTAATCTTCAGATCAGTAGTACCTAATGGAATGGGCATCTTATCAAAAATGATAAAGCGTCAGAGATATTAACATTTTATTTACTGATCTAGTTTAATTTCGGTAAGATGTGCGAAGTGGTAGACGAGTTTAGCGAACTTCTGCAAAACCATGCTAATCGCGATAAGGTAAGTAGTTATTTTTTGAATATCAGTAAAGTCAACCAATTTGATACCTGGGCCACTTAGTACCTTATCACAGTGAAAATCAATATGAAAGCCGCTAGAGGTCTCCTATTATGTCACTGTGATAAGGTGGCACAAATACATTTTATAGTACTACAGTAAGCGGGGACAATTTCAATTTCTTTATCAATCAAGAAATTCATTTAAATTTAATTTGCCTATGTTTATTCATAAAATGAAAAATAAAATATTTGTCGTCTAATTACGTTCTTCTTTCCTTACTTTTTTCCTACCTATTTAGAAAAACTAGATTATGTAATTTACCTAATAAGATATTACATTTCATCTGAGTTATCTTTACTATTATTATTCTACCTTATCTCAGTATTTTTTCTCCTAATTTATTTAAAGTAGTAGATATAGTATCCAGTTGTTTGGTCTAGAGGAAGATACTTTTTAAATATAATTGTAAAACGATAATGTGCGCATAGGTACTTAACCCTTTATAAGGCAGAGACGATTTGGAAACCACTTTAGTTAATAAACATTTATAGAGAAGAACATCCTCTTTTTTATTTAACTATAATGGTTTTATATAGCAAATATATCAGGCTTTCTTTTCTTATTTATACTTTTTCGGTCATAATTTAATTTTAGTGTAATTAATTAATCTAAAGTTTGTGGTCAATTAATGCACTGTGCCCACGTCTATTTACTACCTACCAGGGTCTGCACAAGTAAGTGGGTCAACTTTGATTTACACGTGAATAAACAACTCGAAGGTGATGAATACTTACAGTCGGACTTCATTATAAAAATTATAGAGAAGTGAATAATAAAGATACGCAGACATTGAGCGCGCCTCAATCTCTCTATACTAATTTACCTGAGTTTCCTGTAATGTTCATTAAGTTACCTGAGTTTGTGCAATAATAATAATAGTAGATTGTATGACAAGGGTCTAAAATAAAGTAATATGGCTTTTAGATCAGAGTTATACACTTTACTTTTCACTTTGATTGCGTGAAAATAAATATACAAAGATTATCGACCCGCAATTAATAATATAATACAATGAGTACCTATTTGACGGAAACATTTTTTTAAACTGTTTTAACTCAGATATAAGGTAACGGCGCCTATTACCGGGGGTATCAAAATCGGCGCCCATCACCGCGGCATTTTCAAATACGCATTTTATAAGCAAACTTAAAAATGTATTTTACACTATATATAGATTTTCTTAAAAATGTATTTTACACTATCAAAGCTTATTTACTCGTAATTCACTAATGGAGCTATTAGTGCTAGTGTGTGTGAATTTAACAAAGTGCTCGCAATTCTGCAGTTTCCGCGACTTGAGCGCACGAAACGGTCGTACCATACTGACGCGTAACACCATGTGTAAGTGAACACGAATCTTATTTAGTATTTTACGTGATAGATATGGCAATTGAACTTATGTTGTGATTTTTAAATGATTATTTATTGTTTTCTGCGCAACTTCTGAATACTCTTTATGTATTTTTTGACCTGGAAATACGTTAAGTGGAAAATAAAATACAGCTGTGATAGGCGCCATTTTTTCGTGTGGATTATATTACCGTGGCCTGCCACGGTGATAGTTAAAGTGGTGAGTTTGGTTCTTTATGCTTTATTTTAGGTATAGGTGATCTGTTATATACTTTATTGCGGCTATTCCAATCTTGGTTTATTCACGCCATTAAAGTACTATTTCGTGGCATGGAAAGTATTCAACAAACCCTTCACTTTTTATAAAAACTTCAGTACCGAATTTGTTTACGTATACCTGGGACAAACAGTCCAGTTAGGTAGGTCCAACTTCGAGAAAGAGATCACTCGTCGAATCCGACTCGGCTGGGCAGCGTTCGGGAAGCTTCACAGTGTATTATCGTCCAATTGACCGCAGTGCCCCAAGTCAAAAGTCTTTGACCAGTGTGTGTTGCCAGTGATGACATATGGATCCGAGACATGGGCGCTAACGATGGGCCTCATAAGAAAGCTCAAGGTCACCCAAAGAGCAATGGAAAGAGCTATGCTCGGGGTTTCTCTGCGTGATAGAATTAGGAATGAAGCTATCCGTAGCAGAACTGGGGTCACCGACATAGCCTTCAAAATTGCGAGACTTAAGTGGCAGTGGGCAGGGCACATTGCTCGCAGGACTGACGGTCGATGGGGCCAGAAACTGCTTGAGTGGCGTCCACGCACCGGAAGACGAGCTGTCGGTAGGCCGCCGACAAGGTGGAGTGATGACCTGGTGAAGGTCGCGGGAATCCGGTGGAAACGAACGGCACAGGACCGGTCTAAATGGCGAGCCTTGGGGGAGGCCTATGTTCAGCAGTGGACGTCTTTCGGCTGAAATGATGATGATGATGATGATGAATTTGTAGTTTCTATAGAGACCCTTATGTTGTCAAGTTGTTTAAAAATTGAGATAAAATCATATATTTACTTATCAGTTATGTAATGTTGGTTTTATACCAGGGTCGTAATACATATTTTTGGTTTGTAATGAAAATACAACTGTACCTATTCATTTGTTTTTATGGCTCGGTAATAGTTTTTACAACACTCCAAATTAAGCCTATTGCCGATGGTATGATCAGATAACCCTCATAACCCATTCAATATTTGTATGGGTCGGTGATAGATTTTTAAAGGAATATCTATTACCGAGTGACATTTTAGTCATCTATTAAAATAAATGACATTTAGGATACCGTAATTACAAATTTGTTTGATGAAATTGAGAATTCCTTAAAAAACTTGATGTATAAAATAATATACAGAATCAAAGCCATTATAAGTTTTTCTAACTCTCGGTATTAAGTTCTGAATCGTGAGTCGTGTTTCTATTAACGATGGTAAAAATTTGCTGCTTTTTATACCCTCGGTAATAAATCACAACCTGGCTATTATACCACGGTAATAGAAGACTTATTTTCATTTCAATAATTATTTTATGAAATATAATAAACTAAAATAAGTAAAAAGTTCCTGGATGTTTATTAAACACTCTTGAATAAAAAAAAATCTCGGTCGTGAAGGAGCTTTGATACCCTTAATTTTTTGGACTCATTTGGAAACCTCTTTAAGTACCACGGTAATAGGCGCCGTTACCATAGTAGTTGAAAGAGGGCCGAAAAGAGACCTAATGTGTTTAATAGTTAAATTAGTCGAACAAAGTATGTACCAAAAAGAACTCAACGTTCCGATTGAGCTTTCTGATTGGTGGATTTAATACGGTGTAGTATTTTGATCGGTCAAATTAGAATGTATTGTAAATCATAAATATGTATTCATATTTTCCCTAGGGGCTAAATGTACTACTTTAGCGCCGCTTAATAAGCTTAATATGACACACTTTTCGAGTATGAGAAGTGAAAATAAATAAATTACTCTTCAGATAGTATCCCTGACTTGCTACGTGCTCAAAGTATGGGGCGCTCGAGCGCAAAGCAAGCCGCTGCTCGGCGCAAGCGCACAGCTTGCCGCCGCGCGCACTACGCTGCGTTTGTTCGACGACGCGGCTGTGTTGCGTGGTGCGCTTAACTACGGCTTAGGCAAACAGGTGAGAGAATACCTAAAATATAATTGGCAAAGAGATTTTTAAAGAGATTAGTTAACTTATGGTAATTGTGCTTATTTTCTTTTATTTTATATTTAGGCACACTGTACTGTTTTTCATAAGCACTGATTTTTTTGTTCGGCCTCCATAACTATGGCAACTGAGCTATGAAATTTCCACTATAAAGTCTAAATGGCTCAGCAATTAATAGTCTGTGTACACTCTATAATTAAGGTACTTGTAATCGTATTGTGCAATAAAGTAATAAAACTCATATGTTTAATAAAATTGTCTACATTTTCTCCGTTAACCAGGACGGTCCACTGTGGGGTGCGCTAGGCGTGTCGGGTAGCGCAGTCACGCTGACCTACCTGCAGGCCGAGAAGCTGGTCTGGCTGCTGGACACGGGGCTCCTCGCGCTGCCGCAACACCTGGACTATAGGGTGCGGGTGGCGCACAAAGTGCTCTGGGTGCTGATGTGTACGATCGCGTTTGTTAGGTAAGTACGGATTCATTACCTGCAGGCCGTGAAGCTGATGGTGTGGCTGCTGGACACGGGGCTCCTCGCGCTGCCGCAACACCTGGACTATAGGGTGCGGACTGCGCACAGAGTGCTCTGGGTGCTGATGTCTACGATCGCGTTTGTTAGGTAAGTACGGATTCATTACCTGCAGGCCGTGAAGCTGATGGTGTGGCTCTGCTGGAATCTGGGGTCCTCGCGCTGCCGCAACACCTGGACTATAGGGTGCGGACGGCGCACAAAGTGCTCTGGGTGCTGATGGCTACGGTTGGGTTTGTTTGGTAAGCGCGGGTTCATTACCTGCAGGCCGTGAAGCTGATGGTGTGGCTCTGCTGGAATCTGGGGTCCTCGTGCTCCCGCAACACCTGGAGTATAGGGTGTGGACGGCGCACAAAGTGCTCTGGGTGCTGATGTCTACGATCGCGTTTGTTAGGTAAGTACGGATTCATTACCTGCAGGCCGTGAAGCTGATGGTGTGGCTGCTGGACTCGGGGCTACTTGCGCTGCCGCAACAGCTGGACTATAGGGTGCGGACGGCGCACAAAGTGTTCTGGGTGCTAATGTCTACGGTCGTGTTTGTTAGGTAAGTACGGATTCATTACCTGCAGGCCGTGAAGCTGATGGTGTGGTTGCTGGAAACGGGGCTCCTCGCGCTGCCGCAACACCTGGACTATCGGTTGCGGACGGCACACAAAGTGCTCTGGGTGCTGATGTCTACGATCGCGTTTGTTAGGTAAGTACGGATTCATTACCTGCAGGCCGTGAAGCTGATGGTGTGGCTCTGCTGGAATCTGGGGTCCTCGTGCTGCCACAACACCTGGACTATAGGGTGCGGGTGGCGCACAGAGTGCTCTGGGTGCTGATGTCTACGATCGCGTTTGTTAGGTAAGTACGGATTCATTACCTGCAGGCCGTGAAGCTGATGGTGTGGCTGCTGGACTCGGGGCTACTTGCACTGCCGCAACAGCTGGACTGTAGGGTGCGGACGGCGCACAGAGTGCTCTGGGTGCTGATGGCTACGGTTTTTAGTGATACCTGTTTTGTAAAGTACCTGCTTGTGATCTAACTTGCCCTAAAATCGTGCAAATAAAAATTATATTATAAGGTATAAAGACGTTTACAGGCCGATCAACTAATATTTTTCATAAGCGCTGATTTTTTTGCATTATGTTTACAATAGGAAACCTTTCTTAGAATGCAGCGAAAAATTGACTGTCTGATAGTTATAGATAGTAATATCTGATAATTACACTTTGTCGTTCGCCGCATGCTAACACGTTAGTCGGCCGCATTCGGCGATCGACAGCTGCCAACGCTTATGGCGGACAGTCTAATGTAAAGGCGACGTTTTTTGGCCTAAATAGTTTAAAATGAATTCGGCGACCGCATTAGGTGAACGACGAAGTGTAATTGCTGCTTAAACTGCCATCTTCCGAATGAAATAGTTCCACTTTCACGATATGACAATGTTTAAATGTGAGGTCCGAATGATCGACAGATAGTCATTAGGTAGTGTAAAACTTGGGTAACCGATCTTCGAGTGCGAGTTCCCAGAGATAAGACGAAGCTAGATCGATTGTTCGCTCCCGATAACCCTCACATAGCTAATTTTATCGAAAACGTTACCTGAGCCGTTTCCGAGATTCCCGGATTAAATATATATACGAGTACTAGAATAGCTCGTTTAAAGATTTTAGATAAATAGAGATGTTAGATATCGTCATCTAGAGAGCCATCAGTATAGTACAGTGTAGGCGAACCTTTATGCATCAACGTGCCATTTTTTCTAAAGAATGTTTAATGGGGTCATTGACGTGCCATCAAATAATTTTGACTTTCTGATTATTTGGACAATAATAATAATAAATACTATCAAAACTCTTTATTAAATAAAGTAAACAAAGAAGGTACATTTTGGAATGTTTTTATTACACGCATAAATTATATTACTGTAAAATTAGTGTGACTTCTGTTGCTGCAGGTTAGATGACAAATAATTTATGTTAGGGTTGTAAGATGTTACTTTTAGCAAAATGCATGCTGAACTGGATTCATCTGTCAAACGGTTTCTAACCGACTTTTTAATGTTATTCATCTCTGAAAATAATGACTCGCAGGCATAGGTAGATGAAAACATTGTTACACATTTTTTACACATGTTTTATGATCGGCGACGTGCCCAAAATATTGTGCCGCGTGCCATCAATGGCACGCGTGCCATTGGTTCGCCTACCCTATAGTATATACTTGTCTGAGCCTATACAACTTTTCCAGATCATTCAAAGCACTGCACACCTCCGCGCAAGAGCTGAAGTCCCCCGAACCCAGCAAATGTGCGCCGGCGCGCTTCACGCAAGCGTCACTCTTGTGCACCAAGCTGTGTCTCGACTTGGTACACTCCGTGTCGTGGCTGCCGGCGGGCTGGCTGTGGGGCGGGCGGCTGTCGCCGGCGCACGTCGGCGGCGTGGCCACGGCGTCTGCTGTGCTGGGGCTGGTCGCGCATTACCACGGGAAGAGCCTGGCGAAGTAGTTACCACGCAGGCTCGCTAGGCCAGTTACGCGACTTAGTCAATTTGCGGCCTTCGAAAGAACTATCTTCAACTAAAGATATTTACATTTTTACACGCCCTAAAGAAATAGTGAGTCGTATGCATTTTAATTAGTAGCTATTGAATGGGAATGTATTAAAAAAGCAAGAAAATACCCTTTCAGTTCATCAACTCATCCAAGTGGCCGCAAACTGGCGCATCAAACTAACAGGCCGTAACCCCGTCTACCGATCCTACTTACTTTTCAACTGCACGAGAAGTTAGGTGACTTACATTCATCCGGTAACCTCAAATGCCCTTTACAAAGCCAACCTGTTGCCATTATGGTCAAAATATTGTTATAACTAGAGAAATGAAAGAAAGAGAAATAAAAACGAAATCTGTATACGAAAATCGGATACAAACTTTTCCCGCTTTCTGTTGATTATATTTCTGCTTCTGATTATATTTATTTAATGTAACCTAGTTTAACTTAAATGTTCAAAGCAACGCCAAAAATAGTTTATTTTTTATTGCAAATATTATAACGTAATTATTTAAAATGCCTTCAGTTAGTTTAGGTTACATATCTGTTAGATACAATGTATTATTTGTAAAAATAAAACAATTGATTGTCATACAAAATCTTTATTTTCATTATAAATTGGTTTTATATTTTCCGAAAATTAAATTTAAAGAGATCTGAATAACATAAACTTATCGAATAGTACAAAGTAGACTAAATTAACTTTGGTTACATTACCTACCTATGAAAATTAGATATGTACAGCCGAGATCGAAAGTGTCAAAAATATCTGTACACACGTTCGCTTATTTTATCACTAGAGTGCGTATAGATGTTCTCGATGTTGACTGTAACGAAAAACCAGATTCCTGACTAACTAAGTGATTTAGTTGCACTACCAAACATCAAAAAATAATTTTACATATCTTTTAAATGGTAATGATCAGAGCTCGGAATAGGTAGTGCCTATTTACCTAAACTTCGCGGGAGGACGTAACTAAGAGTGGTTACAAGCACCAAAAATAATTATTTCTTTTTAATGAATGCGGGATTTCCCGGGATTTACTGTATTATTCTAGAGGCTTAATACATTTCGCGTTACTTATAAATCTTGTTATACTGCATATTATTTGTTTAATTACCTTGAAATAACATCAAGGATTCCGAAATTTGATACTTTTAGTTGACTTTAACAGAATTTAACTCCTTTCTTACATGAGAGGGGACCTGTGTTCAGCATTAGGGCGTATATGGATTGGTGATGAGACAGAACTATGATATGGCATAGAAGATATCGTACAGATGAATTCTAATTCATTTCTAATATGATGGTATACATGTACTTATATATTAAATAAAACTATTTTTCAACCGATTATATCGCGTACAATGAATTTAAAATACATTCCGTGACCACGAGTGCTGAAAAGGACTCGAAAAGTCGGAATGAATGTCAAAATTTTCTATCCGATATCATAGACATAGACATAGACTAAATTTCGGAATCCTTTTGATTCAATTTGATCCATATTATATTTTTAATGACTGATTGTTATTTCAAGGTAATTAAACAAATAATATGCAATATAACAAGATTTATAAGTAAAGAGAAATGTATTAAGCCTCTAGAATAATACAGTAAATCCCGGGAAACCCCACATTCAATAAAAAGAAGTAATTATTTTTGGTGCTTGTAACCACTCTTAGTTACGTCCTCCCGCGAAGTTTAGGTAAATAGGCACTACCTATTCCGAGCTCTGATAATGATGATGAGATGCAATAAAATCGCTTAGTTACACTGGAATTATCCCTTTCGTAATTACCCGAACACACCGTACCTATATTCCTTCATAAATTTCTGCTGACCTACCTCACAAAGTCTAACTGCCAGTTCGGCTGGCCCTTCTGATATTCCTATGAACCAATTACCAGCAAATATATCTACATGCACGAAGACCATAAAGACCTTAAACTTCAGGTTCTTTAATCGTGTAGATATATTTGCTGTTCATGAACTTCGTTTAATATCCCTAATAAAACTTGACGTGGGCAACTTCTGCTAGAATCTAGGCGATGTTTGAGTCATCGTATGTGTGTGAGCAGACATTTTCAACAATGAAATTGCGAAAAAACTCAATCAGAAACCGACTTACTGATGAACACCTTTTTTCGCTGCTGAAAGCTACTTCGTCGCAACTCGAACCTGCATTCGACGATATAATGGCACAACAAAAACAATTTCATATGTCTCACACACCTGGCTCTTCGAATAAAAATAAATAAAAGCTAAAAAGTGTGTCATTTTGATCACTACTTATGATTAATTAAAGTTTAATTATAAGATTCACGAAACCACTTGAAATAAAAGTTTTGTGTATATTTGTGGTTTTTTTAACGGTTTTATACAAAAGTGCAGTTTTGCTGCAATTATGGCCCTCCTCCGAAATTTCTTAAGCTTACTGGCCCGCCATGAAAAAAGTTTGCCCACGCCTGTGCTAGATATTACAACAATAAACAAGCGGTTATAACATTAATAATGCTTTTATAACTTGCGATACAAAACCATAAGATATAGGTAAACAATCTATAATTACAAAATCATTTATATCATAAATATCCCAGAGGAATAGTAACAAGTGCCAAGTAATATGTTATTATAAACTAAGTATAAATTCGTAAAAAAACAAGTTTCATTCACCTCTTCTATTTAATTAAAGTTTTCGAAATGAAAACCACGTACAGTATCACCCTAAGAATAATATCCTGACACACTGGGTTGGATTCTGTCACAATGTAATGTAGCTGCATTGAGGCTCGGTTTTATCTTTATAAACGACATAAGGTCTAACGGATCTTTATCCATGATAAACATTAAAACGTTTTATTTATCTCGGGAACTATTTGGTCTACAGAATTAATTTTAGTCTCATACTATAGCAAATTTAGACTACTTTACAAACAACCGTGAGAAATGTATTATCGGCAATTACTCCTTGAGTGTTATAATCGGTTTTTCGATTTTTAACAAAGTTGCGTTCGGCGCTCGAGTTTGCAAAAAATCAGAACCACCGGATTTCACGCAAGCTCTGATGTATAAAGTTACTGGATTAGCTGGTTGGCGCGTTCAATATATTCTTTGAGCGGTTTGTATGACAGGTATAAATCATAATCAGTTCGAAAATTGGTCAATTTGATAAAAAGAAAAACGGTTTTTATTTAAGTTTTTTTATACCTAACTAGGGAAGAAATTTCAGTCATTAAAACTCCCAAGTTTTCGTCAAGACGAAACTAAAAGGAATAGATATGTTACGCAGCAGCCATTCTCACTTCTTCAGCGAAATAATTATCTGAGCCAGGGAACAGCGTCACAGCCAACGCTGGTAGGTGCTTCACGCTCGGCGCTTTAGCCCAGGAGACCAGGTCAGCTTGGGAGACTGGGGTTCCGGGGCAGCCTTCGTATGCTTTTATCAAGTTGGTGATGAGAGACTCCGAGTTGGGGGAGAGGATGCAGAGAGCTAGGCGGCAGAGGAGGCGGTGTCTGGAAGATATAAAAATAATTACTATTAATAATAAATTGACAAATTAATTCAACTAACCATTTACCAACATATTGTTGACGTTATATTCTTCCATTTAGTTTTAAGATTTGCTGTCAATTATTTTATTTTAATTTAATTTAAATTAATTACTAATAAATAAATGTTATTATGCTAACTTATAGACTACCTATTACTACTACTATTGTGTGTGTTGTTGTTTGTTATACTATTGTGTGCCCTTACAGGGTGTCATGATCTAACTTAAACCAAGATGTAACACCTATTATGTACATGACATTACAATATTAAATAAATAAATAAATAAATATAAAAAACATGTTCAGTAGGATATATTGTTTATGAAACAGCAATGAATACTAGTATGTAGAATTAATAAATTCAATAAGTAAAGTGATAAGGATAAGATCGTCGAGTGAGAACCAAAACATTATCACATCTGTCACTATTCTTCGAAACCTCGTATCTCAGTACTGAAACAATGCTGATATACGAGCTTTATTTTAAGTAGGTATTTGTTACATAGTGACTTTTGCTTGTAACCCGACGAGATTTTATAGATTAAATTTTAGATAATAACGGAGCCACGTTTTACTTTTATCGTACGCAGTAGAATTTAAGTGGAAAAACCAGTTTTTATCTTGACAATTGTCCATTTAGTGCTTGATGTTTGAGACGATATTTCCTAACGAAAATTTAAAATGAGACACGATATTAGGCCACAAAACTCCTAAATTTAATAGTAACTAAGAAAAAATGTACGTATCACTTCATACAAAAAATTGCCTAAATAGTTATTTCGGTTCCATTATACTGCGGGTCACGGAGGTATAACGAATTTTATGTCACATCTGGCAGTGGCAATTACCGCACGCTCCGCGCACGGAATATCCCGCTTCCTGGTCAGGGGGTGACATAAAATTTTGTACTTACCTCGGGCGGTAATTAAGAAAGCCTCAGACCGCATAATTATCGCCCTTGCCTTCGGCTCGGGCGTCAAATACCTGCGATCTGAGACATTCTTTGTTTTACCGCCCTTGGTAAGTAATGTACTATTATCTACACCCTTATGGTAAATCCTCATTAATGTGTTCAAAAAGTGTAGATAAGGACCGGCTCATCGCGCCCACATGAAACAGGATGTAATATATGGATGTATGTTAGGTCCCGACTTCATCTATCTATCTATCTATACATATAATAAAGCTGCAGAGGTTCAAAAATCTGTACATTGAAGATATTAGTAAAAATATCGATTGAGGGGTCTTAGAATTAAGAGAAAAAAGAAATTTGTGTCTATTTGTCTCAGCATCACGCGAAAACTAGCCAATAGATTTTAGTACAACCCTCACTAATAATTTTAATGGACCTTCGGCCAGGTTATAGGCTATAAAAATCATAAAGAATGGGGATAAAAGGGGGTGAAAACAGAGCTTGAACTTTGTATGATAAGGCCTTCAATTCGTGACTTAAAGGCTTGAAAATTGGTAAGCATATAACTGGAAGCAAACTAAAAAGAATCCGTGTGCTTAGGGGACTAGCGACAAATAACCAAAAATCCCTCAACCCATAGTAACTGTTTGAAATGAGAGATATAATTATGTTAGTCAGTCGCTGTCAACATTGCCTATCTGCCTCCGTATACCTATAATTTGTTAGAGTGTGATAACGGTGTTATCTGAGGCCCTACAAAATCTCACTAATTCCCACTATTCTCACTAATATTATAAATGTGAAAGCTCGGATGTTTAGATATTTGGAAGTTTGTTGCTCAATCGCGAAAACCGGCTAAACAGATTATTATAAAACTTGGTATGCAATGAGTTTATAGCCTGGATAAATATATAAGATAATGTTTATCTCTTCATCGTCCCTCAAATTGATGAATTTCGGGGATGGTAGTTGAATCAATGAACCAGAGTCCGTGCGTGAGGTTCGGCGCTCACCGACTAGGAAAACATTTGTGCGTGAGTTTTTTGGACACTATTATCTTAGTATTATAGTCGACATTTAGGTTACTTGTACTTTATTAGTTTCCGCGAACCGCGGACACTTATTGGCCCGTAAATCCTTTTGGGATACAACAATGTAGATAAATTAATGTATGCTGTCCATAATTAGGCATTAAAACACTCGCGACGTTACTATGAAACTTGCCTTCGGCTCGATAAAACCGTTATGTAGTTGCATAAACTAGTATAACCGCTCTATAAAATCGCGCAATTATTTAAACTCGCATGCGAGTCTCGTACGTGTGTGGTCCATAGCTGGGCACCGTTAACCAAATAGTTAACTTCGATAATCCGTTAAAAAAAAGTTAACTTCGTTAAACGTTAAAGCGTTACATTTCGGGCCATTTAACGGAAGTTAACGTTAATCGTTAACTCCTGACGCGCCTCACTTGCATAGTCTGTCTCACTCAGCGCCTATAGCTCGCGCAACGCCGCTCCGATAGAACGGACTTGTCAGAACCTGTTTTTCGCGGCGCGGTTCGTATGATAAAATAGGTAATTAGTTAACGGATTAACGAAACTTTGGACAGTTAGAGGAAGTTAATGAGTCGGTTAACAATTTTGCAAGCTAACTTAAAAGTTAATCCGATACACGGATGGTAAAAATTGTTAATTAACGATTAACGGATTAACGAGTTAATGCCATAATGTAATATGGAGGAGACACCGCGACTCACTTGTTGGTGGGCTCGTCGGTGGCGGCGAGCACGCGCAGCAGCGCGTGGCGCGGCGGCTCCGCCCAGCGCGCCAGCTGCGCCCGCGCGGGCGCCGCGGCGGCGCCGCCGAGCGCGCGGCGGCACAGCGCGCATATCCACACTGACACTATCAGCTCATTGCTCGCGCTGGAACACACAACAACGCAGTAATGCTGCTGTGTCTCCGTATATAGTATTTGTGTTTTTCTCGCGTCCAATTCATTGTCCTATTGTGCGGTTTGCTACCTCATTATCGTCCGTCATAGAAGCTAAGCAAACTTCGTAAAAAAAGACTGCATGTGCATTAAAACTTTACCGGATTATCAACTCTAGGGCCTATGCCAAAAGTTTAAATTGCTTTAAGCCGTCGTCTCCCGGCGAAAAAAATGAACAATAGCATTCTTTTGTTACGATCCCAGGGATCTTAGGGACCGGTAGACGACGATGGGGTGTGACGTTATACGCATGGTCCATTACACCCGGCAGCGTTTACCTGAATATCTGAGAATGGTACGAATAGAAAGCATCTTGATCGCCATTTTCCTATTGGTGAACTTGTAATCTTTTACTTATGATAGAATCGATAATCAATTGAACATTCGAGCCGGTTGTTAAGACTTTTTGCAAAGTAGTTATTAGTGTTTTTTGCGGTTACCCCAACAAAGGCATTGTTTTCTTTAAGTGTGTCGGCAAAAATTGAAAAACAAAGACTACGTGCACTGTACGTTGGTGTGAGTGCGGCTGACCGCAGTTACCTAACTGGTCGAGCTAAACACGATATCATACGAGACGAGACACGTGTTTCCTTGTGTACCAATAGAGAATATGCATGGATGAATAATAAGCTGCGCAATTTTACACGAACACTGCGCAATTTTTACACGAACATTTCATGTTTTGTGGAAATGTGTCCGTGTGAGGGTTTTTTCAACTAGCTCTCCAACGCCGGGCGAACGATATAATGACACTAACGAAAAAAATGAATAATAGATGTCACTATATTAATAGTAAACCATCAAATTATGACAAAAAACAGTAAATTAATAAACATGTTCAAAATTTTAAAGACACTTGAAAGTTTAGAAAAATTATGTAATTTGTTTATTGACTAACAAGCGACCCGCCCCGACTTCGCACGGGTGCAATGCTGATGCATGTATTATACATGCATCAGCATTGCACCTTGCCCTTGAGTCACTCTATCTATTAAAAAAAACCGCATCAAAATCCGTTGCGTAGTTTTAAAGATTTAAACATACATAAGGGATATAGGGACATAGGGACAGAGAAAGCGACTTTGTTTTATACTATGTAGTGATACCAATATCACATTTTCCCCATTTTTAAACCTACAATTGCTAAATCTGGCAGTGGAATTAGACTTCATGTGATCGCTTACCCCCTTTGGGAATAAAGGCGTGAGTTTGTGTTAATGGGGGCTATCGCGTATGAATTCGCCGCTAGAGGCGCTAGTGTAGCGTGAGGTCTCCGAAATGTCAAATGTCACTCTTTGTGGTTGCGGTACGCGGCTAATATCTAATTGGAACAATATGGTGACTGTTTTGCAATACCTGAGCTTGATTATGGCAAATATGAGTTACGGGTCAATGACTGTCAGTGCTTTGAGACAGTTTTGTCTTTCGGAAACTTATTTCCTCCTTTTTTTCCGAACATAACGGGACTGCGCTACAATGCGGTATGTTCGATAATTCTCATGTCCTCATGTCCAAAATAATCAATAACAATTTATGACAGCTGGACCTTACTCGACAGTGGCGCCAACAGGTGAGCACAAAAACGATAGCCCTCGTTGCTATGACGTTCCGCCGTTAAAGGTGCACTAGCAGCTGTACTGTACTCACAAGTTAGCGACGGCGGTTAGGTCCGCAGGATGCGCGGGCGCAGTTACGGCGAGTGCGTACGCGGCGTGCAAGCGGCCTCTCTGGATCAGCGGCCCGGGCTCGGCCCACGCGCAACCGTTTAGACGCGCCGCTAACTCGGCCCATGCGCCGCCCGCTGGAATAGAAATAGTAAGTTAGCCCTTTGAAGCCAGGGACGCCTGTAGATGTCAGCGAAAATTCGTGCCCCGGAAACCAGAACCATAATAGTAGATTGTGTCTCAAGGGAGCAAAATGATATATTTACGGCGAGCTTCTCTTGAGCGTAGCACTAGTTTTAGTATGCAGTAAGACCGCGGTTACACTCAACAACGGTGCTTGCGTTATTGCAAGTCCGAGTTTGCGTTTAGTCTCAATTTGTATGGCAACACGAGCAGCGCCTCTGGTGGCCTTAGGTGGTCACTATTCTTTGCCATACAAATTGAGAATAAACGCAAACGCGTTCGTTTGTGTTTCGATTCGAAAAATCTTATACTAGAGGTACGGGTCGATCAACTTTAAAGACGGCACCGTCGTCTCATACAAACTTGTGAAATTTTCCAATCAGATTTTAACGAACACCGCGCTTACAGGCGGTTCGGTGCAACCTACCCTTAATGATTGAGTAAAATTAATTCGTTCAAAAAGCAATCTTACCGTACCAACTATAAGATTCAAAGTCCAATAACATTTATATATAAATTCGATTAGCAAAAATACTTTTTTTTTATTGAACGTTACCATTCATGAGCGCGCTGGCTGCAGCGTCAGCCACACTCGCGAAGTACTCCAACGTGGTGAGCGCGCGCGCCGCGGACGCGCACGCGCGGACCAGCCGCGGCGACGCGAGACCCACCCATCTCACCCACACCTGCACAAGCCATCGGTGAATTAATTTTATACTCAGGAGTAACGCTAACGCAGATGACAAAAATAAATAAATAAATATTAGAGGACAATCTTACACAAATCGAACTAGCCCCACAGTAAGCTCAAGAAGGCTTGTGTTATGGGTACTAGACGACGATATATTTAATAGACATAAATACTTAAATACATCGAAAACATCCAAGACTCAGAAACAAATATTCATGCTCATCACACAAATATTAAATGAAATTAAAGAAAAAAAAAACCGGTCAAATGCGAGTCGGACTCGCGCACCGAGGATTCAGTATACAGATGTGTACCGGTTCCAACCCTATTAAATCAAGAAAATCTCATCAACATGGTGTGGAAATTGAACGCCATGGGTACAGCGCCATCTATAGGCGACTTTTGCAAATAAATAGCAAAAAAAAGATTGTCTTAGTCTGAAATTAATTATTAATTAATTGAGGATTTTCCCGAGGGCCTACAGTATGGGGTACAGTATGAAAGGAGTGTTATTTTTTTTTAAAGGGACACCCCTGGAGCTGCAAGCGTTCATAGGCTGCGGTGACCGCTTACCGTCAGGCGGGCCGCACGCTTGATTACCACCGACGTGGTATAAAAAAAAATGAAAGTTAACGGATGGAGCGAGATATTGTGTTGTTGGTGTTGGAATATTAGGTCGAAGGGTTCTATGATGTGAAGAATTTGTAAAAATAGTAAAAGAGATGTTACTGACAAGTGTTTATATTGAAGTGAAGTAACTAGGTAAAAAATAAACAATAAATGAAATAAATGAAATAATAATAAATGAAATAAATGAACTTTATTCTGCAAGTAGGCCGCAAAGGCACTTTTACAAGTCAAAAACTACTAGCGTTTCTCATGAGACCACTGCCGAGAAGAAACGCCGAAAGAAACTCGACAGTCAGTCATTTTCTCCATAATATATTTATTACAATGATACTACTTAACCTACTTAAGTAAATGTAAGTGGTAAACAACAAAAGAGAATTGAAAGAAAAACGAGGAAAAAATAACAATAGGTATTTACAATGTGTAGTTACACAAGAAAACAAGACTTGTCGAATCATTTGATATGCCTTCTTGCAAGAACTGTGTCAACTAGATACAATGAAAATATTAGACTTGTACTGGTTCCAACCCTATTAAATCAGGAAAATCTCATCAACATGATGTGGAAATTGAACGCCATGGGTACAGCGCCATCTATAGGCGACTTTTGTTACTTTTGAGCGACTGAATAACTTAGTATGTATGGTGGTTTTTCAAGGATAATTTTCGTAGGAATTTATAAAACAAAAATACATGCAAAGGTGATTAAATTACAAACTTAGTATAGAAATGTTTTATGCTGATAAAAAAAAAGAAAAACTAGATAGAGCTATAGTTATATTTTTCCTGTAAAATATACATTGATATCAATGTTATGTAATAATTTTATATTTTTTTACACAATTTTATGCTCTTAGATTGGAAATAGAAGGACACACACACACACTTCTTATGACTTTTGACAGCTAATATCTCACCAACGGTTGACTTAAATGGAAAAATTTTTTAGAAACCTCCATGTCATATTTAAAGTCCTATCCATATACAGGGTGTCCAGTAAATAATGGACAAGCTTCTAACCACCGATAGAGCGCCTGAGGCTGGTCCAGAAAATGGACTTTCAGGTTCAGTAAAAGTCCCTTGGTTTTCGAGATAATCGAACTTTTCCATTTTCTTAAGAATTGACTACCACCCGAGTCAACGAAAAAAGTTGTTAATGAAAAACAGAGAGAACTTTATGTAGGGCTGAGGCCCAATCAATCAATCATTTACTCACTAAGGGCAGTTGGCACATGCTTAGCCGGCTATGCCCTAAGGGTGGGTTGCACCAAACCCTCTAAAATCGTAAGCGGTGTTCGTTAATTTTTTTTTAAAGGGACACCCCTGGAGTTGCAAGCGTCCATAGGCTGCGGTGACCGCTTACCGTCAGGCGGGCCGCACGCTTGATTACCACCGACGTGGTACAAAGAAAACTGAAGGTTAACGGATGGAGCGAGATATTGTGTTGTTGGTGTTGGAATATTAGGTCGAAGGGTTCTATGATGTGAAGAATTTGTAAAAATAGTAAGAGATGTTACTGACAAGTGTTTATATTGAAGTGAATTAACTAGGTAAAAAATAAACAATAAAATAGGAATAAAAAAATTTGTAAAATTGATTATGCCTAAAAAGAAAATAACTTATAAGGAGTCTGCACAACAGTGATTAGACAGTATCTACAACAGTTGGTATAAGGCAACTTACCGGGCGTGATGACCTGGTGAAGGTCGCGGGAATCCGGTGGAAACGAACGGCACAGGATCGGTCTAAATGGCGAGCCTCGGGGGAGGCCTATGTTCAGCAGTGGACGTCTTTCAGCTGAAATGATGATGATGATGATGAACTTACCGGCAGAGCCTCGGCGGCGGCCGGCTCCATGCACATGATCACCGCCGCGCGCCCGAGCAGCTCCTCCAGCTCGTCACTGCCTTCCTCCACGTACGGCTCTGCAACACGCAAACAATACGAATATCGAACTCATTTTATTGTTAACCTACAGCTACCATAACTTAGATTAGATTAGATTAATATAAATTGCTACACCCTAACAGGGTCCATGATGTACCTGCTCAATGTTTAGAAATAAGACCTTGTAATACCATGGTTGCAATTATTGAATAAATAATAGTACATTACTTACCAAGGGCGGTAAAACAAAGAATGTCTCAGATCGCAGGTATCTGACAAGGGCGATAATTATGCGATCTGAGGCTTTCATAATTACCGCCCGAGATAAGTACAAAATTTTATGTCACCGCTGGCCAGGAAGTGGGATTTTCCGCGCGCAGAGCGTGCGGTAATTGCCACTTTATGGCCAGGCGTGATATAAATAAATAAATATGTCTTCAACCGCGCACAACAGTGACACATATAGTCCCTATTCGTCCCGGTACCGCCGCACACCGGGTAGTCAGTCCGACGCAGGTCGGGCCTAGCTGAGTTTCTTGCTGGACTCTTCTCAGCTAGGCTAGCAGATTCGGTTGAAACCGCTCAACCAATCTCAGTGGAGCGCAAACTCTTAGAGTATTCCAGTGTTCCAAACCACACGCGTGGTCGTGCCGGAGGTTTTCCCCTGGATTTTCCCCAGGCTACTCTCCAACCGCGCACTCCTATCGCTTTATTGGGCCCGGCCTATAAAGCCACAGTCAGGTTAAAAAAAAAACTGAATAATTAATAGTACTTGCGTTTATGTTTTTTGCTAGTCGTGACACCCGTTCGCCGCATAGCGCGTGCTTATTCGTCCCTAGCGCGATAGGCTATCTGGAGACCACGGAGGTTTGCCAGATCCGAGTTCAGCCGAAGCGGCCAGAGTGATGCCTAGTTATGTTACAGTAGTACCCAACTGATAAGGCGCGTCGTGAATCTTCGTTCGCGCAGAAAAGAAAGTATCGCTCCGAAGATAACGAAAGAATGCTTAAAACTTACAATTAACCTTAGATCACTACTATAAGGTTCATAATACACTGTTCATAATGCTCATGCACTCGATCAGAAGTTTGGCGGCTGACTAACATGCCACGCGGCGCGCGCTAACATGGCGGCAGCTGCGGACCAATAGCGGTACAGGAACAAGAAGCGCGGTGCGTGGAGCGTGCCGATTGGTCAATAGCATTTCCCGCGCTTTAAAAATTCATCTTCTGCGCAGGTACATCGGTAAGCCATATCAGTTGGGTACTACTGTACTCCGTAACTTGTAGACGTCGCGATTGATATTTTACGTTTACAATCACCATGAACATAAGAATCCATATAATTAGCGAACCTGCTCACAAAATTTCACGACAATCGGTTGAGAAGTGCGACCTGTAGAGGAGAACAGTCGGACATAGGCGGTCTTAATGTCCACACTCGGTCAATGAGGTAGCTAGCTGGTGATTTATACGGTCGCCTTTATGGCAGGAGAGCCCAAGAGTGGATTTTGAGATTTACTCCAGCGCGTCAGATTAAGCCATCGTCTCCCGGCGAAAAAAATAAACATTACCATTCTTTTGTAATCTGGGATCCCAGGGACCGGTAGACGACATGGGGATACCTTGCACTCTGAGTACTTCCACCATTTATAAGCCCTCTTATATATGTTCATGTTCAATACACACTACACACCCTACTACTACTATGTACTTTACATTGGTCATATCTACACAATTATAATGAACCTGATCGCTCTCACAAAATTAAGTCGCGCAACAAATATGTAACTAGCCCTAACACAGGCCTCGGTCTTCCTGGGCTGTTACTGCACACTAGTCTTTAGATGCTTGTCTGGACCAATATGTAATAGTAAAATTAATAGTGTTAATTCAGTTTTATATTTAATTTGTGTATAAATAAATAAATAATTATTTTTTTTATTTAAAAAACCGCCACTAGCTTGCGTGATATCCAAATCGTCAGATTAGTAAGAGAGCTTCCTTAAGGTCTACTTAACAAACGAAATGTGTACCGAGCGCAGCGAGTATGTGCAGCAGCTCCGCCGCCTGCGCAGCGACGTGCGCGACGAGCGCGGGCGCGCTGGCGGCGCGCGTCCACTGCGACAGCGCGCACGCGCGGCGCCAGCGCGCGCCCGCGCACGCCGGCTCCAGCCCGCTGGCCGCCAATATCACCCTGGCCAACAACATTATTATCATCATCATAAAATTAAGAGTTAGGGTCGGTTGCACCAACATACGATCACAGGCCGGTCATCGTCAAATATGCGCCGGCAGCTGTCATCCCATAGAAACTTGTCAAACTTTCTATACAATCAGATTTTAATAAACGCCGCTTACGATTACAGACGGTTTGGTGCAACCCACCCTGATATGCGTCTCGATGGCAGCGGTTAAAATGTCATATAGGTATATTCCCCACTTGAAATTGTAAAGCAACGTTCAGAATAAAAATAATAATCATCTTGGAATGAAATGTAAGACTTAGATTAAATTTTAATACAGTAGAAATACGTTTACATTTTCGTTCATAAGTATAGAAAAGATAATACGCTAGGGTTGACCCCGCGGGCTCAAGATATGACCTGAACACTTAACATTGCCTACTTAGATTCCGAACAGCAATATTCTACTAATCATTAGACTCTTGTCGGTGTAGCTCTCTCCATCTGACTCTATCCAGGGCCGCCTCCTTGACCTCCTTATACGACACGACTGCTAGCATTCCTTTTAACATTATTATAAACCATCGAAATATAATAAATATGGAAGGGTAACGTCATACCAAACTGACGTAGAAATGAGACTCATTTAACTCGTTGTTGAAACCAAAATGTCTTATGTGTCATTGACCAATCCAATATTCAGATCATTTTAAGCAGACCTCATTTTTACAAAAGGTTTATGCCATTTCAC
Source organism: Epiblema foenella (assembly GCA_963556455.1). Lineage (NCBI taxonomy): Eukaryota > Metazoa > Arthropoda > Insecta > Lepidoptera > Tortricidae > Epiblema > Epiblema foenella. Next base: position 29,263,027 of record OY747098.1, on the reverse strand, counting down.
CAATAAAAAAAGTTTTACTTGCTGTGACTTGTTAGAATATATTTGACACATGATTTTTATTTGTGCGGAAATGAAGATTAGGCACATAGGGTGATGACTAGTTGATGTCTTTTGTTCTATTTCCGCGGCCTCACGTGATTGGTCAAAATCGTTAAAGTTCAATAACGATGACACGTGACTGGCCGATTTTATTAAAGTCGACGAGTAGATTTTTTAAAAACTGTTTATTTATTTATTCAGTCAATACAATATAAGTTTACAGTACACGACACCAAAGCACTTATATTTTAGACAACACTCAATAATATCAAGAAACGATCATAACTTATTATTATTATTATTTTATTATTCTTTTTTGTTTTTTAGAATTCCCTAGATTAATGGTGCAATAAATAATATTTATTATTATTATAACTTATTCATTAGATAACGCCAACCAATTGAATTTAAAATTAATATAAAAAATCTATATCAAACACATACAGTCAAGTTACATATGTCAAGTATAAATATAATATTGTCAGCAAAAATTAAAATGTCAAACATTCTCAAACATTTTCAAAAGCAAGCAAGTCACTCTCGCGTACATGCATGTAATAACTTCACATAGAATCAAACTGTCAGTTTGTCGCCATCGACCTATACGTTAGCACGGCTTCCACACAAAAGAGAAGCAAAAGGATGGAAGATACAAGCTGGACGGAAATAAGGATAAACGAGGAAGTGTTAAAATCGATAGATGAGAAAAGAAATCTACTTGAAGTTATTGAAAATAGAAGTGGATATATGTTAGGACACATACAGGATAACAATTATATAAAGACTATGGGGCTAGACTATTGAGGGGAAGAGAGAAGGAAAGAGAGGAAGAGGGAGACCGAGAGGGAGAATGTACCAAGCCAAGGAGCAGCTCAATGTAACGTCGTATTTTTTCGTCAGGACAAGGCAGTGGCATAGAAAATAATGGAATGGCGATTACTCAACTGACAAACACGTATCTCTTAAGGTTATTTATTTAATCTTTATTGCACAAAAGAAACCTTATAGTACAAAAGGCGAACTTAATGCCGTATATAAGATTTCAAGCTTACATGGTCATTTACATTATAATTACGATTTGAAACGGGATATTTACCATGTATATTTATATTTTTGAGTTCCCGATATTTCGGCTGTTAATCCTCGATAATGGCGCTTGCAACAGTGCCGAAATATCGGGAACTCAAAAATACAAATATACATGGTAAATATCCCGTTTCAAATCGTAATTCTAATGTTAATGCCGTATGGCATTCTCTACCAGTCAACCTTAAGGCGAAGCCGAAAATTTTGTTGGCAGTGCAAGTAACAACTAAATAAACTTAAAATTAATTACATGATGATGATGATGGGTTTATCTCGCCGTCTTGCGCCAGCCGTGCTGGAAGGACATCATGATACAGGGCAGATATGTACAGATATATATAGACATGATGATAAAGGAATAAATACCTGAATTGAGGCGCGTCGTGGTAAGGATGCTGCGGATTGTGGTGCTCGACGAAGAACCGCTCGAGCGCCTGGTCTAGCGCCATCTCCGGCAGCCGCTGCCACGGCAGGTGGGCAGCCTGATCTAATGTCTGCAAATAATAATAAACACATTAAAACAACACAATGAGCACAACATAATTAATTAGTGCACGAAATAAAGTATATGTAGCATACATGTACCTCCTAATTTTAATACTAATTAGATAAGCGCATCGCCAACAAACTCGCAGTTTGTCGAAACTTTAGTCTAAGTACACATTTTGTATTTTTCTTAGAAATAAATTAAAAAAAAAGGAAATATGTCTACAGTAGTAAGATCATCACTCTCCTAGCGTTTCCAGGTTGTATTAAATAATACGGGCATAATCATAATCATCATTTTTCTACTCCTGTACTTTTTTTTGCGACTTACGCAATCATGAACTCTAATATAAATACATACTTTATTTATTCTGTAAAAAGTCTATCTAATCTATTGCCCAAAAACACATTCCTTACCCTACTTTAATGAAAAATAAAAGCAGAGTTGGGTGCCACAGACTACTACAAATACTATGTTTAGTAGTCATTCTCTGGTGCGTTCAAGTGAGACTTTTATCATTAAAATCAGTGCTGCCAACTTAACACAAAATTGCTATAATTTTTATGTATTAATTAATGCACAATCTATTATTGACAAATATAAATACATACATTTATCATCTTTTTTGTATTATTTAAAAAGTTTTATCTACTTTCGGATATATTTATGAAAAAGAAAGAGTTGAGATTCGATCCGGATTTGAATTCAGTTTAGGTCGGATGCAAAGTCTAGCAAATTAAAAAAAAAGAACCATAAACAAAGTGTCATATTTTTGATATCCCACCAAATTCCTAATTGAACATAAACATTCAAGCTGATAAATGATTATATTACTTAAATAAAACGATTTTTTTGTGTTCATGAAGAAAATGTGTAGGTACGTTGATTCTTTTATAAATCCACAAAGAAGTTATATTTCATTACTGAAGAAATTGCGTAGGTAAGTTGTACAATTACTAAGGAACAATATGGCGCATGAAAAGTCAGAAAATACTTACTTTTTATTTGAAATAAGTCGTAGAAAAAGTATTGTATGCAACGGTGTATAACTGGTATAAAAAGGTGAGTGGTGTGGGTTGCGATGTGAGCCTTGGCGAACATCGCAAGTAAAGACACCACGAGCCTACCGAGCTTACCCTTCTTATACACCAGTTGCATAATATACTATTGTCAATCATCTATTAAGCTGTCTACCCCAAAGCTTGTATTCCGGGCTGTTTTATAATGTTGCAGTATACAGGTTTGACCCCACCACAGCTCAAAATACGCTGAAGCGTAAACGCTGTGACGAGAGGGTAACAGTAATTAGTTAAAAACTCGCGTCACTGCGTTTTGAGCTGCGGCGTGGTCAAACTTTGAGCCGGCTCTGTACCCCCGCCCAATGGGGCGAGCACGTTGGGCCAATTTGTAGAGACCTTTATAGGTGTAATAATGAATGTATTCTTTACTTTCAATGGGTTTTGTACTTCATTTCGTAGAAATAAAATCCCAAGTACGTAAATAGGTTCATATTGCACAGACACCACACACAAAAGTTATATGAAATTCAGAAGGAGAAGAGAAAGTCAAAAAGCGAAAACAGTATTAACACAATGAACTAGCACAATAAGCAAGTTTAGGATCTCGCAAGCATAAATTCGCATCCTGTTGAAACTACCACGTTTTTGCAGTGCGAAGGGTATGTTTGCCGACGCGAGAGTGCCTGACTTCTTCGCCATCCTGAGAGCCAGGTCTGCTGCCTTCAGGGAGAGACTTATAGACTCCAAAAATGAGATTATCTCGCTAGGAGCCAGGGATTATAACGACGCGTTTAACAAACACTGGCGCAAGCTGCACCGGTCTGAGAACGACCAAGTATAGTGTTTAATATTTTAATTGACTTATTGTAAGTAGTTTTATTTTATTTTTAAACATTTTATTGTATTTTTTTATGGGTTTCTTGCCTGACAAATAAAGAATTATTATTATTATAAAAACAGAAGCGTTAGTAAACGATAGCATGTGTATACATAAGGTCAAGAATCACGACTGACTGGCGTGCATGCGACGCGGCGCACTTAGCAACTCGCGAAACCCGTTCGGCGGCCGAGTGTCCATAGCACGACTGGCGCGCGTGACGTCACACGACACGGCGAAGTTTCGTGTGCTGGGTAAATATTGTGTGCTTTACTGTATATAGTTTTGTTTATGTGAATTGTATGAATAATAAAAATGTATAAATAAATATAATATGAGGCACCCACACCTTGATTGAGTGTATGATAGTTTACCGGTAGTTAGTTACGTTAGCCCAACATGTTGGCCTAACACCTTGGCTCAATATGCCCAGCTCGCCGTCGCCCACGCCCCGCACCCACGTGGCGGCCTCCACGCCCCGCAGCGACTCCGCCGCGGTTGTACTCTACTGAAGTGTACCTCGGTGCGCAGACGCAGCGGGCCGGCGAGCAGCCGCAGCAGCGCGGCGAGGCGCGGCGCCAGCTCGCCGTCGCCCACGCCCCGCACCCACGTGGCGGCTTCCACGCCCCGCAGGGAATCCGCCAACCAGGTCTGCAGGTCCAGGTCCGTGGTTGTGATTACCTGTAGTCCTTGTCAGTTAAAAAGCGCTCATCTATTTTAACTAATTTGTATGATTTTTTCTTCGTTACTATCTAATCTAGTACAGGTAGGCTAGCACAACTTGCTGCCAAGTCGTATCTCGCGCGACTCGGCGATTTCTGTCTCGCTCAAACTGTGCGTAATAGAAAGAGGAGCGTAGATTTTTCTCTACTCGCGTCGCGTCGGAGCGGCAGTTGTGCTAGCCCCGCAGGACTAACTATTGCGGCCAGGCAACGCCGATTTCACATGTATTTTTTTAATTTCTCATTAAGAAATATCGTTTCAAACATCACTCCATTGGTTGTTGACTCATTGAGTACTTCAAAACAAACAAGGCAAAAAAAAATTCGAAATGGTGAAAATCCTATGGTTAGATAGAGAAAGCGCGACAGATCAGTGACGTCATGGACCACGAGTGCCATAGTAAATGAAGATCGTTCCAATACAGAAGTGCATTTTGAGGGAAACGGACAGAGTATGACCCCTCTTTATAATTATGTTTTTTTTTTAATTATCTACTTTTTTCGCCATTTGATCAAGAATTTGATCCTTTCTCGAGAAAATTCGAACTTACTGATTTTCTTATTTGGTGTAAATATTGCTATTGACAAAGCGACCACACAATAAAAACCTTCGTTACGTTAAAATGAAAAAGCATTTACCACAAGCGGGATTTTATTCCCTACCTCGCATTCCATACAGCTATCGGGGGCCCTCACTACATAGTATAAAACAAAGTCGCTTTCTCTGTCCTATCCTTATATCCCTATATGGCCAGCTGTCATTACGAAGAGCAATGACAGCTGGCCATTTGACAAACAAATAATTTCAATGAGATGTCGTAATCATCACTACATAGTATAAAACAAAGTCGCTTTCTCTGTCCCTATATCCTTATATCCCTATATGGTCAGCTGTCATTACGAAGAGCAATGACAGCTGGCCATTTGACAAACAAATAATTTCAATGAGATGTCGTAATCATCACTACATAGTATAAAACAAAGTCGCTTTCTCTGTCCCTATATCCTTATATCCCTATATGGTCAGCTGTCATTACGAAGAGCAATGACAGCTGGCCATTTGACAAACAAATAATTTCAATGAGATGTCGTAATCATCACTACATAGTATAAAACAAAATCGCTTTCTCTGTCCCTATATCCCTATGTATGCTTAAATCTTTAAAACTACGCAACGGATTTTGATGCGGTTTTTTTTAATAGATAGAATGATTGAAGAGGAAGGTTTATATGTATAATGATGATATAATGATAACATGCATTAAACAGTGCACCCGTGAGAAGCCGGGGCGGGTCGCTAGTAAGTAATAAATGACAAAAAGTGCCCAAAACGATTGATTGTTACAAATAAATAAATAAACAATATGAAGAACTGACCTGTAACGCGGCAGGTAAGCAGTTGGCGCGCGGCCACTGGTGCTCCCGCCACGGCAGCGTCCCCATCTGCGCCAGTAGCTCCGACAACTGTCCAATAATAAGGCATTAAATACTTGGAATTCAACTTCAACCTGCTATTTTATTATTTAAATACATCGTTCTCGTAGCGTTTTCCCGTGTCCAGGGGTCAGATTTGACAAGTAATTCCAACATTTGGTGCAGGAACTAATTTTACGAGTTAAGCGACTGCCATCTGACCTTCCAATTCAGAGGTGATACTAAACCTTGTTGGGATTACACCGGCTTCCTCAGGCGAGGTTTCCCTTCACCGAAAAGCGAGTGTTAAATATGTAATAATATTGCGTACATAAGTTTTTTGAAAAAACTCAGTGGTCTAAATTCATCTCGCTACGAAAAGTACACTCTAGAGCAAACAAAATAGTGCACTCGTATGGAAATTCAATACAATGTGTACCCATTTTAATATGTAATGATATTCGCACATAATAAGTTTTTGAAAAAACTCAGTGGTCTAAGTTCATCTCGCTACGAAAAGTACACTCTAGAGCAAATAAAATAGTGCACTTCGTATGGAAATTCAATACAAAGTGTACCCATATTATTTGCACTTGAGTGTAGTTTCGGGCTCACCTGGACGCGGCTGTCCCTGGCCGCCGCCGGCGCGCTGGTCACGTTCAGATATATCTGGATCGTCCACTCCCACACCTGGCTGAGGAGGTGCTCCTCACAACCTGCCGTACAGGTAAAATCTCTCCAATCACAAAATCCTATTAGTATTATAAATGCGAAAGTTCAGATGTTGGTTATGATAGAAACGCACGGTTTATTGTATTGATATTGATTGAAAATTTTATGATTAAACTTGACAGAAGCCAAATTATAGATATTCTAGTCCTAGACACAACGATAACAGACCATGCCATGATATTACTTAAGAGTTGGTAGCGTAAATGTCCCAAAATATTGCAATAAAGTTTCATTTAATACGGCAACCCGATCCAAACGTTACTTTCCCCCCATTTGACTCAAATGTACTTCATCCAATTATAGGAAAAATAGCTTTTTGTGTCGCGCTAGCCGTAATCTAAATACTCTATCAAGAGATCTGGATATTGATGTATTTAATGGTTCGATTCCGTCAGTGAGGCGAAAATTAGCGAACTTATTTTTTAATCCACTTTGACTCCAATTCTATTTTATCAGAGCAGACTGTTTTTTATATATTTTTTTACTCTATCTAGCAGGCTGCGATTTCACCGAGGGCTATAGTTCGTATATAAAGAGGCTTAATATTGTCACTAGATCATAATTCCATAACCCAGTTAAGTTTTGGGGTGTATACAATCTTCTTTTCCCCGTTATTATTTAGTTAATTCTGAATAGCAAAGTGCGAATGTTTGCGCAAAGTTGGTTAAATTCCTTGTTTTGTTTCTATCTGTGAGTTCCTTTAATTGGCTTTGTATTATTATCTAAGTCTCTTATCTAGTAGCTGTTGGTACTCCTTAAAAAAAAAAACCAAAGTAAATTTTGATATGGCATTAGCTATCCTCTGTAAAGAGAATTTAGCAGATCTATACAACATATCTAACCCTCATATAGTAACAGCAATATTTATTAATACAATCAGGCACTTCTCTGTCTCTTCCTAGTAGCTACCTCCGATTTTACGTATTTGAGATTTTTATTTATAAGAGAATTTGGTCTATTGCGTTTTTGGCGTTTAGCGTATGAATGGCGTTTTGCGTTTTTGGCATTATGCGTCGAAAGGCCGAAATCGGACTCAAAAACGTCAAAACAGGGAATCTGTGACGAGCGGACTATGACCTACGGGGTACCGCAAGGTAGTGTCATAGGCCCTATCTTGTTTTTAGTCTATATAAATCAGTTGTGCAGTATATATATTGAAAATGGTAAAATATTCACATATGCCATACGCACGCACGCACAAAACTACGAATTAAAATTGCTAAAAATGAGTTCTGATGAATCAAGTTGCGTCATAGGCAGATCACGCTACTGAAAAAATTATTTCCACCCGAATCCAAAACAGAGATATTTGATCAATTATGAAAAGTTTCTCAAGTGAAAAGCGGAACACCAAACTACACGTTGCTCAGAATGTACTATGAACTTTTATTCTTATACCTAATTAGTTTCATTTTTGAGAAAAGCACCATATAAAAGAATATATTGACATACACAAACAGAATTAAATTAACATATTTATTTTCAAATTGTAATTATTTCTTATATTTGACATTTTCCCTATTTTAATTAACATTAGACCGGTACTAATTAGTTCAAATTTTTGTGTTACATTGTGACTTATTGGAACGAAGTTCCTAACTATTATTATTATTGTTATTTTCTGGATTATTTTGAATGTGGTTTTATTTTTATCAATTTAATGTTGTAATTTTTTGTATTTTTTGTATTTGACATTAATTATGTGCTTGTAAGAATATACTGAACCGTATATTCTTATTTATTTTCATTTTTTTGCTACGCAATTAGAGCGCCTGACGATCATTATGCAATAGTAGTATAAGCAAAAATGTATCTATTTCTTACACGAGATTGTATTCTGTGATAAATAAAACTAAACTAATCTATATATGCTTCGACCATAAGCGCCATCCTGACCTCGGTATTCTCTGCAGTAATGTAATCAAGTTACGAGTATAATACCTGGACAGTCCAGCATGCACTGATGGATGTTGTCCAGGAACCGCTTCAGCATGTCGGTGTAGGCGTCCCCGGGCAGCAGCGGCGGCAGCGCGGGGTGCGGGGACACCCACGCCGACCACGACTCCTGCAGCGCGGACCACGCGTACACAGACACTGTCGATACATAATATAATAGTTTAGTTTAGTTTAGTTTATTTTATCTCACCATACAAGTTTCATATAATACAACATGGTTGTTTATACTACTAATCATATCGTGATCGTTTAACAAAATAATAATTAACAATGGGCAATAGATTACAATTTGCAGCACATATACAAAACATCTAGCTACAGTTAATGAAAATAATAATATCAATTATAAACAGGGAAGAAAGGTCATATTAACGTCAATTTGAATAATAATAATGGAAAATAGAAATAATGATATAAAAGCAGTACTAAAGAAGTAGAAATAGTGTTAGCGTGGGTGCCAACTTACGACTACAAACATCCTATGCCTGAAATTAGGTAAACATAAGCTAAAATCCACAATTAAGCGAAGTAAACTGACAGATAAGATTTATAAGATGTTGCCAGGAGTAGAAAAAAAAATTGTGACGATATATATCGATAAAAACATATCGATAAGCATAACGTTGTACTACCAAACTTATGCCAATGTTGTTGTAAAATTACCTAATTGATTTTACCAACAAACTATGGGAAGAGCTGTGTCCTAACAAACCTAACTGCCCTATCTTACTAACAACCCTAAACAACCCTAAAACCCTACGACGCCTAGCCCTAACCATAGGTTCGAAATATACATATATATAATAAATGCGGGAAGTCTGCACCAAGAGACCTAAGGCGACAGACGATATATCTATGATATGCACAAAAATATGTATAGGCTCGTTAAGCGGGACAAAAATGGTATTTAAATATGAAGTTTAGTCCTTTACCTAACAATAAATCATACGATTTACAAATAATTTTAATTTGACAAATTCAGAGCATATTAGATTGAGAAAAACACTACTAATTTCGATTTTCGATGTCTTTGGCAAGCACCTAGGAGTACCCGATAAATTACACCGAAAGATCGGTAAGTCTAGTATGTATGTATGTAAATACTTTATTGTACACAAGACAAGTAAAATAAATTATACAGAAAAAAAACAAATCAATCGTGTACAAAGGCGAACTTATCCCTGTAAGGGATCTCTTCCAGTTAACCTTTGAGCAATTGAGTACTAGCCTATAATATTAGGCCTTAAATAATTTAGATACGAACAGCACTGGCCTTACTGTGGCAACATTTGTGCATTTGACTTGTCAAACAACTTCGCACAATGGTGGACTTTATACAGTAAAAAAAAAACAAACGTAAACAAGCACACATTGAATTCGCATTATTCACACGAAAGATCAGAATAATTGACTGTTAGTGACTATGACAAACTACCTTTTTAAAAGCCGTACCGACGTCTTACAATCTCTGCCTCTTTGGGTACTTTCTGTACAACTTTTAGATTAATGAAAAGAATCGTAATTTAAAAAATAATTGATACCTTATAATTTAAAAAAAAAACTTCTAAGTGAATATAAATTAAGATATATTTACTTATTTTTGAATGACACTATATAGCATGAAATAACGGCTTTAATATTCATTGAGATTATTTGACTTTTATCGCAGAACGTGCCTGGCCCTGTACTCCGAACTTCGTATCGTGCCGTCCATTCACTCTCGTGTTATTCACTATATGAGTGAAAGGGACGGCACAATACGGGGTAACCGCAAAAAACACCAATAACCACCTTGCAAAAAGTCGTAACAACCGCCTTGAATGTTCAATTGATTATCTATTCTATCTCCGTAAGCAAAAGATTACGAGTGCACCAATAGAAAAATAGCGGTCAAGATGCCTTCTATTCGTACCGACCTCAGGTACTCAAGTAAACGCCGCCGAGTGTATTGGGACATGCCTGTGACGTCACATTTCTATTAAAGCAATTTAAACATTTGGCAGAGACCCTAGAGTTGATTATCCGGTAAAGTGTTAATGCATAATATGGTAGCAAACCGCACAATAGGACAATGAATTGGACACGAGAACAACACAAACACTATAATAATGGCGAACAAGGCTTGTAAAATAGTGCGCAACTGACTCAATGGGGGCTATCGCGTATGAATTCGCCGCTAGAGGCGCTAGTAGTAGCGCGAGGTCTCCGAAATGTCAAATGTCACTCTTTGTAGTTACGCTACGCGGGTTAATATCTGATTGGAACAATATGGTGAGTATTTTGCAATACCTGAGCTTGATTATGGCAAATATGAGTTACGGGCCAATGACTGTCAGATCTTTGAGACGGTTTTGTCTTTCGGAAACTTATTTCCTCCTTTATTTCCTAAAAAACGGGACTGCGTTACAATGCGGGATTTTGGATATTTTTACGGTACGGTTTTAAGGTATTAAATATGAAATAAACGTAAACTTCGTTCTCATGCCCATAATAACCAATAAAAAATTTTGATAGCTGGACCTTACTCGACAGTGGCGCCAACTGGTGAGCACAAAAACTATAGCCCTCATTAATGAATGCCAAACAAAATAGCGGTACCTCTCTCTGGCGCGTAGCTAAGCGCGATCGCTTGTGCGACGAACGCGCGCTGCAACGTGTGCTGCAACGCCGCGACGTGTTCTGCGTACATGGCGTGGTATGTTGCACCTGATGTCACAAGGTCGGCGCGCGCGCGCCACCACACCGTACCCAGTTCGCGGAGCAAGTGACCGAGCTGTAAAATCAGATGTATAGATATATTTTTTTATTTATTTATTAAATATATATATCACTTACAGATAAATCCAACACGTGATACATATTACACACACAAAAAATAAAAGAACAAAAATACAAATTGAAATATAACTTACTAAGAACACCTACATACATACAATTATACATAGATACGATATAAAAGAAAGACGTCTAGTTTTAAAAATAAATAGATTGTTGTTCGAAGATCCTTAGGTCCATTGTTCTTAATAACTTGCAAGATAGGTAAAGTCGTGGTATAAAAATCTATGCAGTGTTTCTACAGAAATTCATCATATGAACTACATTACTTAAAGCTCGGTTTCATAAAGGTCTTATGTCGATAAATTAGGTATGTATAATAAAATAATTACTGAGTTAGTTTTTTTTTCTCATTTGGTCTAACAGATCTTTTAATAGTTTCTTGTAATAGTTTATGCACCACCTACTTTTCAGCTTTATATTTCATTTCTCCACTACCCAAAGGTTGTCTGGAAGAGATCGCTCTTTAGCGATAAGACCGCCTGTTGTTCTGCCTCTGTCTCCCTGTATCTTTGTTTTTTGTTTTTTATGCGCTATTTTATTATGTGAGGTGTGCAATAAAGAGTATTTGTATTGTATTGTATCTTTATAAAACCCGGCCTGAGAGACCTCTGGACTCATTCATTGATTTTGAGCGAAATAGAAACATAGATAAAAAAGTTTAAAATGGCGGCCAGAGAGCGAAAAAGAGTTTGAGTACAGTCTATATGTAGTAAGATTGTAGTGATTAGTAGCGGTTCCCCTTGTCGTGCGGTAACTAACCTTGTCATGCGTCACGTCCTTGGCGGCGGCGGCGGCGGCGGCGGCGGCGCGTGCGCAGTGCGCGAGCTGCGCGGGCGGGGCGCGGCCCGCCGCCGCCGCGCGCGCCGCCGCCAGCGCCACCGCGGGCACGTGCGCGGCGGTGCTCAGCGCTACGGTGTGCACGCCGATTAGCTGCAAGTGAGGGTTTGTATCTCATAGGGGGCCATCCATAAATTACGTCACACGTTGAGCACACGAGTTGGAAAAACTCTATTTGTATATGCATAAGGTTTAAATTGTGTGTTGGCGACAATTTATTGTTATGTTATTTTTTTCAAATGTTTGAGTTGATGTTAGTTAGTAGTTAATTTCGGAATATGTGACGTCACACTATGGGGGGGGGTCTCACAAATGTGACCAACTGTGGCAAGGACGGGGGAGGGGTCAAAAAATCACAAAATTAGTGTGACATACTTTATGGATGACCCCTAGTAAAATAAACGAAGCCTAGTTATTTCAGACGGTAAAGTATCGAACTTACCTCTAGAAGCACATGCAAATCGGGTGGTGGCTCGCGGCCCCAGCGCTGCGCGGCGCTGCATAGCGCTTCCAACATGTCAGCCCGAGCCGCCTCGTCCGTGCAGCGGGACAAATCGAACTGTAGGTACATAGTAGTACATTACTGCAGAGGCCACGAAATAGGGGATTTCCGGCCGAGTAGTTATAGATGGCAGAGTGTTAACGAGGTCATCTAGATATACGAAGCCGATAATCTCCTAACTTGTATAGTGCTCTTCTCAATAAATGCAATGAAATATTGACGTTATGTTCGTTATAACGTGCTGCGAAGTATCACGTTTCGGTCCGGCAAACATTTATATTGTTTAAGGTGAACATAAATGCGGATCCCTTGAATGCATATTACTAAAAGCCAGGTGCGGAAGACGAAAGTCAGCAGTGCATGCCGATAAGGCGATTTATTAAACAAGTATACAGTACAATACAAAAATTCTTTATTAAAAATAGGTTAATATATACTTAATAGTTTCAAAATTGGAGCCTCGTCTGCCAAAAAACCGCACTGTGGTTTGGCAGATGTGTAATTTTTGTCATCATGTTTGTTTTTGTATGAATAAACGATTATGATTACGATTATTTATACATAATCCGCAACTATCGACTTCCTAAACCGGGGCGGCGCCGCGGCCCAGCAGCGCGCGGCACAGCGCCTGCTGCGCCGGAGTGGCGGCGCGGGCGCACCACGAGGGGCGGGCGCTAGTGGGAGAGAGACCTACGACTGCTCACCTTGGACAGGTAGCTGGCGGCCCGCTGCGGCTCGCACGGCTCCCTCTCGCACAGCGCGCGCAGCAGCGCCGTGTAGAGGCGCGGGGCGGCGCCGCGGCCCGGCGCGGGCGCACCACGAGGGGCGGCGCTAGTGGGAGAGAGACCTACGACTGCTCACCTTGGACAGGTAGCTGGCGGCCCGCTGCGGCTCGCACGGCTCCCTCTCGCACAGCGCGCGCAGCAGCGCCGTGTAGAGGCGCGGGGCGGCGCCGCGGCCCGGCGCGGGCGCACCACGAGGGGCGGCGCTAGTGGGAGAGAGACCCACGACTGCTCACCTTGGACAGGTAGCTGGCGGCCCGCTGCGGCTCGCACGGCTCCCTCTCGCACAGCGCGCGCAGCAGCGCCGTGTAGAGGCGCGGGGCGGCGCCGCGGCCCGGCGCGGGCGCACCACGAGGGGCGGCGCTAGTGGGAGAGAGACCCACGACTGCTCACCTTGGACAGGTAGCTGGCGGCCCGCTGCGGCTCGCACGGCTCCCTCTCGCACAGCGCGCGCAGCAGCGCCGTGTAGAGGCGCGGGGCGGCGCCGCGGCCCGGCGCGGGCGCACCACGAGGGGCGGGCGCTAGTGGGAGAGAGACCCACGACTGCTCACCTTGGACAGGTAGCTGGCGGCCCGCTGCGGCTCGCACGGCTCCCTCTCGCACAGCGCGCGCAGCAGCGCCGTGTAGAGGCGCGGGGCGGCGCCGCGGCCCGGCGCGGGCGCACCACGAGGGGCGGGCGCTAGTGGGAGAGAGACCCACGACTGCTCACCTTGGACAGGTAGCTGGCGGCCCGCTGCGGCTCGCACGGCTCCCTCTCGCACAGCGCGCGCAGCAGCGCCGTGTAGAGGCGCGGGGCGGCGCCGCGGCCCGGCGCGGGCGCACCACGAGGGGCGGGCGCTAGTGGGAGAGAGACCCACGACTGCTCACCTTGGACAGGTAGCTGGCGGCCCGCTGCGGCTCGCACGGCTCCCTCTCGCACAGCGCGCGCAGCAGCGCCGTGTAGAGGCGCGGGGCGGCGCCGCGGCCCGGCGCGGGCGCACCACGAGGGGCGGGCGCTAGTGGGAGAGAGACCCACGACTGCTCACCTTGGACAGGTAGCTGGCGGCCCGCTGCGGCTCGCACGGCTCCCTCTCGCACAGCGCGCGCAGCAGCGCCGTGTAGAGGCGCGGGGCGGCGCCGCGGCCCGGCGCGGGCGCACCACGAGGGGCGGCGCTAGTGGGAGAGAGACCCACGACTGCTCACCTTGGACAGGTAGCTGGCGGCCCGCTGCGGCTCGCACGGCTCCCTCTCGCACAGCGCGCGCAGCAGCGCCGTGTAGAGGCGCGGGGCGGCGCCGCGGCCCGGCGCGGGCGCACCACGAGGGGCGGCGCTAGTGGGAGAGAGACCCACGACTGCTCACCTTGGACAGGTAGCTGGCGGCCCGCTGCGGCTCGCACGGCTCCCTCTCGCACAGCGCGCGCAGCAGCGCCGTGTAGAGGCGCGGGGCGGCGCCGCGGCCCGGCGCGGGCGCACCACGAGGGGCGGGCGCTAGTGGGAGAGAGACCTACGACTGCTCACCTTGGACAGGTAGCTCGCGGCCCGCTGCGGCTCGCACGGCTCCCTCTCGCACAGCGCGCGCAGCAGCGCCGTGTAGAGGCGCGGGGCGGCGCCGCGGCCCGGCGCGGGCGCACCACGAGGGGCGGGCGCTAGTGGGAGAGAGACCCACGACTGCTCACCTTGGACAGGTAGCTCGCGGCCCGCTGCGGCTCGCACGGCTCCCTCTCGCACAGCGCGCGCAGCAGCGCCGTGTAGAGGCGCGGGGCGGCGCCGCGGCCCGGCGCGGGCGCACCACGAGGGGCGGCGCTAGTGGGAGAGAGACCCACGACTGCTCACCTTGGACAGGTAGCTGGCGGCCCGCTGCGGCTCGCACGGCTCCCTCTCGCACAGCGCGCGCAGCAGCGCCGTGTAGAGGCGCGGGGCGGCGCCGCGGCCCGGCGCGGGCGCACCACGAGGGGACGGCGCTAGTGGGAGAGAGACCCACGACTGCTCACCTTGGACAGGTAGCTGGCGGCCCGCTGCGGCTCGCACGGCTCCCTCTCGCACAGCGCGCGCAGCAGCGCCGTGTAGAGGCGCGGGGCGGCGCCGCGGCCCGGCGCGGGCGCACCACGAGGGGCGGGCGCTAGTGGGAGAGAGACCCACGACTGCTCACCTTGGACAGGTAGCTCGCGGCCCGCTGCGGCTCGCACGGCTCCCTCTCGCACAGCGCGCGCAGCAGCGCCGTGTAGAGGCGCGGGGCGGCGCCGCGGCCCGGCGCGGGCGCACCACGAGGGGCGGCGCTAGTGGGAGAGAGACCCACGACTGCTCACCTTGGACAGGTAGCTGGCGGCCCGCTGCGGCTCGCACGGCTCCCTCTCGCACAGCGCGCGCAGCAGCGCCGTGTAGAGGCGCGGGGCGGCGCCGCGGCCCGGCGCGGGCGCACCACGAGGGGCGGGCGCTAGTGGGAGAGAGACCTACGACTGCTCACCTTGGACAGGTAGCTCGCGGCCCGCTGCGGCTCGCACGGCTCCCTCTCGCACAGCGCGCGCAGCAGCGCCGTGTAGAGGCGCGGGGCGGCGCCGCGGCCCGGCGCGGGCGCACCACGAGGGACGGGCGCTAGTGGGAGAGAGACCTACAGCTGCTCACCTTGGACAGGTAGCTGGCGGCCCGCTGCGGCTCGCACGGCTCCCTCTCGCACAGCGCGCGCAGCAGCGCCGTGTAGAGGCGCGGGGCGGCGCCGCGGCCCGGCGCGGGCGCACCACGAGGGGCGGGCGCTAGTGGGAGAGAGACCCACGACTGCTCACCTTGGACAGGTAGCTCGCGGCCCGCTGCGGCTCGCACGGCTCCCTCTCGCACAGCGCGCGCAGCAGCGCCGTGTAGAGGCGCGGGGCGGCGCCGCGGCCCGGCGCGGGCGCACCACGAGGGGCGGGCGCTAGTGGGAGAGAGACCCACGACTGCTCACCTTGGACAGGTAGCTGGCGGCCCGCTGCGGCTCGCACGGCTCCCTCTCGCACAGCGCGCGCAGCAGCGCCGTGTAGAGGCGCGGGGCGGCGCCGCGGCCCGGCGCGGGCGCACCACGAGGGGCGGGCGCTAGTGGGAGAGAGACCCACGACTGCTCACCTTGGACAGGTAGCTGGCGGCCCGCTGCGGCTCGCACGGCTCCCTCTCGCACAGCGCGCGCAGCAGCGCCGTGTAGAGGCGCGGGGCGGCGCCGCGGCCCGGCGCGGGCGCACCACGAGGGGCGGGCGCTAGTGGGAGAGAGACCCACGACTGCTCACCTTGGACAGGTAGCTGGCGGCCCGCTGCGGCTCGCACGGCTCCCTCTCGCACAGCGCGCGCAGCAGCGCCGTGTAGAGGCGCGGGGCGGCGCCGCGGCCCGGCGCGGGCGCACCACGAGGGGCGGGCGCTAGTGGGAGAGAGACCCACGACTGCTCACCTTGGACAGGTAGCTGGCGGCCCGCTGCGGCTCGCACGGCTCCCTCTCGCACAGCGCGCGCAGCAGCGCCGTGTAGAGGCGCGGGGCGGCGCCGCGGCCCGGCGCGGGCGCACCACGAGGGGACGGCGCTAGTGGGAGAGAGACCCACGACTGCTCACCTTGGACAGGTAGCTGGCGGCCCGCTGCGGCTCGCACGGCTCCCTCTCGCACAGCGCGCGCAGCAGCGCCGTGTAGAGGCGCGGGGCGGCGCCGCGGCCCGGCGCGGGCGCACCACGAGGGGACGGCGCTAGTGGGAGAGAGACCCACGACTGCTCACCTTGGACAGGTAGCTGGCGGCCCGCTGCGGCTCGCACGGCTCCCTCTCGCACAGCGCGCGCAGCAGCGCCGTGTAGAGGCGCGGGGCGGCGCCGCGGCCCAGCAGCGCGCGGCACAGCGCCTGCTGCGCCGGAGTGGCGGCGCGGGCGCACCACGAGGGGACCAGCGCTAGTAGAGCGCTATCGTCACCGCAGATCCATCTCTAAAATCATAAATTAATTAAATCTATACAAATCAGTGGCCCAATATAAGAGTAATATCCATTTTTATGGTACTTTGGCGAGTTCTAGCCGTACAGTCAAGGAATTTAATTTCCTACCCATTTCGTTGAAATATCGTTAGACATTCGCAATGCATTATTAATGTCGAAACTTTCACTTCACATTACAGATAACCTATTTGCGGTAAATTATCATTTGCTTCGCTTATCACGAACATGAGTGTCAGTATCGATCGAGAAAATTGAAAAATAATTTTCAACATAAAATGCTTTCCGCTCACCGTGAACTATTAAGAGCTAAAGTAGAGTTACAGGGAAGGGATAGGGATTCATGAGATAACTCCAGTTTTGGCAAAGTGCCTTGGGACGTCCCAAAAGTTCAGTTCACTATATCAACGTAGTTAATCTGTTGCCTAGTTACTAATATAAAACAATCCATGTGATATGTCAAAATAACGTCATGCTCTAGCTAGCTCTTATGGTGACAGTTTGCTATACGATATTGAACCATAGTTGGCTTGGAAATTAAATTCCTTATTACTACTACACTATTAAAAACTACTAAGAGTACCAGCTCCAGCCACCGTAAACAAAAAAGTTCAAAATGGCGGCCACTTTTAACGATTCCCCAACTTTGTACAAGCGAGACCAAAATGCAAGTGACTGAATAGTTAAGCATTGTCATAATACTGTAAACTTACATCGGCCAGCATTTCGAGTATTCCGGTGAGCGCCGCGTGCGCCATGCAGCAGTCGGCCACGACGCCGGCGCAGCCCCAAGCGCGCTGCGCGACGTTCACTGCACACTCAAGGTTGTTGATGCGTCTAAAAGATAAGAAAAGAATCCACTGTCGCCAACGAGAACTCTTACTTCTCAGCTCGAGTCGTTTTAAAGTTATAAAATAAACAATGGCATTGAAATTTTAATCTACCGTAATAAGCAATAGAAATAAGTCCTTGTTCCTTTGTTATTTTTATCGAGAAAAGCTTGCATAAAATGATTTTTTATGCTTTAAGTGATTTCTTTTTATAAGACTAATAGGTCTAATAGGCTAGGAAGGAAAGGGTATAGATGGAAAATGCTTGAACCACAATTTAAGGCTACGCAACTTTATTTATGGGTTTCTCGTAAACGGTGGCCCATAGCAAAAAATGTTCTTAGACATAAGTCATTTAAATAAAATTCTCTACCAAAAAGGTTCTACAGACTTTTTTGCTAGGATGAATATTTAATGAGATTTTAAAGGGGGAAAGTTAATTCTAGGAAATTATTAGTGGCTTTTCATTCCTTGTTCTTCAATATTTTTAAAAACAAAAAATATAGTATTTATGTACTCAACGAGCTCTAAACAAAGATACCCATTCTATGGGGTTGATAATTTTGAGATATAAGGTATATCTTTACGACACATGTAATTTAAAATGTTTGACATGTAAAATTTTATATTTTATCAATAAAATGAGTATGAGTATGAGTATGAGTAATCTAACTAAAAAAATGTAAGATTAATACGGGCTTGCATTTACGTAAAAAACAAATAACACAAATATTTATAACTTGGCATTAAGTATCTGACCATAGTCAAAAGTCACAAGTAAAAATTAAAAATAAAATTAAGAAAAATTGTGTGACGGGAAACGAATCATACGTAAAACTAGCCAAATTCGAAATCGTGGCTGCCGTAAGGAGTGGTGGACATACCTGGCAATAGTGTTCAATGCGGCAACAGTCTTGGCCTCCACAGGACGAGCGCGCAACAACTCACGCAGCGCCGCCTTTGCGGCAGCCCTGTAACACAAAAAAAAAGTCAAATCAGCCAAGCAGCAAGAAAATCCGTATTGTACGAAGGGTCGGCCTGAAAACCAGCGTTGTAGTAGGTAAGCCTGCTGCAACACATGCTGAGGTTCGCTCCTTTTTAGCATCATAATTTTAAGTCTTTATTTCTACATGTAAACATATCAATTTGTGCCTATTTAAGTTTTATTGTAAGGCTTGTAATGTTTTATTGCATTGTAAACACTTATCAATTTGGTGTTAAATAAAAAATTTCTATGTCTATGTCTAAATGCCCGTATTCATAAAAATTAACAAAGCTCTGCTAACTAAAATATAAACACATATTATAAATATATATTTAAATACGTATATATTTATAATATGTATTTATTATATGTTTAGTTGTTATATATTTATTTAGTTCTGATTTTAGCTATAAGTTTCCTTATTGAAAAGTTTTAGTACACTGTGTAAGTTTTTCTATCTCATTCTCCCACTCTACACTCAATCCCTCAAAGGTTAGCTGGAATAGATCCCTCATAGGGATAAGTTCGCATTTGTACTCTAATTTTATGTTTTAACCTGTTATTGTATACAATAAAGTGCTTACATACATACATACATAAAACATGTTTTGTAATTTTCTCACAAACACAAACGTCAAAAGGGACAGCCTTTAATAAATAAAGACTAATTTTAACGGCTAAAATAGTTTAGATGAAAGTTTATGAATAAGGCCTATAGAGTTTCCGTGGTCATTAAATAATGATAAAATAAAAATCCACTTTAGTACCTGTTTTCAGTGATGCCGCGAGCAGCGTTTTCCGAAATAGGCCACTCATAATGCCCCTAGAACAAGATATCATGAAAATTATCAGCCCGTTGTATGAGCGGTAAATGGCAAATGCCACAGTCGTCGCGTGATCGCTTTGACGGAGGGATGTCACTATTAAATAATCGATTATTTTGCACCAAATTAAAATCGATAAAAAAAACGATTTTTAAAGAAATAATAATCGTTATAATATGTATGTTAATTAGTCTGTGGTTTACGTCGCCCCGCGCCCCGCACAAACGGCCGGCGCGCTACAAGGCCTTAACAACTTTAAAAAAATTACTTTCCACCCTAGCGTCGGAAAAGCTACTTTCAACCCGGCTGTCTACTTATTTATTTATTTATTTATTTATATTAGGAGAACCAACAGCAGTACAAACAATGTAACAACATGCATATTAACAGCAGAGCCAATTACAGGATCTCACAGATAGCGCTAGAGTGTATATACTGAACTAAAGTGCGCACTCGTACACAATTACAAACGTTATTGGAACAAGAATGTTAAAATAGAAAAAAAAACACAACAAGCAAAAAAACAAGCAAACCAAGCCCACTCTAAACTAATGTTTATGAAAATTGAATTTTCCGAACAGGAGATGAAAACAAAATTTTGCTATGGAACATACTTGTAAGTCCAGCAGTATGGGCCCGCACTGATTCGGGCACTGCTTGCGCACCGCCGGGAGGTTCTTGCGACACCGCAGGCTGCACACGAGCCGCCACAGTTTGCCGTCTAAAGCCTCCACGCGATTCACTTCTGTAGACCATTGCCTAAAATCAAAACATATTTACGACATACATAAACATATTGACGACCGGTTTAGCCTAGTGGGTAGTGCACCTGCCTGTGAAGCTGACGGTCCTGGGTTCGAATCCCGGTCAGGGCAAATATTAGTGTGATGAGCATGAATATTTGTTTCTGAGTCTTGGATGTTTTCTATGTATTTAAGTATTATATCTATTAAATATATCGTCGTCTAGTACCCATAACACAAGCTTTCTTGAGCTTACTGTGGGGCTAGTTCGATTTGTGTAAGATTGTCCTTTAATATTTATTTATTTATTTTATATTTCAAAAATATTTTGTGGACCATCTTACAAAAACCGATTCTATTTTCGTGGTGAAAACCTGCAATCCAGGTAGCCAGCAGGGCTCCGAAATCGGTTTCGTCTCCATACAATTAACCGGTAAAAAAAAATCGGTTAATTGCGTTTTACGATAATTATTCGTACTTTAAGTCATTTATATCATAGATGAGGGATCTAACTAAAACAAATCTTAAAATAAAAATGGTAATATGAGAAGTACGGTACCTAGCAAAAGTCTCGACATCGTTCAGGTGCTTGTTGACCAACAAGTAGAGCTGCCGCGGGTTGTCGAAGTTCACGTCGCCAACGGGAGAGGTTACTGTGGGCGCCTGGGACCTGCAACAACAGCAGATTGTTGAAGAAAGAAAGAAACATTTATTTGGTGCTAAATCATCACTACATAGTATAAAACAAAGTCGCTTTCTCTGTCCCTATGAAATGAAAATGAAATGAAAATAATTTATTCCAGAACAAGTCCATAGATAAATAGCATTATAAAATTAAAATTAAAAAAGACATTGAATTGAATTAAATTAAATTGAATAGATAAAATTAAAATATGCTGCTATGTCCCTATATCCCTATGTATGCTTAAATCTTTAAAACTACGCAACGGATTTTGATGCGGTTTTTTTTAATAGATAGAGTGACTCAAGGGGAAGGTTTATATGTATAATACATGCATCAGCATTGCACCCGTGCGAAGCCGGGGACGGGTCGCTAGTATGAAATAAAATGAAATTGGGTCAATCTACTTTTTCTTGTTGTTATTCTGTCCCGTCAGCGAGGAGACAACAATAACCGAGTTTCTCACAAAAATGTTTATAATATGGACTTCAAGCATGCTCAAGAGATTACCCATGTCCTAATAGATTGATTCAAAAAGTACTTAAATAAAAACTGCAGTACATAGCGGCCCCCTTTTTCAGTTATATATCGTTAAATTTACCCTCCCCCCCTCCCCCCTTAACCTGAAAACAAATTGAACGGTCTGAAATCAATCGTAAAGAGGTGCAACCCGCCCTAAACTGTGTTAGGGTGGGTTGCACCAAACCGTCTGTAATCGTAGGCGGTGTTCGTTAAAATCTGATTGTATGGAAAGTTTGACAAGTTTCTATGGGATGACAGCTGCCGGCGCCATATTTGACGATGGCCGACCTGTGATCGCATGTTGGTGCAACTGACCCTTAATGTTTTGTCCCTTTTCACAAGCACAAATATCATAGCGACAGAACAATGTAGTATCTAACCTCCTGTCTGATCGATCCTTTATTCTCAATATCCGCTGCACGGCGCTTTGAAGTGGCGTAAGCGGCGGCTCGGGCGCGGGCGGCGTGCGAGGAGCGCGCAAGTCGTCGTCCTCGCTGGAGCGAGCGGGACGGATAGAGTTTAGCTGCTCCGCCCATGCTGTGTTTAAGGCCTGTAGTTCAAACATAGTCAAGTTACAATTATTTTTTCACCTCACTAGCTCGGAAAGCCCATTTTTATTCTTTAAAAACAGATAGCAAAACTGCTTTTTATCCACAAGAGTGCAAAGAATATTTGAAATCCGAACACGCTATTTGTAACTTTTTTAAACATAATAACATGTAAAGGCCAGTGCAGACAGTCCAGCAACAATAATTTTATATTGTGCTGTTGTGTTAAAAAACTAGTACCTACGCCGAATCTCGAGATTAGGTAGTGAACAACTATATTTAGGACGCAACTGTCAATGTTAGGACTAGGAGGAAAAAAAATTCCTCGCTCTAGTGAGGTGAAAAGATTTGTATTATACACGGTTGCAAAGTTATTTTACGTCTCGTGTGTTGCAACACTCGCTACGCTCAGTATTCTATTTTTGAACCACTCGCTTCGCTCAGGATTCTATTTTCGAACCACTCGCTTCGCTCGTGGCTCAACCATAGAATCCATTTGCTGGCTCGTGGTTCAATCCTAGAATCCATTCGGTAGCTCGTGCTTCAATTCCACACTCGCGTTTAAAATACAACTTTGCACCCTTGTATAACAAATAACTATTGTTACTGGATTTTCAATCTTATCAATCTTGAACGGCAAAATTGTTTTTGTAACGAATTACTTTGATGCGACTCTGCCAACTCAAATAATTTCAAGTATATACTCAATGAGTGTTCAATCTCGCGTCAAACCCTAGGGTCGCTAGGCCGGTTACGCGACCAGCGTTAGTTTGCGACCACTTGAAGAACGAGGTTTTTTCAAATCAATATTTGCATTTTTCACAGGCCCCAAAAAAACGGTAAGTTGTATGAAATTTATTTGGGAATCCATTTAAAATAAAAAAAAAGAGTCCGACTCGCGTACCGAGGGTTTCGTACACAGATGTGTATGAATGTTTCAGGATGTGTAACTCAAGCCCTTTCATATGACACCCCATTTGACATATTCACGAGACATGACAGACAGACAAAGTGAAACCATAAGGGTTCCTTTTTTACCATTTTGGTACGGAACCCTGAAAAGGAAAGAATATTATTTCAGTTCATCAACTCATCTAAGTGGACGCAAACCAGTGCACGAAATTAGATGGTCGCAAACCGACATATAGAATAGAATAGAATAGAAGATAATTTATTTCAGTATAAAAACACAGTAATACAATATATAAGAAAGAAAACAATGGAAAAACTTATTATCTAAATTGTACACTGGCCATTACACTGAAAAAGGTGAACACTCAGCATAATGCCAGGTACTACTGGAGTAGACGCTGGTCTTCCGTGGACACCTGTAGGGAGCGCAGTTGCGCGCAGCTGCTAGTAGTATTTAACAAATTGTGACGATATGCTACGAAGCGGGAATGAAGCAAGTAAAACTAATAATAACAATAAAATAGCATGGCAATAGAAAGTAAAATAACACTATACATGTATATATAATAGGATAATTTGAATACAAACACTACCCCGTAGTTAATTTTTGCTTATTAAGGAGATAGCTCTTAAATTTAACTTTAAAAGACTGCAACGAGGTAGCTTGCTTATAAGGTGGCGGTATGTTGTTCCAGCATTTCGTGGCAGTGTACTTAAAACTACCACGAAATGCTGCAGTTCTGTGTTTGGGGCACAAAAGAAGAGTAGATACTCTTTGGCGTTGCAAAAATCTGAGCTTATCATGCAAGTAACGAGGTGCTTGGGTCTTCACGATCCCAAACAGTAAGCAAGCAAAGTGGAGGGAGCGCCGAGACTCCATGTTCATTAGGTCGCTTCTGTTAAGATATGGCGTCACGTGAGTTCTTGGTGGAATTGTAAAACAAAAGCGAGCACAGGCATTTTGCACGCGCTGAATCACTCTCTTAGTATACGATAAAAGGCAAGAGCCAATAACTGTGTCAGCATTTATATATAATAGGATAAATTGAATACAAACACTACCCCGTAGTTAATTTTTGGTTATTAAGGAGATAGCTCTCATATGAAACCTATACTCACAGCGTCGGGTATGAAGCGAGCGATGTCCGCGTGGTGCGGCGTAGCTCGCAGCCGCTCGCCCGCCTCCAGCCAGCAACTGTACTCCCGTAGCATTCTACAATTTATTATTTAGTTATATGGGTGGATCAACTATTCTTTGTTGGTCGTTGCCATGATTACATCTCCTGAGTCACTCTTTAAAATTGTGATTTTATAGGGTTTAAATCAACCAAACGTGAGTTTTAGCAATGAACATAAATCCATTTGGACATGGGTCATCTCTTGAGCATGCTTAAAGTCCATATTATAATTATTTTTCTAAGAAACTCGGTTACTATTGTCTCCTCGCTGACGGGACAGAATAACAACAAGAAAAAGTTGATTGACCCATTTATTAAGAGACCTTATAAATCCCTGAGGATATTTATTTATTCGATTTTATTATTTTCATGTTGACCCTTGGAGATATATCTCTCAATATTATGATTAGTGTACCTACCTTATTACCTTTTATCTTAACGCTTAGAGACCTTATACATGTCTAACAAATCCCGATTGTTATTAGTTTCTTAGTCTTATTTTTGACATGTAACACTACATTTAATTAATGATATTTTGATTACATTGAGATAAGGGGGGAAACGGTATTTTTTTTACATTTCCCCTCATAAATCGAAAATGGCTCAACATAAACAAAAAGTTGTTTCCGAATGTACAACTCAAACCCTTTCATATGGCAAAAAAAAAATAAAAAAAAAAAACATGTTCTCTGCATCTAGGTTACCTTTCTTTATAACTGTTTCGAATTTCAAATCGGTAGCATAAGTAGTTCTTGAGATATTTAGCTATGTGACAGACAGACAAAGTGAAACCTTAAGGGTTCCTTTTTTACCATTTTGGTACGGAAATCTAAAAACGGGTTCGCACCATTTTCTAAACAGCTTGATCGGCACGGGTGGCACATGTATACAGACGTCAGACTTATAAAGGCGTTTAAGGGCTGTACACACATATCAGGGTCATTCTACTTTTTCATGACCAGTTTTCTATTACAAAAAAAATCTATGATATGTACTGAATTAGTGTACACAAATAGGACTTTGAAACAGTACCTGAATCTAATAAAAGGAATTTATAGATAAAAATACTTAAATATTAACATATAGCTGTAAAAGGTGGGTAACACAGTGGTAAATTGTGGACATCCGAGGACCACTGAGTTACTCGATTTATGGATATTAGCTGTGCTTCGTTAATTACCAAAACTATCGGAAGTGCTACTGCAATTAAACCTCTTTCTAAATAACAATACAAAAGTATGAAGTGAGGGCCAAGTATTCCAAAATCTACATTTAAAAAAGAAGTGTCTGAAAATTATGTACATGAAAAGTAAAATAGCCGATCTCATTATCTATCGTGAATCATAAAAACAAGTTAAAGAACTCACTTCTCAGCAGCTTCATGATACGCCAGCATATTCACATTCACCCTCCTCCTCTCCTCTCCCTCTGACACGTCATCCGTCTCATCACTATCCGTCTCGCTTGCACTCGACTCCCCCGTCAAATCACCAAGCGACGTCGTCGGCAGCAAAGGTGAGCTAGACTTAGATTTAGACTGGGATTTCGACCTAGGTTTCGGTTCAGTTCTTGTGTTAAGTAAGCTCTTGAAGGTATCCGCTTGGTTGTGGTGGTAGAGTATCGTTTCGTGGAGTCGCTTCTTTAGCTGCGCAAGAGTGCGCGACTTCAAAAGACCGGAGAAGAATAGTGGTCCGATTGGTGCTGGGTCTGAGCTGGAAGATAAATGGAATGATTTAGTCTAATGACGTCACAATTCTTTCGTTCCTTTTTCATCTTCATGTATTTTTTTAATAGTTTGTCGTTTAGATTGGGGTAGACTGAGACCAAATAATACCAATACTGCGATACTTTTTCCGCTCCAATCACATTCATACATCGTTATCGCGGGAGCAAATTCGATTTGACAGTACTGAAAGATTATGAGTTAACAGAAGTGACACTTATAACGAGCAACATTTATGCCTACCATTTTTAAATTTATCGACTTTATTTCTAATATCTGACCTTATACTGGACTTGATTACTAGTACATACTTAAAAAGATTAAATAGGCAATCACAACGTCAAACTCTTCAATCACTTTTCCCGCTTGTCATTGTCATTTATTAGGTCAGGTAGAAGATTAATATTATGTCAGTTCTAAGGAATTTAGTGCATACCATATTTATTAACTACACTTATTCAATTACATTGCAGAAGAATAGTATTCATTTACAGTATAAAAGGCGTGTTCAATTGATCATTTTTTTAAATTTTTGGTTTTTGTTAATAGATTCCTCCATAACAATTGCGTTGGGTAGTTTATTATAAATCTTAGGTCCTAATGTATTGTCTTGGACGACTTAGTCAGACGGCGAGTAGCTGAAAGAAGTCATCCTTTACTTCCTAGGCGGGTGCGAGTGAGTTTAGCTGTGTTAAAGGTATATTTGTGTGTGTGGACATGTGTAGAAATGTTAAAAATGTATTGAGAGGGGAGCGTGAGAAATTTATAATCTACGAATAATAGGGATGTTGACTCAAAAATTTGTATCCAAATTACTATCCAAAAGAAATAAGACATAAAACTACGCCAAATGGTGAAAATCCCATTAAAATATCTCAAAAAATAACGAAGCTGCAACCGTTAGAATATTGTTAATAAAAGTGAGAAGGCGCTACAAATCAGTGACGTCACTGACCTAAAGCGCCATAGTAAATAAAGATCGTTCAATACAGAGGTGCGTTTTGGGGAAAAGGGACAGAACACTTAAAACTTTGAAGACTTGTAATTATGTAATTATTTATTATTTTCAATTACTTTTTTCGCTATTTGGTTGAGAATTTGATCGTTTTTGGAGAAAATTTTAAATAGTTATTTTTTTTATTTACTGTCAATGTCCCTATTGTGTGGCCGAGGTTCCTGGTAGTACTTTAGACATGGGTTTATTCAGTATCGCAAAAATATTATTTGATAAGCTATACAGAAAGCTGTAAAGAAATACTGAAATCAACAAGACCGTGGTATTAAAAACTTACGAAATGTTAGACGAGTGCAGGTACAAATGCATCAGTAGACGCCACAAGGGAAGCGAGGGCTGCCCCGCCGGCGCCAATAACGCTGCCGCAGCCTGATGGATCACGAGCTCTTCCGAGCTGATGTTTGCACCGATTTGCTGTAATATATAATATGGGTGAAGTATACACAATGGGCCTATAACTGTTTGTGGGGTCCGGTCTGTTCATATTTGCAAGGACTAGTAACTTCGTACTAATGTTCAGTGGAATTGACATGATGAGAGACTTTGCTCTGTTCTCATTTGATTTTATTTTTAGACTGACGCTCAGACACCTTATACATCTCTGAGGATATTTATTTAATAGATTTTATTATTTTCATGTTGACGTGTTATAGATATAGCTCAAAATATTTTATTATGATTAGTGTACCTACTTTATTACCTTTTATCTTGACGCTTAGAGACCTTATACATCTCTAACAAATCTCGATTGTTATTAATTTCTTAGTCTTGTTTTTGACATGTAACACTAAATTTAATTAATGATACTTTGATTATTGTATTATTTTTATTTGATGTACCTAGATAGATTTTGACTTGTAAAAGTGCCCTTGAGGCCTATTTGCAGAATAAATGTTTTGATTTTGATTTTGAACTCTCTCCGCGTTCAATATAACAACATCCTGAAGCGGCAATTACACTTTCGTTCGCCGCATGCTACATGCCATTGCCTCCATGCTGAGACGAGCAACGGACTCCTCAGGGCGCTGGCCGAGAGACTCGACTGCCCGATCATGAAGTTCTGGGTAGAGGTGGCCATTGGGAGGGTTAAATAGTCTTGTGTTTTTCGTGTTTTTAATTCTAATTGTATTAATGTTTTTTTTTTTCAGTAGGTCTAACATAGTTTGTAAAATATTCTTAAGTTAACTAACCACAATATGGATCGAACTGGTCTGAAATAAATGATTTTTATTTTATTTTATTATTTTTATAACGTGAAAATTTCTACCCGCCAACCATACTCGTACAAAAAAATTGGCAGTGAAAATTTTATCTACTGCAATAGATTTTTAGATTTTGCAACTCTATTCCTACGTGGGAAGATATAAATTCAATTGAAGAGGAGGATTCTTTTTAATAGGCCTTTGCGCGGCTAGAGGTTTCATTTGAGGCCAAGCCACACTACATGTGCTACGACGTTGCGCATAGCAGCAGGGACGAAGAGAAAGCATTACTCATATGCGAGTCTATTGACCTCTAATGAGTTTTAATGTGATGATTAGTATACCTACCTTATTACCTTTTATCTTGACGCTTAGAGGCCTTATACATCTCTAACTCCTCATGTTCGGTTGAAACCGCTCAACCAATCTCACTGGAGCGCAAACTCTTAGAGTATTCCAGTGTTCCAAACCACACGCGTGGTCGTGCCGGAGGTTTTCCCCTGGATTTTCCCCAGGCTACTCTCCAACTGCGCACTCCTATCGCTTTATTGGGCCCGGCCTATAAAGCCACAGTCAGGTTCAAAAAAAAAATCTCTAACTAATCTCGATTGTTATTAGTTAGTTAGTCTTATTTTTGACATGTAACACTACATTTAATTAATGATACATTGATTACTGTATTATTTTTATTTGATATAGATAGATTTTGACTTATAAAAGTGCCCTTGAGGCCTTGCAGAATAAATGTTTTGATTTTGAATGTATATTTATATCTTCAATAATAGTGTGACGAAGATGCGAGGTTTGTAAATGGTAACCGGATTGAAACGAATGTCTCTCCTGTTTTTAAAATTAAGAATAAATTAGATTGATTGTCACGGCATGATAATTAGATTACCCGCTATCCTTTTCTAATAAACACAGTGCGAGTGATACGGTATTGGTGAGTCAACTCGCCTCGCACATCAATAAAGGCTTATTTACACACTTACGACACTCGCATGCGAGTTTCACTACATTGCGCGTTTTGATAGATCGATTGAAGTCATTGTACCTGAGTAACTCGCAATGTAATAAAACTCGCATGCGAGTCTCGTACATACGTGTTAATACCTTGTTTTTTTTAAGATTAGAAATTAGGTAAACAAAGAAGCAGTGGTCGTAAACACACATGCACGCACACGTACACGCACACGCACACGGACACGCACACGCACACGCACACGCACACGCGCACACACACACACACACACACACACTTCTACATTGAATTTGCATTATTCGCGCGAAACATCTGAGTAAGTGATAGTTAGTGACTGTCATTTTTTTTTAAACCCGAACCGACTTCTTACAATCTCTGCCTCTGGGTTTTTTACTGTACAAGTTTTAGATAAATTGAACGATACGTATTTAAAAAAAATATTGATGCCTTATCATTTAAAAATATAAATTAAGACATTTTTTTTTTAATAACACTATATAATGTAAGCATGAAATTACGGTTTTAGTATTTATCAAGATTATTATACGCTGTACGGACACTTTGACCGCGGAACGTGCCTGAAAAAAAATTCGTAAGTCGTACTCTCTCGTTCTTTCTAATGCTAAAAAACAATAGAAATAGAAATAGAAATAGAAAAACTTTATTGTTTAACCGAGTTACAGATATGGTGTTACAAGTGTTAGGTTTCAACGGCTACCCATTTCGGGTGTACAATATTTGCTTAAAACTAAGAAAAACAAATCTTATGCTATGTGTAACATTCTATATACAAGTTTATTAATTTATTTTTTTTCTCCTAAGGAGTAAATTCAAAAAATTCTTTTAGGGAATAGAAAGCGTTCTTGATCAACCATATTTTTAAGTGACGTTTAAATTTCATATCATTTAGCATTTTTAATTCATTGGGTAGTTGATTGAAAACTCGTATAGCACTTATAAAGGCGCTTTTTTCATAGGTTTTGTTTTTTGCTAAAGGCAGTGCTAAGTTGTACCTATACTGAGTGCGTAAATTATCACGTTTAGAAGCTAGTGTAATGAAGTAGTTATTGTTACGTTTTACAAAGTTACAGAGTTCATAAATGTAAATGCTAGTTAATGTCAGGAAGCGTTGCTCTTTGAAAATATTACGGAGTGTTTGACGGTTATTCATACGAAAGATAATTCTCAAGCATCATTTCAATGTATAAATGTAGCATGGTATGTCCGCGCGTAACTCACCTTCAAAGCGTTGTCGACGTGTATTTTCTGTCCGTTGGCGCGCTGTTGTGCTAGCGCATACAGCAGGCGCGGCCACAACACTGGCAGCTCGTAATGCGCGTGCGCCGATAACAATGCCGCCGCGCATGTTAAGGGCGCATATGTAGCGTTGCGGACTAGATGGGACACCACTTCGGGTTTAGGCAACTCCTGAAAATTGTATCTAGATTCTAGATTGTACTGTTTGTTATTATTTTTATGTTACATAAAATATTTATGTCTACAGTGTACAGTGCACAGATTCGTAGTCTCGCTTAATGGTGTGTGAAGACAGGGAAGCTCACTAGTTCACTAGCCTATTTATTCGTAGGTTAAATTTTGTCAAGCGGATGCGTCCGAAAAACGAAATTATAATTTTCAATCAAAGTAAAAAATTTAAAAATTAATCGCCACAGGTGAGATTTCAACCCACGGCCTCTGGAATCCATACATTGCTCTTAACCAACTGAGCTACCGTGGGTATCCCTTGTGGTGACGAATCTTTCAACCATTACACACTTCCAATTTGTATATCGCCACGTAAGTTTAAATCTTTTGCGATAATGGCACGCAATTGTCAAATCGTTTTTGATGGTTTTACCTTGAAAATAACACAAAAACCAAACAGAACATGAATTTCTGTGACAGGAACACTTTGAGATAATATAAGATTTCAAGCTTACATGGTCATTTACATTAGAATTACGATTTGAAACGGGATATTTACCATGTATATACTCATGTCGCGTATTGATACTATGAGTGTGGTGTGTCGTAACCGTAATAGAGCTTCAAGTGACAAGGCGGACGGTGGTAGTGTCGGTGACACTGTGCGAAAAAAGCGAACCAGGAAGAGGGTAGATCGCTATGGTGTGTGGGTAGACCACAACTAAAACTCGCAGCACGTCAGTTAATCCATGATAATGGCGCTTGCAACAGTGCCGAAATATCGGGAACTCACAAATACAAATATACATGGTAAATATCCCGTTTCAAATCGTAATTCCAACACTTTGAAATAGAACTGACGAATACGACACGAGGGAGAAACCACCACCCACATTTACATTTTTATTATAGGTATATTTATTTACCAAACACGTCGCCTACCGGTCCCTGGGATCCCAGGCCTCATTAAAAAATAATGTTATTGTTTTTTTTTCGCTGGGGGACGAACGCTTAAAGTGCACTTACCAGAAAAACATTACATTGCATTCTTGTCTCGTGGAGATCTTAGGGAATTACTAGATTACATACATTATACGTAATTTTAAATATAAACCTCCCGTAAGTTTCAGACATACTGAAATATAATAAAGCTGAGTGCTAGACGCGCGGCCGTCGCGGCTGGTTTTCATAAGGGGCATGTATTGGTCGAAAACATGTCGAGCGATATTCGACCTTGAAGACCTGGATCACTCACGTCTTATTATATTTCAATATATAAATACGTATAGTCTAGCCATAAGTTCTGTCTCAAGCAGTTAGATTTTTTTAATGAATGTGAACAGCGATTGGTTTTAGTCTCGCCTGATGGAAAACGATGAATATAATTAAACAACCTTTTGAAATCCAACATATGCATGGTTAGAAAGTTTATTTTATTCTTATTAAATAACAGTGTAATCACTACATAGTATAAAACAAAGTCGCTTTCTCTGTCCCTATATCCCTATGTATGCTTAAATCTTTAAAACTACGCAACGGATTTTCATGCGGCATAGATAGAGTGACTCAAGGGGAAGGTTTATATGTATAACACATGCATCAGCATTGCACCCGTGCGAAGCCGGGGCGGGTCGCTTGTTGATTATAAATTAATATCCCAATATAAACACACACACACAAACACACACGACACGACACGACGGAGTGGATCAGGCCTCCTTGCAAGCCTGGAATGGCTTGCATTTGTCACTTAGGTTAAATTAAACATAATACTAACATATTGTTAAGGACACTAATACGATATGGACATTTCCGAAATAAACAAAGAAATTCCTAGTAATTTTAAAGCCTTCGTCAATCTAAAACACGCGGCAATTTCTGAAAATAAGACTTTAGTTAATGTGAACAAATATCTATATATGTTTCAGCTGGGCAAGAATTATAACATATATTTGTTCTGAAACTAAACACATGCTTAGTAACTAACATTTGATTCTCCAAAAGGTTTCTGCTCTAGCTACTCTTCTCAAGAAACCGAAGAAACGTATCATATTGCGGTAATATTTTTAATCAAATGTTATTTTAATCTGATCAGTATTAAACAAGCTATCAAACCATGTATAGCAAGAAGAAAAAACTGTATTCATCTTTTATAAACGGTAAATACTTAGGATAGAACTTATGGCTGGACTAACTACGACACGGAATAACATCCCAAGTGCCTATCCCACACGGGTCATACGCGGATTTAGATTTGCGCCTTTTCTGTGGACATACCAAAAGTTAAGAGACACAAAGCTTAATTTTGGATTGGACCAGTAACCCGC
The DNA here is from genome assembly GCA_963556455.1 of Epiblema foenella. Lineage (NCBI taxonomy): Eukaryota > Metazoa > Arthropoda > Insecta > Lepidoptera > Tortricidae > Epiblema > Epiblema foenella. Next base: position 29,229,925 of record OY747098.1, on the reverse strand, counting down.
ATAAACAGTGTCTCCGTTTCTATAAATCCCTGTAATGAAAACATAGCTAACATGCACGTAAGCCGTTAACTATTGACCACAGGAGGAACGACGTGGTTTTTCAACTAAGTATGACCCATCAGTCAACAACAAAGTATCAATCTCTTACCGGACCAAAAGTTCGGTAAAAATTCTTCAAGTCTCCGGCAGAAGTACTAGGCTTTCATATTTCGCTAAGAGGTTCAACGAGTTACACTCATGATACTTGTATAGGGCATTGCTTACTGGGCGTCCTCGCGAGTACGCTTTCTACCGGCAAAGAGCCCTTGCAACTATTGACCACAGGAGGGACGACTTGTGTTTTTTCAACTAAGTATGACCCACATATACATACGAGTAGGATAGTAACATCTTGACGTGACCTGTTTCTTCTGAATAGGGCAGAGAAAGTTCACAAGAATCCTGCAGACTGCTTGAGCCTCCGTAAAATGCTGCAACCTTGCCTATGAAGCCTATCTTTGCCTACCTTCGTAGGCAGTGTTTCAGCAATTGACGGGTCTCACTTGGTTCACACCAGCTTCGGTCGTTCTTCAGTAGTTCCGTTTGTTCACGGCGGCCATCCCTTCGCTTGAGGATTCCTAACCATACCTATTTTTACTTAATAAGAGAACAACGGTTGAAACTCACTTGGAAAGTCACTATTTGCGACATATTTCGGACTACAATTGGAGCGCTTCATCAGGGTGAGTCGTTGGTTGGTTGGTTAAGTGTAAATATGTCTCACGTTAGTGTAAATTTATAAACCTATTTTTTTTTAAGATTAGAATTTTGACGGTAATTTTGGCACAGATTTCTTCTATTCCTTGGGATATCTGAGAATAATCTTGTACTAATACCACATCTTAGAGTAATTTATCACGTGATCTTCGATTAGATCTTCAATCGGGGATGGAAGTAGTTCCAAGTTGCAGACATCGGGAAATCAAGAGGACCGACAGTCTTTAGACCTTATCTCATTGCAATAACGTTCACGAATGGTCAGTTAACTGTCGTCCTGATGTACAAAATAAAATGAAACCTCATGATGGTACCTGAATGGTATAGGTGTGTCGCGTGGCCAGTAGCAGGGCATCGCAGGCCGCCAGCGGAGCCCCGGCCAGACCCGTGTGGCACAGCGCCTGTAGCCACGTCGACACCGCCGCGTCACGGTCGGCAGGAGACCTAACATTTGCACTTATTTAAATGGGTGCACTTCACTAAACCGAGCTGAGAAGAGTCCAGTAAGAAAATCAGCTAAACCCGACCCGGGTAGGGTCGGAGCTAGCTGAGTCCTAGGCACACACTTACGGACCCGGACGACGTAATCACAGCGTCTATCGAAAGATGGAACGCTGCGCTTGCGGCGTCCAACTCTTAGGCATTCCCGCCGGCGGGGACGTCCACCGCGCGATCGCGTCAACAGTGACACATATAGTCCCTATTCGTCCCGGTACCGCCGCACACCGGGTAGAGTCAGTCCGACCCAGGTCGGGCCTAGCTGAGTTTCTTGCTGGACTCTTCTCAGCTAGGCTAGGTTTAGTGAACCAGTGACAAAACTCCCAGTAGCTCGATTCCACTCACATCTCAGATTCGGTTGAAACCGCTCAACCAACCTCACTGGAGCGCAAACTCTTAGAGTATTCCAGTGTTCCAAACCACACGCGTGGTCGTGTCGGAGGTTTTCCCCTGGATTTTCCCCAAGCTACTCTCCAACCGCGCACTCCTATCGCTTTATTGGGCCCGGCCTATAAAGTCACAGCCAGGTTAAAAAAAAAGCTAGCTGAGTTCGCCCGAAGGCCTTCATCCTGTCTTAACGCCAGCTAGCTGTCATAGACAGTAGTCGGGATGAAGGGCTTATTTAACCCGCCCTATGGGATGACAGCTGCCGGCGCCATATTTGACGATGACCGGCCTGTGATCGTATGTAGGTGCAACCGACCCTAAGGGCAGTATGAACAGCACTCACGGCTGGTTCTCGACATGCGCCAGCATCCTCCGCAGCAGGATCTCCGGCGCCGCGGCGCGCTCCCCGCGCGCCCACTGCACCAGCGACTGCGGCGGCGCCAGCAGCGCGCAGCTCAACGTGCCGAACCTATTCAAAACAAATTTATTTATTTATTTATTAAATAGGCACACAAAACTAGACTGATGCTCTAAACTATGTGTACACAGCAAGATTGAAATTTATACATTAGTTGAGGGACATTATAGTCGTGTAGTTAAGTTATACAGTATATATAATCCAGACTTAATTTTCATTTAAAGTGTAGGTAATAAAGGAAGTGTTAGTAAATCTAATTTACATTTGGGAATAATTCAAGCTTGATTGTTTTTAGACCAAGTTTCTATAAAAAACGTTACTGGATTTTGAGCAGGGATCGGATACCGGTATTTTCTCCATAGAAAAATACCGGTATTATTACGGTAACCGGTTCATTATTTCGTTTTTAATGGGACAATCTAATAATACGACGTTGTTACCTAAATACATGATTCAGCCCTACGTAAAGAGCAAAAAATAATCCAAAATATTAGGCTAATTCAGGGTTTTTTAAAAATACCGGTATCGGTCCCTGATTTTGAGATTTATTGCCTGAACGGTAAAATAGCTTTTTGGACGAATTACTTGGAAGCAACTCGGCCAACTTGAATGATTTATAATAAACTACCTACAAACGTGACTAATTTATCTATTAATAAATTCAAGACTTATGTAAAACATAAACTCATATCGAAAGCATATTATAGCACAAAAGACTACATGAATGATAAAACACCGTGGGTATAATTGTGGTTGAAATACTAATTATATTTTAATAATTATGACATTACATCTTAATGACTATTTTCATAACTATGACATTAGATGTTGACGTTAAATTTTCCTCTTGACATTCAGATTTTATTCTAGAAACTGTCTAGATTATACAATTTTTTATGTTTTTATTTTACATATTGACGATCTTTTTGTGAATTTATTATACTCTCTTTTGACATACATTATAGTAATTCATGTCTTTTTTTAAATTTCATATGCATCAATAAATTGCTCTGAATAATTAGATTCAATTTATGTAATATATAACTGACGATTCAAAAGTGCTTGTTGCTAGGCCTATTTGAATAAAGAATATTTTGAGTTTGAGTTTGAGTTTGATTTCATGTATACACAAATCTATATTCAGCCACAAAAAGACTCAGGAACCAATTATTGAGCTCATCACAAATAAATTTCCTAACCGGGTACAAGCTTCAACTAATACCTAGTCATCAGCAGATATAAGTTAACAGTTTTTCATCTTATCATAATGGCATAAGGTGCAAAAGTGTTAACATTTACTCTTGACTATACCAACTAGTGGCTCTGTGAGCTGTAGACATCGCGGTGTTTTTTTTTTTTAAATCTCCAAAATTCAAATCTATACAATTATCGAAACTGAAATCTGGAAATCCGGAATTTGGTCACCTGGACATACGAAAGTATTTTTGTCGAAGCCGAAGCGGAGACCTTCGTTTCACTCGGTCGACTAGACCCCCCCACAAGGTGGACTGATGACCTGATAAAGGTCACGGGAGTCCGCTGGATGCGGGTGACAGTCTTTTACCTAGGCCTATGTCCAGCAGCGGACGTTTCTCGGCTAATATGATGATTACTATTTGAAACGGGATATTTACCATGTATATTTGTATTTTTGAGTTCCCGATATTTCGGCCCTGTTGCGAGCGCCATTATCAAGGATTAACTGACGTGCTGCGAGTTTTAGTTGTGGTCTACCCACACATCATAGCGATCTATCCTCTTCCTGGTTCGCTTTTTTCCCACAGTATCACCGTCACTACCACCGTCCGCCTTGTCACTTGAAACTCGATTACGGTCACGACACACCACACTCACAGTATCAATACGCAAGTTCTTTCCGGAAACAACACAAATAACATACAAATATACATGGTAAATATCCCGTTTCAAATCGTAATTCTAATGTAAAATGACCATGTAAGCTTGAAATCTTATAATATGATGATAATGTAGTCTTACTGCGGCGTGAGCCCCACAGAGGCGGGCGAGTGCATCATGGCGGCCATGAGCAGCGCCAGCGCGTGCGCGGCCGCGGGCGCGTGCGCCGCCGCCGCGCGGCCCAGCGCCTCCACGCCGTACGCGCAGATCTGCAACAACACTTCACACTTTAACCAAACCGTCTGCAATCGCAATACATAGAAAACATCCAACACTCAGGAACAAATATTCGTGCACAAATGAATGTCCTCACCGGGATTCGGACCCGGGACCACCAGATTCGTAGGAAGGGTCACTCCCTACCAACTAGACCAATGTGTTCGTCAACTCTTGTTCCCTCCCACTCGACTGCTGGCACAAACTGTTGAGATAAGACTGCTGGTACAAACTGTTGAGATAAGACCGCTGGTACAAACTGTTGAGATAAGACTGCTGGTACAAACTGTTGAGATAAGACAACTGGTACAAACTGTTGAAATAAGACTGCTGGTACAAACTGTTGAGATAAGACTGCTGGTACAAACTGTTGAGATAAGACTGCTGGTACAAACTGTTGAGATAAGACAACTGGTACAAACTGTTGAAATAAGACTGCTGGTACAAACTGTTGAGATAAGACAACTGGTACAAACTGTAGAAATAAGACTGCTGGTACAAACTGTTGAGATAATACTGCTGGTACAAACTGTTGAGATAAGACAACTGGTACAAACTGTAGAAATAAGACTGCTGGTACAAACTGTTGAGATAAGACTGCTGGTACAAACTGTTGAGATAACACTGCTGGTACAAACTGTTGAGATAACACTGCTGGTACATACTGTTGAAATAAGACTGCTGGTACAAACTGTTGAGATATGACTGCTGGTACAAACTGTTGAGATAAGACTGCTAGCACAAGGTGTTGAGATAAATTATTGGCACAAGCTGTTGATATAGATTGCTGGCACAAGCTGTTGAGTTAGATTACTGGCACAAGCTGTTGGGATAGATTACTGGCACAAGCTCTTGAGATAGATTACTGTCACATGCTCTTGAGATAGATTACTGGCACAGACTGTTGAGATAGACAGACTCACCAGCGGCAAGGAATGTCCCCAAGAACTGGACAACACGGCGTAAACTTCTGTGAACAAGCCTTGCGTGTGCTCTGGCGGCGGCGCGTCTATTGGAAGCCGCCAACTTGATCTGTACATTAACATCATCATATCAGCGGAAAGACGTCCACTGCTGGACTCCTGGATAATACTACAATCTAATATCACTACATTCACTTCATTCACTACATGAAGCAGCCAGGGAACGCGCTTCTTTAGTCAAAGGAATTTCAACTTTCTGTACAGTAGTTACATGTCATACCTATTCAATTAAAATCACTGAATACAGTACATGACACGTCGTGTCTAATCGCATTAAGAGTTTACCCAATGGAATTTGCCGGCCATTTTTTTTAGTTTATTTAGATAACTAACAGCCATGTACAAAAGAATTCATACAAAAATGGACGCAGATTAGGCTTAAAGTTTCATATATTACTACGTAACAATTATTGACTAAATAAGTTACAAGTGCCGTTATAATTACCTATTTAGTTGTGTACTCATGCAAAGTAGTTTAACTAAAGTAAAAGAGATTATTAAAAACAATGTTTTCCCTCACTTCATATTATCATTTTTTGAGAAAAAACATTATTTACTACATCTGCATGTACCTGTGCACGCGCAGTTTCACTAGAACGTGCCACGCCCAGTCCGGCGCCGGCGCAGGCAGGCCGCACAGCCACGAGCCGACCGCCAGTTGCGACTCCAGTGACAGGCCGCTGGAAAATACACAGGTTAGCTTAGACACACAAACAACAGATGAAAATTCGGTAATAAACAAATATGGCAGCACTTTTTTTAGGGTTCCGAACCAAAATGGTAAAAAAGGAACCCTTATGGTTTCACTTTGTCTGTCTGTCACATCGCTAAATATTTCAAGAACTACTTATGATATCGATTTGAAATTTGGAACAGTTATAAAGAAGGGTAACCTAGATACATAGAACATGTTTTTTTAATATATTTTTTTTTATTTTCTGTGAAAAATTACAGATAATATAATAGGTGGTTCAAAATTTGTAGTGAATATGTCAAGTGGGTGTCAGATGAAAGGGCTTGTTGATTGAAAGTTTCATATTCTCAAACATTTTTTTTATTTTTTTACGTTGAGACATTTGCGATTTATGAGAGGAAAAAAAATACCGCCCCCCAAACCAAAACCAAAAATCGATGTTGTAATAATGTTTTCTTTTATTCAACTTAATATAGTACATTACTTATCTAGAGCGGTAAACAAAGAATGTCTCAGATAGCAAACATTATTTGGCGCCTGCGATCTGAGGCTTTCTTTATTACCGCCCGTTTTGAGTACAAGTAATGTCCAGGAACTTCACAGGCGAAGCGGACATCGTTATTTTTGCAGATACTCGTATGTATAGCTGTTCAAGGGGACCTAAATTATTTCTAATATACAAATTCACTCGTAAATGTTGCACGCTGCATTGCGATCAGTCGTCGAACACCGGTTTAAAATAGACCTCATTCTTGTATAGTTTTTTATAGCTTTATCCTGTGCCTAGATCGTCGACGACCGCCATCTTTGTAAGTTGAACAGCTTCAAAATAGCCGCTGAAGGTTGCAGTAGTACAGTCGCCATCAGATATATCGGAGTGAACAAGGTGCTCACAAATATCTGAACAAGACTCTATTGTCAAGGCGTTAAAGTGCATGTTCAGATATTTTTGAGCACCCTGAAGAGTACAGATATATTTGATGGCGACTGTACCACTTACAAATAACTCAGTCGTAAGGCGTGTAGCTGAGCTCTAGCAACAGATACGGCAGTAATACCGCGCTGCGTTGCGACCAGTCGTCGAGCACCGCTCTAATCTCGACAGTCGATGGCCGCCATCTTTGCAAGCATAACGTCTTCAAAATGGCCGCCATCTTTGCAAGCATAAAGTCTTCAAAATGGCCGCTAATGGTTGCAGTAGTTCCACTAACATCACTATTAACTCACTCGTAAGGTGTATAGTTGAGCTCTAGCAGCAAATACGGCAGTAGTAGCGCGCTGCGTTGCGACCAGTCGTCGAGCACCGCTCTAATCTCGACCGTGGACGGCCGCCATCTTTGTAAGCAGAACGGCTTCAAAATGGCCGCCGACGGTTGCAGTGGCTCCACTGTAACACACCATTATTTTACCGATCAACTAAATCTGGCACCGCATTACGATTACATACGGTTTGGTGCAACCCACCCTAAATCTCGAATGAACAATAAAAATATAATAAAATTTGCTTACTGATATAGAGTGGATAATCAATTGAACTAAACCTCAGTCACCTAGAAGGCTGTAACTTTTTACAATACCGTCATTTTGGTGTTTAAAGTTTAGTAAACAAAGCTATTGTTCCTTTAAGTGAATTCGACAAAACTAAAACCCAACGACTATAGACTCACACTGATGCACATAAGCGATGCTGTGCACCACCTTCGTATACAGATAGTCATGTTCCGACAGCAGCGCGGGCAGGCACTCCCGCGCCGCGTCCACGCACGCGCCGTTGCAATGCTTGCTCCTTTTCAGCGCCACCTGTCGGCACACTCAATGACATAAATCACACGAGTATTTTCATAAGGAATAAGCAACAGTTATTTTTCTACTCGTCGACTTCAATGTTTGAATTAAGATATCGTAGACGAAACTAAAATCACATACTTTTATCTCTCTACGGAGCTCCCTTCAAGTGAACTATTATGGAATAGACCAATCACGTGTCGCCATTACTGTACTCTTATGAAATTTACCAATCACGTGGCGCAGCGGACATAGAACAAACGACATCGACGAGCGCCCGACCCATGTGCCTAATCTTCATTTCCGCAGGACTAGTTTGTTTAATTATTTCGGTTTGTTTAATTAATTTCCGTTGACTCGTAGAAAACCTATCATTTTTCCTTATCTGTCATTTTGATACTTATGTTTGTGAGAAACGTAAAAAGGACATTTTAGTCAACTTGCAGTGTTTGATAAGTTTTATGAATAAGTTTCTCTTACTTGAACAAGGAAATCGGCGATCATAACGAGAGTTTCCGTCGAGTGCTCTGCGCGCGCGGCCTGTGACAGCGCATGCACACACTGCCCACAAGTCAGGGGGAGTGACAGCGATATACTGTCAATGACTAGCGGTTGCTTTTCTGTAAATAGAATAGCATAAGTAATCACATAATTATGTCCGTATGATTATTCTATGTTAAAATGTTAAGTTTAATTTTAAGATATTTGTACCTGTAAATGCTACTGTTAAGTCATGCCATGTGATGTTAAATAAAATATTTCTATGTCTATTCTATGTCTATGTCTATGTCTATAAGTAACCGAGTGAGCGAAGCGTCTAGGTTACAGTTTGGGCAAAAATACTTTCGCACGTCCGGCTTTTCTCTCAGATCGCATTTCGTCGGGTGAGAAGAAACTCACAATCAAATCTGTCACTACTCTTCGAAACCTCGTATCTCAGTACTGAAACGATGCTGATATACGAGCTTTATTGTAAATAGGTATTTGTCACGTGAAATTTTAATTATTTATTGAGGGACAAACAGTCTCAAATAGTTACAATTGACACAGTAAAAGTTATTATATTGTAGACTTATAGTTTCCTTAATTCTAATATGTAAACCTAAACATTAAAACTAAAGATTCATTTATTTTGTGAGCATCTCCGATACATATCAGGAATTAACTCAACGATTCGGTTTATGAAAATATTACAAAATGGCGGAGCCATGAGTCGAGGTCTACAGCTCTAGTATAATATTTAATAAATGAAATAAATGAATTTTATTCTGCAAGTAGGCCGCAAAGGCACTTTTACAAGTCAAAAACTACTAGCGTTTCTCATGAGACCACTGCCGAGAAGAAACGCCGAAAGAAACTCGACAGTCAGTTATTTTTCGTACATAATTACCAAATGCTTTCTTTGTTTAGCCGTTTTCATTATACATGTGTAGTAGATAGATAAATGGACACAATATCACAAATCATCAGAGAATATATCACTAAAAAGTGAAGTTGGGGATAACAAGTTGCCAGGCAAAACCCAGACTGCGGGCCTTAGCAGGGAGGCTGGCGGAATTTCGATGGGGTCCGTGGACTCCGCAATGGGGTAATAATAATAATAATAATAATACCATTGTCCCGTGAACGGGAAAGACATACATATAATAATAATATACTTTATTGTGCACTATACAAAATGGAAATGTTAAAAACAAATTTTAACACTGACAATAATGCAAACAACAGGCGGATGGGTAGTTTCCCCGACCGGTTTATATTGCTACTGACCGTGTAAGTGCGTCATCAGTGCTACGCAGTAAGCTGTCCGGACCGCGGGCCGCAGCAGGGAGGCCGGTGGGGCCTCGATGGGGCCCCTGTGCTCCGTAATCGGCTCGAGTAGGCCCCATCCAGCGCAGAATATCGCTTCGAGCTCCGCTTCGATTTGAACTGCCAGCTCTTTGGGGTATGCGTCTCTGTCGAAGGTTATCTAAATTATAATTTTAATCTTATGGCCTTATTAATATACGTTTATCCAAGCGGCGATACTTTTGTACAAGTGCCACCTAGCTGGGAAGCACGCGGGAAGTCAAATATATGGATCTACAGTCTCGCTTCTATACAACGCTATGCTCCAGATGTAGGTCTTAATAAATCGTTTCCTTACACTTCTAGAAATACCGCTTGTATATGCTTCTAGAATACTTCATCAGGGTGGATCAACTATTCTTTGTTGCGCGTTGCCATGGTTACGTCTCCTGAGTCACTCTTTAAAACTGTGATTTTATAGGGTTTAAATCTACCAAACATGAATTTTTAGCAATGAGCATAAATCCATTTGGACATGGGTCATCTCTGCTTGTCATGCTTAAAGTCCATATTAAAATCATTTTTCTAAGAAACTCGATTACTGTTGTCTCCTCGCGGACGGGACAGAATATCAACAAGGAAAAGTTGATTGACCCATCATTATCATCATATCAGCCGAAAGACGTCCACTGCTGGACAGAAGTCTCCCCCAAAATAGAATACTTACCTTGTTAAAATAAGAATCTAACGTCGTTAGCGGCAGGTCAGGGATCAGAGAAATCCTCTAGTTCTAGATCGTCATGAACTACGTGCGAGCGGCTCTATATCCGGAAGACGGGCGGACTGTACCTGTTATGTAGATGCAGCGCCGCCACGGCGTGCTGCGCGTGCGCGGCGAGCGCGCGCAGCTCCCGGCGCAGACGCGCGTAGTGCGCGCGCACGTGCGCCGCGCGCGCCAGCGTGCCCAGCAGCGCGCGCACGCCGCAGCACGCGCGCACCACGTCGCGCGCCAAGTGCTGCCACTCGTACTCACGAGTTTGGGTTATGTCCTGCAACACGAGTCGCTATAAGAGCCGATTCCCACTGAGGCAGAACATTTTGCCGACGCCCGACAAAAATCCGGGCCCGACATCCGATAAGTGGGAACGAGCAGTAACCGGGTTCGAATATATGCCTTCTCTACACACGTACAGTAGTACCCAACTGATAAGGCGCGTCGTGAACCTTCGTTCGCGCAGAAAAGAAAGTATCGCTCCGAAGATTAACGAAAGAATGCTTAAAACTTACAATTAACCTTAGATCACTACTATAAGGTTCATAATACACTGTTCATAATGCGCCTGCACTCGATCGGAAGTATGGCGGCTGACTAACATGCCACGCGGCGCGTGCTAACATGGCGGCAGCTGCGGACCAATAGCGGTACAGGAAAAAGAAGCGCGGTGCGTGGAGCGTGCCGATTGGTCAATAGCATTTCCCGCGCTTTAAAAATTCATCTTCTGCGCAGGTACATCGGTAAGCCATATCAGTAAGGTACTACTGTACGAGACTCGCATGCGAGTTTAACTACATTGCGCAGTTTGATAAATCGATTGAAGTGATTATACTGAGATATCCCGCAATGTAATGAAGCTCGCATGCTAGTATTGCGAGTCTCATACGTGTGTAAATAATGGTTTAGGATGGGTTGCACCAACTTACCGATACACGCTTTAACCTTTTCCAGGCATACTCGTAGTACGATTTATCGACCACATACGTGTCAATAGAATTTCAATCATAGTTCTAGAGTTTAAGGTTAAAATAAATTTTCATTTCGTCAAAACGTAACTCGTCTTAAATTACCAAAACGTAAATATTTTTTTAATACAGTCGCTCAAAAAGTGGTACTTTATGTAGCTGTATACCGTGCGCGAAGTTGGTTTTCTCGCACTAGAGCTTATTATTTTTCCACTTTTTTTAAGTTACTGTTGGTCCAAGCCATACATCCAACGAGAGTTTTAGGTTCAACCAGTTTACTGATTTATTTAATAAATCATTTGGGATTAAAACTGTAATTGAAGACATTAAAAAATGCATTACAGACAAGTTAAAATGTTATCAAATATTAATCTTAAACTGTTTTATAAAAGTTAACTCATTGACTAGACCAATGACCGGAAACGAGTATTATGCGAGACTTCCGATTAATAGTATTATGTAAGACCGCCACGCTGGATGAATGAACTCTTGTTTTTTTTTTTCGCCATAAAATACATTTATCAAAAAATAAATCTAATATCAATTAATTATGAAATTAAAAATAATTGTTTTTTCATGTTTAAATGTAGTTAAACGGTCATGTGACATAAAACCTCTTCCAAAATAGTTTTTGATTTGGCTGAATGCTGACTACCACGGCATGTTGAAAAAACTCTATCAATTAAAAGATAAATCGACTTTTTAATTCCCGCCTCTTTCAGTCATAATTTCACGATTAATTTTGTAATGACTTGTAAATAATATTTTTGTGATGTGTCAAAAAAATTACCCGCATTTTCAACTCTGTCATAAATCAAGTCTTTTCATCAAGTCATCACGACTTTTATAGATTTAGCATTGATTACTGATATCGCATCTAATAACTTGCCGTACATTCTATGCTTGTATAAATTAAACTCCGGGCATAACATTTAAGAGTAAGTTTTAAGTTGTACTTCTTGACATTATTTATTAAATTCATAATTTCACATCAATTCCAATTACGTACCTAAAGATTATTGCATGTAAGTCGATTGCTCAGCTAAGATAATATAATATAATTAGTAACGTGTTAGCGATTTGATTCCATAAAGGCTGTAAGATTACTTTCCCTTCGTGAAATGAATATGCTGCACCCTTGCCTAGTATGTAGGAAAATTGCAATGCCCTAACGGGGTATCATGTACCGACTAACCAATAATACTAACAGACCAATGTAATGAACATGATGGCAATAAAAATATATGAATAATATGAAGTTGTCAATTACCCTGTCATACATCAGACGTCCGCGGTTAAAGCGCGAATGAAAGTGTTCAGAATGTGCATAAGGATTTAACTTACGCTTCTCTGCAACAGCACCAACCGGGCCACGAGGGCCCGCAGAGGGAACGCCTGCAACAACGCCAGCAGGTCGCTCTCCCTCAGGGCTCCCTCGCTGACGGCGCCCGACGCCCCGTGCCGGTCCAACTCCTCCCACATGTCCTCGTTCTCTGCTGAACACAGGAACACGTCCATACATGTAGCAAAGCCGAGGACGACACAAACACAGAAATAAATAGAGAAAAGAATTTTTTTAATTTTTTTTTGTTTTTTTTTTAATTTTTTTTTTCTTAGTGTTTAAATATAGTGTTAAAGCTTGTTTTACTTTTACTTTTGCTTAAAAATTGACAAAAGCCGCATGCTACTAGTATTTCTCGTGTTTGATCCGACTCCCACGATACAGGCTGTGCCTAGTGTGGAAGTCATTGTTTATTAATATGTTGTACTCTTTTTTGGTAATTAAAATATTATTATTATATTATTATAGTTCTGACACCGATAAATAACGGATAATGGGAAAAAAAAAAAGTTACGCGAGCGAAAATGTCTCACACTCGTTTTAATTTAAATATGTTTGCGCTTGACCAAGCGCTCGTGGCCCAGCGGCGCCCGCATACCGCGTGCGGTATGCGAGGTTAAGCAACGTCGGCCCAGGTCTGTTATTGGATGGGTGACCGCTTTGACTGGTTATTAACTAAGCGCTCCCGTGCTTTGGAAGCCACGTTAAGCCTTTGATCCCGGCTGCTGTCTATGATAGCAGTCAGCAAGTTAGAGGCCTTCGGGCGGCTCGAGAACTTCTAACAGTCAAGCTTGTTTGAAGGGTTGACAGTCGCTCCCGTAAAAGCTAGTGCCTACGCCAACTCTTGGGATTAGGTAGCGGACCCCGGGCATTTAGGATGCAACTGTACCGGGATAACACTAGGATGATCCAAAAGCAAACCCATTCGCAATATTAATAAAAAAACAGATTCTGGATTCAAATTGCAATCCATGACCCTGCCTGTTTTCAGCCAGGCATTCCATCGTATCGTACCTTCAGTACACTCCTTGGCAGTCTCCAATACCGGCGCGGCAAACATCAGGTCTAATATGGCTAAGGCCCGCGCCGCATCGCTCGAGTCACACATGGGCACTCGAATCAGCGGCGCCGCCCATCGGACTGAGTGCCTCTGCCTGTAATACAATCATTATTTTCTATAACTAGCGTGTAAGAAATATAGCTAGCAAGGCTCCGATCATGTTGGAGTCAGTAGAAAAAAAAACAAAAACAAAACATTACCAGTGGCTATTGCTAGAGGTTGGTCATTTCGCTCATATTTGAAGCATCCAAACTTGGGTAGTGCCTCAGTCTGGGTACTTTTGGTATAACCCCAATATAAATAATAGAAGATTGTGTGACAAGTGTCTAAAATAAGCCACATTAGTAGGAGTTGGTTAGTAAAATAGTTCGGGTGGTAATATGGCTTATAAACCAGAGTTATACACTACTTTTCACTTCGATTTCGAGAAAATAAATAAACAAATATTATCCACCCACAAATAATAATAAAATACAATGAAATATGGGGGAATTTTTTTTAATGTTTTGCCTCAGATATGTATCTAGTTGTTGAAAGAGGGACGAAAAAAGACCTTATGTTTTTAACAGTTAATTAGTTGAACAAAGTATGTACCAAAAAGAACCCAACATGCCGATTGGCTGTTGGCTTGTTTTCTGATTGGTGGATTTAATATGGTGTAGAATTTTGGTTCAAATTAGAATGTTTTGTAAATCATAAATATGTATTCATATTTTCCCTAGGAGCTAAATGTACCACTTTAGCCCCACTTGATAAACCTAATATGACACATTTTTCGAACATGAGAAATGAAAATATAAATAAACTAGCGACCCGCCCCGGCTTCGCACGGGTGCACTATTTAATGGATGTTATTATACATATAAACCTTCCTCTTCAATCACTCTATCTATTAAAAAAAAACCGCATCAAAATCCGTTGCGTAGTTTAAAGATTTAAGCATACATAGAGATATAGGGACAGAGAAAGCGACTTTGTTTTATACTATGTAGTGATAAATATATCTTTCAGGATGCAACTGTTCTGGGATAACGGTAGGAGGATGATGATGTGTGACAGTCTTACACAAATAGCCCTAATGAAAAACTAAAAGAAATAATATTCCGAAAGATATAACAATGCTAGATATAATATCATTTTCACCTCACTAGCTCGGAAAGCCCTTTTTTATTCTTTATAAACAGACAGCAAAACTGCGTTTTATCCACAAGACTCACAAGAGTGCAAAGAATATTTGAAATCCGAACGTGTAACTTTTTAAACATAATAACATGTAAAGGCCAGTCCAGACAGTCCAGCAACAATAATTTTATATTGTGTTGTTGTGTTAAATAAAACTAGCACCTACGCCAAATCTCGGGATTAGGTAGTGGATCAAGGGCATCCAACTATATTTAGGATGCAACTGTACTGAAATAACGCTAGGACGTGGAGGAGCAAAAAAAAACCTCGTTCTAGTGAGGTGAAAAGATTTGTGTTATACATGGCTGCAAAGTTATTTTACGTCTCGTGTGTTGCAACACTCGCTACGCTCAGGATTCTATTTATGAACCACTCGCTTCGCTCCCGGGTCATCAGTAGAATCCATTCGCAGGCTCGTAGTTCAACCCTAGAATCCCTTAACTAGCTCGTGTTTCAATACCACACTCGCGGTTAAAATACAACTTTGCACCCTTGTATAACAAATAACTATTATTTTAAATACATGGAAAACCAACAAGAATAATGTACTACATGTCTCATTTGCAAGACCAAATACAGATCACCTGAATAGCTGATGCAGCACGTCCTCGTATTGAACCTAGTCTTCTATACTGCCTCTAATAGGTCTGTATACTTCAGTAGAGATGCGCAAAACGTGTCACTGAAGTGAAAGGAGCGATTCATATCTTTATGTCAGAATCATATACATCACTCTTTTCGCTCATTTCGCTCAGTGAATCTGTAGCTCGTAATAACTCTTTAAATCGCGACATACGAAAGATAATGTCATTGAAGGTTACCTCTAACTGCTTTATGAAACATATCACACATTTTCCTTCATATACTATTAAAATTTACTTCAATATTGATTTTTTGTTAAATTCAGAGCCATTTAATTGTGCAAAATCATGCCGATACTTTATATTATTATGCTAAATTTTGTGAAATGGAAAGTAGAAATGAATCACTCACACAAGTTTAACTGAGCGAAAGGAGTGGAAAGGAGGAACTCACACATTGGTTACTTTTTCTATCGTACGTAAACGTGCATGCGTGAGACGGGCTTATACGTTCGATTCGTGAGTGCGAAGAGCGCAACCTGCTCAGACACTCACATCACACCAGTCAGTTCGGCTCACGGGCTCAGTTGTGTTGGGAATTGGTGATTGTTACGGATATAGTGAGTTGTTTCGTTCTTCAGTGATCGAGTGAGCGAGTGAATTATACGAAAAGATGCAGTTTCATTTGAATCACTCCTTCATGAGTTACACATCTTTATACTTCAGAAGGTATGTATCCTAAGACAGTTCACCTGAACAGCTGATGCAGCAGGAACAGCAGCTGCCTCGCATCACTCTTGCCCAGCAGCGCCCCGCACAGCGCCTTCGCCCAGCGCTTCAGGGAGTCCGTGAAGTACTCCATCTTCAGGCAGGTTATGGAGTCGCTCGCACGCAACTCGTGCAGCACCAGGGCTAGAGCTTCCCTAATCTCTCCTACACTGCTCCGAACAGTCTCAGAGATGAATTCTTCTATCTGTAAACAGGTTTCATTCTGTTGAATTTGATAACATTAATCTTTTGAGCCCCCGTGTGGTTGCCGGGTAAGAATTGCGTCACCCCATCTCTTCCCGTGGGTTTCGTAAGAGGCGAATAAGGGAAAATCGGAGGGTGGGCAGCAGCATCCTTCGATCATTACCACCATCAAACTGCGGTCGCCAACCCGCTTGCCAAGCGTGGCGACTATGGCAAATCCCCCCCAAATTGGGGGAGGCCTATGTTCAGCAGTGGACGTCTTTCGGCTGAAATGATGATGATGATGATGAATCTTTTGAGCGCCAACGACACCTATAGGTGTTCCGGGGTGTTGTGTAAACTGCGCCAGCGACTATGATAGGTATGCGTAAAATGTCAAAGCAACCTACGTGCTGTCAAATAAGTTATATCTTCTCTCGTCCGCAAGAGTTTAGCGTGTGTGCAATGCAGGGCTGACTGAGAAGGCGTTTAGGTTAAACGGGACTATTTATTATTTGTAATTTTTTTTAATGGTGCCATACGAATCAGTTAAAGAGATGATCCATACTGATTGACAGTGAAATGTGACGTCACATTCCTATAGCCTAGTACTGACGTTGTATGGAAAACGAACAATTTGCCGTTTTGGTCACCAATTATTGAGTTTATGGAAATAATTACCACATTCATATTCATTTATTCATAAAGCACAAAAGTTTTACATGTCAGTTGATTATTATAAGTAGTTATTAAATAAGTTAATTACATACAATTTCGTTTTTGTTGAAATATGAGAATTCTATAGGTAACTTTCAATTTAAGAGTTTCGACTATAAAAAAAAACTTTTGCGAATCTTTAGTCGTAGATAGTAATAATACAAAAAATAAAGAGATAATAATAATAATATCTTTATTTCCGACTTATATCCATATATATATTTATGATTTTGATTAATTTATCCAATTTGCTATTTATTGTGATAAATTTATGGTTTTCTATCCATATAGCCACACTATGTTATAAATTTTAACATTTGTTAAATATTCAATTAGGGTCGTCAAGCCTTGCCCAATGCCGGCCGCGCGACGATAGGTGTCACTGTCAACCATAATCCGGATGACGTCACCCAAGAGGTGGTATCACGTGGGAGGTGAAACTGACCTGGTAATAGGCCAACAGTGCTTGGTGTTGGTACGTGCAGTACGACTCCTGAACGTCTTTCAGCAACCCTTCGAGACGCAGTTGAGCTGCTGGCAGCTTTTCCTTTAACAGTGTAGCATGCTCATATTGTCCTAAAAATATAAAAAAGAAAAAATATTGGTGCAGAGCGGGGCCATTGAAGTCGTTTTTAAGAGGATTTAAGATAAATAAAAGTTGAGTGTTTACCATACTACATTAGTTTGTTGAAGTTGTGCAATAAAGAGTATTTGTATTGTATTAAATAAATAAATAAATATTAGAGGACAATCTTACACAAATCGAACTAGTCCCACAGTAAGCTCAAGAAGGCTTGTGTTATGGGTACTAGACGACGATATATTTAATAGATATAAATACTTAAATACACAGAAAACATCCAAGACTCAGAAACAAATATTCATGCTCATCACACAAATATTTGCCCTGACCGGGATTCGAACCCAGGACCGTCAGCTTCACAGGCAGGTTCACTACCTACTAGGCTAAACCGGTCGTCGAAATTATTGTATTGTATTGTAATTTGATATCTTGAGACTGGCTTCATAATATAGTCATTATTACAAATTGCCAGATGAAAAAAATTACTTAACTACCTGTATAAGTTACACTACGTTCACACTTGCTGCACTTTTCAGTTTCGCATACAGTCTTCTTCTCCACTCTCCACAAAGACTCTCGTCTTTTTTCTTCGTCAGCAAAACTTTTAATTAATTTCTGACTTTCTTGTTCTAAAGCTATTGCTGAACACCTGGAAAAATACATTAACTGATGTTAGTATGGAACACAGTGAGAATAGCCAATACCCTCAAATTAAAAAAAAAATACGAAAGTATGCCATATGAAGATGGTAGGTAACCGTTTTTACAATCCTGATTTTAAGTATCTAAAGCAGGTAGTTCCACAAATTGCCAAATAGCAGTTATGAGTTGACCTATCATCTACCGACCCCAAAGGACACCAACAATTTGCAAAAAAGAAATTACAGTAGGTTAATAGAAAGTATTAATGAAAAGAAAACAAATACCTGTAAGTTGTTAACAAATCCACCAATGGATGTTCAGGCCTTAATGACATTCCTCCTGCATTCACTTCCTCCCTCTCACTCATCTCCCTGACCTCTGCCATCTCTTTCCCACCACAGATGTGCATAGCCACCTCTAAAGGCATACATTGTAACTTTTCCAGTCGAATTTCATTTCTAACAGCTTCAGTTTCAATATGTGTTTCCGAAACCAAAGATTCCTCGAACATAGGGGCCGACGGAGTCATATTTTCTACCACATCAGCAGTTAATGGAATGTTTTTAATTGTTTCTTTAGCTGATTGGGTTTGATCAGTGCCTTGATTAATATAATCTGATGCTGATACTCCTAATTTACTTTCTAATTCTTCAATAGGTGTATCTATATTTACAGGCACATCTTTAAAAGAAATTATATCTAGTCTACGGGACAAGTCTTTGTAGGCACCTTGGGTCTGATCTGATGGCAGATTTTGTGGTGAGAGTTCAATTCTGTCTGTGCTAATTATTTGACAATCTATTTTGCTTGTATCAGTGACTAGAGATTGAACTGAAATTGAGCTTTCTGATGCTTCTGTTAAGGCTTCATTTTGAGCGGATTCAGTTACACTTGGCACAGTTTCTTCTATAATAATTGATGTGCTGGGCACATTCGTATCTACGTACTGATCTTGATCAATAACAGCTTGAGGAGAGACATCCTCTTTGATTATAGGCGAATTGGCTGTAGAAGGCTCAACATCAATCATCTCAGTGTTCGTAAGGCGTTTCTCTTTAGTTTTCTTCTTCTGAAAACGCAAGTTCATGGTAAGTTACACAAATAAACAACTACGCACATAACTTTTGAAGTTGCGAGTATTACTTAAGGTATATAATATAACGTACCGGACGAGGCTTCTCCTTCATCATTGTCGCCATTTTAAATATAAATTCTTGAGGCTACTTCTACAATAACACTTCTTTGTTTCTAAACACTACACTAAAATATTTACAAATATAACAAAAAAATACACACACTACTGCAGTGAAGCACCAGCTGCGAATTGTCATTGTCAACGAAACGTCACCTTGACACATGCACAATGTTACCAGCTCATATAATTACTCTTAAGTAGCCCGGCAACGATCAATGCAGTGTCAATAATTATGTCCACGTTATTTTTATAGTCATTATTATATTAAAGTGCGATCACTGCGATTGATGAGTTTCAATGGTCTTGTCAATATGTCTAATAACCTCAAACCAAATATCAAAATGATTGACGATTATTCGGCGCAACGAACCATCCATCCCGACAAAAATCAATCATTCAATCACATAAGAATTGCGACCGCAATGATCAATGTTCCGTGGGCTACTTTATATATTTTTATTAGTTAAGTAGCAAACGTGCATGATAAAACTAACTGATAAAGTTTTTATGTATTTTTTTGTCATTCTTAAAACCGGTTAAAATATGGGTGGAAAAGAATTGTATTCTACATATCTTTTTCGATTTCTGGATACCCAGTTATTTTTCGTAATATTTAGAAATAAAACTATGATGTCTCATGTTATCATAATTTAATGAAAAATAATACCTAGTAGTGCAATATTTCTGAGAACAGTTCCGGTTCTTTCTGCCTAGAATGAAACTGAGTTCCGGGTCAACTCAGTTCAGAAGAGATTGTATAGATCAAACCGAATTAACCTCCAATTTCAAATCAACAGATCAACACCCTCAGTTCAATGATCCACAAGGCCGTTTCTCTAGCCAATTCTTGTCGTTACGCTTAACTGTGCATATTGTCTATTCTGGTTTAAGTGCAAGACGTGTTTCATGTCATTCTACATAAACACCGTCATTGGCCCGAGTATTTGTACAAACATAACGACAAGATGTTTCTAATGCAAAGGTATATCATTGATACACATTTGCCATCTAATATCATGCGTTCTAATGCTGTTCTCGTATAATTACTCTCATCTACTCCAACCATTGATACACATTTGCCCTCTAATATCATGCGTTCTAATTATATTCTCGTATACTTACTCTCATCTATTGTCATTTGTTGGCGGGGCTTCTGGCCCCGCCACGGGCCTCCATCCTCCCCTACAGCCCGGCCACTTTCCAACCAAGACCATTTGGCATATTCTTGGCCTTTCTCATCTGAACGATCTACATTGTAGATCGTTCCCTTTTCTTACATTCTTATGTCATCTTACAAGGATCATTCAAACACTCACCTGATTTTACTGTACATTGTCCAGTATTCTAATCAGATTCTAATATCCTTAACACCTACTTCTTTGTCCAGCTTCTAGCCAAACCATTCTCCATTTCTCCCTTTTTTCCGTTCCATTTCGTTGTCTATTTTTTAATGCACTTGACAGTCACACAGTGTTGCCAATACAATTCTATCTCGCCTGTCACACACTCACAATTTATTATTCAGGATCGCGTTCGTCGCGACACTCCCGACGGCCGGGTCTTATCGGACCGCTGCCAGTTGATCGACCCTCATAGAGCAATCCTTTCTCTTGCCCTCATGGGAGCCATTCTCCTGACCCTGTATTTACTGGCACTAGACATAATTACTTTTTTATTTTTAACTACAGCTCTACCTCTCTCCTTAGTGCAGTTAACCTGCTTCTGTACAAGGTCAGACGCACCAAACTCCTCTCCGGATATGACTGAATATTTCAATCACCCATACCAGAATTTTCTTTCTTGGAGATCCCTCGGTTGGAGGCAGCAGTTCTATCTCAGGGCATGTAGTTTCATCCACAGGGAAACGGGTTCTAACTAGACTCCTGAATTTCTATTAATCTTGGAACTCACATCTTCCACTTCTAGAGAATATAAATATGAAATATGTTAAGTCCTTTCTATCCACACTTGGTTTTGTCTCCATACTACTTACTACATCAGCAACCAGCTCTAAACTGATGATCTTCCCTACTTTCCAATTCTCCCCTATTGTTTGTGTCACTCTTGACCTGGTCTAAACAGTCTTATTAGTGGATTTAATTTTGTCTTATGTTCTCGAATCAGATCTGAATCTGAAATCCTACAGATAGAATGTACAGTGTCACATGAACACATTGTGTTCATAAGTCATAAGCCGACCATCGCATCTGACCAATCCCTTCATGTTAGGTTTTCATATAAAGCACTTTATAAAGCATATATTTTATCTGTCCGTTTTGTGCGATGTTCTGTTAGTGCGACCTAATATCACAGGTCGCTTAACTGACGCTGTTCCGAATTCTACTGTACATCCTTACTTTCTGGTTACGAAGGCTATTTTTTCTACCTTGTTTTCAGCAACTTCACCACCACAGGTAGTTTTTCTGCCGGTACATCTTCTGTGGAATCTCCTGTAAAAGGGCTTACTGGCCATGTTCTTGCAATCTTGGCCAGCCTTCCTCACCAAGAGAGTGAAATTGTGGTCCACTCAACCACAATTCCTTCCTGGAGTGCTGCAATTCTGTCCGGATAGCAAGACATGTCTGTGTGCTGCATGACCTCATTTATCCATCTATTTATATCTCGAAATCTTTTTTGAGATCTATTGGAGTAACATGGGGCTTTGCTTTAACAAACACCATTTTAGCGTTATTTTCTCTTTTACAACAACAACATAACAGACCAGCTCGCACTATGTTTCTTCCTCTCCTGCATTTCTAGAATATTATGAAACCTCTATTTCTTCTACTTCTTTCAAGGATCTAAACTTACTTTCTTCTTCCAGATATTTTGATCTTATTTGGTTCTTGAGACTGTGCTTCAACATGTACATCTATATATAAGATTACTCCTTATACCTTGGTCGATTCTGTGTCTTTAGCTCTTTACCACTCCGGAATACTTTTTTCCAGTAATAATCCTACAGAAATCAGTAAAAGTAATAACGAATTAGCTTTTATTGCCTTCATATCATTTCTCAAAAACAGAAACCGAAAAAACCAATCCCCTATACTTCATCTCCTGCTGAACCATTCCCAGCAATGACCCCCATTCCTCACTGTTATGAGAGGCGAATTTTACCAGCTTTGTGGGGCACAATGCCAACCTATATTTTCTCACAGCACCTTCCAGCCCTCATCTCAATGCCACTTGAAGGACTGGTTATTTCGACTGATTCGTCAGCACTGAATACCTATATCATTGTCATTCATATTTTTTAGCAATTTGTGATGTCAGGTAGCTTGTTGATAACTGCTGTAAAGTTATTGTTCAGCTGTCTCACCTACTCTACTGCCTTATGTCTTATTTTGTGAGCACAGCACTATGCTACATATGCTTTCCTTTTAATTGTATATTATCGGGCTACAAGCAATAATCACCAAGTACCAAATCGTATATCAGCATCATTTCAGTACCGAGACACGATGTTTAAAAGTGCAGTGACAGATCCGATAGTGAGCTCCGCCACCCACCCAACGACACCCAAATTAGTGCCTTGTACTCTTCATAAAACAGAATCCAAATCTCCTTTCTAACTTCTCCTTGTGGTCAACTAATTGTCTGCTTTACTGTGCAGGAAGCATCATGATGTTCAATGCAAGGCTCCAATGAAATTATTTTGAGTGTATCAGACACTGCGGCGAATAGTGTCTAAATGTTGAACACTAACTCAATAGTAGATGCAACTTGTAGTTAATTTTCTCATGTGATATTTTGGTTGTCTTTCTCCATAAAAGTGCAATACAATTGTAAGTTTATTGACAGTTTTCAGTTACATCCATTTTGTTTTGTCCATCTCATACTGATCTGAAATTCAATAGATGCTTACATTTCTATTTTACCTATTGTTACATCTAGTGAATCGGTTCTTCATTTATTCTATAACACAATATATTCCTACTTAATTTATATTTACTTCATGTGAAAGTTCCGGCGAAATTGTAATTATTGCCTTTCTTCTACTAAATCTCTACTCGGTTATTTTGTTCACAATTTCATCTATTTATTTCTTTGCAAAACTAGTATTACATAAATCCCATTCTCAGTATTTAAAGGATCAATTGACTGCAATATAAAAGTTACAAAACTTACGTTTGTTCCTAGTTCTATGGATAATTGTAATTATTAATTGTACACCTCATCTCAGATTTCTTGTACACCTTAGATGTTCACAATTACTCATAATTTTTAACAAAAGTATTGGATATCAAATACCATATAATTTTAATATACTTAGTTTCTCAAAACATTTCAAATAGGTTTCGTAAAATGAATTGACATTGACAACTATCATAAGTGCGTTCTCGCTTACAACAACACAAATAATTTACTTTCTGCCAGTAAAAATACAATTAACATCTAATAATAAGCCAACAAGAAAACTCGCTTACATCTGTCAAAAAATGTTTCTTACAACGAAAACTAACCAATTTCATACTGCCAACATAACAAGTATGAGGTGTTATCCGGGGCGCTACCGCGACGAACAGCAAACGAGGCCCTCCCCCTCCGTCACACTCGCAAGTTTGCACATAAGTGAGACAGAGAGGGGAAACCACGCCCGCGGCCCGCGGCAGCCCCTCTGATCACAAACCTTTGTGGAATCTTAAGACCTTCCACACATCCGTACCGCTCCCATCCTAAAGTTCGAAGTAAAATATAATGAATTATTCTTATTTATGGTTTAGTCAATAAAATAAAACAGCTTTACATTTTATGAATACTTTCCTTTATAAGTCCCTTTCGCATAAGCCTGATCTATTTATAGATGGCTTATTTTCTTAAAAGGAAAACAATACACAGGCTCAAACTAGGATCCCTAGGCTATGAGCAGCATTGTTATTCTACTTCTTTCTGAAAAGGAAAACACATCAGTATACAAAGCTCAAACTAGTACTCCTAGGCTATGAGCTGCTTCTCTCTATTCTTTGAGTTTCTAAAAAGGAAACACATGATTAAACATAAGTTCCAACCAGCATTTCTAGGCTATGAGCCGCATCTATTCTTTGAGTTTCTGAAAGAGGAAACACATCATTTTACATAATCTCAAACTAGAACTTCTAGGCTATGAGCTTCTTCTATTCTTTGAGTTTCTGAAAAGGAAACACATTATTAAACATGAATTCAAACTAGCATTTCTAGGCTATGAGCCGCATCTATTCTTTGAGTTTCTGAAAGGGAAAACACATCCTTTTACATAAGCTCAAACTAGAATCTCTAGGCTATGAGCTTCTTCTATTCTTTGAGTTTCTGAAAAGGAAACACATTATTAAACATGAATTCAAACTAGCATTTCTAGGCTATGAGCCGCATCTATTCTTTGAGTTTCTGAAAGGGAAAACACATCCTTTTACATAAGCTCAAACTAGAATCTCTAGGCTATGAGCTTCTTCTATTCTATGAGTTTCTGAAAAGGAAACACATAATTAAGCATAAGTTCAAACCAGCATTTCTAGGCTATGAGCCGGATCAATTCTTTGAGTTTCAAACTAGGATTTGTGGAGGTTTCTGGTCTCCACCGTTCTGTGAATATCATGACTGTCCACCGTTCTATGACCATCATGACCATCCACCGTTCTACACATCTATTCTATGGATTTTTTGATCTCAACCATTTGTGAATATCATGACTGTCCACCGTTCTATGACCATCATGACCATCCACCGTTCTACACATCTATTCTATGGATTTTTTGATCTCAACCATTTGTGAATATCATGACTGTCCACCGTTCTATGACCATCATGACCATCCACCGTTCTACACATCTATTCTATGGGGTATTTGTGAATATCATGACTGTCCACCCCTTCTAGACCATCATGACTATTCACCATTCTACGCATCTATTCTATGGGGTTTTTGGTCTCGACCATTCTGTGAATGTCATGACTGTCCACCCCTTCTAGACATCATGACATCCACCATTCTGTGGGGATCCTGGTCTCGACCATTCTGTGAATGTCACGACTGTTCCCCCCTTCTAGAACATCATGACATCCACCGTTCTACGCATCTATTCTATGGGGTTTTTGATCTCGACCATTCTGTGAATGTCATGACTGTCCACCCCTTCTAGACATCATGACATCCACCATTCTGTGGGGATCCTGGTCTCGATCATTCTGTGAATGTCATGACTGTTCCCCCCTTCTAGAACATCATGACATCCACCATTCTACGCATCTATTCTATGGGGGTTTTTGATCTCGACCATTCTGTGAATGTCATGACTGTCCACCCCTTCTAGACATCATGACATCCACCATTCTGTGGGGATCCTGGTCTCGATCATTCTGTGAATGTCATGACTGTTCCCCCCTTCTAGAACATCATGACATCCACCATTCTCTTTGGCTCCACCTCTCAGGCTCCCTGCGGACCTCCCAAGCCAAAGAGAGAAAACACCTATTTACATCCTTTTGCTTCGCTCAATTTAATACTTATAATAATTTCGCTCAGCACCTCCACCAATTTGTCGTTACGCTTAACTGTGCATATTGTCTATTCTGGTTTAAGTGCAAGACGTGTTTCATGTCATTCTACATAAACACCGTCATTGGCCCGAGTATTTGTACAAACATAACGACAAGATGTTTCTAATGCAAAGGTATATCATTGATACACATTTGCCATCTAATATCATGCGTTCTAATGCTGTTCTCGTATAATTACTCTCATCTACTCCAACCATTGATACACATTTGCCCTCTAATATCATGCGTTCTAATTATATTCTCGTATACTTACTCTCATCTATTGTCATTTGTTGGCGGGGCTTCTGGCCCCGCCACGGGCCTCCATCCTCCCCTACAGCCCGGCCACTTTCCAACCAAGACCATTTGGCATATTCTTGGCCTTTCTCATCTGAACGATCTACATTGTAGATCGTTCCCTTTTCTTACATTCTTATGTCATCTTACAAGGATCATTCAAACACTCACCTGATTTTACTGTACATTGTCCAGTATTCTAATCAGATTCTAATATCCTTAACACCTACTTCTTTGTCCAGCTTCTAGCCAAACCATTCTCCATTTCTCCCTTTTTTCCGTTCCATTTCGTTGTCTATTTTTTAATGCACTTGACAGTCACACAGTGTTGCCAATACAATTCTATCTCGCCTGTCACACACTCACAATTTATTATTCAGGATCGCGTTCGTCGCGACAATTCTAGCTTGTGAAAAGCTTAAAACCATTCCAAGTTACACAATGTAATATGTTACGGCGGCGGTTGCCCCTGCATATGATCCTGGTACGGAATATTTTCGTCTTCATACTGCGCGTGATTCTGCTGGGTTACAATGAAAACTGGTGACTTCATCTTCCTCGGAACAGGAGAGGGCGATGAAGAGTAGCTCCTGGACTGCGAAGGCCCGCTCTGCATCTTAGCGCGGAACATTATATTGTCAATCTCATGCATCGCCACGTCTCTCTGATGCTCGTCCAGTTTCCTCAACTTCTTCGCTAGCAGTTGGCCGTATAAGTCATATTCATCCATGTCTCTTTTCTCGGTTGTAGCTTTCTTTAAATACGTGACGGCTTCGTCCATCTGTTTCTTAGCGTAGAACATGTCTGTGTCGAAGCCAGTGGTTTTGGGGTCAGCCGGGGTGGGTTGTGTGACTGATTGACGCGTTTGTCTAGTTGCAGGGTGTCGGTCCGCTGTGGCAGCATGGTTACGAGGAGTTGTGTGATCGGGTATCGCAGGTGGTGTTGTATATGCCGTATTCACAAAGAACTGAAATGTAAAACAGAATGGCATGAGTCTTGTTCGTTAAAGCATCTCGTTGACATACACAATAGTTTTTCCATGAATAGAAGCAAAACATGCATGCACGCATGAATTTTGAAGCCATGTGATGGAACCCATGACGGGCCGCAGCCAATGACGCGTAGTCGCTTATCCAAAAATGGGTAGTTAATAAATACCTACACAACTGCCCCAACCAAATCCCCAAAGTTCAATTTACCTACCCATAAAATCTATTCTATATTTGTCACGCTCATTATAGATACTTATTGCCTACAATCACCCTACAATTATAAATTATGTCAATAACATTAATATAGGAGACTCTAGACTCTAGATTAGACTTGTTTCCGTAAACCAATGATGATTCCCGCGCGAAGTAGGTAGATAGCATGCGGTATTGCGGTAGGTATCGCCTACATCCTACATTACACATCAGTTTCAAAGTTCGTCCTAACATACCTACTACGAAACATGCGTGGACATGGAAAAGAAACCGGATTGGTTGATAAGCTTCGAAAGAGCATTTCACGAGTTCACGACATAGAAGAAATCATATATACCTAACAACCAACAACCAACATACCTAAGTCATTATTTTGGAAACAAAAACAAAAGTAAATAGTGCAAATCATAAATGCCGTCGGTATTGAGAATAGTCTAGTAAAAAAACTTTCAATTTCAATGAGTTGGCGCGTCATGATGAATCGACGTCGACACCGAACACAATCAATTACCTACCGTCAAGACTTTAATACTAGCCGTGCTTTATCGACACACTTACACGACGACATTGGCAGAATCATCCAGGCATGGATGGAGCCATAACACAAAAAATTGATTGATTGAAATTAATATCAAGACAAAACTCGTGACGTAATAGATAGGTAGGTATGTTGACAACTTCCCCTTAGCTGTGGTACAAACTTTATTCTGTAAATCATGTTTAAATAATGTAATACAAAACCAGTAGGTACATGTCCCCGATATCAAGTAATTTCATAAATATTATTGTAACGTAAAACTGGTTCACATTCGGAAACTTTGTCAAATGTTTGCGTCTCGCATCAAGTCCAGCGAAGCGCTTTAGGCAGTTTTGCCCAACATGGCCAAATTACCCAACGAATTAGACATATTTGGCCAACACAGTTTCAAACATGTGTCAAGTTAGAAGTTTAACTAGTTTCGCTTTCGATTAAATTCAGATTCAGATTAATTTATTACAATAACTATAAGATTACAATATTAAATAAAATCAATAAAGTCAGGTTTAAAATTAAATTTGGACCTATCTAATGAAATAAAATATTATGTTATTTTGATTTCTCACCTCGTGTTCAATTTGAGTACTGTCACATTCATATTTCCCACCGAGAAAACTTTCCATCATGGGATATGCGAACCATGTCGTGTGATATGAGTCCTGAGACTTCTTCTTTTTGTTCCAATGCATTCTGAAAGATGTCATGAGCGATTCTTTCTTCCTCTTAAGGTCAGTGACCGAGCAGTTTATGCTCAAACTCGTTTGTATTCTAAGCCACGCATCGGAAACTTCGCTTCTATTTCTGTGATGAGGGTGTTTAGGATCCCAAAGAAGTTGTTCTCGTCGATAAAGTTCTAAAAATTCCAGAACCACATCGTTTGACCACGACATGATTTCAAATATCACAGAAATCTGGCTATAAAATACGTCCAAACGAGTCCTCGCAAAGAGAACGACTGGAGCCGCAGCCAATCACACTTAGTCGCTTATCCAATGTTTGTTTATGTTGGCCTCGTTCCACAAATTATGCGATCGATGTTCGTCATTGGCAGCTGGCGCTTGGCGGCCAACCAAAAATATTTGTAGACCAAAACGAATTTCCGAATATTTATTTTGTTGTCGATGTCGACAGACGCAAAATTTTGATATGCCTACTTATGAATTCTAATTAGAATAGTTAAATTAGTTGAGAAAGTTTCGTTCCTTTGCATCTAAGTACAAATAAAAACAAAAGAACCAAGTAAGTACCTAGTTTTCTTGTTTCTCTTGTGTAATTCGCAACGGATATCTTTACCTCTTTAGGTAACCTAACGGTGAAGTCTGCACCATCAGCTAGACCGTATTGAGCCAATAATTGGGTTTATTTCACGACTATTACGTGTTTTGTTCAGACCAAGTACGTGGCTCGTTGCACACAGTCATCCGTCGAGCAAAGTCCATCGCGCGATATCATCCAATGAGGATTTGTTTCTGTTATAATACTGCCGGCTGTAGCGTTCGCGTCGTCATTCATATTCATTCATTCGCTGTGCAGTGCTGAGAGACAGTTGTGTTACTATTTTTTCATAGCATTTTTAATAATTCCAAGTGACTATTTAACGTGTATTTTCTACAATTTATAATAACTTTTATTTTGTGTTTTGATCTACGAAGATTCTAAGGTACTTAGACTCCCAAGTTTTGTTAACAAATAACATAAGTAACTCGTTAGATACGCTTAATTTAGAACGTAGCGTTGTGAAATCAAGTCAATGTGACCCTTGCATCCTTTCTACAAAGTTAGAACGTATTTGTATAGTATTTTATCTTTACAACTAGGCTAGAGAACCAAATATAAATCTCCATTGCAATAATTAAATCTACCTTCTTTATGAAGTACTTGAGAGCAAGCCGTTTTGTTCTCTTTTTTCTTATATAGCTTCATTCCTATAAAAGCTTTAATCTTTACAATGATTCTTAAATGTAATTGTTTCATATGATAATCATATCAGAGCACAGCTAACTAATGATCTAAATTCAAATTTTGTATGTATGGGTTCAGATGGCTACAGAAGTGAGTGCAGCCCCGACGGCGTTGCCGCAGCTACAGAGTGTCCAGAAAGCCATGGCCATACCCTCAGTAGGAGCAGCGGTCGGCCAGGTTGGAGCACTATACACACGAGTTAAGGGTAAGTTACCAGTAAACAACACTAAAAGAGGATTATTAACAAATCAAATTAATTTCATGCCAACTGTACACATACAAATGCCATCAATGTAGTCTTTATAAGATTGTAGTTAGTTATTCCATTGTGAAATTAGTTGGAGTCTTACCTTAACCGTCTGTATTTTTTCCCCAGAGAGAATGTTTAAAATTAGGGATGCGCCGAATATTCGGTTATTATTCGGTATTCGGCATGTTTTTGAATGTTCGGTATTCGGCCGAATTATTCGGTTCACCTGCTGAACAATTTTTTGTTTTTGTTGCAAGTTACAAGTGTATTATAGTTACTTCTTCGTGAAATTAATACTTGACCCATTATTAACATTTAACTTATTTTTTGTCAATATTTTGCTTTGATAATGAACAAAAATTTTACCATTCAATTCTGTTTTACGACAATAGATGAAGGAATTACGTTGAACCGAATAATTCGGTCGAATGTTCGTATTCGGCCAAACCCGTATTCGGCGCATCTCTACTTAAAATCCAATTATTGAACTATAATAACTACCTACTTAATCTAATATTTCTGTGAATGACTAATCTTATTAAGGAGCAAGTCTTGTAAAGGATAAATTTGCTATGGAATTATTTTTGGGGTGAACCATGGACCCTATAACTAGGTCTTATTCCCAGAAAAACTCTTCAGAAACTTGAAAATGCCGAAGCTAAATTTGGTCTCCCTGGTACTGTAAATAAACTAACCAATATTACCTTGTCCACAGATGCACACAGCCTGATACAATGGGCGCTTTCAACAGCAGAAGCAGGCGTCTCACTTGCCGCTCACACTGCAGCGCCTTATGTATCAGCTCCCCTTGCGGTTGGAGATGCCAAAGTCGCCGGCTACATTGATGCGCTGGAGCGAAAAGTGCCCCTGGTCAACGAGCAGCCTCAGGTCATCGTCGACACTACAAAGAAGGCAGTGCTGTCGAAGATCTCCCCACATGTTAACAAGGTTAGTGATGATGATGAATGCCAAGAAGAAACTACTTCGAGCAAATAAAAGAGAAAGTTAAGGTCATGTCATGTCAGAGAGTAAAGGAGATGGCAGAGGACAGAAACGGCTGGCGATTGCTCCACCGACAAGAGTAGTAAACTCTTAAATAATCATTTAATTATCATTTATTTGCATCCATGGTTTACATAGGTCTTCATCATCATCATCATCATCATTTCAGCCGAAAGACGTCCACTGCTGAACATAGGTCTTACAATTTTAATTTTTGAGATCACATGGACCCTGGTAGGGCACAGCAATATGTAGTCTTATAGTTAATTTAAATTTAAAGTCGGTAATAAATAATAATAATACTATTAATAATTAATTTTAGAACATTCTTTTCAAATTGTATTTCGCACAGTCAAAAATAATATAATAATTATTATAATTAGATTTTAATTAATTATTTCGTAGTGACATTAATAAGCTATTCCAAATATTAATTATATCATGTTTTATCGTCAAGGAAATCTTTAAGACTATAGTAACACTTATTAACTAGGAAGTCCTTCAACCGTCGATTGAACTGCTTTTCTGTCACTTGTTGTTTTATGAAGTAGAAGAAAAGATGATGAATGAGTAGTCAAAAGTTGCAAAGTATTTCCAACTTTTATCACTAGAGGGTCAATCAACTTTTTCTTGTTGTCATTCTGTGCCGTCAGCGAGGAGACAACAGTAACCATGTTTCTTAGAAAAATGTTTATAATATGGAATTCAAGCAAGCTCAGGAGATGACCCATGTCCAAATTTATACTTATCGCTAAAACTCATGTTTGGTGGATTTAAACCCTATAAAATCACAGTATCAAAGAGTGACTCAGGAGACGTAACCATGGTAACAATCAACAAAGAATAGTAGATCCACCCTAGAATGATGCATGGCATTGGTGATACTGAGAATTTTTATTATTGAGTGTTCAGTAGTCTAGCCACAAACATTTTGTGGTTTGCTGGAAATTGTTTTATTGATGATGATGATGATGAGTTCCTGTTATCCCTCATTAGGGACTAGCGACATAGGCCCCGCAGAAGAATTCCCCATTTGTCACGGTTTTGCGCGGCTTCTTCCAGCCGAGGCCATTAGAGCCCGGCTCTTTTTCAACTGAGCGCCTCAATGTGGTACGAGGGTTAGGTATTGGGAATTTTAATCTCCATTTTTTAGGGTTCCGTAACCACAGGGTAAAACGCGGGGTAATAGGGTCCATTACTAGACCCCGCTGTCCGTCTGTCACCAGGCTCATGAGCTGTGATTGTTAGACAGTTGAAATTTCACAGATCATATATTTCTGTTGCCGCTATAACAACTACTACTAAAAAACAGAGTAAAATAAATATAATCGGGCTTGCCATCAGGTGGACCGTACGCTTGTTTGCCACCGGCGTTGTATAAAAAAAACACATTTGTTGTATGGGAGCCCCTATATAACAAACGATTTTTTTTGCCTTTTTATAGATAATGTTACGGAAGCCATTGTGCGCGAGTCCGACTCGCATTTGGCCGGTTTTTTTAAACACTTGACAGGAAAATAAAATGGTCTTTTTGCAAATTCAACTTTGGAATAGGTAACCCGGGATAATTCCCAGGGGATGATATGTTTAACCCATCATTTAAAGAGTACAGAGACCTTTACAGAGATATTTTTAACCCAGTCTGTTTTCTTTTATGTGGCCTGGATATTCAAGTGATTCATTTGCTGAAATGGGGTTATGAAAATATGGAGTGGGTGTGTTAGAATCTCTTATTAATAATCATTTTAAGTGTGTTATGTTCCACTTTAGGCTAAAGTAGGTAGAATCATTTTAACAAAATGGAGTTGTTATAATTAACTATTCATTTATTTACGGTAGGCCGACCGAATAACGGAGACGGCGCGGAAAGGGTAGCTGGCGTGGCGTTCCGGCCCCAAGCTACCCTTAATGACATCTCCCCTCTTGCCCCTTGTACCGTCTCAGTTAACCGGACGACTTATAGCACTAGAATGTATAAATAGTAACTGTTTAGCTTAGGGCGAGCGAGCTGTTAATATTTTATGATTGTATGAACCTGAAGTTCCAAGGTAGCCCAATAAATAGAGTTGTACTCAGATTAAATCTTTAACAACATATCGAGGGGTGAGTGGTCGAACCCGATAAATCGAGATAAATGTTTTTTGAAATAAGAACTTAACATCCATTACGCAGAGTTCTATTTTCTAAAAACCTTTTAGACGACTTACCGGGTTTGACTACTCACCCCTCGATATACTACTTATTCGATCTATATCTACTTATTAGATACAATATGTTTTCAAGGTTGCGGGAACGTAACGACTAAACGTAATATCGGAATTCAAAATACAAGGTCTTCAGTGACTTTCCTTTGTGTAAACAAAAAACCAGTTGTATGATATGACCTTGACTAGTATCCTTATAAAAAAGAAAACACTAGATATAGTTGGTATAGTCCCATCTTGTTTGCTTGGCACTTTGGCATTGGCAACGCATTTCAAAATCACAACGATTTGTTCCAGAAGCATCCACTTATTCATAGCATACAATGTACAGTGGTATCCGGATAAAGCGACAGTCAAGGGACCGGTGATATTAAGTCGCATTAACAGGACGTCGCAAATGTTTGATATCAAATCTAATGTCTGGTGATTTCGAAGTTGTTAAAAGCGGTAAAATGTTATAAGCGGAGTCGTTATATGCGGATTCTACCGTATTATCAGATTATCACATTTCAAAATCGCAACGATTTGTTCCAGAAGCATCCATTTAATCATAGCATACAATGTATTATCACGTTTCAGAATCGCAACGATTTGTTCCAGAAGCATCCACTTATTCATAGCACAATGTATTATGCAGTCCCTTAGACATAGACAGACATTATTTATTGGTAATAACACATTACAAGTCGAAAAGTAATAATAATTTGTCGGCAATTCGTTAATATGAAATAGAATTAACATCGTTTACACTTGAATTGCATATTTGTCAGCCGATGTTTATTGTTCTCGTTTGAGAGCTCTCCCGCAGTACCTATTATGATTTCTAGGTGCCTAAAATATAATCGAAGTTTACCGTTACACTGGTCCGTAAAAGGGCACATGGACAGCTTTCCGGATCAGAAGGTCTAGTTCTAGAGAATCTATTGATTTCAACTTGCACGATTGTGGATGTGTCGTTTGTGCAACATCCTTGGTCGCGAGCTGACTCCTCCTCCACACATCCGTGTGGTCGACACACCAACGTTGCGACACATCCGAAACGTCGGGTAACCTCTAAACGATGAATAAATTTAACTGTACGCGATCCATTCCCGTTTACTTATAATATTTTGTTCAGCAGCGTTGTAGTACAAATACTACCAGTTGCAGTATTTGTACTACAACGCTAGACCTTTTTAAGGCACGAGTGAATAGGCACCTTCTGGGTGAGTTCGCTTCATCGTCGGCCTCATCTTTGCCCCCTGGCTAGATGCTGGCCAAGAGCGATCCCATTTTTAATAAAAAAAAAAAAAATCGCGTACAGTTAAATTTATTCATCGTTTAGAGGTTACCCGACGTTTCGGATTCAAATAATTAACGCACGTTTCGGTTCGGACGTTTCTGAATTCAAATAATTAACGCATTTTGTGACACACATCTTGTGTAATTTTTTCTCGACATTCTCACGCAATCAATGGCTCTAGTTACTAGATACATGTCAGTTATAGGTATGTAATTATGTATTGATCGTAGAGTACAATGACCGTGGCCATGATATCAACATCCGGCTTCCGACAGAAGCCTCGAAAAATAACAGATAACAACGTAATTAATGACAAAGTCCATTCAAGGTGCCGTAAAATACTAATCACTTTATTCATAACACTTAACAAACTTCTGAAAACTTAAACATATTTTGTCCCTTTTTCACCAACACGAATGCCTAAGTGACAGATGATAGGGACAAACGAATTTTAGCAGCAATTTAAAATAGGTTTGATGAACAATTATAAATACTTTGGGGGGAATAGTATTAGGTATATGGATTAAAATGTGGTGACGCAATTTGAATGTTATAGATTAGGCGTTAAAGTTGTTATTTAAACTGATTTTATTGGCAAAAAATCAGTTTAAATAAGCAATAAGTGGTATTCTTAATTCGAAGACGAATTATTTTTTACAACCAATTAATTTATTTTGCAACTACCAACAGCTAGATAGATATACATCCATACTATAACATTGCTGAACATAGGCCTCCCCCAAGGCTCGCCATTTAGACCGGTCCTATGCCGTTCGTTTCCAGCGGATTCCCGCGACCTTCACCAGGTCATCACCTGGTCTTTCGGCTGATATGATGATGATGATGATGACTATAACATTATAAATGTGCAAGTGTGTCTGTCTGTTGGCTCTTCACGCTTAAACCGCAAAACCGATTTAGATGAAATTACGTATGGAGATAGTTTGAGTCCCGGGGAAGGACATAGGCTACTCTTTATCCCGGAAATCATCCCTTAAGGGGTGAGTTTATATAGAAGAGCGATAACTAAGTAAGCGCCTGAAATAAAATAATAGCAATTAAATTTTAACGCTATGATCGCTAAGCAGACATAGTCGCGGGCAATAGCTAGTATGCCATATACCTAGGAATTTTCGAAAAGAAACTTTCAAGCCAACCGCACAGTCTGAAAGCTATGATATTTAGTTCATCCAACATAGCCACGCAAACTGTATTTTCATCTGTTTTCATACATATCGATCACTTAAGTTACGAAACTATGTATCATTTGTTTGAAAATAGTATTACTTAATTCTGTGACGTAACTTAGATGTGGTAAAATACTGGCATAAGATTCTATGTTAATTTAAGCATTCGTAAATCGAAGAGTTTAAGTATTATTTTAGTAAATTCTATAGATGTTAGTCTAATCGTGCATTACAATTAGTTCAAAATGTCCTTAATTTTCGTTTAAATGAAAGACATCCGCGTAGATATTATGGTACCTACGATGCCTGTACGTCGCGTGATAAGATAGGTCCCCATACCGGATCGGTAACAGCCTTAACGATTATATTTATCTGCACAACTTATCCTTAAAGCCATTGATATCACTATAATCTTACAAGATAATACTTAATGCGTCTCAATAATATGTTTTGACTGGTAAAACAAAAAGCAATTTTTGCAGGTATGTTTTCTTAGAATTCCGATTTGAGACGGGATATTTCCTATTTGTATTTGTGAGTTCCCAATATTTCGGCACTGTTGCAAGCGCCATTATCAAGGATTAACTGACGTGCTGCGAGTTTTAGTTGTGGTCTACCAACACACCATAGTGATCTACCCCCTTCCTGAAAGGCTACCGCGAACTGAAAACGAACGAAGTTCGAATATCTCCCTCTCTGCCGCACGAATTAGCAAGTGCGACAGAGAGGGAGATATTCGAACTTCGTTCGTTTTCTGTTCGCGGTAGCCCCTCTGGTTCGCTTTTTTCGCACAGTGTCACCGTCACTACTACCGTCCGCGTCGCAATCGTAATTCTAATGTAAATGACCATGTGAGTTGAAATCTTATATTGGTATGTTTTCTGTTAAGTAATTTCGAATTCAAGTAGGTATCTAAAGACATTTTATTTCCTTATGTAAATATACGAGGAAATAAAATGTGTACCTCATTTCATGGAGCATTTTTTTTCTAATACACGTGGATAGCTAGTCCAAGGTCTACCACTTTTCCTCTCGTCTACCGACTCAAAAAACGAACAATTTGTAATAACAGGTGGACGGTAATTATTGGGCTCGGTAGATGACGAGACCAAAATAGATAGATCACTTTCTTGGCAGACTAATACATATAAGTACAATGTGTAGACATAATGGTGAAAATATTACACTCCCGTTTCTTGGGCACTCGTGCACTTTGAATACAGGTTCCAACAGAAGTACAGTCGCCATCAGATATATCGGAGCGAACGAGGTGCTCACAAATATCTGAACACGACTCTATTGTCAAGGCGTTAAAGTGCATGTTCAGATATTTTTGAGCACCCTGAAGAGTACAGATATAATATAATAATAATCTTTTATTTCGAGTATCACAAAGACTCATAGGTACAATAGCTGTTAGTAATCAATTAACTATTTATCTTATTGCTAGTGATATATTTGATGGCGACTGTACCTAGCGACTAAAGGCCATTTATAGGGAAGTACGTTACGCATTGAACTTTGCCTTTTAGAATGACCTCATCCGATCAAAGGTACAAATAAACTGACCACCTCAACTACTTGATGCACGGACCGGATTAAATGTAAAATTAAATTCCATCAACTAGACTCGATATACTGGTTGCGGGATGGGTATCATCCGCCCCTTGCTTACCTTGATGAATGATGATACATCGCCTGTACTCTGAACTTCGTAATCCGATATAAGATTTCAAGCTTACGTGGTCATTTACATTAGAATCCTTGATAATGGCGCTTGCAACAGTGCCGGAATATCGGGAACTCAAAGATACAAATATACATGGTAAATATCCCGTTTCAAATCGTAATTCGTAATCCGAGCTTCGTATCGTGCCGTTTATTTCACTCTCGTGTTATTCACTATATGAGTGAGAGGGACGGCACGATACGAAGTTCGGTGTAGGCCCTCTAGACGCGATCGGGCACTTGCTGTTAATTACCTTGAGTAGAATGGCAACTATTAGGTGCACCGTCTAACCTGGTTTAACGGAGACTGGACAGGTGCAAGAGGGCAGCCGACGGTTAGCGGAGGGAGGCTCCCTGTCTCCTCCCTCGCCGTATTGGCTAAGCGTTGGGCTTATAGCTACAATAAAAACATGAATAGGCACCTTCTGGGTGAGCTCGCTTCATCGTCGGCCTCATCTTTGCCCCCTGGCTAGATGCTGGCCAAGAGCGATCCCATTTTTAATAAAAAAAAAAATGTTTTCAATGAAACATTATCATCCTCCTAACGTTTTCCCGGTTCTAACCTAAGTGGGACAGTTTGTTTGGTAATTCGTTACAAATTTATCCATTTTAATTGCTTTTAACTATACGCAATAATCTTTCTTAATGTTCACGCAGTAC
Organism: Epiblema foenella; assembly: GCA_963556455.1. NCBI lineage: Eukaryota > Metazoa > Arthropoda > Insecta > Lepidoptera > Tortricidae > Epiblema > Epiblema foenella. The sequence goes on along the minus strand of OY747098.1, from coordinate 29,191,660 downwards.
TTTTCTTAATGACGGCACTTTATTTATTACCATACAATAGAGACCTAGCAGCATATTTTAATATTTATTGATTTTCTTAACGTTCCTGACACCTTGCGTAAGCAAAAAATACTAAAGTAGTACAGTGTCACAATTGCTGACACATAGTGCCTACAAACTTTAATCTTTGGACTGTGTTTGGACGTCATCAGCGACAATACCTTTCTAAATGATTCACCCTTTAACGAAAACATACTTACCTACGCAGAATAGTGTTGATTATAATATATTCGGGCTTAGTGCTTCAATAGGTACGGCTTTCTTGACATTCTGATTAATCGCTATTGCCTTTTTTGTAAGGAATGAAAAACAATTAGATATTTCACGATTACATACCAACCAAGTGTAGTGTAGCAATTGGTTGGGGAAATATCAGAAATTCAATAAAGGAATGGCTCTTTGTTCTCGAGAAAGCGATCGTTATTCGTCCCAAAAATGTGATAAACTGGGCATTATCTAATAGCAGAAATATCTCCACCAGGTAATAGGATGCCGCGTAGCAGCCGAGCAACGCGTGAAGTCCCTCAAGGAACTATCCTGGGCCAAAGCCAATGCCCTCCTCAACACAGCGTATGGACAGAAAGCATTGATCGGCGTGGACAGCGGAGCCACGTACGCTATGCAGCTGCTAGACCATTACTTACCGCCCGTGGGACCTCAGGAGGAATCAGGTGAGTCCCCGAGAGAGCTATCATACGCCTAGTAAGCTTTCCTGACATAGGCTACAGACGAGCTACGGCTCCTACCTAGACCATTAATTTTCACCCGTCGGACCCACAGGGAGCTATCATAGGACCTATTCCCCAACAAATCATGCATAGATAGACTCGTAGAATACAGAAATGTACGATAAAATGCAAATACTTTAACATCCGGGCCTTGAAAATCCAAGTCTCCTTTTAATTCCTCACTTACGACGACCGCTTTAGCCTAGTTGGTAGTGACCCGCTTCGAAGCTGGAGGTCCCGGGTTCGAATCTCGGTCAGGGCATGTATTTGTGTGATGAACACGAATATTTGTTCTTGAGTCTTGGATGTTTTCTATGTATTTAAGTATCTATTTATCTATATAAGTATGTATATCGTCACTTGGTACCCATAGTACAAGCTTTGCTTAGTTTGGGACTAGGTTGATTTGTGTAAGATTGTCCAAAAATATTTATTTATATTTACTTATTACATTCGGCTTATAGTCCATGAAAGTGAAATATGTTGAAATGATAGATTGCACAATCTGGAAGCTGTTATCAGCGGTGTGATAGTAACGCGCGGCAGCTTCATGTCGTCCGGAGTACACTGATAAGTGATAACTGAGGAAACCGTTACAAATATGTAACCGGTCGTTTGTAAGGGCGAGAGTTCACCGGGCTCCAGTAAGATAAGGTTACATTAACTAATGGCATGTTTGATCCAAGGAGCTCTCGTGGTATTCGGCGTCGCTTGAGACTGCTCCATACATTGCTTTCCTCACTAACTGGAACGTCTATATGCAATAAGAGTTTCAGTGGGCTGTGACTTGATTTAGCGCAACCTTGTAGAAAACATTTATTTTCCTCGGTTAACCTCGCCTAAGATATTACGTTAGCTCTAATATTATTTGTTGCATTAGTTGTAGTATTTGAATTCTGTAGTATTATGATACTGTTATTTTATATACATTGTATATTGTTTTGAAAAAATGACACCTCGCCGAGTTTCTTGCGCCAGTTCTACTCGAGGCAGAGGTTTATTTTATGAACCGGTGGTAGTTTTTTGACATTCATAAGTGCTTGTAACATGCCTAAATTGAAGAATAAATGATTTCATTTCATTTCATTTTCCGCTACAGAAATTGGATTATTTTTTTCTTATGCTTACGATGAATTTATCTACTTATCTGAATAGTCTAGTAGACGACTTATTTTCTCCAAAACAGCCATTAGGCCTACCATTGGGTGGCACTCCACTTGGCCGTATTTGCCAAATATTCGTGTTGCATCTTTTGTTTTGTATGTCAAAGGGGAAAAAAATGCAACATGAATATTTGCCAAACACAGCCATGTGGTACCTACCATAAAGGTGGTTTGCATTCATCACATTTGGATAAGTTAGCGACGGTTTGAAACAGCAGGTCTCTAACCACGGAAATGATTGTTCCAGTTGAAATAGTGGCGGCGACGAGCGACCCCGCTCTCCACACGGTGCAGACGGTGGGCCGGCTCAGCGCAGTCGCCGCGCGCCGCGTGTGGGCCAACCTGGCCTACAAAGTTAACGAAATAAGGCAATCGGGTATGTTGCGAATCCTCCTTAGGGCTTATCCAGAAATATAGCTAGTTTCTAGGTATTAAGTTTTAAATAGTAAATGTGTTGTTATTTTGGTGTGCAATAAATTTGATTCTATTCTATTCTATTCTAAATCACGTGAGTTTTTGGCCCACTTTTAGACGCCCTCTCCCCCTTGGTGAGGTTCTAGGAGACCCCGTGTATTTTTCACTAGTTAGTTGATATTGTGATTATTCTCGTATGTGTTATGCAAGCGCTCCAAAATTTAAAAAAAAACGCTAATAGACTCGCTGTTTTTGACGTGCGCAATGAAGATTTATAATTTCCTACACCAGTAGATATTATTTCTCGGTTTTGTAGGTACAGGAAATAAAATACAAGGGGTTCTACGTTTTGTCCCTTTCTCACAAAGATAAATGCCTAACTGACAGATAAGGCAAACGTATTTCAGCGGCAACTTAAAATAGATTTAATGAACGATGTAATAACCTTGAAACATTTGTTTACAGGCATAGACTTCGACGTCACACGCTACCTGAAAGCTCTGCTTGCCGCCCTGCACCTCGCCAGTGTGACCAGCCAGCAGTACCAGAAAGAGACAGCACAGACGCAAGCGCAGGAAACCAACTCTACCCCCGCGGAGCCGACGAGCTCCGTCTCTCCCCCGGAGAACCACGACTCCGCCCCCACTACCACCAACAAAGTTAAATCTACCCCTGAGGCAAAATCAGAAAACCATTCCAACAATACTAACACTAACACTAATATTAATACTAACTGATTCTTTTATAATATTTTAGATTGCTACGATGTCGATATACTGGGTTTATCGACATCGTTCTAGCTTTAAGGAAAGCACTATTTTGTAATTATATATAAAATTCGATAATTATACCCGCCTAGCGTTTTGATAATGATATTTGAATTGTAATGCTTCTTAATATTTGAAAACGTATTTACATTAAAACGATTCGTATTTTATAAAGTTTTTTATTTTACATTAGCGCTAAGTATGCGTATAGTCTAGGATACAGTGGTTTAGGCCCAAGATTCGATTACATGGATCTCTATGAAGATATGAGAATTGATATGGAATGTAGGTAATTATATAGTCTACCGGGGAGGAGAAGCATAAAATTAGGTGTAGACACTTATGTTGAAACGGCAAAACCAGTCGTCTACCGGGCCCTGGGATCCCAGGGCTCATTACAAAAGAATGCTATTGTTTATTTTTTTTCGCTGGTAGACGACGGCTGATGGAATCAGGCTTTTGACAATATTCTTTGGTATTTCGCCATGGTTTGCATTTTGCATGTAGAAAATAAGCACATTTCATCATCAAGAGATCGCACGTTCTTTAGTGGAATAGCAAAGAACATTGTTCTAGAAATTTGCCAAGCATATAGTTTTCTTTTCAGAAGCCCCTCGGAAAGAAGTTATCTAAATACAATTCAGTTCAGCCTCATTCGAAATATTCAGACACGTCAGTAAACAACGATCAAAAGATCCAGATTTCGAACATTAAAACAATTTGAATAAGATTATGAAAATATAACATTTGTTTTGGCACGAGCCCTTGCAGGCAGGGCTCGGAAACCGGTTTCGTCTTCATACAATTAACCGGTTAAAAATTTCGGTTAATTGCATTTTATTATACTATTTCGTAGATTCATTTATTCCATAGATGAAGGTTAACAAAAACAAATCTTACAATAAAAATCGAGATATGACAAATATTTTAGGAGATATGTCGAAAATAGTAAAAACCGGTTCAGAACGCTGCTTGCAGGTACAGAAGGAAACTAAACGGATAAGCAATATCATTTTTGTTGCCATCGAGATTTCGTATGTGGCATAGATCTCGAGATTGCGTGCATAAAAACCCCATGATCTAGATGATCGGTGGCACATAAGGTACCAAACAGTATAATAAATGTCACGTGGGGTAACTAATTACAATGGTACTGCCGATACATAGATTTTTAATAAAACTTATCAATTTCATAATATTTTGGCCGGTGGCAATCGGAAATTACGTGTGCCCATTAGAAATTGAGTTCATCGGCCGATAATACCAAAAAGATAAGCAGGTAATCTTTATTACATTTAGCATATTTCTCAAATTGTTCCAGTCAACTCAACGCAATTATTTCATTATAATAAAACCTACAATTCAAGGAGACTTTATAAAATAATTTTATTACGTTATAGCCATTTCATAATAATATCTAAGCTAAAATAAAATTAAGTACAATGCTGCTCGATTACTAAACTATGCTTTAAATGCAATAAGCTCCCAAAATAAAATTGTGGGTACTAAAACAATCTTAAAAATATTATTAAAATAAAATATTAAAAATGAACAGCCACTGAGATGATTCCAAAAATCAGAAAAGATCTATCCATTATTTTTAAAATCATCTAAATTGCTGTTCTGGATACACGTAGAACAACTGGAAAACCAGGTCTATTTTAACAATTTAATGCATGCGAGCTGATCTGACAATACAAACAAAGGTAACCTTGGAGAGGAGATATATTTCATCGTTTGAATATTGATTTTACAGTAGAAGTCTGTATTACGTATTTTCCTTGCTAGATTGGAGACCATAATAGTGTGCCCTAACATATATGCCCTCTCTGTGCCTTAAATGCAAATATTCTAATAAATTGGACCGAATGTTGGTCAAATTAGATAACTAAGAATTAAAACAAATATGGTTTAAATTTATATCACGGGACTTCAACCGAGAGTTACATATTTCTTTTTTTTTGGTCTGCGGGTTTCATCACAACTGAAACATATTTTTTACACAACTAGCTTTTTCGCCAGCGTAGCTAAGCCATTGGCGGCCTCACGTTAAAGACCCCTGATCTAGTGGTAATAAAATAAACTTTATGTAAAAACGGTGTTCTACGTCGCATCCAATCTGATCGTAGGTATCTTGGTCCACTTAGCCCAGCCCGTGGTCCTCGAAGAAGCCCTGCGGCGTCTCTTCCTGCAACAAGGGGGATCACTGAGCCAGGTTCGCTCGTGGCCGTGTTAGACCGAGCCATCGCTTTTCGGCGGTACACAAACTTCAAAAGATGCAGTACAAATTACACAAGCAGTTAATGAAAATAAATGAGGTACAGTAGTACCCAACTGATATGGCCTACCGATGTACCTGCGCAGAAGATGAATTTTTAAAGCACGGGAAATGCTATTGACCAATCGGCACGCTCCACGGACCGCGCTTCTTTTTCCTGTACCGCTACTAGTCCGCAGCTGCCGCCATGTTAGCGCGCGCCGCGTGGCATGTTAATCAGCCGCCATACTTCTGATCGAGTGCACGCGCATTATGAACAGTGTATTATGAACCTTATAGTAGTGATCTAAGGTTAATTGTAAGTTCTAAGCATTCTTTCGTTAATCTTCGGAGCGATACTTTCTTTTCTGCGCGAACGAAGATTCACGACGTGCCTTATCAGTTGGGTACTACTGTACGGCGTGGAAAATCCTCCATTGAAGTCAGTTACAAACGACAAACCAAGTTAAATAGTAAACACCTTTTTGAGTTCCTTAGTCGGCATTCCTTGCATGACCTACAGGTTTTTTCCGATGATTTAAGCAGTTAATACAGTAGGGTCGCTAGGCCAGTTACGCGGCCTGCGTCAGTTTGCGGCCTTCTGAAGAACGAAGTTTTTTCATTTAAAGGTATTTACATTTGTACATGCCCTAAAGAAATAGAGAGTTGTATGCGTTTTAATTAGTAACTATTGAATGGGAATATATTAAAAAAAAGCAAGAAAATCTTTTCAGTTCATCAACTCATCCAAGTGGCCGCAAACTGACGCATCAAATTAACAGGCCGTAAACCCACCTACCGACCCTATCTCTGCTGTATCTACGTAGTATTCAAGAACACACTGTCCAATTCGTGTTATAGTAAAAAGACAAGTATCATATTTATTTTCAAAACGTCACGACTTTTTTCAAAACGAAAAATCTGCCTTCCTGTCGTACTTGCGTAGGTATCCGTAAGACAGAGAGGGAGATACTTCGTTTTCGGTTCGCGGTAGGCCTTCTGGGGCGCTGCCGCGAACAGCAAACGAAGTTTTCCCTCTCTGTCGCACTTGCAAGTTTGCACATAAGTGAGACAGAGAGGGAAAATTTCGTTTGTGGTTCGCGGTAGCCCCCCTGCTCAAATCCGTTCCATAGACAATTCCAACAACTAGGGAACCAGCCAGAAAATCACCTGTACAGTCAAAGGCACCAATGTGTATACATTTTAACACCTTATTCCATTGAAATAAGGTCCAAAAATTTATACATATTTATGCTCTCGCCTGTACAACAAACATACCATAAACAATGTTGATTTGAGTGGTTCGTCTGGAAGGTACTTAGTGCATTTAAAAATTGACACAACCTGTTCTTACCTGCCACACCGCTACCAATTAGGATTGTCTCAACTTCTTAACGATAGAAATAACAAATTTAGTACATGTAAAATATTTATTGAAATAGGGAAGAAATATAACACAAAGATTCATCGATGTCGGATAAAAAATCTAAATTACTAGGATTTACTTTAATTCGTAGGTTTATATATACAATAAATAGTTTGGCAATGTCATGGCCATTTTCGACTGCACAAATGTAGAAAAATGCATACATATTTAAAAAAGGTTCAAAAATGCATACATATTTATGCCCTCGACAGTACATAATTATGACAGAGACGGACTTGCCTCAAGGCGAACTAGGGTCTGACTAGCCAGTCGTGGCACAATCGATTCGTTTCAAATTCTTTGTATGACAATATTTTTACGTAGAAAATACGAAGTTCGAATATCTCCCTCTCTGTCGCACGAATCAGCAAGTGCGACAGAGACGGAGATATTCGAACTTCGTTCGTTTTCGGTTCGCGGTAGCCCCTCTGTCAGTTAGTACCTATCGCGTTGCTATGTATTTCGTGTTGCCGGCATGCATTTTTTTTAATTTGTCTCATTTTTGTTGTGCCCCGACGCCCACGACTCGCTGGTCAGTCAGACTCTAGGCTCCTTTACAAAATCAATGATTGTGTCTGTTGAACCACTTTTAAGGACAAGCGGGGCGTGGCGCGGACCTTCCTAAGTATAAAGTAGTATTTAAAAACCGCTATGTAGTCAGCAGTTTCTCCGTTCAAGAATATTCTCTCCCAATTCTATTGACTGTTAATCGAGTTTAGCGAAGAACAAATGCTAGCTCATCTGATTTCCACACAGCTCGACGCTCCGCGCAATGCCACGCGTGTTCATAAATCCACCTCAATGATAATGTGGTTGTGCAAATAAGAATGTACCTTGGAGACTATATTAGGGAGTTTGTACGACTATAAAAATGTAAATAGAGAGTTGACAGCTAGAGAGCCAATAAAAAATAATTACAAATACACGTTTTGTCATTCAGTACGTTTTTCGACTTTATTTTTGATACAGAAATTTAGAATACGATATTTGTGCATATGTCTATGACCTGTGTTTGGGTCAATAACCTAAATTACTTCTGCATAAAAAAAAACATTACGACTATAGAGTACTCTTGACTGTAGGGGAATATTAAATTACATAAGGATTACTTATTACAATTTGCATGATGCATTTTATTAGCGTGCTTAGTGTTTGTGACTTTCTTTTCTGTACTTTTGGACATTACGTGGCAAAAATTATAAACTTTCTCCTTTTTGTACCGTGTTTCTGTGTTGGTTATTATCTCTATCGTTTGATCCATAAAGTCGGAAGAGTCAGGATCAACCAACCACATAGTATTTTTTTTAAAGTAAATAAACACATAAGATCCACTGAGGTAGGAACCTCTGACTGACTTAGGTCTGATAAGTTATGGATTTGGAAATAATCTTGATCATAATTAACTGTCATGTTTTCATCAATATCAAAGTTAAAAAGTCACTGGTAAGCTAAAGTGACGCGCCACAAGTAGCAATAATTTTAATAATAAATGTTAGGCTCCATTTAACTTTTGTAAAAACAAATTTGTTTATATATGTATTAATTTTTTATTTTATATGTATACCTAGTTGAGTTTTAATAAAATTAAAAATATTTAACTAAGGGAACTCGTAGTTTTAAGTTAAATTATTGTTTTTAATTACAATAAAATGATATAAGTCTGGCAAAACCGCTGACAACTTATGGTAAATTAATTATAAGGAAATTCTTGGTTTGAACAGCCACATTACTATAATTCATTATAGCACTGCTACGTTAATTATAACCTAGCTATCTTATACCTACGTGGACTTTAATTTTATTGCCTAACTATTTTTTTTTGAATGTTAAAACAACTCCTGGCAAAACAACTCTTTAATCACTAAATATTATACGTATGTAAATTATACCTAAATTGTCAACATAAAATAAATTCTCTTTAATAGAGCAAAACAAAAAAAAACAAACTCCGTAATATAACACAATAATAAAAAAAATACTTATACATTAAAAACGCATAATTTCAAGTTTGGTGACTACAAGTTATATTAAAATAAAATAATTAGAAAGCAGTAAATAATAACGTATTTGGTCCATTAAATTATTCGTTCACATTTTTTTAAATAAACTAGGAATCTGTCAAAAAGGAACCATGTCGATCATTTGAAATGATATGGATCATGTTAATTCAATATAACTTATCATAAATCATATACTGACTCTCATTCATTGTTCACTCTGACAGTCTTAGGCCGGGCTTTATAAAGATCCGTTAGACCAAATGTCAGATCAAATTTCAGTAACTCAGTACATTTTTTGACATAACAAACCGACATAAGGTCTAACGGATCTTTATAAAACCTAGTCTTAATGGCTGTGTCACCAGTGAGATCTTAAAGCGAACACAAATGAGGTCCGCATGTCTCACAAATGACACATCACAATGATTTATTGGATACGAAACAATCTCACGTTTTATTTACCCTAATTTATTATTATTATACAGTACATACGCATTCAATAATTTAAATGATTGCATCTGAAAATAAATGTCACTTGGGGTTGGGTCATTACATTAGTTTACTTAAGAAAATGCTTCACAACGATCGAGTTTAACGAAAAGTAACGAGAAAAATAAACAATCGACTCTTTTAATTTAGGTACTTGGTTCCCATTTCTTCATAGAACCTTTAGAAATAGTTTAAATTCTGACATAAAGTATTAGAGATATAATATAATACTCACCACATATTTCCCTAACATATATTATAGGAAGGATAAAAAAAACAATTATATAAAAAAATTAATGGATATCAACAATCGGTTTTAAAAGTGAGAATGAATGTAAAATAGTTAATTAGAAGGACTGCCATGAACAACATCACAAGAATTGTTTTTTTTTATAATCAATATCAACAATAATAACGATATGCGTTAATGATTACCAGGGCCCGTATTTTTATAGAGTATGATTCCAATTAGTATTTCGTTATAATTAATCATTTCTTAACCTCTTTAGTTAACCTAAATTTGTCCCTTCTGTTGTCAACACAGTGCATCCTCAAATTTTATAAAGGGTCGGCAACGCGTACGTCCTTTGGAGTTGCGGGCGTCTATAGGCTGCGGTGGCCGCTTACCATCAGGTGGACCGTAAGCTTGTTTGGCACCGGCGTTGTATAAAAAAAAAGATATCGATACTTGAAATAATCAGTACAGGACGTCTGACTTTTATCTTTTTGTCACTCAACTGAAGAACAGATTGGCACTTTATTAAATATTACATATACCAGTGCTTAGATTTTACAGTGTCTTAATTATTGTTTACATTTGCTATTGTTAAAAAAAATGGCACAATGTCACAGATGTTTTGCAACAAATATTAGTTTTTAATCGTAAGCAACTCATTTGTACATGATTAAATGATTGACGGCTAATGGTTAATAATTACATAAAAACTATTTGGAATAATCCTATATGCAGCGTGACGTCAAATTGACGTCATCGGCACGAAAAGTACGGGCCCTGATTATAACCAATGAACAATTCACAATTTCACTTTCAGTGGCAAATTTAAAACGATTGACATTCCCATATCGGTATCAACTCGTCATCGCCTCAATCGGAGAGGCGTTCTCGCTTCGGTACCAGATTGTCATGTGCGAGACAACTTTCTTCTCTCCAATATGAAGGCAGCATTCAGCCTGAAGCAAACACGTGTAATCTTTGGCAATCCCATGGCGACGGAAGAATCTGGAAGTTTCTGGAAGCCGTCTCAGAGGAGCCCGACCTCACGCAGCGCTGCGTCCACCGTCTCGTCCTAGCACAAGCCGCTAACTAAAGCAAGGGTGAATCCAGAACACCACTTATACTTACAACAAATCAAAAGAGAACATAAACTGACCGGTTACTTCTCTTCTGAGCAATTTGGGACTAGGGGGGTCATCTTTTTTTTCTGTAGTACAGTCATAGCTGGGTCATAGTCAGTTGCAAAAACAAAAGTTGTCCCTTCGGCGGTCAATAGTTAACGGTTTATGTGCATGTGAGCTATGTTTTTAGTACATAGATTTATAGTAACGAAGACACTGTTTACGCGGGTTACTAGAACAATCCAAAATTAAGCTTTGTAGCCCTTAACTCTTGATATGTCCACCGAAAAGACGCGAACCTAAATCTGACAATGACCCAGCTACTTTGATGCACCTCTAATGAACAACATTTTAAAGGCATGTTGAACGAAACCCCTATTCCTATATCTATATTCACCCTTGCATTCAAACTGATCAGGCATTTTACGTTGCCCATGATATGTCATTTTGTTACCTGGTAACTAAACAAACAGATAAAAACCGTGTATCTTAAACATTTAGGTTAGGTGAGGATTAATTTTCGCCGCGAAACCGGCTAGTTCTGGCTGCTCCAGATGCGCGCTCCATATCACGCAAAAACTCCTCTTTTTTCTTTTTCAACCTGACATATAGACCGGGCTCAATAAAGCGATAGGAGTGCGCGGCCGGAGAGTAGCCTGGGGAAAATCCAGGGGAAAACCTACGAGACGACCACGCGTGTGGTTTGGAACACTTCCTGCATCAGTAGCACCGGATGTGGATGTTTTTGGAAGTAGTTGGGGAATTGTGTGTCGTCGTTACTTAAGGTTCTGCGAGGCGATGGATAAATGTATTTCTTTCTGTTATAAATTAAAATATATACATCTAATGTGTAATTCACAGTGACTTAGTTAACTATAACTGTAATGCTTAATAAGAGAACATTTAACCGTTATTCTCTTATTAATTGTAATTATGTCTCACGATAGTATAAACTGTAATGATGTGTAATTATTATGAATTAAATAAATAAATTTGTCTGATGTACGTAGGAAGGTCGGTGACGTCGGTGTGGACAAAAGCCATTCCACTTTTTCATGTACATAATTTTTAGACACTTTTTTTAAATTCAGTTTTTAGAATACTTGGCCCTCACTTCATATTTTTGTATTGTTATTTAGAAAAAGGTTTAATTGCAGTATCACTTCCGACAGTTTTGGTAATTAACGAACCACAGCTAATATCCATAAATCGAGTAACTCAGTGGTCCTTGGATGTCTCACCATTTGTATCAAAAAATATATTTTTTTTACCACCGTGTTACCCACCTTTTATCTACAAAATCTTTTTGTTAGGTTCAGGTACTACTTCGAAATCCTATTTTTGTGGACCAATTCAATACATATAATAAATTATTTTTGTAATAGAAAACTGGTCATGTAAAAGTAGAATAACCCAAAACCCAATCCTAAATCAAGTTTAAGATAATGGAATAAACTGAAAGTACATAGATCATATCGACATCATTAAAAACTATGCAATATCCAAAACCATAAATAATAAATATATATTTTCGTCAAATGCTTTAGCGAGATTTTAATGCAAAAAGTACATCTATTTTACAACATGCTTGTTTATACAAAACACTTTCTGCATGTAAAAAGATCAGTAGGTGTCACAGGTATTTAATTATTTTCTGTTCTATTTGTATATAAGGTAATTCCGAATGTCGGGTAATTCCGAAAATAACAAATTCCAGTCTAACTAAGCGATTTCGTTGCACTACCAAACATCAACCAAAAATTTAACACTTCTTTATGATGATTATGATGAGATGCAATAAAAGCGGTAGTTAGACAGGAATTTGTTATTTTCGGAATTACACGAGGACACCTTACATTGTTTTTTAACACACTACACTACAATTCAGCGCGAATACACGACTATACATATATCGGTACATAGCCATCTAACATATGTGTAAGTATTGTACAAGTGTGAAAGAGACATTTATAAATATGTGATATAAATTGATGGCTTTGAGTGTGTCTCATTAGCATCTAGTGACATCTATCAATCTTTTGACAGTATAAGCAGCAAGTTATTCAGATGTTAACCACCACCAGGTCTCGGATAGGAAAGTCCGTAGCATGAGAGTAGAGCAGCAAAATGCAGCATATTACAAGACAAACAAAACGAATAAGAAATGCAATATAAAAATAGATAACAATATCGATGCTAACTGTACATAACAGTTTTCAACATTCAATAATTGAATATTTACTGAAAGAATCGTTCAGGTGACGTAACTGAGAATCGTTAATTATCATCAGCAAATAAATATTAAAAAGATTACATTAGAACAGTTCATAAATATGCATTTTAAAACGACTCATGCCACGGCTGAGGTTAGGTGCATGCAAGAAAACAGAGTTTTAGTTATAACCAATGTATTTCGACATCCCATTACAGCAAATGCATAAACAGCCAGAATATACGACACTGTTTTACTGAGAAACACTATAACAGAGTCTAAACATAAGCAGCATATGATAAAATAGATACGAGAATGATTGAGAAGTTAAAAAATATATATATCAACATGTAAAACTATTCTGATAAAGATGTATAATTCAACGCACCCAACAACAGACAATACTTAATTTATTTTTCTAATCTCTATACTGCACCACGTAATACTTACATTAAAAAAAATGCTAAACAGAACTAGAATATAACGATATATCTATTTATTATACCTTTTCCCAACGATATCAAAACCAGTAGAACAGTGTACTAAAATACATTTATGATATCGATAAGTTAAACAAAACTACACATATACAAAGCATACACTGACAAATACTACCTTTTACATTATTTAATTTCAGGCCCAGAATACAACAGGAAATCAAACTGAGTATTAAACCCAAATAGTTCTTAAATTTCACAAAATACGTAAACAGTAACATATCTAGATTTTTTTCAAACCAGAGAAAATAATTTAAAACATTTTTTTCCATTTGCGTCATACGTGAGATAATATACCTGTGAGTATAATATACTAAAGACATTCGAGTTATAAAAAAAATTACAATATTATAACTTTATAAATATGTTAGGAAATTCAGTAAGCACGTATAGGTAGTTTTATTGCTTTAGATATTTATATATTTTTTCAAGTATACTGGGACTCACAAATAAATATTCATTACCTTGTAAATAAGATCTAAACTCTGTATTGAACTCGATAGTATATCGTCTATGAATACATGTATTACTTATCCTTTTGTATGAATGTGTATGATGCCACTGAACGAAATGTATGGAGAGTAAAAAAGGAATAAACGTAATAAATAATAATTTCCATGTAATAAAGCTCAAATAATGATTGCATGCAAATAAATGGAGCTCTTCTGACAATCAAAATTCTGTTGTAACTGGGTGAGAACACGATATAAATTGAATTTGTATACAATTTAGACCGCGGAATTCGGAGAACAAATTGATAGTTCAACGTGTCATGACAGAAATTCGTTACACCTATAGAAGCTACATTAAGTCGATTACGAGTCAAGATCATAAGTCAGAGAGCCTACCGCAAACCGAATATCTCTCTATCGCACTTGCACATTTGAGCGACAGAGAGGGCGATTACTTCGTTTTCGGTTCGAGGTAGGACCTTTGCGTTGTAGTAGCTAAGGCTTAGAAGGGTCTAATGGAGATATATACAGGTTGTTCGGCATATGGACCGTCAGAATTTTTAGGGGTGGTGGTAGAGTCCTTTGCTACGATTCCACCCTTGGACTCTGGGGACTAAGAGTCACGGCCAGAGGTACGATTTTGTCGAAATGTTTTAGTAAATTAATATAGTTTGTAAAAAAAGGCCCATGTGTTCATTTTGTAGTCTTATTTGCATCAAGTAATAGTATTTTTAAGCACACATACGTACACGAAAGACAAATAAATTATGCATTTAAAATCATACACAAATATGTTATGAGGCTTCGAATATTAGATTTTGATGTATAATTAGCCGATTTCTAACGTCACGAATGTTGGTAAGAGTATATGTGAGCCGCCACGGAGGAGCGAAGCAGATACGGAAACATACACACGTTCTCCTACTACCACGTTTACAGTAGCAGATGGTAGTAAATTACCGCGCGTCGACGGAGCGTTTAAAAAAACGTGGTGTGTATGGTTTCATGTTTATCTGTTGTTGTCTGTCGACTTGTGACAGACCACAGATATTTGAAGATTGTTTAAGGTCGCGTTCATGTTTATCTGTTCTTGTCTGTTTAAATTGTAAATTATGACATTTATTTAAATGTTATGTTGTTTGTGACTTTAGTGTTTTTTGTCTTTCGTGGCTTCTCGTGGTCCCAAAGGAAGACCAGCGCTAGCCAATGGCTAGCACTATGCTGATTTGGGGCCATTTCGTGGCTATTTTCTGTATTTTGGTGTTATGTTAATTTGTACTGTGTCTGTGCCACGAATAAATGTTTTTTCTTCTTTTCTCTCTTTCTTTCTTTCATGGTTTCAGGATACTTATGGGGCTACCTCGACACTGCAGTGCATCGGGGATGTTTGCGGAGGCACAGGTTGATGGTTTCGCGGCTATCATGCGAAAGTGGTGTGCCTCACTACTAAACCGCTGGCGGGGCAGCGCCAACAGCATCCTGTTAGCGTTAGCTGATAGATGGGATTCTCCCCCTTATGCATAGATGGACTAAGCTCCATACATGTATAAAATATATAGTAGATTATGTAATAGTGTACGTGTAGTAAGGTAATTAACTAATACTAGTATATAAGTCTGTAACTAACTTATGGATTCTGTCCGAAAGACAAAAATAACAAAGGAGTTCTTAATCTTGATTTTGTTGCGATTTCAATCAGTAAGGTGTAAATAGTATAGGTACATATAAAGTAATCGGAATCAGTTACCTACAAATTACTTTATGAAGTAATCGCAGTCGGTTACCTACAAGCACAGCAAAAGCCTCGATCGAAACTAATTACGTACAAGCTGTGGTACAAGTAAAAAAAAATACTTGATCGAAGCCAGTTACGTACAAGTACTACAAAAGCCTCGATCGAAGCCAGTTTCGAAACTCCGGTTTCGTAGACGGCCGAAGGGGAAATAAAATTATTATTGTTATTCCTAAGAATCTGCTCCGCTCCGCGATTGTCAGAAGACTCCATGTAAATAAAGAATGGGATGATGCACAAGCGCGGTGGGTCAGTGGGTCTACGGAATACAGACTGAGGGTATTGCAGCGGGGGCCCGCAGGTCAGTGCAACAATCCATCGTTCAGGTCCTGGCATGCGTACGGCAAACAGGGTCAGTGCGGGCGGGGGTGGACTCTTTGTCGGACCGACACGTTGATAGTAAAATTGATACTTATATCTTGGTCAATTAATGATCAACCTTGGATCTGGGACACTTCGGAAAAGTCACTCTAAAATTGTTGAACGTCTATAAGGGTCGGTTGCGCCAACATACGATCACAGGCCTCGTCAAATATGGCGCCGGCAGCTGTCATCCCATAGAAACTTGTCAAACTTTCCAGACAATCAGATTTTAACGAACACCGCTTACGATTACAGACGGTTTGGTGCAACTCACCCTAAGGGTCGGTTGCACCAACATAAGATCACAGGCCGGTCATCGTCAAATATGGCGCCGGCAGCTGTCATCCCATAGAAACTTGTCAAACTTTCCATACAATCAGATTTTAACGAACACCGCTTACGATTACTGACGGTTTGGTGCAACCCACTCTTAATGATCAGCCTTGGATCTGGGACACTTCGGAAAATTCACTCTATCATTGTTGAACGTGTCTATACACAAAATAAATTGAGTAAGACAAGACATAAGGTAAAACTTTTTGGTGCATTTAATGAATAATATTTTTTTGTAAGAAAAATGCACCAAGTTCCACATTATTTTATGTGGTAATTTCTTTTTCATACAAGTTGATTTAAGAAATATATGAAAATGAGTCGGTCCAACAAATAAGTACAAAGACGGAGAAAGGAGATTGAGCACAAAATAAGCATTAATAAGAGTATACAGACTCGTCATTTTGGTCTTAAAATTACTATAATATCAGAAGGAGTACTTTTTTAAATATTTATCTTGTGCCTTCTTGCTGCTTCTCTTAAGAAGTTATTACACCTTCCTAATTTAGTAACAAATGAGAGAGACGCAGCAATACGTTGGAGTGGGTGCGTCCCGTGCGTCCCGTGGGGTTACTACGGACTTCGAAATCCGAACTTCGTATCGTGCCGTCTCTTTCACTCATATAATGTATAACACGAGAGTGAAAGGGACGGCACGATACGCAGTTCGGAGTAGGCCCTCAGGTCATCAGTAAATATATTAGGAAAGTGTAATATGCCCGTTGATGCACAGACTATAAGATATTTATAGCAGTAAAATAAATATGGGTAAAGATTTCACAAGTAAACAAAGAGGAATCCTATGAAAAAAAAAAATGTAGTTATAAAATTGTTTTATCATGTACCTACATGTAGTCATTATAATATATAGAGTAGATTATTTTACTTCGTGTGCATGATATACTTATAACTATGCCTTCAATGTTTATATAATTAGAAGATTAGTTAGATTTTAGTTTATTAGGCACTATAGAAGCATCTCATATATAGTAGTAGGATTTATAATAATTAGTTTTATTGCATTTAGCACGATATTAGTAATTTTAATAAATTGATATGTAACTTTTAGTAATTCAATACCTACGACGGACGTCTCTTTTTCTCTTTGTCAAGTAGAGTAAGAGAGAATAAGGACTAAATACTTTGTGTGTGTAGTGTTTATGTATAATATATGAAGATCAGAAAAGGCAGTGCTCTAAATATAAGTGAAATTTAATTTAACATTTACGAAAGGCACTACTGAGGCCACTGTCCTATTTACTGGTCCATTTTATACTCTAATTTTATTTTTTATCATTATACCTATTCGTTATCAAGCGAGACGGACTAGATACAAATTGTGAGATTTGAAGATATATTAGACAGTCATACACTAAGATATCGCTGGTAAGTCCTCAGCGAAACCACGAAAATTCATTTCTATCACTCGAAGTGCAAGCAAGATAGAGATGGGGATATTCTATCGATCTTCATTTCGCGTGACATCTAACCAGAGATCGGATAAATTTGCGTCATTGCTCGCAATAATGTGGACATAACTCCAAAATTAATCAAAATGTTAATCAATTAATTAATTTCTTACTTGACACATAATTTGATTCCTAGTCAATAAATACGAAAGTTTGTTAAAGTACATATTTCAGTACACAATCAGTATATTTTTCAAATTTTCTGCAGTCAGTCTATTTCTTTTTACATCAAAAATATACTTAAGTGCTGAAATACTCCACCTTCAATCCACTAGAAAACTTCTTGGTCAGAAATAATAATCATAGCAGTATATTTACCATGTAGTAGTTGTTAGGTATTATTTCTAGTGTAAATAAATAAATAAATATTAGAGAACAATCTTACACAAATCGAACTAGTCCCACAGTAAACTCAAGAAGGCTTGTGTTATGGGTACTAGACGACGATATATTTAATAGATATAAATACTTAAATACATAGAAAACATCCAAGACTCAGAAACAAATATTCATGCTCATCACACAAATATTAAATAATTGTAACTTCTTTATTATATAAAAATATTTACGAAAACGATAACCACCTTAAATAGCATGTTTCTAATAATTAAAAGCACGTATAAACTATTATCTCCGGAAATTCAAATTTTATTTCAAGAAATAATTAATTAATTAACATTTTGATTAATTATGGAGTCATGTCCACATTCTTGCGAGCAATGACACAAATTTGTCCGATCTCTGCATCTAACAGACTGTCGTAATACTATTGTGGAACAACTATAATATAATAGGAATGCTTTTAAGGACTAGATTAGATTAGAACACCATAATCGTATTGCAAAAACCCGAACATATTTACCTAATCTAAACCAACTGCTATCATCCAATATTAATATTAAGAACGTGTCTACGGTAGACTAACAGAGACTGTCAATGACAACAGTCTCACTAGATGGCGTGTTACAGGCGAGGTACACGGACGTCTATTGACATCGAATATTAACTGCCCTGTGCCGTGCCGTCTACCTGTCCCTGGGGTCACAGGGCTCATTATAAAAGAATGCTACAGTTTATTTTTTTCGTAGGGAGACGACGGCTGAATTGAGATACCTCGCATACCTCGCATACATATAGTAAAACTGTTGACATGGATTGGATTTGTAAGTCGGTTTCTAAAATCAACACCTAAAAAACTTAGCACTATGTTTATAGCGCTTGAAAGTGATATAAATTGTTTTACTCCCCTTAGCTATCAGATATGTCTACAGTTAAATATAAACCTTAGTTTCATATAATATCCCATAATATAAAATGAGCAAATTTATAGAGCATCATGATTAATAATTACAGTATTTTATTTCCTATTTTCTAACATCCGACCTATGTTTGTGTTCTTATTTAAGTTTTATAAGATCTCTGATAGAGTCGATATTTCATCGGACATATTAACTTAATTGGAATGTTAATACTTAATTTTAGTATGCAAATAAAAATACTGTCATTACCATTCAATGTTTGCAGCGTATAAATTAAAAATTAATAGTAATTTTATGATAGTAGCAGACTGAAATCGGGTAAAATCAGGAATATTCACGGTAGTCGGTGCTTTTGGGTGCGTGGGGTAATTATCTTTTTTACTAAAACAAATCTTAAGCCGTCATCTGATAATCCCGGAGAACGCCGTCTATAGGACAATACAATTTTAACGGTTTTTTTTAGGCGGTATACACTAGCCGGTAGACGTAAGAATTGAATCTCCTTTGTTTTATTTTTTACGGATATGGCATCTTCATTACACGAACACTTTAAGATGCTTAACAACTTAAGACATTCTTTACCTACCCATGTTGAGCAAATGAACTAATATTCTACGAGCTTTTATTGAACTTCCAATGTTTGATGTTTGTATGTATAATGTGTTCGCGTCAAATTTTGCAACATTAGATGTATGCGTAACGGATATTGAGTTCTTATTTCAAAAAACAATTTCGATTTATCGGGTTTGACACACACCCATTGAGTTATCCTCAAGCGATTGAGCTGAAATTTCGCATACTCGTGTAAATTCGGTACAATGCAACATTATGGTACCACCGAGCTGATCTGATGATGGAGACAAATCCTAAACTAGACAAGATAAACTCGTCGTGAACGTCGTTATTGATTCTAGTTTTGGTGGACCAAGACCAAAATTTGATGCGGCAAGGTACATTTAGCGAGGCCCTCTAATAGCGCAAGAGGCAATGTTATAAATTAAAAAACAGTTGAAAAATGAGGCGCGTAATCGCTAGGTCCGCGAGGCCGTAGGCGATGACCCACGTCGCCCACACCTAACGCCGCCCCTGGATTCCAGCCCTAACAGTCCGCTACTACCACTGACAACTGTCGCGCTCACACAAGCTCGTTGTCCTGGCTACTAACCTCCTGCAACAGGTCCTGCGCCGCGATGGCCTTGAGCACGTTCTTCTTGCTGGTCTCCTGCAGCTCCCCGCCCAGCACCAGCTCATCCAGGATGAAGTACGCCTTCTCGAAGTTGAAGATTATGTCCAGCTCGCAAACCTGAAGCAAGGGAATTATTGTGCTTATTCATAAATGTTCACCTAATCGATTTTCGATAAAATGTCATTAATATTAGTATTTACATACATAAACTTCCTCAAGTGGTAAGAAATTTTATTGTTGAAATAAATGAACTTTATTCTGCAAGTAGGCCGCAAAGGCACTTTTACAAGTCAAAAACTACTAGCGTTTCTCATGAGACCACTGCCGAGAAGAAACGCCGAAAGAAACTCGACAGTCAGTCATTTTCTCCAAAATATGCTTATTACAATGATACTACTTAACCTACTTAAGTAAATGTAAGTGGCAAACAACAAAAGAGAATTGAAAGAAAAACGAGGAAATATATATGTCAGCTGCTTTACCCCTTTGTTAGTTTTTATCTGTTCATTTATGAAGAAGTTCTATTTCATTAGAAACTATTACTCACACCATACTATTTTGAAAATAATTTAAATCTGACATTTTAAAGTAATAAAAAATCATATTGTCCAATACAATACAATCCGCTTATAACTTATAATGCTCTGCATATAACATTTTACCACTTTTAAAGACTTGTAAATCACCACACATTTTCAACGTAAATCAGTCCGTTTTGTACGACATTCTGTTAGTGCGATGTAATATCACCGGTCCCTTGACTGTCGCTTTATTCAGATTCCATTGTTACTTATTTATTGATGCATGGTACTTACACTGCCAAAGTACTTGTCCAGCAGCTCCACATAGCGGTGGATGAGCTCCAGCGTCAGCAGTTCATTATCTTCCTGCTCCATGGCGCAGCAGAAATAGAGGGATGCATACCTGGTGATAAAATTATTTGGGAATATAACAGTTAGTAATGGTAAATATTATTAATCCTTATTCTTGCGTTAAGGGATTGTAATTATTAGGCAATAATAAGAATTTGGTCAATTTTATATTAGATAAAAATCGAAATATAATAAACAGGCCCCTATTTCACCAAGTTGACATATGTATGTTTTTGACATATGTAGGCTGACAAATCGACAATTATCATGTGAAAACTGTTTCACCAACAACAATTGTAATGTTTTTTGTCAATTGTCAGCTTTGGTGAAATAGGGGCCAGGAATATTCCCTGTAACGGCACATTTCTAATCACTACAATCAAGATTCAAACTGACCTCTTGTATACCACCTTCACATCTTTCCACTCGAGGAACGAGCACATCTTCGGCTTCCGAGCTAATACTGTGGTAATCAGTTCACGGGTAATTTTCTTCTTCAGTTTGTCAGGGTGGGCCACGTACCATTTCTGCAATCGCAACTTGCCTTGCCGGCTAAACAGTAGCATGAATTGCATCTGAAAACATTCAACAAATTATTAACAAACCTCCTCAGGTGGTTTCAGATCTGAAAACCGAAGGTAACTCATGAAATAATGGCATAAATTATAAATATAAACTTGATATGCTGGGACGTACCATCTTTTAAGTTTGGCGTATGATTATTATATTTATAGAAAAAACTTATAACATCATTAAATTAGGTTACTATATAATGTATTATAGTAATATTAAGATAAACAGTAAAACATAAAACTAAAATTGCAATCTCTCCCAAATGCCAGACATTATGATGGGTCCGTATTGGTCCGTATAATGTACAGACATGATAATACACAGACATGATAATGTACAGGCCGATAATAGGAATCAAAATGTAAGCGAATTACTGGGCTGTGTATTATTTGACCGAGTATTATCGGCCTGATCCAACTTGGTCCGGGGCGATAATGTACAGCCCAGGAATTCGCCTACATACCGAGCAAACGTCGTCCGTCCGTCCGACGGCTCGGATTGATAACGCTCGACCCAGTAATACACAGGCCGATAATAGGAAGCCACTCGGAAGAGACATAACATTTTTTTTTTTTAGAGAACTGTCAAAATGATTAGTGATGTTCTGACAGCATTTTGACGTTTATTCATGAATATCGTTTTTCTTGTTATTGCAAGTTCTTGCCGCCAGGTTTTGAATTACTTGACATATGATTTGACTTTGGCAAATGGGCATTTGTGGTTGAGGCCGCCAGCAGACTCCATCCTATGATATTATGGTCAAAAACTACCACTGAACATAATCATTTACCTTCAATTTTATTCTAAAGTAGTGATTACGGTATTATCATCGTGATTGAGTAGTGTCGTTGATATTCAATCTGAGCTTATATAGCAAAAATGTACTACAATGAATGTTATGTCGATAACTGTGCAAGTAAACGACACGACGTTTAAATGCACCAGTTAGATACCGGCTCCGGAGACGGCCTCCTCAAGCGGTTGCAGTGCATAAATAGTGATCGGCTTCGTAATATAAGTATCCGCAAACTAGGTACGCAAGATGTTTGTATCAGCGTCTCGACAGTTACCGCACTTTGCTCTTTGAAGAGATTAAAAGCGGCGTGCCAAGAGTCACATTGGAAGCCAATTTAATTAATAAGTTCGTAACTCATAACTAGACTAACTAAACACTTATGTAACCATTTTTGTGCTAAATGAACTGACGGGATTCATTTGTTATGTATTTGTATAGTTTCCTATTTCCTTGTGTGGTGTCAGGTTAGAATAGCACTTCTCCCTTTCTTCCTGTGGGTGTCGTAAGAGTTGACTATAGTAACCGGGTTGTAGTGTGTTGTGGCCGATGGACTAGCAACCTATCACTGCAACATCACAATTTTCTCCATCATTAAACCTACAATTACTAAATATATTACCCTTTTTGGGCATATACAGGCATGAGTTTAGATATATTTACTTAAACCACAATTTGTCAGTTGTTTATTCTATCATAATGTAGGGTCGCTAGGCCAGTTAGGCGTCCTGTGTCAGTTTGCGGCTTTCTGAAGAACGAAGTTTTTTCAATTAAAGATATTTAAATTTTTACATGCTCTAAGGACATAGTGAATCGTATGTGTTTTAATTAGTAGCTATTGAATGGGAATATATTAAAAAAGCAAGAAAATATTCATTCAGTTCATCAACTCTTCCAAGTGGCCGCAAACTGGCAGATCAAATTAACAGGCTGTAAACCCACCTACCGACCCTATACACACACTAAGCTATAGGGCTTGTAGTTTTGTAATGTTTTCTATTACTTTACTTGAACATTATAGTTGGGTTCATTTCATTAAACACATATGTTCTGTTTATTCAAGTATAAAATAAATGAAAAGCTTTCAGTTAATTGAAATTGAGTCCCAGTAACCTTCTTTGTCATATAGAATAAGTTCATCTGTATCATATAGAATAAAAAGCTGTAGGCAAGTACTGTTTTACTAATGAACATTATTTCTTTCAGCTAATGTGAAGTTTTGATCATTGCTTTAGTTGGTGTCACAAGCATGAAGACCACAGCTATTCAAAATCCAGGCCATCAGATCTAACTGGTAATTTTCTATTATTTTTTTATTGTTGTCACTAGTTAAGAGACCAAATTAGTTAGAATGCAACATTAATATTTAACTTGTAATTGTTAGGTATATTAATTTTATTGGTGGAATTTAAATTATCAGATAAGAATAATTCTGGAAGATTATTCAATGAATTAACATACATTAACTTTTATTCAGGTTTATCTGGATCAACCACAATTTGTGTTTTTTTCTATCTTTCTTCTTTTTTCAGTTGTACAACATATCCAACTTCCAGAGCAGCCTACCATGTCAGGTAATTTAAAAAAGTACTATTAGATGTTTATTGGTCCATTTCTTTTATTAATTTCGTTTTGTAATGAATTATTTAAAAACCTATCCTTAAATTGAATTAATCAGCTCAGAAATGACATGAAATGTCTTTTAAGTAAACCCTATTTTTGTAACTATTTATTATATGTAATACCAGGCTCAGCATCAGAACAACCACAAGTTTGTCAGAAAAACAAATCCTACAAGAGCAGCCTGCTGTGTCAGGTGAGTATTTATGGGGTTCCGCACCCAAGGGGTAAAACGAGACCCTATTACTAGGACTACACTGTCCGTCCGTACGTCCGCCCGTCCTTCTGTCTGTCTGCTTATCTGTCTGTCCGTCCGTCACCAGGCTGTATCTCGTGAACCGTGATAGGTAGACAGTTGAAATTTTCACAGATGATGTATTTCCGTTGCCACTATAACAACAAATACTAAAATCAGAATAATATTTAAGGGGGGGTCACATACAACAAACTTGTTTTTTTTTGCCGTTTTTATAGATAATGATACGGAACCCTTCGTGCGCGAGTTCGACTCGCACTTGTCCGGGTTTTTATATTAAATAATAGCTTATGTTTATTCCGTTCTTAATTCACCCTTTGCTAACTTTGATATGAGTAGAGTAGAATAAAAATGAATGTAGAATATTTTATATAAGTGGTAGTATAAATATATATCTTTATTTATTAAAGTATATTTTTTAATAAATAAAAAACTAATGGGAACAAAAGGCTATAATAATAATAAACCCGCGGGCCAGTTCGTGGCAAGCTGACGGTGAGTGGAGACACCGCCGACCTCTATTCCATAGGGACCGTTTATCCGGTCTTCGCCTCTGTGCCTTAACCGGCCGGCCAGAGAGGATTCACAAGAGCGGAACCTATGCTCCAGGTTGGAAGTGTAAAATGTCATAACGCTGGCGGCCTGCTGAACGGATTACCGGGACCTGGGTCCCGCAGACTCACCTCTCGACTACCTTATAGCCGCTCACAGGGATGTTGCCCCCTTGTCGCACTGTGCGTGCGACTGTCTTGTGGGTCCCACTCAGCGAGCAGGCAAGTCCCCGCGTACCTTTTTTACAATAGGAATCAGAACGTAGTGGTTATATTCTCTTTGATAGGGATGATGACTCATATTACAATAGGGATGTTGACTCAAAATTTATTGGTATCTAAATTATATCCAAAAGAAAGAAGACATAAAACTATGCCAAATGGTGAAAATCCCATTAAAATATCTCAAAAAATAACGAAGCTACAACCGTTAGAATGTTGTTAATAAGAGTGAGAAAGCACTAATTTGTAGTGACGTCACTGACTTAAAGCGCCATAGTAAATGAAGATCGTTCCATACAGAGGTGCGTTTTGCGAAAAAGGGACAGAACATGCCCCCACTTAAAACTTTGATGACTTGTAATTATGTAATTATTTATTTTTTTGAGTTACTTTTTTCGCTATTTGGTTGAGAATTTGATCCTTTTTCGAGAAAATTTGAAGTAGTTGAGTTTCTTACTTAGTGTCAACATCCCTATTTATAAACATAGTATGGCTATATGGATACAAAACCATCAAATTATCACAATAGTAAATTACACAAACTGATTAAAAAAAAAAATCCTTTATTGTCCAAATGTAAATTGTTTAAATGAAAACGAAATTGTGTTGCAATGGGCAATGATGTATATAAATGCAATATATCACGACAAAAACGGGAAATTTCCCTTCTTTTCATACAATGGCAGTACGAGGCCGCGCAGTCATGACGTCACGGATGCGTGTACTTTGCCTCTCATTTTCGTCTTTTGTGTTTCTCTGATTGGGTATATGAATATGACACATGCAAAAATTTATACCATAGTGTGGTTATATAGATAAAAAAACCATCAAATTATCACAATAAAGTAAATAATTATAACAATAATAATATCCATTTATTTCAGGCATTGCCCATAAAGTGTTAGTAAATACAAATTCAGAAATCTTACAAAACTAATGTTAGTATTTATAAAACATAATAAACCAGAATGATAGGACCGGATGAGTCTTCACTACACTTAATACTTACACAAATTATACAATTTAAAATTAGGCAATTTAGAATATATTACATTAAAAGATTTATTAAAATTTTAAATATTATCGAATTAAAAATAAAACAATGATTGGACCAATTGATCAAAATAAAAGATGTTGTATTTAGGGTTGTAGGAAAAAAGAAAACCGGGCAAGTGCAAGTCGGACTCGCGCACCGAGGGTTCTGTATACAGATGTGTACCGGTTCCAACCCTATTAAATCAGGAAAATCTCAACAAATGGTGTGGAAATTGAACGCCATGGATACAGCGCCATCTATCAGCGACTTTTGTTATAACTTTGTATGAATGGTAGTTTTTCAAGGATATAATTCTTTATCACGTAAACCGATTTCATTTTTTTTCTTTATTTGAAAGAAGGTACTTTCAGCATAAACTCTTAGGAATTTATAAAACAAAAGTACATGCAAAGGTGATTAAATTACCAGCTTAGTACATACCTACATGTTTTTTGACGATAATAAAAAAGAAAAACTAGATAGAGCTACAGTTATATTTTTCCTGTAAAATATACATTGATATCAATGTTATGTGATAATTTTATATTTTTTCCTTGGTAAACTTCGGAGATAAGGGGGGAACGGTGTTTTTTTTACATTTTCCCTCATAAAACAAAAATGACTCAAAGTAAAAAAAAAAAATTGTTTCAGAATGTGCAACCCAAGCCCTTTCATATGACACCCCACTCGACATATTAACTAGACTTTCAAATTTTGAACCACCATCAATCTGTCATTTTCTACAAAATATAAAAAAACATATTTAAAAAGTCATGTTCTATGTATGTAGGTAAGCCTTCTTTATAACTATTCCAAATTTCAAATCTATAGCATAAGTAGTTCTGCAGATATTTAGCGATGTGACAGACAGACAGAGTGAAACCGTAAGGGTTCTTTTTTTACCATTTTGGTACGGAACCCTAAAAATGAAATCGGTTCACGTGATAAAAAATTAAATTATCCTTGAAAAACCGCCATACATACTAAGTTATTCAGTCGCTCAAATTTGTAACAAAATTCGCCGATAGTTGCGCTGTACCCATAGCATTCAATTTGTACATCATGTTGTTGAGATTTTCCTGAATTAATTGGGTCGGGACCACTATATATTTGTGTATGGAACCCTGCGCAACGAGAGCCGGACTCGCACTTACCGGTTTTTTTATAGTGTAAATTTAAATTGAAAGTTGCCAATAGAATTGTCATGTTTCAATAAAAAAGAATTTGTATGGCAACTATGTGCTTAAACGCAATATTTCACAACAAAAAAATGACAAGTTACTATTTTTTTCCATTCAACGGGTTTTTTTTATATAACGCCGGTGGCAAATAAGCGTACGGTCCATCTGATGGTAAGCGGCCACCGAGTTGTGAGTTTTGAAGACCATACCCAAAGATATCATGCCATATAGTTTTAAGAGCCGACGACACTGAACCTAGTTCGATAAGACTCCCAGATAACATATATATAGTAAGACACGTCATTCACGGGGGAACACTAAATAGCCAGGGGAAAACCTCCGGCAAGACCACGCGTGTGGTTCGGAACACTGGAATACTCTAAGAGTTTGCGCTCCAGTGAGATTGATTGAGCGGTTTCAGCCAAATCTGAGGTGCGAGTGGAATCGAGCAACTGGGAGTTTTGTCGCTGGTTCACTAAACTAGCCTAGCTGAGAAGAGTCCAGCAAGAAAGTCAGCTAGGCCCGACCTGGGTCGGACTGACTCTACCGGGACGAATAGGGACTATATGTGTCAATGTTGTCGCGATCGCGCGGTGGACGTCCCCGCCGGCGAGAATGCCTAAGTGTACGCGTCGTGTCAGAGTTGGACGCCGTAAACGCAGCGTTCCATCTTTCGATGGACGCTGTGATTACATCGTCCGGGTCCGTAAGTGTGTGCCTAGGACGCCGGACCGTGCGGCCCCTAATCAGTGATCGCCGAGTCTAATTGGGATACATGTAAATACTAAGCCGTAAGTCTGGCAATAGGCAGGAAATTACGTAGCCTTCTCAGAGAAGCTACTGCCTAAAACATCTTCCTGCTGACCTCGTTCACTTGAGGTACCCATGATAAAGTCCTATCCATAATAATGCCTATTTTTTTTACTTGTGAAGAAAAAATTAAGACATTATCGAAATAAGTCGGTGAAACACTATTAAAATCGATTCTTGGGACAAATTTTGAGCTCCCAATGGGAGCTATCGCGTAAGAATTTGCCGCTAGAGGGTGCTAGTGTAGCATGAGGTCTCCGAAATGTCAAATTTCACTCTTTGTGGTTACAATACGCGGGTTAATATCTAATTGGAACAATATGGTGAGTATTTTGCAATACCTGAGCTTGATTATGGCAAATATGAGTTACGGGTCAATGATTGTCAGTGCCTTGAGACAGTTTTGTCTTTCGGAAACTTATTTCCTCCTTTTTTCCTGAACAAAACGGGATTGCACTACAATGGTTTTAAACATGATTTAAATGCAAACTTCGTTCTCATGACCTTAATAACTCGACAGTGGCGCCAACTGGTGAGCACAAAAACGATAGCCCTCATTATGATAGCCTGGGTTTTAGAGGGGTTAACCTTAAGACCAAAACTATGACTCCAATTTCGGATACGCACCAGGTCATTATTTACAGTTCTGATAACAGATGGCAAATCACCCTGCGAATAAATCTGAAGATCATCGGCATAGAGGTGATAGTGAGAATGAGAAGAGAGATTATTTGTGATTGAATTTATAAAAATTGAAAATAACAAGGAAGACAGCACGCCGCCTAATACGATATTTTTTTATATTTTTTCTTTCTCCGTGTAGATGCACGATAACCCTGGTCCTTTTTTTTGTTAGACCGGGCACAATAAAGCAATAGGAGAGCGCGGTTGGAGATTGGGCTGAGGAAAATTCAGGGGAAATCACCGACACGACCACGAGAGCGGTTTAAACACTGGAATACTCTAAGAGTTTGCGCTCCAGTGAGATTGGTTCAGCGGCTTAAACCAAATTTGAGGGGCTACTCCGAAATTCGAAATCCAGGTTCGTATCGTGCCGTCCCTTTCACTCATATAGTGAATTTACACGAGAATGAAATGGACGGTACGATACGAAGTCGGATTTCGAAGTTCGGAGTACAGGCCCTGAGGTGTGTGTGGAATAGAGCTACTGGGAGTTTTGTCGCTGGTTCACTAAACCTAGCCGAACTGAGAAGAGTCCAGCAAGAAACTCGGCTAGGCCCGACCTGGGTCGGACTGACCCTACCCGATATGCGGCGGTACCGGGACGAATAGAGGCTACAAGTGTCTGTGTTGTCGCGATCTCGAGGCGGACGTCTCTGTGCCTTTACCATCAGTTTACATAACCGTACTCGCTAGCGACTGCGTAAAAATTTGTATAGGCAAAAGGGTAGCGCCTCTGGCGGTTACGCAATAGAACTGAGAATCGGCATATTAAATCGTTTACGCAGTCGCTAGCGAGTACGGTCATGTAAAGGCACTGGTCAACATTTATCGATATCGATAACGTCTACGCGCTAAGTCTTTATTCATATAAATAAATGTAACATGCATGATTTCAGTACTGTAAAGTGGGTTCCCTTGGGTCTCGAATAGCCCCACTTTACGGTAATATAAAAAACGAGTTCATTGATCCTTATTCACTAATCTTTACTAATATATTTTATAATCGTTCGTAAAGAGTAAACTCCAGTCGTGCGTCGGAGCTGACACACACTTTTTTTATATTAAAAAAAAAATACTATCGCCGCCAGGTTTTCGCATTGCTATTTCGTGTTCCCCCATGAATGAAGTGTCTGATTATATGTATATCATTTGGGAGTCTTATCGAACTAGGTTCAGTTTCGTCGCGTTTAGGTTCACTTGGTCCACATTCCCATTTCGTTCACATTCCTACTTCGTCCAAAATCCCACTTCGTCCGCAATCAATTCCCAATTCGTCTACTTGCTATTTTGTCAGCATTCCCAATTCGTCCACTTCCCATATTGTCAAGATTCCCATTTCGTCCATATTCCTACTTCGTCCAAAATCCCATTTCCTCCGCAACCAATTCCCAATTCGTCCACTTCCCATTTTGTCAACATTCCCATCTCGTCCATATTCCCATTTCGTCCACATTCCCAATTCGTCTGCATTCTCATTTGGTCCACATTCCCAGTTCGTCCACATTCCCATTTCGTCCACATTCCCAAGACACCCACACCCACAACATTAAAAAAATACAATTGAATTGATTATTTTTAAGTTTGCTCCAGTTGCGGTGCCCACCCTGTATATTCTTATTGACATAGTGTAAACTAAGTAACCATGAATAAGTAATAAAATAAATAAGTTCATGTCAAAATATTCATTTTTCGGATAGGTTTTTTTGCTGACTATACTTGTTAGCTCAGTCAGTACGGAAAACTGGGGAGGATTGATCCTCATTTTGATTTTGGGCTCTATTTTATTTTTTACAGTATTATAAAACTTTTTAAGCGAAAAGATTCAAAATGTATCTATTCATTGAAAATGGGAATATGAACGAAATGGGAATGTTGACGAAGTAGGAATATGGACGAAATGGGAGTATTGACGAAGTGAGAATGTGGACGAAGTGGGAAGAGGACGAAATGGGAATGTTGACGAAGTAGGAATATGGACGAAATGGGAGTATTGACGAAGTGAGAATGTGGACGAAGTGGGAATGTGGATGAAGTGGGAAGAGGACAAAGTGGGAATATGGACGAAATGGCAATGTTGACTAAGTGGGATTTTGGACGAAGTAGGAATGTGAACGAAATGGGACTGTGGGTGAAGTGAACCTAAACGTTTCGTCGGATCTTCTAACTAATACAAATCTCAAAACTATGACCGTACTTTGAAGAGAAAATGTTAAGATACCTTACATGTTAATTTATACAGTTAACTCAACGAATGATTTTTCCTCTTACATGCTGGAAGAATGATAATGAAATACTTTCAGGATGTGGACGAGCTGTCCAACAAGCTGGCGGGCCCGCTCCACGGCTCCAGCGCCGCCGAGGCCCTCCCGCACAAACCCCATACATCGAGCACCGAGAGGCTTCGCAGCGAGACGCGTTGTATGTGCGCCGTGCAATATGCGGGCTCTCATCACGACGGACCTATTATCCGCGGGCCCGGCGCCGGCGGCGCGACGTGGCCGCGAGAATACCCGGTGAGTACCACGCGAGGCCAGTAAGCCGCCGGAAGCGGCCCGTCATCATTTCGCAGTCACGTTCGTGGGCTCGGGTTGCCATGAGCATATCAGTACCCATAGTCTAAGTCTTGTTTTTTCGAAACAAAACAGAAACGAACGCATTTGTCTCAATTTGTATGGATAAAAGCAGCGCTTCTGGTGGCCTTAGGTGGTAACTTAGTGCGTTTCGTTCACTAGGTTCATTATTTGTTGAACAAATAATAAACTTTAGTACACAGCGAACTAAATAATAAATATATATAATTGCGTTTTTGAGAAAGTGACGAATTTGTCCTGGATCCTCTTTTTTCATAAATTTATGAAGAAATTACAAGACGTTTTTCTTCCGCACGCGCAACTGCACGGCTCGGTGTCGCCAGCTACGTGTGGCCGACAACGAGGGCCGCCGCCGCCGCCGCCGCCGCCGCCGCCGCCGCCGCCGCCGCCGCGCGTGGACTCGTGAGACTGAGGTGCCAAAGCAGTAAGGTAAGCTGTCCGCAACACATTACATTATTAGATTACAGCAGAGATTAGAGATTGAAGCATGTTCATGTGGATATCATCGGGCAATGCCAATTTCTAACTGCTATATAGCTCCTATTGTCTGGCCGCGATCGACCGACTTTCACGGTGGCCCATGATATCCATTGGTGCCAAGGAGGTAGCGAATCAGTTCGTGGACGGTTGGATTGCTCGTTTTGGTATTGTCACAACGTCGGAGGCCGTCTGTCCTATTTAATCTGTAATCTCCCTCCCTTATCTGGAGATCTTCGAGCACATAACAAAATAATATTTTTGTCGCCGGGTGACTAGCGGACTTGGGCACATCCAAGCGTGAACTAACCACCATCTATCTCTCCAAGGAAACAGAATGTAATTCTGTTATTTCATCGCCAGTTGAAAACAGCGCTGTGTCGTAATGACGCTGGCACAGCGCTCTCCCTCTAGTGCTCTTAAGCAACCGTTCTGTACTTCTAGTATAAGTTTTTTCGAAACATAAACACAAAGGACGCGTTTACTCTCAATTTGTATGGCGACGCGAACAGCGCCTCTGGTGGCCTTTGCTGATAACTGTTTGTTGCCATACAAATTGAAACTTGCATACTACGGATATTTCAACTCTATTTATATTAATCTGGCGCCTGTCTGCTCATCGTGAAAGGGTATTTAAATTGCAAAAGCGAGGAATAGGAATACTTGCCAAGAAACCTCTTGACCATCCAGTTAAGGAACTTTTCAGGAAATATAAAATACTGACGCTCCCACAGTTCATATACTTAGTCTTGCCATAAATTCTGTCCTATATGAAATGACATTTATTTTGAAAATAAAAGAAAGTTTATAAATAAATTAGGGTTATTTTTATTAATTATACTATACAGATTGTATAAAATAAAATATTTATTCAAAATGTCCACCTTTTACTTTAACACACTTCTTTAAACGGTCCGGCCACTCGTCTATGACGGCACGGACGGTATCGATGGGTATTGAAGCCGCTGCCCGCACTAAATCTAACTTCAGAGACTCAACATTGCGATGAGGTTTAAAGCAGGCTTTCTCCTCCAAAATATTCCACAGACCATAGTCCAAGGGGTTGAGATCCGGGCTTCCTGAGGGCCAATCTTCAGCCGCAATAAACTCGGGTAAATGCGTCGCTAACCACCGTTGCGTTGTCTTAGCTTTATGTGCAGGGGCAGAGTCTTGTTGAAATATCCAGTGCTTACCGGCAAATAAAGTATCATTTAGCGGCTTGACAACTCTCTTCAAAATGTCTTTTTGATAGTTCGTAGCACGTATTTTTACCCCTTGTTCACAAAAATGAAGCTCTGTGACGCCTTCATAGGATACTCCCCACCAAACCATGACATATGCAGGATGGTGGCCTCTTTCTACCCTTGGAACTTTTTCAGAAGCTTCTTGGGAACTGTGAGCATATATTTTATCATTTTGGCGGTTGAATTTTTGCTCCACAGTAAAGATTTTTTCATCTGTAAACAGAATATTACGATATCCGCCCTTTGCATGCCGCGACCATAACACTTTAGCTCTCGTCGCTCTTATTTTCCGTAGGGCAGCTGTCAATCGCTGACTTGTGCTCCGTCGATAAGCCCCAAGCTTAAGGTCTTGTTTTATGATACGGGACATAGTTCTAGGGGGAATTTTCATTTCCCTAGCCATGATTTTCTGCTTGCGTAGCGGATTTCTCCGAATTCGCTCAGCTACCGCTTTAATCGCTGCCGGTGTCCTTGTTTGCCGTGGTCGACCGCTCCTGGGCCGGTCGTCGACTAAACCGATGTCGTTGTATCGCTTGATGGTACGATAGATAAATTTCTTTGTTATATTCAAAGGTTTCAGCAGTTTGAAAATGTTGTTCACTTGCTTGTTACACTTGTATAACGCTATCACTGCGATACGATTCTCTTTGATGCCCCACTCCATCTTCAGGGAAACGATACCTGGAGCCAAATATACTTTTTCTGACAACCAAATGTCTATTTAAGCATAATCAAGAAACAAAAGTACATCGAACGTTCCATTATTAAATTTAAAATGGCGAAAAAGTTGGGACAGAATTTATGGCTAGACTACGTATTGTCTGCATGCCAATAAGTTAGACGTAATCTGTCTAAATACCAAATTAACAAATTGTAACGCGGAGGTGAAAGCCGCAGGCAACCCTTGCTACTCGCTCCCGTAAAACGACTTGCCAAGCTCCGAAAGTTGCCGAGTGTCGTAGGACTAAAATATATAATAAGATCCCATTGGAAATAAAGTCGGTCGACAGTGACATAGCTTTCAAAAAAAATCTGAAAATTTTCCTCGAACAGCAAGCATGCTACAGGGTTGACGAGTTTCTCTAGGTTCCTAATTGAAAAACTGTTTTTTTCGCTGCCACTTCCATCGTATAATCATTGTACTTAGCTTACTATTTTTAATTGTGTCTTTGATTTTAAATTTTTCTGTTAGTTAATTTATTTTTATTTATTTCTCATCGACATCTTTGTAAATTGTAATTGTGTAATTTTAGTGACCTGTAAAAACCATTTTACCAATAAACTATCTGAATGTAAAGACTAAACGCAAACGCTTTCGTTAGTGTTTACGTTTCGAAAAAACTTATACTAAAGGTATTGCTCGAAAGCAGCACTCGTCTATGGCGAACCGCTGCGTTTACCTGAAGAATTCTTCGTACCTCTAATTCTTCCTACGAGACCGACGACGTACACTGTTATGGGTTAAAATGGCAGAGTTACATCCTACTCCAACTTCCCGCCACGTATAGCCCATGTTATTTGTATTTAGACTTGGCGACAACATCACGTTTTTCTGCGTGACGATACGGTCTGACGATCGTTACAAACACCCTACACAGCCGCTACAGAGCAGTGTCTCGCAATACCAAATCGATGGCCATCGGCACCGCTGAAAGGCAGACTACTGTCAGTCTGGACCGTGTGAAACCTGCTTATATTTTCAATTCAATTCAAACATTTATCCTTTACACATACATACATAATACAAACAGTACAGAAGGAACAGTGGCTCAGGACCGATGTTATCTTCTTCGACGTGGCGAAAGCCTTCGACAAGGTCTGGCATAAATTTACATTATATCAGCTCGATATGCCTGGCAGACTCGTACTCACCATACGAAATTTTCTCAGAGATCGAAGCTTTCGATACAGACTAGAGGGAACGCATTAGGACCTACATCCCATCCGGGCCGGAGTTCCGCAAGGCTCCGTGCTCTCTCCCACTCTATTCTTTATTCACGAACGACATTTTCAGGGTAAGCACGGAAAGGCGGGTGGCTCCGATCCAGAGGGGCTACTCCGAACTTCGTATCGTGCCGTCCCTCTCGCTCATATAGTGAATAACACAAGAGTGAAAGAGACGGCACGATACGAAATTCGGAGTACAGGCTCTAATATTTGACCGGCCCATCCCCGGGGCCAAGGAAGTCAAATATCTTGGAGTAACCCTCAACAGAACGCTGACTTTCCGTAGCCACATCAGCAGGGTACGCAACCGTGCTTTGTTCGTGCTAGGAAGGCTTGGGTCGATAATAATTAACAAGTTTAGTAAAATATCACTTAGAAATAAGCTGACACCAAGTGTAGCTTTTGCTCACGTGCCTATGACATCGCTCAAGCCGCTTTAGGTCATTCAAAGTCGTTTTCTCCGTAGGGCAACTGGTGCCCCGGGGTACCAGTAGAACCTTAGTCTGTACCACGACATAGGGATTAGCACCATGTGGGTGGATCAACTATTCTTTGTTGCTCGTTACCGTGGTTACGTCTCCTGAGTCACTCTTTAAAATTGTGATTTTATAGGGTTTAGATCTAGGTACCAAACATAAGTTTTAGCAATCATTATAAATCCATTTGGACATGGGTCATCTCTTGAGCGTGCTTGAAGCTCATAATATAAACATCTTTCTAAGAAACTCGGTTACTGTTGTCTCCTCGCTGATGGGACAGAATAACAACAAGAAAAAGTTGATTGACCCATGTAAGGTTTCTTTATGCAGACTACCAGACGGTATTTTGACAACGCTCCCCTTTGTAAGGAATCCGTTTCCATCCCTCCTCCCTCTGTCGTAACTCTGCGACCACGGACCCGGACGACGTAATCACAGCATCCATTGAAAGATGAAACGCTGCGCTTACGACGTCCAACTGATACAGGTTACGCACCCTGTATCCCCGGCCCGGCATCAGCTGGCGGGAACAACTAAGTGTACGCATAAGTGTGCGGGGAAGTCCAACGTGCTATTGCAACAACACAGACACATATAGTCGCTATTCGTCTCGGTACCGCCGCATACCAGGTAGTTAGTCCGACCCAGGTCGGGCCTAGCTAAGTTTCTTGCTGGACTCTTCTCAGCTAGGCCAGGTTTAGTGAACCAGCGACAAACCTCGCAGTAGCTCAATTCCACTCACACCTCAGATTCGGTTGAAACCACTCTACCAATCTCACTGGAGCGCAAACTCTTAGAGTATTCCAGTGTTCAAAACCACCCACGTGGTCGAGTCGGAGGTTTATCCTCTGGATTTTCCCCAGGCTACGCTCCAACCGCGCGCACTCCTATCGCTCTTTTCGCTGGTGTTTTGTAGGGTTCATTAAGTGAAAACATGATAAGACAACAAACACACATGACAAATGTACATATTATAAACATAAAACAAAGCAAAATGAAATGAAAAAAATGTATATGTATTTTTCTAAACTACGACATTTATTTTTCGATAAGTTGCATGCCATTAAATTATTACGTGTCTAACCTTTATGCGTATTTCTACAGATACCTTACCATTTCCAGGAATCCTGCCGCACCGGTCCTACCAGCGCTACCAGCAACACCTAAGGAACACCTAACTGAAAGGATATTTATTTGCTTTTATATTTTCCCATTCAATGGCTGCTAGCATACGACTCACTATTTCTTTAAGGCATGTAAAAATGTAAATATCCTTAATTGAAAAAACTTCGTTCTTCAGAAGGCCGCAAACTGACGCAGGCCGCGTAACTTAGCCTGTACTCCGAACTTCGTATCATGCTGTCCCTTTCACTCTCTTGTTATACGCTATATGAGTGAAAGGGACAGCACGATACGAAGTTCGGAGTAGGTCCTCAGGTCTAGTTCTGTCTTGAGAACTTGGAAGTGCCATACTATAACTACACACTGCACCAGTAAGTGTACTCACTCGAAAATAGTTATGGCACCATGAAGTAAGGATAAGACTGAGGGCCTACCGCGAACCGAAAACGAACGAAGTTCGAATATCTCCTCTGTCGCACTTGCATATTCGTGCGACAAAGAGGGAGATATTGAAATTTCGTTCGTTTTCGGTTCGCGGTAGGCTCTCTGAAGCCGTCAATACACACACATATACAAAGATGTGCGAAAGAGATGCAAGCATAAACACCAACATCAGTAAAAGCCCTTCTACGGATCTGTAATTCCGCATATGACCGGGGACGTGATGGACGGGCAACTACGGAACCCTACACTGTGCGTGGCCCGACGCGCACTTGGCCGGTTTTTTATACTGTTGTTTAATATAACGACACGTGTGTGATAACGGCAGCCGATAATTTCGTGAGCTTAGAAACTAGACTGACCCTAACAATGCAAAGGATATCTGATTGGTTTACTGCTAACGTGATGCTTTTGAATGTCGAAAAGACAAACATAATGTACTTCCAGTTTAAAAAAAATCTAAATACTCAGGTTAAGATTGTTTTGAATGATATTCCGGTACCACATGTACACGAAGTTAAGTACCTAGGTTTTTTAATCGATTCAGGACTAACGTGGGCACCTCATATAGATGCGACGTGTAAACGTCTCGCCTCTGCGTGTTTCGCATTGTCTAGGTTAACCCACAGTCTCTCTGAGGAAAATCTAAGGAAGGCCTACCATGGATACATCCATTCTATATTAATCTACGGTGTTGACCTATGGGGTACTGCTGCGGACCGTGAAAGACTATTCAAATTGCAATAGCGTGCCCTCCGCATTTTAACTAGAATACCTCTCGACTATCCGGCTAAGGAACTGTTTAAAAATTGTAAAATACTGACGTTGCATGCTTCTAGCATGTACACAATGCTAGAAGCATGCAAATATGTAAGACAAAATCTACATCAGATCCCAACTCATAGCCAACTCCGGGGTAGCGAGACGCGCAGGCGCAACCAGCTGATTGTGCCCGCGTGCCGCCCGCCGGCTAAAACTAGGAAGTCTATGCATGTTATGGGAATAAGACTGTACAACATACTGGACGATGAAATAAAGCAAGCTTCTAGTGATGCAATATTTGTCCACAAACTAAAGGCCATGCTACTAGAAATGGCTTGCTACACTATCGACGAGTTTTTCGATGTCCGCAGGTCATTGGCCTACTAATATACTGGCATTATATTAAAATGGTATTAATTATGTAAATAATCTATAATTGTGTTTTTACTTAAAATTATGTAGTTAATGTAATTTACATGCAATGTAAAAAATATATTTTCTTTTTTGTAATGACTCTTAAATGAATGACTGTAAATGACTTGTAAATATGAAGACTTACCAATAAATATCAATCAATCAGTAATTTATATCCGATTTTTTTAAGCAAGACTATTATCCCCAATGTACAAAATTTGAGAACCATCGATAGCAGTGACGCCGAAGGTCGTATCACCCACACTACTAACCGATGTACCCGTTTGCCATACCTGGCGAAGTATATTATTGTATCATGCAGCACGACTAATTCCGTGCACGGCGTGAACAAGTTGACAACTCGAGATGTTTTTTGGTCGAACTTTGAACTTAGAATACATTGCATAAGGTTCAAATATCTTCAATTTTTCACCTCGACTTGTCAACTTATTCACGCCATGTACGGAATTATGAGATGTCGGAATTGTGCTACATCCCTATCAGCCTCCTAATACATCTCAATTTAGTCAGCCATCATAAGTCCGTCCCCGTCCCCCTTGGTGATTCGCTAATCCTCTTTCTACGCATGCCACGCTCTATTGAGATCAATCTGTAATTACTGACAGATTATTTGGCCAATAAACCTGATACCGTGCTGACAGATCTATCAAGCGCCACAGAGGGCCTCCTCAGACTAAGGCAGTGCCAATGCGTCGACCTCACCATCGTCCATGAAGAGAACCTCGTGAAGGTCGAGGAGGACAACGCCAGCAGATACCTGGTACCTATAGATACTTCGTAACCGCCATGTGGGAAATTGATTCGATGATCATTGTTCCGATAGCGCCTCTGCGAATGGTCTAATAATAGCGGTATATTGTACCCTTTGTTCTCAAGTCTCAACCAACACCTCTCGCTAAGTATCTGGGTCAGGGGTCAGATAGGTTGTTCAAGACGTAGATATTCATGATTAAAAAAAATTGTTACCATCCTTTCTATGTTAACTAAGTATGTCGGCTTAGCTATTGAATGGGAATATATTAAAAAACAAATATCCTCTCAGTTCATCAACTCATCCAAGTGGCCACAAACTGGCGCATCAAATTAACAAGCCGTAAACCCACCTACCGACCCTATACGTACAGCAAAACGTGTTTTTTTTTATAAAACGCCAGCGGCAAACAAGCTTACGGTCCACCTGATGGTAAGCGACCACCGCAGCTTATAGACGCCCGCAACTCCAAAGGAGTCACCTACACGTTGCCGACCCTTTATGGGGATGCACTGTGTTGACAACAGAAGGGACAAATTTAGGTCCCTCGCTCTCAACACAGTGCATCCTCGGGAGCTCTGGCAACCTTGCTCACCTCCAGCGCTACGTACTTGTATAGTAGAATAATGTTATTATGGCTGTGGTGTGTGTGTGTGTATGTGTGGGTGTGTGTGTGTGTGTGCGTGTGTGTGTAATGTTAATATGCAAGTTTTTACATTTGTCCTAACTTTGATCGGCGATACGATACGGTAAGATGATACAAATGTGGACTTTACATAATAACACCGAAAAGTTTATAATTTAGTTTTAGATTACTTTTGGTCATATATTGCTATGTCTTTTTCCCACTTAACTCTTGTAAACTATATAAAATGATGTAAATAAAACACTCCAATGCATATTTTTAATACGTATAAGAACAGTGAAAATAAACATATCTGTCTGGCCTTTATTTATTCATGTAACTCTTTTAAAAGTAGGAATACTTATAACAATATTCGATATTTGATTAACAAGGAAAATATAATTATTTTTTTCTACTCGTCGGCTTCAATGTTTGAATTACGATATAGTAGACAAATCTAAAATCACATACATTTCTCTATTAGTTCCGTTCAAGTGAACTCTTATGAAATAGACCAATCACGTGTCGCCTTTTACTGCACTCTTATGAAATTGGCCAATCACGTGTCACCATTATAGTACTCTTATGTAATTGACAAATCACGTGACGCCGCGGACATAGAACAAAAGACCAACGAGCGCGCGACCCATGTGCCTAATGTTCATTGCCGCAGGATTAGTTTGTTTAATAGTTTCGGTTTGTTTAATTACTTAATTTCCGTTGACTCGTAGAAAAAGTAGTGTATGCAATAGTTATATAATTAGCTTTTTAAGTCTCGAACCTTAATTAGACCACTCGGCAAGCCTCGTGGCCTAAACGCGGTTCTCGACTAAAAAAGCATACATTATATACCGATTGCATAAACTACTATTATAGTAGTTTCTCTACTCGTCGACTTCAATGTTTGAATTAAGATATCGTGGACGAAACTAAAATCACATACTTCTCTATGGCGCTTCCTTCAATTGAACTCTTATGAAACAGACCAATCACCTTGTCGCCGTTACTGTACTCTTATGAAATTGACCAATCACGTGACGCCGCAGCATAGAACAAAAGACATCAACGAACGCCCGACCCATGTGCCTAATCTCCATTTCCGCAGGACTAGTTTGTTTAATTAATTTCCGTTGACTCGTAGAAATAATAGTGTATGCAATAGTTATACAATTAGCTTTTGAAGTCTCGAACCTAACTTGGACAATCCTTAATTAATAATTAGACAATCACAATCGTTATATAATGTATGCTTTTGTAATCGGGAACAACGTTTAGACATGTGATTGGTCTATTTAGACATCGGTTACACGCTCATTCTGGCGTCAGTTCAGTCCATCAGTCTGGTCAGACTGACGACAAAATGATCGTATCACCCGCGGACTGACGGACTGATGGCCCAGACTGATGAAAATTAAATATTTTAAATAATATTCGTCAGTCCGTAGTGAATGATAGAATACTGACAGGAGACTGATCTGGACTGATCGAGTTCAGTTGAAGGGAGCTCCATAGAGAAAAGTATGTGATTTTAATTTCGTCTACGATATCTTAATTCAAATATTGAAGTCGACGAGTAGAAAAAAATATTAACGGTTCTGTATAAAAAACATCGCCAACGCGCCCGAAACAAAAGATTGCGCCGGACTGCTGCAGTGCAGCGCGTGTTTTTAGTCATTACTGAATCCTTAGAATTTATTTTGTAGTTCTTTTATAATTTTAAATTTTCAATGCATTTTAGTGTTCCGTGCCCGCAGGGTCCAAACGCAACCCGTCCGCAAACTGTCACTCACGCAAGTCACGCGTCCGTCTGTCGGTCTGTCAGTCACACAGGTTTTACAACCAAAACAAAATTGGTGATAATGTTTATTAGGTACTAGCTTTTGCCCGCGGCTTCGCCCGCGTACTAAAAGTAATTTTTAACCGTCTACAAAAAAGAAGGTTCTCAGTTTGACCTTGATGCAGATATGTATTGGATGTCATTTTCGTAATCGGCACCCAGAGGAACCTCGAAAATGACACCCATATTGATTTTTAAGAAAATAAATGTCGGCCTTCTTGGATTTGAAAATGGATGTCATTTTTGTAATTTGCACCCCGAGGAACCTCGAAGATGACACCCATATTGATTTTTAAGAAAAATAAATCTCAGCCATCTTTGATTTGAAAATGCATGCCATTTTCGTAATCGGCACCACGAGGAACCTCGAAGACGACACCCATATCGATTTTTAAGAAAAATAAATGTCCGC
Source organism: Epiblema foenella (assembly GCA_963556455.1). Taxonomy (NCBI): domain Eukaryota; kingdom Metazoa; phylum Arthropoda; class Insecta; order Lepidoptera; family Tortricidae; genus Epiblema; species Epiblema foenella. Next base: position 29,149,737 of record OY747098.1, on the reverse strand, counting down.
CATCTTGGATTTGAAACTGGATGTCATTTTCGTAATCGGCACCCAGAGCAACCTCGAAGATGACACTCAAATTGATAATTAAGAAAAATAAATCTCCGCCTTCTTTGATTTGAAAATGCATGCCATTTTCGTAATCGGCACCACGAGGAACCTCGAAGACGACACCCATATCGATTATTAAGAAAAATAAATGTCCGCCATCTTGGATTTGAAAATGGATGTCATTTTTGTAATCTGCACCCCGAGGAACCTCGAAGATGACACCCATATTGATTTTTAAGAAAAATAAATCTCCGCCATCTTTGATTTGAAAATGCATGCCATTTTCGTAATCGGCACCACGAGGAACCCCGAAGACGACACCCATATCGATTATTAAGAAAAATAAATGTCCGCCATCTTGGATTTGAAAATGGATGTCATTTTTGTAATCTGCACCCCGAGGAACCTCGAAGATGACACCCATATTGATTTTTAAGAAAAATAAATCTCCGCCATCTTTGATTTGAAAATGCATGCCATTTTCGTAATCGGCACCACGAGGAACCTCGAAGACGACACCCATATTGATTTTTATAAAAATAAATATCCGCCATCCTTGATCTGAAAATGAGTATCATTTTCGTAGTCGGCACCCAGAGGAACCTCGAAAATGACACCCATATCGATTTTTAAGAAAAGGAAAAATTTGCTCCCCGCTCAAACTTGGAACCCTCTTTTCACCCCTTAAAGGGAGCAATTTCGAAAAACGCTGAAACATGTTTTGTTGTATTTAAACAGAGTCTATATGTACGAAGTTTTAAATCTCTCACTTCAAAAAAGATTTGCTCCCCGTACATACTTGAAACCCCCTTTTCACCCTTTTAGGGGAGCAATTTCGAAAAACGCTTATATATGTTTTGTTGTATTTAAACAGAGAGTCTACATACGAAGTTTCAAATATCTCACTTTAAAAAAGATTTTCTCCCCGTACAAATTTTGAACCCCCTTTTCACCCCCTTAGTGGAGCAATTTAGAAAAACGCTGAAATACGCCATTAATATATTTTAACACAGACTCTATATATAAAATTTCATGTCTCTCACTTTAATAACTACGGTTTTTCATACAAACTTTGGACCCCCATTTCACCCCTTTAGGGGATGAATTTTGAAAAATCCTTTCTTAGTGCACCCCTAGACCTTATAAGGAACCTACGTGCCAAATTTGGAATCTCTAGAACCAGCGGTTTGGGCTGTGCGTTGATAGATCAGTCAGTCAGTCAGTCAATCAGTCAGTCAGTCAGTTTCTTCTTTTATATATTTAGATTATAGTTTAAGAGCCCACGACACTAAACCTAGTTTGATAAGACTCCCAGATGATATATATATTATAAGATACGTCATTCCTGGGGGAACACGAAACGGCTATGCTGCCATGCATAAAACCTGGTGGCCATAAAAAAAAATTCAAAAAAAAATAAAATTTCCGGTTTCTAGTACGATAAGTCTCCCAGAGGGGCTACCGCGAACCACAAACGAAGTTTTCCCTCTCTGTCTCACTTATGTGCAAACTTGCAAGTGCGACAGAGAGGGAAAGTTTCGAATGCCGTTATTAAGCGTTAAATAATAGTTTAAGAGCCGACGACACTGAACCTAGTTCGATAAGACTCCCAGATGAGATATATATTATAAGATGCGTCATTCCTGGGGGAACACGAAACGGCTATGCTGCCATGCAAAAAACCTGGTGGCCATAGTAAAAAAAAAATTCCGGTTTCTAGTACGATAAGTCTCCCAGGTTTCGTTTGTTCCTCGATACAGGGGAGGGGTAGGACTATACGATAATGCAGTGCTGCAAGCCCCCCTGACTGGCCTTGTCAGTGGCAGCAGCATGATAAGTGACGCCAATATTGAGGTATCTAGTATGATCGGTCTCCTGAAAAAACCAAGGCTCATCTGAAAGATCATCAATTTCTGTGTAAGAAAAACCACTGCTGCCTTTTCCTAATACTGGAGAAGGTGGTGCTGCTGTGATTGATGATCGCCTTCAGCGCAGCTGGATTCGGTTTTTCAATTCAGTTTTGTTAGCAATCACCCGGTTCCTTTCGATTTGTACTGATTTAATACGCGTGCCACGTACACTTAAGAATAATTTTGCTTGTCGTTAATTGCATACACAAATTATTTTGAAAAGTTATTCTCTATAATACCGAAATAAGAGCTACATAGAGAATCCACAAAACACTTTTTATACTCTAGCTGAATAATTGATAAAGTGTACATCAACCTTGTGTGATTTGAAGACGAGATAAAAGCGGTAACTCAAAATGAAGCTTTTTAAATAAAAATCAAGTACACCTATTCAGTTTCCATCTGTGTTAGTTAGCTGTAAAATATAACTGTATTTCCATTATATCGAAATAGAATATAGAGAATCCAGAAAATACTTTTTATTACTATGGCCACCAGGTTTTTTGCATGGCAGCATAGCCGTTTCGTTTTCCCCCAGGAATGACGCATCTTATAATGTACATATCAACTGGGAGTCTTAACGAATTAGGTTCAGTGTACTGAGCTCCTTCAATCGTTGCAGCACCACCTTCTCCAGTATTAGGAAAAGGCAGCAGTGGTTTTTCTTACACAGAAATTGATGATCTTTCAGATGAGCCTTGGTTTTTTCAGGAGACCGATCATACTAGATACCTCAATATTGGCGTCACTTATCATGCTGCTGCCACTGACAAGGCCAGTCAGCTGGGCTTGCAGCACTGCATTATCGTATAGTCCTACCCCTCCCTTGTATCGAGGAACAAACGAAACCTGGGAGACTTACCGTACTAGAAACCGGAAATTTTATTTTTTTTGAACATTTTTTTTTACTATGGCCACCAGGTTTTTTGCATGGCAGCATAGCCGTTTCGTGTTCCCCCAGGAATGACGCATCTTATAATATATATCTCATCTGGGAGTCTTATCGAACTAGGTTCAGTGTCGTCGGCTCTTCTACTAAAGCTCTATAATCGAAATCACTATCTTCAATCGCTGCAGCACCACCTTCTCCACTATTAGGAAAAGGCAGCAGTGGTTTTTCTTACACAGAAATTGATGATCTTCCAGGTGAGCCTTGGTTTTTTAGGAGGCCGATCATACTAGATACCTCAATATTGGCGTCACTTATCATACTGCTGCCACTGACAAGGCTAGTCAGGGGGGCTTGCAGCACTGCATTATCGTATAGTCCTACCCCTCCCCTGTATTGAGAAACAAATGAAACCTGGGAGACTTACATACTAGAAACCGGAAATTTTATTTTTTTTGAAAAAATTTTTTTACTATTGCCACCAGGTTTTTTGCATTGCAGCATAGCCGTTTCGTGTTCCCCCAGGAATGACGTATCTTATAATATATATATCATCTGGGAGTCTTATCGAACTAGGTTCAGTGTCGTCGGCTCTTCTACTATTACCTGATCGGGCGGATAGGTGTCATTATATTCACCGTGAGCCCGATTATCCGGACAAACTTTAATAGTGCATCTCTGAGGGCCTACTCCGAACATCGAAATCCGAACTTCGTATCGTGCCGTCCCTTTCACTCTTATGGTGTCACGAGAGTGAAAGCGACGGCCACGACCTATTTGTAAAATGTCTTATGTTCTCGATTTGGTTTAATTTAGTGAAATAATTATTATTTATGCAAATAAATAAGTTTATGTCCTGATTTTTACTAAAAAGGTCTTTGGATTGTGGTATGCTACCTACTTATATAACAGTCTTCACATATTTTTTAAACAATATAAAAATGACCGATATAATATAACCCCAGAAACTCATCGTCACTTGAATAAAAAAAAACTTTGATTTTAATACTAACACATTTTGAGTCCTTATTTTAGATGATGTCTTCTTACAAACCGAAAAGTATTTCATTTTTCACCGACTTTTTTTTAATGTGTGTTACCTCAGAACTCCTTCGTTTATGAACCGATTTGAAAATCTTTTCTTTGTTTACAAGCATATGCTTCAAGGTTGGTCCCGTTGTTACCAGAATCTAGCTCTGATGATGGTATCCATGAAGAATTAATTGAGGGAACTGCTCAAAAATTCAAGGGAAACATATAGCCATTTTAGTATTTTCGGTAATAAATCAAACATTTGCATTCAGACAGCAACATTTGGTGAACGAGAACTGATGAAGAAGACCACGGATGGTCATCCAAAACTCCTAGTATTGCATGGGTGGTATTAAGATATTTCGATCAAGATACGGAAGTGACTATGACGAAGTCAATTTAAATGGTACTGATGTAATATATAGTTAGGGAGGCGAATAGGGGAATTTTCGGTAATACTCGAGCGTGGCAGTTTAAGATATGAGAGATACCTTAGACCTAATAGAACAACCTTGTAAAGTATTTAGCTCTATATGTAGTGACGCGCGCCTAGGATAGACGATCAGATTAGTAAAAAAAAATCGATAGTCTGAAATACTCGAGCGCGTCAGATTAAGATATTGGGGGTTGATTTTAGTGTTTTAAGACTAAATTTAACTAATCTGACGATAAGTCCTTGACGCCGCCGAGTAATAGGGTCGCGAACTTGTAAAAAAAAAACGTTAATCCGGCATTCTCGAGCGCGATTTTTATTTTATTTATTTTGAAGAATATAATGTAAAACTTACTAAAAATACAAAATCTGCCGGTTTCCGCATGACCGGAAGTGTGGAGGAGCCATTTCGTCTTCCGAAAAACACGTCGCGGCATATAAGTCGCGAACGATACATTTTACAAAAAAAAAGTTTAAATAAACAAAAAAGGTAATTTTATTTTACACAAAAAAGGTCTCTTTACATTTTTGTCCAAAGTTAAAACTTTTTGACTTGAAGCATCATAAAAACTCAAACTCCCGGTTTTTTGAGTATATCTCGAAGACTGAGGGTGTTCAAAAAATTTTATATGAAATAACGATGATTAAATTATGTGACTTTTATTATATCTCAAAATTTTATTTTTCTAAAGCTTCTCGACAATTTTCGTGGACTCGGAAAAAGTTACGCGTATCTGTATACAAAAGTATTATTAACATGTACAGTTTCATGTATGTATATTATTCAATAGCCTGTTGATCCTCAAATTGTTTTTTGGACGTACCGTAAGCAAAACGAAGTGAAGAATTGAAGTAAATGTAAAGGTCATACATAACAATAGAATTATAATACAATTTTTATATCATTTCATTTTTTTATACAATAAACTAGCTTTTGCCCGCGGCTTCGCCCGCGTACTAAGAGTAATTTTTAACCATCTACAAAAAAGGAGGTTCTCAGTTTGACCTGCATGTAGATATGGATTGGATGTCATTTTCGTAATCGGCACCCCGAGGAACCACAAAGATGAAACCCATATCGATTTTTAAGAAAAATAAATGTCTGCCATTTTTGATTTGAAACTGGATGTCATTTTCGTAATCGGCACCCAGAGCAACCTCGAAGATGACACCCAAATTGATAATTAAGAAAAATAAATCTCCGCCATCTTTGATTAGAAAATGCATGCCATTTTCGTAATCGGCTCAAACTTGGAACCCTCTTTTCACCCCTTAAAGGGAGCAATTTCGAAAAACGCTGAAACATGTTTTGTTGTATTTAAACAAAGACTCTATATACGAAGTTTTAAATCTCACTTCAAAAAAGATTTGCTCTCCGTACAAACTTGGAACCCCCTTTTGAACCCTTTAGGGGAGCAACTTCAAAAAACGCTTAAATATGTTTTGTTGTATTTAAACATAGAGTCTATGTACGAAGTTTTAAATCTCTCACTTCAAAAAAGATTTGCTCCCCGTACAAACTGGGAGCCCCCTTTTGAACCCTTTAGGGGAGCAATTTAGAAAAACGCTGAAATACGCCATTAATATATTTAAACACATACTCTATATACAAAGTTTCATGTCTCTCGCTTTAATAAATACGGGTTTTCATACAAACTTTGGACCCCCGTTTCACCCCTTTAGGGGGTGAATTTTGTAAAATCCTTGTCAGTCAGTCAGTCAGTCAGTTTCTTCTTTTATATATTTAGATAATACAATTCGCACTACATTTCATCTACATTTCATCATCATCATCATCATCATTTCAGCCGAAAGACGTCCACTGCTGAACATAGGCCTCCCCCAAGGCTCGCCATTTAGACCGGTCCTGTGCCGTTCGTTTCCACCGGATTCCCGCGACCTTCACCAGGTCATCACTCCACCTTGTCGGAGGCCTACCGACAGCTCGTCTTCCGGTGCGTGGACGCCACTCAAGCAGTTTCTGGCCCCACATTTACGTTGGTTGTATCTATCGCTTTATTGTCATTCTTAAATTCCCCGTTTTATCAAGGAGAAAGAAAGGAAAAAAAAGAACCAAAAAACCTTTTTCGGTCAGATTAAGAGAACCCACCAACATTTTTGTCAGATTAAGAAAGTATGCTTTCAGGATACCGAGATAAACCTCCCCTATGAAAATCTGACGCGCTCGAGTATTTCAAAAACACTTTATTTTTTTGCATTTTCAAAAATTCATCGTAACTTATCGTCACGCCGAAATCGTCAGTTTTTTTAAAAGTAACTTCCTTGGGGCCTACTTAACACCCCTTCTGAAAATCAGACGCGCTCGAGTAAATTTTTTTTTTTTGCATTTTTGACTACTTTATATTCCTACCCCCACCACGCAAACCGGCAGATTAGTATACCGTTGTTATCAGAGGCACTCGGGGCATACGTAGTATGAATATCTGACGCGCTCGAGAATGCCCAAGTAACTGTTTTTTTTAACGTTTTTGAAACACCGTACACGCCAAACCCACCGCTAAAATGGTTTTTACCATACGAGCTTTTCTTTTCGAAATTATTTTATCTTTCGATTTTGATAGGTCTCGACGGCGCCGTTGAATTACGCCATTTAGCTACCTCGCCTCCCTAACCATATGTCACTATCAACCCTGGTAATTGAATCCGGAAGTTAAGCAACGGAACTCCGTAATAAAACATTGTAGTTTATCCGTGTTTGAGCTTATTGGAATCGTTATGAGATGCACTCTGGTAATGATTCACTGACAAGTGAGAAAAAAATAGACTCCAAACAATATTAAAAAGTAAAAAATTGCCTTCTAACATGCCAGCTTACGATTCTTATTGAACAATGTAGACGTACCTATTGTAATTTTTGTAGTCGTTGCCATTTCGTCAACTTTAGACAATTTCTTTGGATAAGAAACGTAAAGTCTCATGTTAGAAGTAAGGCAATTATTTTTTTACTTTTTAGTGTTTTTTGGAGTCGGTTTTTATTTTATTTCTGAACCCAACAATGCCATAAATTCGAAAAAAACAATTTGCTTAAGAGCGCTTTAATAAAATGTAGTGGGTCCACTAGCGCCACTCGTAAATAATTGTAATTATTTAAATTTAACGATATATAACTATAAAAGGGGGCCGCTACGTACTATACTTTGTATTTAAGTACTTTTTAAATCCATTAAACTAGTTTTTACGTTGCTGGATTCGTCAATCTATGCGTCCAAAGTTAAAACGGCCGTTTTAATTTTGAGCTCAGCCCCCTTTTTTAGTTATATATCGTTAAATTTAAATAATTACAATTATTTACGAGTGGCGCTAGTGGACCCACTACATTTTATTAAAGCGCTCTTAAAAGCCTGCAGCGGGAGCGGCCTGCGGTAGCGGCCGCGGTGGTCAACCATTGAAAGTTAAGAAAAAATATTAAGGGACTACTCCGAAAATCGAAATCCGAACTTTGTATCGTGCCGTCCCTTTCAGTCATATACTACTATAGGTAACACGAGAGTGAAAGGGACGGCGCGATACGAAGTTCGGAGTATAGGCCCTGGGGCGCTACCGCGACAGCAAACGAAGTTTTCGCTCTCTGTCGCACTTGCACGTTTGGACGTAAGTGCGATAGAGAAGGAAAACTTCGTTTGTGGTCGCGGTAGCGCCCCTGTGGGGCTACCGCGACCACAAACGAAGTTTTCCCTCTCTGTCTCACTTATGTGCAAACTCCCCTGGAGTGCTAGACCGCGAACTACAAACTAAGTTTTCCTTCTCTGTCGCACTCATTCAAATGAAACAAAATACCAATTATTAAGAAAATGGAAAAGATCGATTATCTCGAAAACCAAGGGACTTTTACTTAACCTGAAAGTCTGAGCTGAAGAAAGAGCTGGAGGTGTAAAATATTCGTTCTTCAGTAGCAAGTATTTGTAGTAAACAGCATGAGATAAGTCTGTGATACCAGTGCCGAAATTATACTATTTCCCTTTTAGTTTAGCTCCCTCTCTGTCGCACTTGCTAATTCGTGCGACAGAGAGGAAGTTATTCGAACTTCGTTCGTTGTCGGCGTCAGCGGGTCTCGCCACTATAGTCCGAAATCTCGCGAAATGGGGGCTATCGTTTTTGTGCTCACCAGTTGGCGCCACTGTCGAGTAAGGCCCAGCTGTCAAAAATTGATATTGGTTATTATGGGCATGAGAACGAAGTTTACATTTAAATCATGTTTAATACCTTAAAACCGTACCGTATAAAATATCGAACAACCCGCATTGTAGCGCCATCCCGTTTTGTTCGGAAAAAAAAGAGAAATAAGTTTCCGAAAGACAAAACTGTCTCAAAACACTGACAGTCATTGACTCGTGAATCATATTTGCCATAATTGAGCTCAGGTATTGCAAAATAGTCACCATATTGTTCCAATTAGATATTAACTCGCGTAACGCAACCACAAAGAGTGACATTTCACATTTCGGGGACCTCGCGCTACACTAGCGCCTCTAGTGGCGAATTCATACGCGATAGCCCTCAGGGGGCTATCGTTTTTGTGCTCACCAGTTGGCGCCACTGTCGACTAAGGTCCAGCTGTCAAAAATTGTTATTGGTTATTATGGACATGAGAACGAAATTTACATTTAAATCATATTCAATACCTTAAAACCGTAGCGTAAAAATATCGAATATACCGCATTGTAGCATGGTCCCGTTTTGTTCGGAAAAAAGGAGGAAATAATTTTCCGAAAGACAAATCTGTCTCAAAGCCCTGACAGTCATTGACCCTTAATTCATATTTGCCATAATCAAGCTCAGGTATTGCAAAATAGTGACCATATTGTTCCAATTAGATATTAACCCGCGTAGCGCAACCAAAAAGAGTTTGACGTTTCGGAGGACCCCACGCTACACTAGCGCCTCTAGCGGCGAATTCATACGCGATAGCCCCCATTAGACAATCTCATTTCAAAATGCAGTGAAAGACCTGGAAAGACCGCCTTTAACATGTATGAAGTCTGCTCTGAACCCAGTTATTTTAGTTTCATTTATTTAATTGCAGAAATACCAACAATTTGTACAGTATTTTTTGTTTTTAAAAATATTGAAAGTTAAAGGAATGAGAAGTCATTTATAATTTCATAGAAAATTAACTTAAAATCTCATTAAATATTCATCCTAGCGAAAAAGTGTGTAAAACGTTTTTTGTATAGGGGACTTTTGATATGTTCACCTCCTAACTAATCTAAACAAAGCTATGAAGCCAAAAATTGTGTTCCAAGCATTTTCCTCTATACTATTTCGTTGCCAGAGGTGAGTTCCCTCTATACTATTTCGCCGAACCCGGCCGCCGAGCCGGTAGCCGCGAACCGAAAACGAACGAAGTTAGTATATCTCCCTCTCTGTCGCAATTGCTAATTCGAGATATTCGAACTTGCCTCTGTACTCCGAACTTCGTATCGTGCCGTCCCTTTCACTCTCGTGTTATTCACCATATGAGTGAAAGGGACGGCACGATACGAAGTTCGGAGTAGTCCCCCTGGCCTAATACAAGAAAACAAATACGGCGTTCAAAACTACGATAACACCGTGATGGATCGTCACCATGTCCAGTCCTCTTGTCTTATCTTCGCCGGTTTTACTGACAAGAAAATATATACCTACAAGAATACTTAACAACAATAACTTAAATAATATTAAAACTAACTTTTTTAAAATCTGAAACAGTCAGTTAAAATCGTAAAAATAAAGACACATACCACATCCCTACAATGTCACTCTATATTTGTAATCTGTGGTTCGTAGCGGAAGTCGACGCCAATTATCGGTCCGTGCATTAACGGGCTGAGCTTTATCAAATTCCGTCCGGGCCAACAATCCGATCCGGTGGCGGATTACTGGGCTGTACATTATTGGCCCGTGTATTATCACCCTGAGCAAACTTGGTTCGGGGCGATAATAGGAAACCACTTTTGTTCGGACTGATAATGTACAGGCCGATAATACAAGTCAACCTATTTTGGATTTCTATTATCGGCCTGGGTATTATCAGACTGTGTATTCCTGTCCCCCATTATGATTTTATGACCACAGACTACTTAGGAGATACTTTATGACAGATGAGTGTGGAGATGAGGTGACGGCATAGCATGAAGTTTGACATGAAGTAAGGATAAGAGCAGGCAATACACACTCATACAAAAATGTTAGAAAGAGATGCAAGCATAGACTCCAACACACGTGGGAACGAGATACAATGTGTCATCTCCTGTCCCTCATCGCGTATTATTTGTCACCGTAGCGTCAATGCATTGAAGCCTATTGACGCCAATCACAACTAACAGCACAACTAATTATGAGATGTCAGAATTGTAGTACATCCATACCAGTCCTCTGATACATCTCAATTTAGTCAGCCTATTATGAGTCCGTCCCCCCCTTTGGTGATTGGCCTACTGGCTTGGCTTGAATATATTGATGACGTTTCGGTGACACAGATCGGTGACAAATAATACACGATGAGGGACATGACACATTGTATCTTGTTCCCACGTGTGTTTGTGTCTATGCTTGCATCTCTTTGGCACATCTTTGTATGTGTGTATTGCCGGCTCCAGTCTTATCCTTACTTCATGGGCTGGGGCTATTAATCACGTGCAAAAGTCCAAGAAAACCGACAGACGCGGCTGTGGTTAGAATGAGACAGCAATTTATGAATTGCTGTATATTTTCCGATCTAAGTTTCCAACTATCGCCAGTTCTCTTGACAAATGGCTTGGTGTGTGTGTATTGGGCTTTACCAAGGCTTTACTGACATCATACTGACATACTGACAACGTCAGTTCAATTTTGGTTCAGAGGGGCTACCGCGAACCGAAAACGAACGAAGTTCGAATATCTCCCTCTCTGTGGAACGTATTAGCAAGTGCGACAGTGAGGGAGATATTCGAACTTCGTTCGTTTTCGTTTCCCGGTAGCCCCTCAGTTCAAGTTCAGTTTTAGGAAAACATCTAAATTCACTTCATGTAAAGTATAAAAATGGAAACAAATACTGCAAAAAAGGACTTTTGGACCTCAATAGAAGCCTGTTTGGAAAATCCAGCTAAAAGACTAGATCTAAGAGTAATTGCCCTGCTAGGCGTAATACCTACGACAGCGTGTGCTTTTCTCGGATCACCAATTGGAAGAACGTTATTCCACGAGCATGGTTTAACTGCGGCTGATTCCAAATCGTTGAGCTTTGCTTATGCTATTCTAGCTGTTCTGGCCTTTTTTTCTCATGCACTTTTATATTTTTGGGTTGTATTTAAACAAAGGGAAACTTTATTTTGTATTTGCATTTCTTTATTGCTTTTTTACTTAGCTTCAAGCCTCTGTTTTGCGATTGTGATAAGTGCAATAGCTGTGAAATCTGATTATGTTTACTTTGCTTTAACAAATTTGATACTATGGCTGTTATATTCCAGTGTGCTGATGTTCTTTGTAATAGTGGTCTATAGCCAAGGGTATGCACTTGAAAGGATATCGTCTGAAAATCTGTATTCTCCAAGTTTTGTAACCTAGCAATTTGGTAATAAAGTTTGTTTTCATTTTATACGTCCTTATTATTACTAGCTTTCTACTAAGTGAATACTTAATTCCTTCATACATCAGTGCCGTACCTTTGATTCCACTCCTAGTGAAGACGGATTTGCAGCTGATTGTAGAGGGGTTTGGGAAACTGTTTCTAGTTGGAGAGCTGATTTTGAATCAATACATATGCTACTCTTTCATTTCCAAGCAGACGTCAACTAAGTTTTGTTTCCACCGAGTAATGGTATCAGCTTATTTTGGTAGTAACGGTAGTCCATGACGTAAGGATAAGACTGGAACCGGCAATACTTACATACAAAGATGAGCGAAAGAGATGCAAGCATACACGTGGGAACGAGATACAATGTGTCATCTCCTGTCCCTCATCGCGTATTATTTCTCACCGGCCCGTGTCACCGAAACGTCATTAATATATTCACGCATATTTGTTTAATTTAAATTTGGCGCCAATGACATCACGACTAATTATGAGATGTCAGAATTGTGCTACATTCATATATGTCTTCTGATATATCTCAATTTAGTCAGCCTATCATAAGTCCGTCCCCCTTGGTGAATCGCTAATCCGCCTTCTATCTAATCCTTCTACGCGGTAGTCTGAGTTCCTCTGTCGAACTTACGTACGAACGTGCAAGTGCGACAGAGAGGGAAAACTTTGTTCGCGGTTCGCAATGGGCCTCTGTAGTTAAATTTATGGCGGAGGGCATATTATGTTTCAGCTTTCTTAGCACAGAAGGTCTACCACGAATCGTAAACGAAGTTTCCTCTCTCTCTGTCGCACTTACGTACAAACGGTCAAGTGCGACAGGGAAAACTTCGTTTGCGGTTCGCGGTAGGTCCCCAGCAAAGAATATAATACTCACTAAAGGAGTGGAGTGGTCCCCAGGCACAGTTGGTGGTCAAAACTTATTTGGTGATAGTTGATCAATCCTTATTTTTATTTGGAACGCACCCTTATTTGACAGTGACATTTGATTTGACACGAAAATAATCGCGATTACGGCGATTATGTATTTGCTATTTTTGCATGCTGTTGCTGATAACAATAACTAATTAGGTTTTTAGGTACTCGAGGTGGATATCTGCAATTGTTTAAGACTTATACTCTAACAATTTATCTATATTCACTACTTGACGTGATTTAAAAATGGTAAGGATTATCTCTAGGTCTACCTGTCTATTAAAATGTTTTGGTTTTACTGAAAGTATTTATTTATAAAAACATATATAACCTTGGATATAAATGGATATTATTTTAATGATTACTGAAGAAAGGTTTAGAAACAAGTAGTGACTTTGAAAGTTAGCAAAACTTAAAATAAATATTAAGTATAAAACGCAGGTGCCTCAACTCAACATTAACAAGAATAATCGTCTCATAAACTCTGCAAGTTATTGATATATATTTTAAGCGAATCTAGAAAGTTATATTGAGTTTTTTCTCACTTCAATTTCAGTGACATTAGTTTTTTATGTATTTTTTGCTTATAGAAGTTTAGTTTGTTGAGAAAAACATAGGATGAAGATTTAAAGTTTAATATTTCATTATACTGCTGTATTCAGCCTGATACAACATTTTTTATATATTTAAGCCGTCGTCTCCCGGCGGAAAAAAATAAAGAATAGCATTCTTTTGTTTTGATCCCTCAGATCCCAGGCACTAGTAGACGACGGGTTAATCTGTATTGCCCTGAAGTACAACTTCTCGTGCAAAAGGAGGACTTAATGCAATAAGCATTCTCTACCAGTCCTCCTATATTATATTGTTAAAACAAACTATAGTATTGCATTGAGTATCTAGAAGTTTATGATCCATAATTAATAATATTTATAAAATCAATAGTACCAAACTCTGCCTCTTGTGTTTAGATTTTAAATAGTTGGAACTAATTTCAATGAAATTGGGTATGGAAATTATTTGTAATTATTATTTCTTATTTTATTATAAGTTTTATGTGGGTTCCCATTATGTATGTTGTGCCTTTTATGTTGCAGGCATCCTCCTCAACCGCTGGTGCTGGCACTAGTGCCGATTCTGATGGAGAGGAGCAGGAAGACCCCTCATCCTCACTAGTCTTTGAGGTTGCTGACACTCTTGATGACTTGAGCTTGGACAATGATGATGATGATTCCTCGGTTTGTTCAACCCTTCAAGTAAACATTTACTTTTTATCATTCAACTTTGTAATTCGTTTTTAGGGATCCATACCCAAAGGGTCCATATGGAACCTTATTGCTGTCACTCAAGCGTCCGTCCGTCCGTTGTCTGTCACACAGGTTTTACAGCCAAACGGTTGGAGCTGGTCTTCAAATGTTCACGGTATAAGCATATAGCTGACCCATAGCCATGCAAATTGTCAAAACTCATTTTTAGATGTTTTTAGGGGGGCTCCCATAAAAAAATTTGAATTAACCAATCTATTGGGTGGGGTATCATTGTTTAGAGCTCATTGAGTAGATAAATACTGTATTTTTATTTTTTTTAAATATTGGGAAACAAAGGAATGGGAGGTTCCCAGTCAGCGTTTTCTACAAAAGTTTGCTCCTAAGAATTTCTTACCTTCCTATTAACTTTTAAACTTAAAATTGAATGATAATGTTTATTATTATCATTATATATATTTTATCAACAAATACTAATATATTGATTGATAAATCAGTTTTTTTCATTGAAATATCTTTATTATTCCTACTAAAACCAACTTAATATTGTGTTGGTTCGGAACCCCGATAAATGTGGGAAGTCTGACACACCCTGGTCAGTTTTTTTATTTTTATTTATATTTGAAAGATGGCCCTGTGGTGGTAGGTGGTAGTCTCCCTTAATGCTCTACTTGGCAGTATATCTTTAAATGTGTATTTTTTTTACCTTTTCTTTTTCTAGAAGAATTTTGTTTAGCTCTATACAGCAGTGCACAGTACCCACAATTTTTTTTGTTATGCTAAGTTTAGGGTTAATATCTAAGTTGTTAACAGAGATTAATATGTATACTGCTTTTTACAGACCATGTTAAAGCGTAAACAATGGCTAATACATACATTTTTTAAATAAAGAAATATAAAGTATGTTGTTGTGCTATTCGTTAAATCGCGTCACGGTGATAAAAGAGTGTGTAATTGTTTGACAGTCTTTTTGTCTCTGTCAGAATAAGGAGGGTTCAGACGAGCTAGCAGCGTTCCGGCAGCAATGGCAGCGGGAGTTGGACGCCACGCCGTCCCCACAGCGCGAGGTGGCTCAGCGGCAGGGGCCTCAGGAGCCACTTACGGAGGAGGACAAGGTACTGTCACAATAAGGAGGGTTCGGAGGAGGCAGCGTTCTGGCAGCAATGGCAGCGGGAGTTGGACGCCACGCCGTCCCCACAGCGCGAGGTGGCTCAGCGGCAGGGGCCTCAGGAGCCACTTACGGAGGAGGACAAGGTACTGTCACAATAAGGAGGGTTCGGAGGAGGCAGCGTTCCGGCAGCAATGGCAGCGGGAGTTGGACGCCACGCCGTCCCCACAGCGCGAGGTGGCTCAGCGGCAGGGGCCTCAGGAGCCACTTACGGAGGAGGACAAGGTACTGTCACAATAAGGAGGGTTCGGAGGAGGCAGCGTTCCGGCAGCAATGGCAGCGGCAGTTGGACGCCACGCCGTCCCCACAGCGCGAGGTGGCTCAGCGGCAGGGGCCTCAGGAGCCACTTACGGAGGAGGACAAGGTACTGTCACAATAAGGAGGGTTCGGAGGAGGCAGCGTTCCGGCAGCAATGGCAGCGGGAGTTGGACGCCACGCCGTCCCCACAGCGCGAGGTGGCTCAGCGGCAGGGGCCTCAGGAGCCACTTACGGAGGAGGACAAGGTACTGTCACAATAAGGAGGGTTCGGAGGAGGCAGCGTTCCGGCAGCAGTGGCAGCGGCAGTTAGACACCACGCGGTCCCCAGAGCGTGAGGCGGCTCAGCGGCAGGGGCCTCAGGAGCCACTTACGGAGGAGGACAAGGTACTGTCACAATAAGGAGGCTTCGGAGGAGGCAGCGTTCCGGCAGCAGTGGCAGCGGCAGTTGGACGCCACGCCGTCCCCACAGCGTGAGGCGGCTCAGCGGCAGGGGCCTCAGGAGCCACTTACCGAGGTGGACAAGGTACTGTCACAATAAGGAGGGTTCGGAGGAGGCAGCGTTCCGGCAGCAGTGGCAGCGGCAGTTAGACACCACGCGGTCCCCACAGCGTGAGGCGGCTCAGCGGCAGGGGCCTCAGGAGCCACTTACGGAGGAGGACAAGGTACTGTCACAATAAGGAGGGTTCGGAGGAGGCAGCGTTCCGGCAGCAGTGGCAGCGGCAGTTGGACACCACGCCGTCCCCACAGCGCGAGGCGGCTCAGCGGCAGGGGCCTCAGGAGCCACTTACGGAGGAGGACAAGGTACTGTCACAATAAGGAGGGTTCGGAGGAGGCAGCGTTCCGGCAGCAGTGGCAGCGGCAGTTGGACACCACGCCGTCCCCACAGCGTGAGGCGGCTCAGCGGCAGGGGCCTCAGGAGCCACTCACGGAGGAGGACAAGGTACTGTCACAACAAGGAGGGTTCGGAGGAGGCAGCGTTCCGGCAGCAGTGGCAGCGGCAGTTAGACACCACGCGGTCCCCACAACGTGAGGCGGCTCAGCGGCAGGGTCCTCAGGAGCCACTCACGCAGGAGGACAAGGTAGTCATGGCTTTTCTAACATTATTTAAGAAACTTTAATAGAAATACCTAACTTGCGTATGTCATTTTTGAGGATAACAAACGTTTGGATGCTTGGGATGGCTTGAATGAACTTGCCTGGCCCATAATCTTGTACCTACATGCTACAGGGTTATATAAAAAACAAGTATTAAGTCTTAAAAATATTATATTAAACTTTAAAACAACATATTAAGGTGCATAGTTTCGTTTGTACGTAGATTTGCGCTAATAATTATTCACTTTTTTTTAAATTTAATTGGAAACACCATTATCTCGGGCTTTCCTTTTGCTTAATTAATTTGGCCCTTATGTAATATTAAAAATAAGACGTTTATTAAATGATTGTATACAGGCCAATTTACGGGTAACTAACACAGGTACAATTGAGTCTGTACCAAGAGACCACTAAGGACTCTTGGTCTACCCATCTTGCTTGGTCTACGCTCTTTGTATGTACGCTAACCTAAAGATGTGACAGGCGAAAGAGCTGTTCCGAGAGGGCGTGGACCTGGAGCGCCGCGGCAAGTTGTATGAGGCCATACAGCACTACAAGCGAGCCATGCAGATCCTGCCCGACGTCGAGACGCGCTTGTATGAGAGCGCGGAACTGAAGGATACTCCAGAAGGTAAGTTATTTTTAAACAACGACTTTGGCAAACAAGTTAAATGCAAAATTGAAAACAACTCAATTCCAGTTTGTGAGGTTGTAAGAAAAATTCTGTTCACCGTATTATAGCTGCTTATTAGTTTAGTTTAGTATTGCCAGCTTAGAAACGATTGGACTTGTGATGTCATGTCCACTTTTAGAGTTTTTAGGTAATATGTTACCTAAAAAATATAAATGTTTTGTTTATTTATTGTTTAGTTTATTTTATTTTATTCCTAGTTTTGGGGCACTCACTGAAAACCAGCGTCACGGTTTCCGTGACAACATGCTGAGTGGGTGTCCTATTTAGCACATAAGATGTACAAGTTGTTTTACAATTAAATTGTATACTTTTTTTTAATAATGTGTGCTAATTAAATACATTTCTATTCTATTCTATTCTATTCTATTCTATTTTGCAATATATAAATTCCATTAAAGAGGAGGATGCCTTTTAATAGGCCTCTGGGCGGCTACAGCATTACATTACTTAACATATTGTCCCTTCACAGAAGTGTCGGAAACAGAGGAAGTCGTCAGAGTGGAGGTAGAAGAAGGCGACGATGATGAGTGGATAGAGGGCGAGGATCTGCTGAGCAGGCTGCAGCGGTTACAGGCCCGGAGGGGGGTGCTGTGCGAGGCTGAGTCACCCACCAGGGTTAGTGCTAGAAGAATAACAATTTATTACAAAAAACTAATTTAAACTTTCCCGTACTACATGGTTCTTCCATATATCTCCAATTTACTATATGGAGTACTTTCTAATAACTAATTTACTCATTGGAAAATATACCCAATTAAATGCTATTCATATTTGAAGATTGCCGTCGATTCCATTTTGATTCCATACGGATTCCAACAAAATGTCATCGAAATTCCTTGAAATACCTACTTATCTTTGTCCATCACATATAATGCAATATCTTCTCTACTTTCTTAAAAACTATAGCTACTCTCTTTGGAATTTTTGAGTTTCCTAGTATGCCCATCGGTCTCCATAATGCTCCACAAACTTTTCAATTATGGATAACGTCCTAAGGGACTCGTGTTTCTTTTAACCTTATTGTTCGAACTGTATAATAGCTTTTTGAACTAATTACTTTGACTCGGCCAATGAATGATTTCAAGTTATACCTAAACAGTTGACGGTCAAGCCGGTTTCTCTCCTCAAAGGGTAAAACGCGTAAGCGCCCGGGAATTAGGCGTATTTAAGCCCTTTTTGGCGAACTCCCTCTTGGCGTTGTTGCTCGCCCTGCCCTACTGCTTACCCAAAGAGCCCGGGCGGGTCCGTTGGCAAATAAGGGCGATCCCAGCGCCCCTTCAATTAACTCCTTCTTTGTAATATACAAAATAATGATAGTAATTCAATTCAATTCATAAAAGCATGCAATTTCTCATGTTGTGTTTTGTTATGACGTTATCACGTAAACTTCACTTTTTTATAGATAAAGTCAAGTTAATATTCTTTATTGAAGCGCTGGTACGTCACATTTCTCAGTTGGGCTGCTCCAATTATGAACGATTTTCAACTACGTCCAGCCAAAAAAATAACTTTAAAAAGAAACTGATTCACTACAGGGCGGGCACTTATCCTGGCTGCCGTACGAAGTGATACTGCTGATAATGCGCTGGGTGGTCAGTTCGGAATTGGATGCGGCATCACTGGAGCGGCTGGCGGGCGCCTGCCGCGGCCTCTACGTGGCCGCTCGGGAACCTGACATATGGCGGGCCATGTGCATTAAGTAAGTATCTTTTAGTCGGGAAGGACTAATTTTATGGTGTTAGATTTTGAAATGCGTAGGCGATTCGACTGTAAAAATTTCTCCCGCCACCCGAATAATGCATGAAAGATAAAATAGATTAGGTAGACTTGATCGAGCGAGATTGAGAAGCATTATTACTGTGGGCGTGAGACGGAGACAAATAGAGATAGTAGTTTAGGTTCACCTCAATCCCTCATCGCCGAGGATCGCGACTCTGTTCATGTGGCATAGCCAGTATTCTTCATTAGAGAAATAGGTCAATGTCCGAAATTCTTCCTACTCCGCTAGATAATGTTTCAATAAATCTGTTTTTTTAATAGAAAACTCCCGTGAATCTCAGACATATTGAAATATCATTAGACCCCGGACTCTTGACGCTATGACGTCATTATAGGGTAGTTTGGGGAGTAAATGGAACAGTGGAGCAGAATAAAACATCTTACCACTATATGTTACTAAACGGAGTCTAAATAAATATGATAAACGGGTCATTGATGTCTTTAAGGCCGCTCGATAAGTTTCTGACCAATAAAACGACCTTAAAGACGTGAGTGACCCGTTGATTCTATTTCTATCTATTTTTTCTATTCTCAGGACATGGGGCATCGACTGCGGTGCGCCCCGAACTCACGGCTGCTCAAGCTGGCGGCAGATGTACGTCCAGCGCCCAAGGATCCTTCTGCACGGGTGCTACATCAGCAAGACCACCTACCTGCGCCACGGGGAGAACTCCTTCCAGGACCAGTTTTACCGCCCGTGGTACCTCATCGACTACTACCGGTACCTGAGGTGAGACATCTGCACTGGTGCTACATGAACAAGACCAGTGACTCATGAGACGTAACCATGGCAACGAGCAACAAAGAATAGTTGATCCACCCATTAATTCCGCATACATATTCTCTATTGTTCCGCAACGCCAACAAAGTGGTACACCCGCGACATATGCGGCAGGTTCTTCGCGGACGGCGCGGTGCTGATGTGGACGACGCCGGACGAGCCGGCCGGCTGCGTGGCGCAGCTGCGCACGCGCACGCGCGCGCGCCTCGCGCCCGGCGCGCTGCCCGGCCACTACCGGCTCATCGGCGACAAGGTTACACGCTTACTCATAACCAAGCTTTTGTTCGCGACTTCCCCCCTTATTCATAAAACTTAACAAACCTCTGCTAACTAAAATGTTTCTTGTCACTGTCTCACAAGCACAAGTGTCAAAACGACAGATAAGGACAAACGAACTTCAGCGCCTAGTTAACTAATATAGGTTTAATAGATGTTTATGAATAAGGGGGTTAGTCTGTATATAACTCGTTCGTCGTGTTATAATTCAATTAAGAGAGGTAGGGCACAGCAAAATGTCATCTTGCTCGAATTTGGAGCAGCCCAACTGGGGAAGTACCTCCACCTTGCAGGAGACCACAGCCATAATAACATTATCTACTATACAAGTATGTAGTGTTGTGTTCCTGGAGGTGAGCAAGGTTGTCAGAGCTCCGGAGGATGCACTGTGTTGAGAGCGAGGGACCTAAATTTGTTCCTTCTGCTGTCAACACAGTAAATTCTCAAATTTCATAAGGGGTCGGCAACGCGTACCTTTGGAGTTGCGGGTGTCTATAGGCTGCGGTGGCCGCTTACCATTAGATGGACCCTACGCTTGTTTGCCACCGGCGTTGTATTAAAAAGAAAAAATGCTATTCATTTATTTCAGACGCTTACGTAGTTATTGCTCTTCCATTGAAACTTCCACCCCGTTAAAAGATGATTTACGGGATAATTAGAATCCTATTGTCCTTCCCGGGATCTCAAGCTAGCTTTGTACCAAATTTCATGACCACGAAATGTTTTTTTCGGAGAACTCTCTTGATTTTTCGGACATAAATGTGATTACACATCGCATAAATTTACTCAAGGTAACTTATGTGGTGAGCATTGTAAAAACTCCCAGTAGCTCGATTCCACTCACACCTCAGATTCGGTTGAAGCCGCTCAACCAATCTCACTGGAGCGCAAACTCTTAGAGTATTCCAGTGTTCCAAACCACGCGTGGCAGTGACGGAGGTTTTCCCCTGGATTTTCCCCAGGCTACTCGCCAATCGCGCATTCCTATTGCTTTATTGGGCACGGCCTATAAAGCCATAGTTAGGTTTAAAAAAAAAGAGCATTGTAATTTGTGTAAAGGTCATACCTATATCATCAGTTGCTCGCATTCGTTCACGACAGCTGCGGGACCGCCTTGCTACCAACTAACTAAAACTAACTAACTAACTTTCAGGTCTCCTACAATGTTTCAAAGCCCTATTCATAAACGTTCTTCAAGTCTCATCATCATCATCATATCAGCCGAAAGACGTCCACTGCTGGATATAGACCTCCCCCAAAGAGTGCCATAATGACCGGTGTAAGAAGGCTCAAAGTCACTCAGAGGGCAATGGAGAGGGCTATGCTGGGGGTTTCTCTGCGTGATCGCATCAGAAATGATGCCATCCGTAGCAGAACCAAAGTAACCGATATAGCCTTTCGAATCGCTTCTTCAAGTCAATTTTAGCTGAAATTCCGTTTGTCTTTATCTGTCGCTTTGACATTTGTGTTTGTGAGAAAGGGGCAGAACGCATTTTAGTTATTAGAGGTTTGTTAATTTTGATGAATAAGATGGTAAGTGTTTTTTCCTTATCTTTGACAGGTTGTGATCGTAGTAAAGAAGAGCAATGAGAAGAAACCCGCTCAGAACACCCGGTTCCGCTCGCGGCGCAAGGAGACTCACGAGCACCATGAAACTATCTACCACATAGTAAGTTTGAACCCTTAAGGATCCGAGCCTAAAGAGTGCCAATCGGTCTCTACAGTCCACTATTAGGCGAAGTTGTCACCTCAGATTCGGTTGAAACCGCTCAACCAATCTCACTCGAGCGCAAACTCTTAGAGTATTCCAGTGTTCCAAACCACACGCGTGGTCGTGCCGGAGGTTTTCCCCTGGATTTTCCCCAGGCTGCTCTCCAACCGCGCACTCCTATCGCTTTATTGGGCCCGGCGTATAAAGCCACAGTCAGGTTCAAAAAAATAAAAAAATAAAGGCGAAGTTGTTTGACAAGTCAAAATGCACAAACGTTGCCACAGTTTGGCCAGTGCTGTTCGTATCGATATTATTTAAAGCCTCATTATACTTACCACCGATTTTGCGGCGCAATTTATCGGGTACCCTAGGTGCTTGCCGAGAACATCGAGAATCGGAATTAGTAATGTTTCTCTCAATCTAATATGCTCTGAATATGTCAAATTAAAATGATTTTATTATCTTATGATTTATTCCTATTAAAAATAGACTTCATATTTAAATACCACCTTTGTACCGCTTAACAATATTCCTTTGCTATTCCGCGAAAGAACTTGTAGGTCTACTAGTAGTAACTAGGTGCATCCACTTGCTTATTTTCCCATGCAGTTAATTCTCCCGCCCTCCCTCCGCACGCACAAACATGCAAGGAAATACAACAAACTATCACTGATAATCATAAAAACCCCTCACGTTTTTTCGTCTTCGAGGCTAAATTGACGAATTTCAAACTAAAAACTGGGTTTTTCCACTTAAATTCTATTAAACACAATACAAAATGTGGACCCATTACTATTTAAAACTTTACTACAGATCCTTTAATAATTTTATTGGTATTATCAATTATTGTTGAATTATTACTGATTATAATTATTATTGTTGAATCTCGCAATATGCTCCAGACCGATGATCCATATCACTGTCGGTTTCAACTGGCACTTGACGTGTAAGGGTCATTGTCACATTTAGGTTCGCGTCTTTTCGGTGGACATGTCAAAAGATAAGGGCCACAAAGCTTAATTTTGGATTGGTCTAGTACCCCGCATTGTGTTTCAACAACTATAAATCCATGTAATAAAAACATAGCTTACATTATACATAAGCCGTTAACTATTGACCAACGGGTGGACAACTTTTGTTTTTGCAACTGACAATGACCCGTAAGCGTAAGCGCAACCTATTGAACCCCGAGCCTAAAGTGGATTACAATCGCACAGGAGCTGCAGCTGCGGCCCGTGCGCGGCCGCAACAACTGGCAGCTGCAGTGGCGCGGCTACCGGGTGTCGTGCAGGAAGGAGCAGTGGACGCAGTTCGAGCTGTCGCCCGCCAAGTTCCCGCCCTTCGCGTTCAGCCGAGTGCGCGCCTACACCGCCGAGGCGCACGCGCCGCTCGAGTCAGTATCACTACTCTACCGGGTGTCGTGCAGGAAGGAGCAGTGGACGCAGTTCGAGCTGTCGCCCGCCAAGTTCCCGCCCTTCGCGTTCAGCCGAGTGCGCGCCTACACCGCCGAGGCGCACGCGCCGCTCGAGTCAGTATCACTACTCTACCGGGTGTCGTGCAGGAAGGAGCAGTGGACGCAGTTCGAGCTGTCGCCCGCCAAGTTCCCGCCCTTCGCGTTCAGCCGAGTGCGCGCCTACACCGCCGAGGCGCACGCGCCGCTCGAGTCAGTATCACTACTCTACCGGGTGTCGTGCAGGAAGGAGCAGTGGACGCAGTTCGAGCTGTCGCCCGCCAAGTTCCCGCCCTTCGCGTTCAGCCGAGTGCGCGCCTACACCGCCGAGGCGCACGCGCCGCTCGAGTCAGTATCACTACTCTACCGGGTGTCGTGCAGGAAGGAGCAGTGGACGCAGTTCGAGCTGTCGCCCGCCAAGTTCCCGCCCTTCGCGTTCAGCCGAGTGCGCGCCTACACCGCCGAGGCGCACGCGCCGCTCGAGTCAGTATCACTACTCTACCGGGTGTCGTGCAGGAAGGAGCAGTGGACGCAGTTCGAGCTGTCGCCCGCCAAGTTCCCGCCCTTCGCGTTCAGCCGAGTGCGCGCCTACACCGCCGAGGCGCACGCGCCGCTCGAGTCAGTATCACTACTCTACCGGGTGTCGTGCAGGAAGGAGCAGTGGACGCAGTTCGAGCTGTCGCCCGCCAAGTTCCCGCCCTTCGCGTTCAGCCGAGTGCGCGCCTACACCGCCGAGGCGCACGCGCCGCTCGAGTCAGTATCACTACTCTACCGGGTGTCGTGCAGGAAGGAGCAGTGGACGCAGTTCGAGCTGTCGCCCGCCAAGTTCCCGCCCTTCGCGTTCAGCCGAGTGCGCGCCTACACCGCCGAGGCGCACGCGCCGCTCGAGTCAGTATCACTACTCTACCGGGTGTCGTGCAGGAAGGAGCAGTGGACGCAGTTCGAGCTGTCGCCCGCCAAGTTCCCGCCCTTCGCGTTCAGCCGAGTGCGCGCCTACACCGCCGAGGCGCACGCGCCGCTCGAGTCAGTATCACTACTCTACCGGGTGTCGTGCAGGAAGGAGCAGTGGACGCAGTTCGAGCTGTCGCCCGCCAAGTTCCCGCCCTTCGCGTTCAGCCGAGTGCGCGCCTACACCGCCGAGGCGCACGCGCCGCTCGAGTCAGTATCACTACTCTACCGGGTGTCGTGCAGGAAGGAGCAGTGGACGCAGTTCGAGCTGTCGCCCGCCAAGTTCCCGCCCTTCGCGTTCAGCCGAGTGCGCGCCTACACCGCCGAGGCGCACGCGCCGCTCGAGTCAGTATCACTACTCTACCGGGTGTCGTGCAGGAAGGAGCAGTGGACGCAGTTCGAGCTGTCGCCCGCCAAGTTCCCGCCCTTCGCGTTCAGCCGAGTGCGCGCCTACACCGCCGAGGCGCACGCGCCGCTCGAGTCAGTATCACTACTCTACCGGGTGTCGTGCAGGAAGGAGCAGTGGACGCAGTTCGAGCTGTCGCCCGCCAAGTTCCCGCCCTTCGCGTTCAGCCGAGTGCGCGCCTACACCGCCGAGGCGCACGCGCCGCTCGAGTCAGTATCACTACTCTACCGGGTGTCGTGCAGGAAGGAGCAGTGGACGCAGTTCGAGCTGTCGCCCGCCAAGTTCCCGCCCTTCGCGTTCAGCCGAGTGCGCGCCTACACCGCCGAGGCGCACGCGCCGCTCGAGTCAGTATCACTACTCTACCGGGTGTCGTGCAGGAAGGAGCAGTGGACGCAGTTCGAGCTGTCGCCCGCCAAGTTCCCGCCCTTCGCGTTCAGCCGAGTGCGCGCCTACACCGCCGAGGCGCAGGCGCCGCTCGAGTCAGTATCACTACTCTACCGGGTGTCGTGCAGGAAGGAGCAGTGGACGCAGTTCGAGCTGTCGCCCGCCAAGTTCCCGCCCTTCGCGTTCAGCCGAGTGCGCGCCTACACCGCCGAGGCGCACGCGCCGCTCGAGTCAGTATCACTACTCTACCGGGTGTCGTGCAGGAAGGAGCAGTGGACGCAGTTCGAGCTGTCGCCCGCCAAGTTCCCGCCCTTCGCGTTCAGCCGAGTGCGCGCCTACACCGCCGAGGCGCACGCGCCGCTCGAGTCAGTATCACTACTCTACCGGGTGTCGTGCAGGAAGGAGCAGTGGACGCAGTTCGAGCTGTCGCCCGCCAAGTTCCCGCCCTTCGCGTTCAGCCGAGTGCGCGCCTACACCGCCGAGGCGCACGCGCCGCTCGAGTCAGTATCACTACTCTACCGGGTGTCGTGCAGGAAGGAGCAGTGGACGCAGTTCGAGCTGTCGCCCGCCAAGTTCCCGCCCTTCGCGTTCAGCCGAGTGCGCGCCTACACCGCCGAGGCGCACGCGCCGCTCGAGTCAGTATCACTACTCTACCGGGTGTCGTGCAGGAAGGAGCAGTGGACGCAGTTCGAGCTGTCGCCCGCCAAGTTCCCGCCCTTCGCGTTCAGCCGAGTGCGCGCCTACACCGCCGAGGCGCACGCGCCGCTCGAGTCAGTATCACTACTCTACCGGGTGTCGTGCAGGAAGGAGCAGTGGACGCAGTTCGAGCTGTCGCCCGCCAAGTTCCCGCCCTTCGCGTTCAGCCGAGTGCGCGCCTACACCGCCGAGGCGCACGCGCCGCTCGAGTCAGTATCACTACTCTACCGGGTGTCGTGCAGGAAGGAGCAGTGGACGCAGTTCGAGCTGTCGCCCGCCAAGTTCCCGCCCTTCGCGTTCAGCCGAGTGCGCGCCTACACCGCCGAGGCGCACGCGCCGCTCGAGTCAGTATCACTACTCTACCGGGTGTCGTGCAGGAAGGAGCAGTGGACGCAGTTCGAGCTGTCGCCCGCCAAGTTCCCGCCCTTCGCGTTCAGCCGAGTGCGCGCCTACACCGCCGAGGCGCACGCGCCGCTCGAGTCAGTATCACTACTCTACCGGGTGTCGTGCAGGAAGGAGCAGTGGACGCAGTTCGAGCTGTCGCCCGCCAAGTTCCCGCCCTTCGCGTTCAGCCGAGTGCGCGCCTACACCGCCGAGGCGCACGCGCCGCTCGAGTCAGTATCACTACTCTACCGGGTGTCGTGCAGGAAGGAGCAGTGGACGCAGTTCGAGCTGTCGCCCGCCAAGTTCCCGCCCTTCGCGTTCAGCCGAGTGCGCGCCTACACCGCCGAGGCGCACGCGCCGCTCGAGTCAGTATCACTACTCTACCGGGTGTCGTGCAGGAAGGAGCAGTGGACGCAGTTCGAGCTGTCGCCCGCCAAGTTCCCGCCCTTCGCGTTCAGCCGAGTGCGCGCCTACACCGCCGAGGCGCACGCGCCGCTCGAGTCAGTATCACTACTCTACCGGGTGTCGTGCAGGAAGGAGCAGTGGACGCAGTTCGAGCTGTCGCCCGCCAAGTTCCCGCCCTTCGCGTTCAGCCGAGTGCGCGCCTACACCGCCGAGGCGCACGCGCCGCTCGAGTCAGTATCACTACTCTACCGGGTGTCGTGCAGGAAGGAGCAGTGGACGCAGTTCGAGCTGTCGCCCGCCAAGTTCCCGCCCTTCGCGTTCAGCCGAGTGCGCGCCTACACCGCCGAGGCGCACGCGCCGCTCGAGTCAGTATCACTACTCTACCGGGTGTCGTGCAGGAAGGAGCAGTGGACGCAGTTCGAGCTGTCGCCCGCCAAGTTCCCGCCCTTCGCGTTCAGCCGAGTGCGCGCCTACACCGCCGAGGCGCACGCGCCGCTCGAGTCAGTATCACTACTCTACCGGGTGTCGTGCAGGAAGGAGCAGTGGACGCAGTTCGAGCTGTCGCCCGCCAAGTTCCCGCCCTTCGCGTTCAGCCGAGTGCGCGCCTACACCGCCGAGGCGCACGCGCCGCTCGAGTCAGTATCACTACTCTACCGGGTGTCGTGCAGGAAGGAGCAGTGGACGCAGTTCGAGCTGTCGCCCGCCAAGTTCCCGCCCTTCGCGTTCAGCCGAGTGCGCGCCTACACCGCCGAGGCGCACGCGCCGCTCGAGTCAGTATCACTACTCTACCGGGTGTCGTGCAGGAAGGAGCAGTGGACGCAGTTCGAGCTGTCGCCCGCCAAGTTCCCGCCCTTCGCGTTCAGCCGAGTGCGCGCCTACACCGCCGAGGCGCACGCGCCGCTCGAGTCAGTATCACTACTCTACCGGGTGTCGTGCAGGAAGGAGCAGTGGACGCAGTTCGAGCTGTCGCCCGCCAAGTTCCCGCCCTTCGCGTTCAGCCGAGTGCGCGCCTACACCGCCGAGGCGCACGCGCCGCTCGAGTCAGTATCACTACTCTACCGGGTGTCGTGCAGGAAGGAGCAGTGGACGCAGTTCGAGCTGTCGCCCGCCAAGTTCCCGCCCTTCGCGTTCAGCCGAGTGCGCGCCTACACCGCCGAGGCGCACGCGCCGCTCGAGTCAGTATCACTACTCTACCGGGTGTCGTGCAGGAAGGAGCAGTGGACGCAGTTCGAGCTGTCGCCCGCCAAGTTCCCGCCCTTCGCGTTCAGCCGAGTGCGCGCCTACACCGCCGAGGCGCACGCGCCGCTCGAGTCAGTATCACTACTCTACCGGGTGTCGTGCAGGAAGGAGCAGTGGACGCAGTTCGAGCTGTCGCCCGCCAAGTTCCCGCCCTTCGCGTTCAGCCGAGTGCGCGCCTACACCGCCGAGGCGCACGCGCCGCTCGAGTCAGTATCACTACTCTACCGGGTGTCGTGCAGGAAGGAGCAGTGGACGCAGTTCGAGCTGTCGCCCGCCAAGTTCCCGCCCTTCGCGTTCAGCCGAGTGCGCGCCTACACCGCCGAGGCGCACGCGCCGCTCGAGTCAGTATCACTACTCTACCGGGTGTCGTGCAGGAAGGAGCAGTGGACGCAGTTCGAGCTGTCGCCCGCCAAGTTCCCGCCCTTCGCGTTCAGCCGAGTGCGCGCCTACACCGCCGAGGCGCACGCGCCGCTCGAGTCAGTATCACTACTCTATACTAACTAATCATTTAGGTTGGCGGAGTCGCATCAATGTAATTCTGTTCGTGCTTGCAGGGACATACTGACTAAGTTAATACTAGTGTCTTTTTATAGGGGATTGACGAGAGACATCATCCTGTTCTGGGATTAGTTTTTATTACCAGTGACTCTTAGAGACCATATACATCTCTAACAATATTAAATTAGACTTTTGTATCTCTAAGGACTTTAGAATAACTATTAACTGTATTTGGACGCTCAGAGACCATATACATTTCTGGAATATTATATTAATTTCATTATACTCTTTGTTTAATGAGACATTATACATCTCTAACTTCACTTATGTTGTAATATTTGTAATAGATAACTTTCCAAGTTTATTTTTACTGTATGAGATTAATTTTCCTCTATTTGTAATCGAATTTGCTATTCTTTCTTAAATTGTAA
Source organism: Epiblema foenella (assembly GCA_963556455.1). NCBI lineage: Eukaryota > Metazoa > Arthropoda > Insecta > Lepidoptera > Tortricidae > Epiblema > Epiblema foenella. The sequence continues at coordinate 29,121,090 of OY747098.1, read as the reverse complement.
ATTTATATTTTGACATGTAAATGTGCCCTTGTGGTCTATTTGCAAAATAAATGTTTGATTTTGGTTTCAAAAAGAACATCTTTATAGAAAACCGTCCTACAGAAAGAAAATCAACATTACCTTTTTTTGCAGGTAACCACCGCTCGGAAGACCCACACAGCAACCACAAGTGTAGTGTAATGGTAGTGGCGCCCACCTAAAGGTACTCGTTTACTCGCCATCAAATATATCTGTACTCTTCACGGTGCTCTAAATATATAAACGCCCTGACAATAGGGTAGTGTTCAGATATTTTTGAGCAGGTTGTTTGATTCGATGTATCTGATGATTCTGATATCGAGTGTACATCATCAACAAAAACCTCACTATGCGCAATTAAAATAATAATAATAAAAATATTTATTGCCGCAAAAAAAAAACAGCAATTCACAATAAAATAAGGTTCAATTTAGAAATTATAGCAATGGTATCGATAATGGTGCGAAAATAGGCTAACTCACACTCAAAAATAGTAGATTGTTAACCAAGGTTTGAAAGCGACCCATCTCACCCGAGATAAATGAAATGAAATGAAAATAATTTGTTCGTGACATAGATACTACAAGATAATACATTTTTAACTATTAACTAATAAAATTGCCACGAAATGGTCCCGCCTCAGCATAATGCTGACTCACAAGCCAGCGCTGGTCTTCCGGCGAGACCATCTTTTGTGGATCACGTTGCTCCGCTGTCCGACGCGGCCTTAACCTATTCTCGCCGCTCGAACGAAATGAGAGCGCCAATAGTTCAAGGGTGAAATGGGTGCTTTCACCCGAGTTGAACACTCTACTTTTCGTTTCAACTATGAGGAAAATAAATGAGAAATAAAAGTGGATTCAGTAATAAAAACATGCGCTACGCCGCGCGCCCCGCGCGTGCGGCCGGCGCGCGCCCGGGGCCTAAAGAACTTTAAAAAAAATACTTTCCATCCTAGGGTCGGAAAAGCGACTTTCAACCCGGCTATCTACTTATGAAAATTGAATTTTCCGAACAGGAGAGATGAAAATAATATTAGGTATGCAGGGGATATCGGATAATTAGGGTAAATCGCCACTTATTGGCCATTTAAGAAATTGACATTCAGTTACTAGCCACCAAATTTGTGCAGTGAAGACCGCCGTTAACAAAACACATGAAGTCAGCTCTGAACCAAGTTATCTTAATTTTATTTATTTGATTGCCGAAATACTAACAATTGGCTTGCTCTGTGCATATTTTTGCGAAATGGCCAGTTATTGGGAGTTTCTATGGGATGACAGTTGCCGGCGCCATATTTGACGATGACCGGCCTGTGATCGTATGTTGGTGCAACCGACCCTTAGTGAGGACTATATCCCATTTAGCGGAGTAAATCATGGTTAATAATTTATATTGTTGTAATAAAAAAATATCCGGAATAAAGCATGGATAGCAAAATATCTACCTTAATGTAAACATGAAACGTTGAATGTTGTTGTAATGATTAAACATGGAAATGTATAAATAAATAAGGTTGTTGTGCTTCAGCGTAGGTAGCAAAGCACTTTTTTAATGTATTTTTTTACAATGTGTTATTAATTGACACATAATTCATCAATACATAGAAAGAATGTTTTCTCGAACAGGCTCGGAAATGTATGTGTTCATATCACGAAATGAAGACATGAAGTTTCTTGTTTATGGCTTTCTTTATTCTTGGCCTTAGGCCAAGCAGTGATGTATGAAAAACCTAAGAAAAACCATTATTGTCCCTACTGTAATTTTTTAAATTTGCTTATTAACATTAAACTGACAAAGGAAAATTACATACTGCCAACCACCCCTAGACTGTAACCATACTTGCGGCATTAAAAAAAATCCATAGTACCATATTTATTTGTGGTTAAACATGGTGCTCGAATAGCTTGTTCAAATGGCATGTTTAAAAAATTAAAAAAGCGGCAATTTAAACATTTCTTTTCTGATCGTTCGTTGTGATTGTACTTTCAACAATAATAAAAATGACTTCTAGTGACGAGAGTGATCGGGAAGTTATAGATTGTACTCCGTCTCCTTTGAGAGAACAGGGACAGGGATTGCAGGTCTCGTTTTATACGGCTTCGTCTACGACTCGGCCGTCTACCCCAGACTCGTCCAGCAATCCCTTAATTCACGGCCTCTGCAGTAATGTACTATTATTTTATGGCCAGCCAGTTTTCTCAAACAGTCGGTTCCCATCACTAGTATATAGTATAGCCAGGTATTTAAAAACGTTCGTATTTAGTTACAACATTTCATTACTGCAATAATTTGTAATGAGGGCTACCGCGTATGAATTCGCCATTAGAGGCGCTAGTGTATCTCAGTCCTCCGAAATGTCAAAATTCATAGTTTGCGGGTGGGTTACGCTGGTTTATTTCTAATATAATATGGTGACTATTTTGCAATACCAGAGATTGGTTGTGGCAAATATGAATTATGAGTCAACGAATTTCTGTGCTTTGAGACAGTTTTATCGTTGGTAAACTTATGTGTTACTTTTTCCTAACAAAATGTTTTAACGATACGGTTTTAATGTATTACATATGATTTCAATGTAAACTTTGTTTTCACACCCATAATAACCAATAACAAACTTGACAGCTGGACCAAAAGCCCAGTGGCGCCAACTGGTGAGCACAAAAAATGGTAGCCCTCATTGTTTAAACTGTCTGTTATAAATAAATGTAATAATCAATCTACTTACTGCTTTTTAGTTACACCATCAATCATCAATGTTGATTTGTGATGTACAAAAATGAGCTTGGATCCAATCAGAAAGGGACCCAAATCGCATGCGCTGGTACGGTACAGCATTTTGATTGTAAGTCTATGCTAGAGTAAATAGTAGGTGTCTGCCTTCGTATTCATTTGATACGGGCAGTATATCTGTACATCTGGTTTCGTGACGTCATTACGGCGTACCCGGGTGCACGGATATTTTGCCCTCTTTCTAAGTGCCCTTTGAAATTGTTAGAAATAAACTGCAGACGTAACGCCTCGCATATGATAAATGAAATCTGCATTAGCTAACGTAAGATCATGTCGGACGTATAAATTTCGTCCCTCTCGCACTTATAGTGAAGGATGAACGCTATATGTCCGACATAAACGATTATGCTATCTAGGTTTATGATGAAATGTCAGATTTGGTGCGATCATATTGTGTCATGACGTGGATTTGAGACTAGAAACTGGAACATAAATTCGCATTACAATATTAGACCCAACAGGGTACTGTACAATTCTAAAATGCGGCGTAAAAATAAAAAATATTTAAGCGTCAACGGAATGGGCAAAAATGTAAACAAATTTGTACTTTTTCACACCATCCTCATCTTCATTAGCACCTATCTCAATCTATCTCTGTAATAATAGTATTTGAGTTTTTTAATTTACATTTAGGTTTATAATTTTTGGTTTACATTTGTTTTAATCATTTTGAACGTTTTCTTTGCTTGTCGTCTCTAGCATAATATTAGGTTTAATCGTCAGTGTCAAACACTTTCTGTGCTAAGATTTAGACATTAGAAGGCCTATTGCGAAAACGAAGTTCGTTCGTGTGTCTCCGTGAGTGTCGAACTTGTTAATTCGAGCGACAGGGACAAATACGAGCGCATTTCGTTTTTCGTTCGCGGTCTCTCGGTGTTGAAAGGTTTCTAGGTTACATACATTTTGTAGGCTTTCTTCAGCTAATGCTTGTAAATGCTAAGTTAAGATGAGAATGTTGAATAAAATTCATAACAAATCTGGTTTTTTAATGACTGCCTTTACATTACCTACGTAAACCGTGTTATAGTCGTACGAAACGTTCTCTAAGACCAAATTCTATCAAACGAACGCAAGCATATGGGTGGATCAACTATTCTTTGTTGCCCGTTACCATGGTTACGTCTCCTGACTCACTCTTTAAAACTGTGATTTTATAGGGTTTAAATCTATTAATCATGAGTTTTAGCCATGAGCAAAGATCCATTTGGACATGGGTCATCCCTTGAGCATGCTTGTAGTCCATATTATAAACATTTTTCTAAGAAACTCGGTTACTGTTGTCTCCTCGCTGACGACACAAAATAACAACAAGAAAAAGTTGATTGACCCATATAACGACTAAGAGGTCTAGCTATAAGGTAGATTCTTGCTTGCGTTCATTTGACAGAATTGGGCCTTACTGTTTAGGAAGTCTTAAGAGGCCTTATAAGTTTTACAATGTTTGGATTTCAAATTATGACAAAAGTATATAATAACAACAAAGTGATTGGATACGATGATTTTATTAAAGTTTTAGATAGTAACATAGCCATTTTTTGATCTTTTTGTGTGTATTAGAAATTATACGGCAAAACACAGTTTTTAGCTTGAAAATGGACGATTTAAAATAAATATTCGATCGCTATGTAACGAAATGTTATCTGTTTCGTATACGTATAAAAGGAAGTTGTTAGTGCTTAATTAACAATGCCCATTTTAAGGTGCCTACTTTCATACCACAGGTTTCAGATTAAGATTGGATCATGCGTGTCCCGAAAAGAACTGACAATTGTGACACGGCAGAACCTCCGCGGTGCGTCTGCTGGCGCACTGGCCGGTGTGAAAAAAATACACATTTTTCGCCGATCCCGTACTGCCTATGGAAATACCGTATATCTACACTACACCTAAGCGGAAACTGTCAGGCCACCTGTCGTCATCCAGTTTACAGACTTCCTCAGCATAATACCTACAGGCCAGTGACTTGTATTATCTTACGCCGTCGTACTGACTGAACTAGTTAACCCATTTTTTTGTATTCTTTATTTTATTAGACTTGCTAAGTCTCTTCTCGTATTTAAAAGCAAATTAAAGGAGTACTATTCATCTCACCCGTAATTACTCGTAGAATCTATCTTTGTTTGTGCTGTTTACTTTAGACTATTGGTGCTACGGATTCTTGAATACTTAGTTATTGTATTTATATATGTATGTAGGTTTACATATCTATGTATTTATGTAAGTTTATGGTGCTTCTTATAGTCATAGTTAGTATTATAGGTATTTTATACTCTATTTTTCTGTTTCACCTACTCAAGTAATTTAAATTTTCTAGCTTAGTTTCTACTACTCAAAGGTTGTCTGGAAGAGATCGCCTGTTAGCGATAAGACCGCCTGTTGTCTACCACTGTTACATGTATTTTAATTTCTGTTGTTCTTTGAATGTACTTCGTTTGGTGAGCAATAAAGAATATTTGTATTGTATTGTATTGTATATTATAGTTAAGATTAATTTTATTTCTACCCAACTTTAACTGCTGTCATTTTATATATGTAAATCCTTTTTTGATTGCATTGTTTTTAATATTTGCGTATGAATATGAGTACTTTCCATCTTCGATGGAAATTATTTGATTTTTCGAATATATCACTGACAGCCTAGTTAGCATGATAGCGTTTACGTCATACGTAAAGCATTCGTCCTTCTCTAGCAATTATATATGTGCGAGAGAGAGGAATGCTTTATGTTGGACGTAAACTCGATGGTGCCAGATTACTGTTTAACGATCTACATATTACTTTCTCATATCTTATTCAGTTCTTTGAGTTGGTAGCTCAAGGCGGGGTTTTATAAAGATCCGTTAGACCAAATGTCAGATCAAATTTCAGTAACTCAGTACATTTTTTGACATAAGAAACTGACATAAGGTCTAGAGAATCTTAATAAAACCGAGCCTAAGTTTACAAATAAAACGAAACGTTTCATACTTTAATATTTATTTTACACAATTTGAAATAAAAAACATGTAGGTTAAATTTTTATGGATAAGTCTTAACTCAAATATGAAATAAAAAATACCTTATATAAACACTTACCTATCGAAATGGATCTTACTGGCTCAATATAAGATCTATTTAGATATGTTTAAAATGTGTGGGTTAATCAATTTTTTACAGTCACTCAGTGCCTCCTAGGTCACTTATGAAAAAAAAATGGAGATTAGGGTAGGTCAATATTCAGTACCTGTCAACTCGTAGAAAGATGATTAGATAGAAGGAGGATTAGCGAATCACTAAGGGGGAAGGACTTATGATAGGCTGACTAAATTGAGATGTATCAGAAGACTGATATGGATGTAGCACAATTCCGACATCTCATAATTAGTCGTGCTGTATATACATTGGCGCAAAATTTAAATTAAGCCTTGAATACATAGATGACTATGAGAACCCTACACAACCTGTGTAGTGTCTTGTGGGCGATGAGCTAGCAACCTACTCGTATCACTGCAATATCACATTATCTCCATCTTTAAACCTGCAATCGCTAAATGTGGCACTGGAATTAAATTTCAAGTGCTCTGCCTACCCCTTTTCGGAATACAGGCGTGAGTTTATGTGTCTGTGTGTGCGCGTGTTTCGGTGACACAGGCCGGTGGCAAATAATACGCGATGAGGAACAGGAGATGACACAATGATTCTCCTTCCCACGCGTGTTGGTGTCTCTTGGTTGTGTCAGTGGCTCTTTCTCATCATCAAAAATATATGCAATTATTGTCTTAATAATTGCCACTGCGACATACCTACATACAGGCAAACAGACTGTTAGCAAAATTCGTACTAGGTATAAGGGTTATTGTGCTTTTTTCTTACTGATCATAGATCACGGATTTCCATCTGAGAAAATAGTGAATGACTAAATAGGTATTTAGAGCGCTTTTGTTTGCCACTTTTTATTTAACTGTTAGAGTTACTTGTGATACGTACTCAGAAACTTCTCTTGAAATGTGTCGATTGCCAATTGGTTGTTTATTTTTCTTCATAGAGATCGGGCTAGTGCTGTCCCCACTAATATCAAAGCGTAAGTTGACAACGGGAGCATTCTCAAAATGCACACTTCAAAATCGTACACTTTCTCTAAACGTGTTCTTTCTAAACTTTGGACACTAAATGAAACATTTGCCAAAAGGAATATAGGTAGTATTTAGGTACATTTTAAAGCTTATTTTGGTTCGAAGCGTTCTGTTTGTAAGTGTTCATTTTAAACTTTATGTATTTATTTGTCTCCTTTGCCGTAAGGTTTACTGGTACAGAATGCTTATGCCATTAAGTCCGCTATTTGTACGCTAGTTTTACAATAAAGTTACACAAAACTTAACGAGGAATCTGTAATTATAGATATCCCAGTCCAAGAAGTCAAGGTCCAACTCCACGAATTTCCTTCGTTATAGAGTTTATCACCGGTTGGAAATTTGATTATGGCACACTGTGGTCAGAGTACACATTTCGCGAAAGTGTAGGTATAGATTGAGGATTCTACTTTTATGGAATTGACATTACTTTGATAACACAACCTTATTTAGCGAGAAAAAATATATAATTATACTCATTCTGAAAATCGTGTTTTACGCTACTGAGCCTCCCATATCTGTTACCCACGACAATAAATAAAACAAACTCGTTACATAAGTTAATATTTATTTTACACATTTTCAAATAATAAATACAATACTAATAAATAAAACACAAACTATGACTATAAATTTTATTATTATATTTAATATTTTTAATTAATATTTTTATATGTTTTTAATAATTTATTTACAATAATGGTTGTCCCCTCGCGGCGCGGGGACTTGTCAGCGAGCGCCGGCGCGCGCGGTTGCCTTGAGCCCGAGGCAGCCGCAGGCGCTAGATGAGGCGCTCGCTGAGCCAGATTCAGGTGTCGGGCGGCGGCGGCGGAGGCGGGGGCGCGGGCGGCGGCGGCGGCATGGCCGGCTCGGTGTTGCGGCGCCGCACCTTGCCGCGCTGCTTGAGCATGCAGGCCTGCGGGAGGGGCGGCGTGAGAAGGGGCGCGCGTCACGGGCCCGCCGCCGCGCCGCAAGCGCCGGCCCCGCCGGCCCCGCGCTTGGTTTTCTTCAGCATCGTCGCCTGCACACACCAAGCGTCACGCGAGCCGAGTGACGCCCGCCCTCTCGCGCCCTAGCCCGCCCCGCAGCCGAGTCACCGTGCCGACTACCGTTTTGTTTTACGAGCCAGTGATCAGTGCCGGATTAACCAATGAGCTATGTTGTACCTATGAGCTGTATGTGTGTTTAAGCTAATGAGCTGTGTTGTTGAGTTGTGTTGTGTAGTTGTTTAGCGTACCACGTATTGGCAGAATATCAGCGATGTGGTCTCTTGCCGCATCATTATGCTGAGCCAGCGCCCAGTACCAGGGCTCGGAATCGGTTTTTACTATTTTGGAAATATCTCCTAAAATACTTCTCATATCTCCATTTTTGTTTTAAGATTTGCTTTTGTTGGCCTTCATCTGTGGAATAAATTATTTGAAGTGTGATAAAATATGCTAAAACGCAATTAACCGAAATTATTAACCGGTTAATTGTATGCAGACGAAACCGGTTTCCGAGCCCTGCCCAGTACACATGGATCACATGTACTTCTCTTAGTTTTAATTTGTTGTTTATTAATAATCATGTTAGTCCTTAAGTTGGATGTTTTTCATTTATGCCATGTATGTTGTGGGTACTGAATAAAGTTTTATCTATATAACTATCTATCTACCACGTACACCGGGGAGATGAGGTCGCCATGGTCTAGAAACGCTTAGGGCATCAAAATGTCTTAATCCGGCACTGGCGATGAGTAGAATTTTAGTCTGGATTGTGCCGGGAGCTCCCTGGGGGTTCCCGCGATCACACTGACGGTATCGATGGTGACACGGCTCGTAACTCGATGGAGTTACGTGGGGTGCGGGCGGAATCTTTCAGGATAGGCTGCCCGGCCCAAGAAGTTATTCTTCTTGGGTCGCACGCGCCGTATGCATGGGTTCGTGCTGCGTGAGTTTAAGTGCTCGGGCGTTACTCGACTCGGGAAAATTTTGAGTTTCAAAGAGAACTGGCTAGTTCAATGTATACCCGTTTATAACATAACGTTGAGGAAGTGTTCATATCAGGATGGCTGTGTAGTATCTAACTTCATTGGACAGACGGATCAATATTTTTAAGGTGCGTTAGCGTAGCAAATATATATTCACAATGTCTGTGGTCGTATGTATCACAACCAGAACGATGGTTAACCCTTGATATATATCAAAGGGCATTGAATTAAAATAGTTTTAGAGGTACTTTTAGGATCTAAGAATGAAAACCCATGCCAAACCCTTCGACTTTGGGAAGCATTTTAGAGCCAATTAATTATCTTTCGACGGTTAGAAATCAATCGGCATTCGAAGTTTACCACCTGTGTTGTTATTACTATCTAGCATACAGAGAAGGGTTTTACAATAATCTAGCCAGTATTGTCTCTTTGAATATAGTTGTTTGTTTCCAATTATATCAATAGGCATTTCATGTACTACTTGATGGTACGGAAGTACCTAGGACTTAAGGCGGGATTTTACGTCGTGATCTATTTCAGCTTATAATAAAATACACGCTTGCTGGTATCTGCTTTTATGATAGCTCAACTGTAATATCTCAGAATTTTTACTTAAAGCTCATTGATTCAGTCTCGTAAAGAAGAGCTTCAGATTAAGTTCTTTTTCCATTTTGACAAGCGAAAATATTTTCTTTCAGACCAAAAGCACGTCTGCTACGTCGTTAGAAATTATAAGGTCAGTTAATGCTACGTGTCTCATCATTTCTAAATACTCCGTGAAATGCCGCCTCCAGGTTACAAATAACGAGCACATGCAAACTAAAATGCCTACTGCATTCTACGCTATATTCAAAATAGTAACGTTCGAAATAGAATGCAGTAAACACAAAACATTGAAGCGTATCTTACAGAAATAGGCATACACGCCGATTTGTAAGAGGGACAGACGTACGGAGACGCAGAGTTTCGTTCTGTCAATTTTGGTAAAAGAAATAATTTTATGAATTTCGTTCGGTCGTGAAACGTGGCACATTATAACAGGAATATTAAAAAAACACACAGATAGTCAGTTCTATTTCTGTAACTGTTCTTTTATATAAGTACCAAAAGTTGTTTTGAATCGTTTTCCTGTTGCATTCTGGAAAATTGTTGTAAACATTTTGATTGATCTATTTTAGACAGCAATAAACATCAACATACGTTACTGCAAATTAACTTTTAACAGCTATTCAAAATGATTCATCATAAATTCAAAATGAGTCATCGACCAATCCAATTGAGTTGCCAGTTTCCCGAAAATCGTTACCACGATTATATAGTTATGTCTGCCACAACTGAACCAATGCACCTACCTTCAGTGCTGACTTGAGGACCACCACCTCGCTAGGCGCAGCGACCCACGGTTCACCGTCTACTTGCACGGGGATCTCGCTCTTCAGGTTAATTTTTATGTGGCCACCCTGAAACGACATACTATTTACTGATCACTGCCCTAAGGTGCTACACTGTCATTTAAATAATTCTTAGAGAGAGATTGCAGTTCTTAGGTGTCAAATGATCTCCCAGCCTGGGGCCTGTTGCATAATGAATTCTAACTGATATTACGAGCGGAAGTCTCTTTTTAACCCTGTTCATTCGAAAGAGTAATATTATTAACAAGTCGTCTTTTTTTCAAGTAAATGATATGTCATTATAGCTACAAAGTAGTCGATGATAATACATCCCGAATCCATCTGCAATGTTACTTCTGTAAACGCACATACGTGCGTTAACATTGTACTCGTACAGCAGACCACAGGACATGAGCAACTAATTCCTATAAAGTCGTAATTGTTTGTTTCATTTAATTTTAAGACAAAAAAAAATCATCTCATTCTGTAACAATATCTGGCGTAGAGACCCAGGGCCTCTCTAGGCACTTGGGGTCCCCTATCCCTCGCGAAACCATTTCATTTTACCAATTTTCCGCCCATAGGGCTAACTGGGCCGCTAGGCCGGGGCCTTGTATGCCTAAGAGGAAATCCGGCGCTGGATGTCGGTCGCTCAATATATCTGGTTGTCCCAAGCCCGGGAAAAATGGACCTTAAGTTAAGGCAACCCTGCTGTCGGTAGTTGAAAGTTACCTGCGCTATCCGCATGGCGCCACGCATCCCCGACTGTATCTGCCCGAGGTGCACCACGCCGGTGACACCCACCACCTCCAGCATACCGTCCCAGTGGTTGGGCTTGCTGAACTGGTCGTCCTTCTCGGGGCCCCACGGGTTGGCGCCTGAGCCCCAGCTGCGTATACGAAATTAGGTTATTTATGCGATCGAATATTGTGAGAATTAAAGATAAGGTCGGGTTCACATATATGTATACTCTTTTGAGCCTTATTCCATTTCTCGTGATAAGACGAAAAATGTATACTATATCTTTGACATCGATGACGACGATGTAAGTGTGGAAGGGACATCAGTGCAATTTGATTCGATTTGCCCAGACAAAATCCATCGGAATAAATGTATCTTTCATTGAGTTGGTTACATTTCTAATCATCATCATGTTCATAAAACTTAACAAACCTCTGGTAACTAAAATGTCTCTTCCCTTTCTTACAAATATAAATGTCATAGTTACAGATAAGGACAAACGAATTTTAGCGGCAATAAAATAGGTTTGATGAACGATTATGAATAAGGGGGTAAAATATACCTATTTAATATTTAAACATCATGTTTTGCTTAATAGACGGTACGGTAGACGGTGATAGTAGTTATCGCCATCTGATCTTTAGATTTCTCCTAGACTGGACTGGACTACATAGGGCCATTACCTGAGTATATTGAGAATGATGATGCCCTCGACGGCCGGCAGCTCCACCTGCTTGCCGTCCACCTCGAGCCGCACGGCCTTGTGCAGGTCCTTGCACATCTTGCGGCCCACCATCTTGCGCATGCCCATCTTCATGTATACTCTTGTTGCGGATCCTGTAGCTTTCTCCTAGACTGGACTGGACTACATAGGACCATTACCTGAGTATATTGAGAATGATGATGCCCTCGACCGCCGGCAGCTCCACCTGCTTGCCGTCCACCTCGGGCCGCACGGCCTTGTGCAGGTCCTTGCACATCTTGTGGCCCACCATCTTGCGCAAGCCCATCTTCATGTTTACTCTTGTTGCGGATCCTGTAGGTTTCTCCTAGACTGAACTAGACTGCATAGGGCCATTACCTGAGTATATTGAGAATGATGATGCCCTCGACGGCCGGCAGCTCCACCTGCTTGCCGTCCACCTCGAGCCGCACGGCCTTGTGCAGGTCCTTGCACATCTTGTGGCCCACCATCTTGCGCAAGCCCATCTTCATGTTTACTCTTGTTGCGGATCCTGTAGCTTTCTCCTAGACTGGACTGGACTACATAGGACCATTACCTGAGTATATTGAGAATGATGATGCCCTCGACCGCCGGCAGCTCCACCTGCTTGCCGTCCACCTCGAGCCGCACGGCCTTGTGCAGGTCCTTGCACATCTTGTGGCCCACCATCTTGCGCAAGCCCATCTTCATGTTTACTCTTGTTGCGGATCCTGTAGCTTTCTCCTAGACTGGACTGGACTACATAGGACCATTACCTGAGTATATTGAGAATGATGATGCCCTCGACCGCCGGCAGCTCCACCTGCTTGCCGTCCACCTCGAGCCGCACGGCCTTGTGCAGGTCCTTGCACATCTTGTGGCCCACCATCTTGCGCAAGCCCATCTTCATGTTTACTCTTGTTGCGGATCCTGTAGCTTTCTCCTAGACTGGACTGGACTACATAGGACCATTACCTGAGTATATTGAGAATGATGATGCCCTCGACCGCCGGCAGCTCCACCTGCTTGCCGTCCACCTCGAGCCGCACGGCCTTGTGCAGGTCCTTGCACATCTTGTGGCCCACCATCTTGCGCAAGCCCATCTTCATGTTTACTCTTGTTGCGGATCCTGTAGGTTTCTCCTAGACTGAACTAGACTGCATAGGGCCATTACCTGAGTATATTGAGAATGATGATGCCCTCGACGGCCGGCAGCTCCACCTGCTTGCCGTCCACCTCGAGCCGCACGGCCTTGTGCAGGTCTTTGCACATCTTGCGGCCCACCGTCTTGCGCAAGCCCATCTTCATGTATACCCTTGTTGCGGATCCTGTAGGTTTCTCCTAGACTGAACTAGACTGCATAGGGCCATTACCTGAGTATATTGAGAATGATGATGCCCTCGACGGCTGGCAGCTCCACCTGCTTGCCGTCCACCTCGAGCCGCACGGCCTTGTGCAGGTCTTTGCACATCTTGCGGCCCACCATCTTGCGCAAGCCCATCTTCACATATACGCCCTTGTTGCGGAGCCTGTTGGAATACACCAGCATTGTAAAGAGGTTTAGGGAAGGTTCAGGTTACAAATTAAGAGTTAAACTTTGATCGTTTCTCGATAATCCCAATGATCCGTATGATAAAGCGCCCGCTTTTATGGGTCACGTTGTACAGTTAGCTGTCAGAATGGTCAGGTTTATCTGCAGCTGACTACATTATCGTGTTGTTGTATCTGACGCCTGCCTGTAGTGGTTTAGGCAGATATTGACTAAACAACCGCCTCCTTTACATATGACATAAACTTGAGGCGGAAACAAATAACAGTCGGTCCACACGTCGCCATCTTCATTTGGTTCGATGAACAATGAATAAAATCTCCAATATTACTGTAAATTACCTGCTATTAAACTTGTTGGGATTCTCCTCTCGAGCGTTATGGAAGTCGAGACACAGGTCCGCATCGATTCCGATGCCGAAGTAGTTGTTCATCACCAGAATCTGGGAGTTGTCCTCGCTTTGCGACCCTGTCAAAAACAACGCCAATCTTATCATTTTATTTTCAGACAAGACATGACTTGACCTAAGGGCCTACTCAGAACTTCGTATTGTGCCGTCCCTTTCACTCATATAGTGTATAACACGAGAGTGAAAGGGACGGCACGATACGAAGTTCGGAGTAGGCCCTCTGACCGTATAAGTCACTACAAAGAGCGCTCGTAGCCCAGCGGCGCTCGCGTACCGCATGCGGTATGCGAGGTTAAGCGACGTCGGCGCTGGTCAGTTCTTGGATGGCTGACCGCTTTGAGTGGTTATTATCTGAACGCTCCCGTGCTTTGGAAGGAACGTGAAGTCGTTGATCCTGGCTGATGTCTATGATAGCAGTCGTTAAGCCAAGTTAGAGGCCTCCGGGTGGCTTGAGAACTTCTAACAATCAACTTGGGTCAAAGTTGCACCACGTCCGGAGGGAGTACCCGCCGGTGACCCACCGCTACCCTGCACGTGACCCGTGGGTGGTATTAAAAGTGCAACAAAAACTGGCAACTGTACTGTTTCAGGGTTCGAAATAATTGCCATACGATAAATAATAACTACAAAGAGATGTATCCACTTCATTACCTTCCAGTTGATGCCGTTGTAATAAAGTCCAAAATTGGATACACCTCAATGCAGTCAACTACACTACAACACAATCAGATCGTGGAAAAACTTGGTCAGAGAGGCTTATAGTTAAACTATTTCCAGTGATTTGATGACTTCGTCACTCCAGACGGCTCCAGAAAGTGACTAACCGGGCAACTGTTTGGAGACCTCCTTCGGCTCGTCCTGCTTGTCCTCGGGGTGGAAGACGACGGTCCAACGGTCGAGGCGGATCTCCTCCGCGTCGATGACGTCACGGAGCAGCGAGAGCGGGTCTTCGCAGCCCGTGTAGCCCGAGCCCCAGCGGAGGACGCGAGCCAGGTCGTTACCTGGTTAGTGGGGATCAGGTTAAATCATAGCCACATCTTAACCCTTAGGCTAGGTACGCAGTGGCTAGCCGGAACCAAAATTATGTATGAGACCTACGGTTTTATACGCACTCACAAAGCGGCTGTAAGGGCCTATGAAACCATATATTTTTGCTTGCGGTCAACCACACGGCTTACCTAACCTTAAACAGTGAAAATTAAAATTAATCCATAATTCAAGTCTCTTGCGCTTAATGAGGCAGAATGATGGATAGTTAAAAAAAATATCACGAGAAATACAAAAAGGTGATCTTATACATGTAGCTTTTTTTTTTCAAGATTTTGATTGTGCCGTATAACGGGTTAGCATTTGTTTGACACATTGCGGAGGAGACATTTTTTTAATCTAGTTCTGTACCACCTGCTTAATGTGTGTGGAAGGAGCAGTGAGTGGGTTCAAGTCTTCTGTTCCAATAGTTCCGTTAGTTCTTTGAGCGAAATCTCACTCGCCACTGTAAGAGACACGCTTATTTCTTCCGCGCACGAGTAAAGGTGATGCAACACACGCGATTGCACGTCTTTAACTCTCTATACTAATTGTCTGATACCGACATATGAAGGAGTAAAGCTTTATATTTCACTTGACATAAACGCATTTTCCATTGTGAATTTCTTATATTGTCGCATTCTATTAGCTAGTCAGTTAAGTTGGGGAGTTGATAGTTAACACAGGGCCACATGCTATAGGAGATTACCTGTGCCTAGCGGAACTATGGCGCAAGGAGGATTGGAGCACTGCGAGTCCTGGCCGACGTTGTCGAGGCACTGCAGCACCCAGCCGATGGTGCCGTCCCCGCCGCACACCAGGATCTTGTAGTTGGGAATGTGACGAAACACGTACAGCCTGTCGGATCAGTTTACGTTACATATGTGAAATGTGTTGCACTTAGGGTTGGTTGCAGCAACATACGAAAACAGGCCGGTCATCGTCAAATATGGCGCCGGCAGCTGTCATCCCATAGAAACTTGTCAAACTTTCCATACAATCAGATTTTAACGAACACCGCTTACGATTACAGACGGTTTGGTGCAATCCACCCTTAAACTATCAAAGTTAAGTATCTGTCTATAAGACTTTGGTGTAAATTCTTTGGTCCGTTGAATTTGTGTTTATTTGCATCTTCTAACTGGCTTGTTCCATCATATCAGTCGCCCGCATGATGAACATCATTGGCTTATACGCCAACTTTCCCTTCTTCCCTCATCATATAATTGCTGGTCCTATTTATTTATTTCTATTGTATCTTTTATATTTCCCACTTGTAGGTACAAACAGCAACACGCTAAAGTGACCACTAGTATATCGTATCCCGCTGCAATAAGGTTTATAAACGGTCAGTCAACTGTGTTGTCGATGCAGTTGCCATGTTGCCTTTTAGGTGTACTTATTTTAGATTAAGCAGTTTCCCTAGTGTTCTCTACTGTTTTACTAAGCACATTTTGAATTCCATTCCGCAAGGGTTATGGCTATTATTTGCATGTAAGTAGAATTATGGAAAAATGTTCTTCTTTGCCCTTGGGTTAGATGCTGACCAAAAGCAAACCTATTTGCAATAAATAAAATCACCCGCGTATGACTCACCCGGGAAGCGGGCCGCCGTTCTCCAAGTCAAAGACTTGGTAGGGGTTGAGGAGCTTGCGGAAAGAGTTGATGAGCTCCAGCCCCTGGCAGCCGCCGGACTTGACGTTGACGAACACCAGCAGCGGCTTCACCCCCGCCGGCACCTGCGCCGGCTCGATGCTGGGTAGCAGCATCACTGGAAACACCAGCTTCTTCAAATATTTGCCCAGAAGCTAGGATAGCCTTCAGGGATTGACACTAGTGTTGGAGGCGTCCATATACTGCGGTAACCGTTTATCATCGGGCGGGCCGTACACTTGTTTATCACAGACGTGGTGTATAAAAGGTAATAATTCGGATAAGGCAGCCGATTCCGATTGGTAAACTGACTGGAGTTGGGAGGATGTAATGCTGAGGTGGCAAAATCTTTGATAACATTCTATTTTTTTTAAGTTTTTGAATTATTACGCACCACTTCCCCTTTAAGGACGATCCTGTCGTCTTTGCTTCATTAAGAATTCTTTGGTAACCATTCCGTTGTGTCTAAACAGACAACGTCAAGACTCATGGCTCTAGTGCGGAGAGGAAGATCAAACCACCGAGACACATCTTCGAGCGCTGTCCCCTCTACTCCTACCCTGGACCGGTTAGGACTGGATAGGTAACTTCCTGGTTTAACAATCTCCAAGTTGTACTCCGATTGCCCTCTATAGTCATTTATTGCCATACAATTACATAAATGGCTCTATGTAATAAACACGATCAATAAAAGACTCTGGACCCTATATTTAAAGACTAAACTAAGAAATAACTCACCTAATAAATGCTTATCTTCATATTTGGCCTCTCTGAGAGCGTAGAGCGCGCGCACCGCTTTGCTGGCGTCCTCGTAAGTGATCACCATCGACCCGTACTCGTAGTAGATGGGACCAATCGAGGTAAACTTGTTGTCTGGAATGAACATGATATATGTAATAAGCAGGTATTTTCAGAAATAGAAGCTCTCAACTAATAGGTTTAACTCTGGATTAGGTAGTCTGAGTATCCAACCCGCTACCAGTAAACCTCATAGGCAGTTCAATAGAGACTACCTATTCCAGCTATGATATCGTGGATGATGAGGATTACAGGGATTCGGAAAATTACTTAGTAACCGTTATCGGCAGCAAGATATCTATAGTAATGGCCTGTATCCAAGCACGTTGCCATGGGTGCCAAGTGCCATGAGATAAAATTATGGAGAGTTATCAATGATCTATATACGTTCGATGACGAAAGAAAAGGATGAACTTAGACTTAAGGTCCACACTATTACTTATATAAAAACAGAATATACATAACATATCGCGTTGTGTTTTTGGATTCTCGTCAATGTCTGCTTCAAGTTCATCAAACCGCTTTCGGCAATTTAGCAAGTCAGATAGAGTTTCTTTCGTGGAAGTGAAGAATAAAGAAGGGTAGAAGCGCGCCAGCTCCATCCGCCGCACGGACTCGCGCGCCAGCCGGACCACGAGCGGCCAATTACTCACCGGCACCAAGGAACTCGACGAGGATGTTCTCGTAGTTCCGCTCCGACAGGCCCGGCGGCAGCGACGCCACGAAGAGCGCGAGCGTGGGCCCGTGCGGGTCCCGCCGCGGTTGCAGGTAGAAGCGCGCCAGCTCCATCCGCCGCACGGACTCGCGCGCCAACCGGACCACGAGCGGCCAAGTACTCACCGGCACCAAGGAACTCGACGAGGATGTTCTCATAGTTCCGCTCCGACAGGCCCGGCGGCAGCGACGCCACGAAGAGCGCGAGCGTGGGCCCGTGCGGGTCCCGCCGCGGTTGCAGGTAGAAGCGCGCCAGCTCCATCCGCCGCATGAGCCCGCGCGCCAGTCGTACCATGAGCGGCCAATTACTCACCGGCACCAAGGAACTCGACGAGGATGTTCTCGTAGTTCCGCTCCGACAGGCCCGGCGGCAGCGACGCCACGAAGAGCGCGAGCGTGGGCCCGTGCGGGTCCCGCCGCGGTTGCAGGTAGAAGCGCGCCAGCTCCATCCGCCGCACGGACTCGCGCGCCAGCCGGACCACGAGCGGCCTATTACTCACCGGCACCAAGGAACTCGACGAGGATGTTCTCATAGTTCCGCTCCGACAGGCCCGGCGGCAGCGACGCCACGAAGAGCGCGAGCGTGGGCCCGTGCGGGTCCCGCCGCGGTTGCAGGTAGAAGCGCGCCAGCTCCATCCGCCGCACGGACTCGCGCGCCAGCCGGACCACGAGCGGCCAATTACTCACCGGCGCCAAGGAACTCGACGAGGATGTTCTCATAGTTCCGCTCCGACAGGCCCGGCGGCAGCGACGCCACGAAGAGCGCGAGCGCGGGCCCGTGCGGGTCCCGCCGTGGTTGCAGGTAGAACCGCGCCAGCTCCATCCGCCGCACGGACTCGCGCGCCAGCCGGACCACGAGCGGCCTATTACTCACCGGCACCAAGGAACTCGACGAGGATGTTCTCATAGTTCCGCTCCGACAGGCCCGGCGGCAGCGACGCCACGAAGAGCGCGAGCGTGGGCCCGTGCGGGTCCCGCCGCGGTTGCAGGTAGAAGCGCGCCAGCTCCATCCGCCGCACGGACTCGCGCGCCAGCCGGACCACGAGCGGCCTATTACTCACCGGCACCAAGGAACTCGACGAGGATGTTCTCATAGTTCCGCTCCGACAGGCCCGGCGGCAGCGACGCCACGAAGAGCGCGAGCGTGGGCCCGTGCGGGTCCCGCCGCGGTTGCAGGTAGAAGCGCGCCAGCTCCATCCGCCGCACGGACTCGCGCGCCAGCCGGACCACGATGCGCCATGGTCGCTCTTCTTCTTCTAACACGCGTTCCGATACTGGGGTAACAGACGACAGATTGTCTTTATTTTCAATTATGATCCACACGGTTTCAAGCCATAAGGCCATTGTCATTCAAATGGGATAGGAGATTTAATGTTCTGTGGGCGATTTGAATGATCAGTTCCTTTGACGTTGGACTCAAATCGTAAATTCGAATAGAACTCGAATTAAAAAGCAGATTATTATGTAAAGTCAAAAAGGAAGTGGTCTAACGCTTTTGACCTTTAACATGGAATTAATACAGTGGAAAAAAGATTAATTATATGAGATACTGTTAGGACGTTTACATACATTTTTAGCGTCATTGAAGCTTTAACTTGGACGCTCTCAGTTTGATAGGGTTGTCTACTAGCCGGCTGTATAAACGTGACAGTGAACTCACCCCCGCGATCCAGCAGGATCTCGGAGCAGCGGTAGTCCTGCGTGGCCTGCGCGGGGTCTAGGCCGAATCGCTCCAGCGCCAGGGCCATCAGGTCGGCGACGGTGTGCTCGCCCCGGCACGGCACCGTGACGAACGTCTCACCGGCGCCGGCGATCCGGCCCGGGTACACGCGCACCTCGCCGCCGCCCGTCTCCGGTTCCCTAAGGAGGACAGTTTAGCCTTACAACTCGTCATAGATTCGTTTGAATGCATTGTTCTGTTAACATCCTCAAATACATGAAGATTCTCATAACGTAAGTATGCGACTATATCATAGGTATTGAAGATTTTGATGTCTCACGAATCCCATTGACATGGACAGCAAACAGAAAGTGAATATGCATTTTTTTGCAATAAGTCTCTGCCCCGAAATTTTCAAATATACACCAATTACATCAACCATGTTAGACGTGACCGTATGATTCGCTATTCACTCCATTCATTATCCATCTGCCATTAATAAATGTAGTATCTCCTAGCTACGGAAGCAGAACTTACTTGAAGCGAAGAAATAACGCGGGCCGCTTGTTGGGTAGGCGTGTGACTCGCGCCAGCGGCGTCGGGTCCTTCAGCGGAGGCTCGTCGCCAGCCAGCGCGTCCGTCAGCTCGAACTGCTCGGGCTCCCGCGCCACGTGGAACGCGCGCAGGGCCGCGGAGACCAGTTCGCGCTCGTTCCAGTTGCGACCCACCACCACGGGCCGGTACAGTCGGCGGGACCATGCGGCTTCTCCGTCGTATACTTTCACTACTTCTGTTGGATATATTGCTGATATAAGGTATGTGGTTTGGGTTGAGTCCTACCAGTGAGGGGTTTCTGAAACGGCTTTACGTGGCAGTTCTGAGACGTTAAGTCAGAGGGCCTTTTTCTAAAAACCCTCATTAGAAGTTTAATTTTATTCAAGAAAATCTCATTGATTGAAATGTACAAGTGCTGTTGAATGGAACTGTTTCATAAATTTGACATTTGGATACCCACCTTCGTCCCTGTCATCCGGCGTCCGGTCCCGGTGCTGCTTGTGGTCCGGCCGGTGGTCCTGGTCGGCCGGGGCGCCGGTCGAGCCCCCGCCGGAGCCCGAGCGGCCCTCACAGCCCGAGGAGAACTCCTCGCTAACGCTGCGCGCTGCAATCCACCATGTCGCTCACATACGCCCCCCACAACCCCGTGCATAATACAATATGGATACCTTTGGTTGTGAAAATTCTTGAGGATTGAGCTTCGGCCCTTTTTTTGAAAGGAAACTTGGGTTCGGGTAACATTTTTGCTAATTAGAGTTTTTGACCGAAGAATTCAGTGATATGCTGCGTAATTTATGGAGTGAGGTTCTCGATTGGGTCGAATCCAAACACGAGTCTTTTCACAACAAAATATGTAATCATCTATTGATTTCTTATCAAATATTTCTCTCAAAATCTGTAACACATTTCCAAGTGTTGACAGTAAGCAACATTAAAATATAACAAGTTTCAAATTTATGTAAATTACTCTGTCATTAATCTTAGTGAAATGTTTTAGTTAATGTATAGCGCGGTATAGGTTAGCCATGTTAGTTCATTATTCTTAAAACCCGCCGTCTACCGGTGCCCGGGATCCTAGGGCTCATTACAAAGTAATGCTATTGTTTATTTTTTTCTCCGAGAGACGACGGCTTAAAATCACGGCAGATCTTACAAATTAGATTAATAGTACCCTAAAACTATAATATAGATGAAGATAACCGAGGGAGGTTAGTTAATTGTATCCATTTTATATCACATTTTATGGTTGGTTTAGTTTAACAAGTTACTACAACAATTTATTTTACTAGTTTGTTATAATTTTTATTTATATTCATCCTACATACCAAGGTGCCTTAATAATGTACTCCACTTATGATGAGTGGATAATTTGTTGACGAGTAACTTTGAAACGGCTCTGACAAATCTTAGGATACTTTAGTAAAGCAACTTGATATGTCAGATAAGTTAAACATTAAACTAATAATGGATGCACGATGTACTTTAACTTTTTAGGTGTAACTGTTAATTACATTGTGCCACCTTCTAACACTTATCCCGTTAAACACCAAGCCAGCTATGAAACAAACATAAGTGTGGTCTAGCGTCCTCGCACTTTCATAGATAAAATGACCTTTAACGATAGTAAAAATAAGGTGTAGGTTCAGTAAAATTTCCTTTGGTCGTCATTTTATCTACTAAGCAAGACCATCGTCAGCGGGCTAAGGATATCGTCGACATTGTCTCTCTGTTATTAGTCTGGTTAGAGAGACGTAGACGGGTACACAGTCCATTAGCACGCTGACCAGATGTTTATGTTATGTCGGTGTACAATATGTCCGCGACACCATACCTGGCCGATGGAATACCACATCATGAGTATCCTTCTGGCGACGGCTTCATATAATAAGTAAACGAAAATGAAATATGCTTTAATCGATTGTCAAAGTTTGAGGGGTGAAGTGGAATCTGAACTAGAATTTTGACTTGATATCTTTCTTTTCTAATACGTACTCCTACGTATCATAATTTTATGCAATCCCAAGTAAATGAGATAGGGTCAAGCGAATGATAATGGTATTTTGTATTTAAAAATCCTGTGTTGTTGTAATTTCTGTTGCAAATTGGCCTCATTAATTTTACAATTAGGTAGTCATAGTAATTGAAATATTTATTGATAAAATTATAAGTAATTTTACATGTCAATTATAAGTAATATTTACATGTCAATTATAATCAGCGACGAAAAGTATCAATTTTTAATTTGATCATATATTTAGGAGGAAGAGAGACACTTTTATACCACAGAGAGAGAGAGAGGGAGAGTATTATATCTCCTCCCGCATTATCTAGACTGTGATAGTGGTAATAATCCATGTTGAGCCATGTCTAATATATTAGGCTAAATGAGAACCAGTTTGATTGTTATGGCTTGTTATTGTTGTATGTATCCCAATGAATAATATTATGGCATTTTGAGAAAAACCAAGGCATATAAAGAAACTGGATATGTTTTACTGAGGAAACACGTACATCTGCAAAGGATTTCAAAGATGTAAATGAAGTTTACAGTCCGCGCTTGACTCCAGCTTATTCTACGAGAAAAAGCCGCTGTCTAGCACTGGGACATAATTATATAGACTGACGATAATAATGGGTTACAGTTTACAGTTACAGTTATTGGATTAGGGCCAGTTAGTTTCGGAGAATACCGTTTGGGTTCATGGGTTGTCGTAGCTTAAGATATCAAGTCAAATCAAAAAGTGTAGATATAATAAAGTCTAGGGGCAGAATAGATATACTTTAATATAGTCAGATAGGTAATGGTGCCAATGTGCGAGTGCGTGTCTGTCAAATTGCGATGAAGCTGTATACACCTTTTGAATTAGACGAATGACCATGAAATTAGCAAATTTTGATTATCAAGCATCACTTATATAAAACTGACCGAACGATCGTTCGACCAAGTTATGCAATAATTTCAGGTGCACAACGTCTATAGGCACCTGAAATTGTTAAATATTAATATTGTGTAGTACTTAACTGTCCAAAGAAACGAAAGTATGAAATTGACAAAAATCAACCACCGATCATATATTCAATGGAGTGGATTGTAAACCACTATTCATATACATAGTTAGTGTGGTGGTTTGCGTTTTTAACCGCTTAAAAAAAAGGAGGAGATTTTTAATTCGGTTGTTTTTTTTAATATCTGTTACCACAGTCATTTATGACACAATTTTTTAAATTGTTTCTTTGGTTGAAAGCATATGAGGTTGGTCCTGTTGTTATCACAATCCAGTTCTGACGAGTCCATGAGGAATTGAGGGAATATACCGATTTGGTTATTTTCGTTAGCAAATCGAGCATTTGCATTCAGAAAGTAGTATTTGTTGAACGGGAACCGATGAAAGAAGACCACGGATGGTCATCCAAAACTCCCAGTGTTTCATGGTTAGCGCTAAGATATTTTGATCAAGACGACGCGACTATGACGAAGCCAATTTAAATGGTCGTGATGTAATGTTACCATCAAACTATTCTGGCAATTAGGTAACGGAAGTCCGTAATAAAACAGTGTAGCTTAGTAGTGTTTGAGCTTATTGAAATCGTCATAAGATACACTCTGGTAATTCACTAAAAAAGTGTGAAATATTTTTTTTTTAACAAATAAAATCTGAGTCCAGCAGAAACACTGAAAAGTAAAAAAATAATTGCCATGCTACGCAATACGCTTCTTATTGGACAATGTGGACATATTGTCATTTTTGAAGTCGGTGCTATACAAAGAAATTGCTTAAAGTTGATGAATGAGGGCTATCGCGTATGGATTCGCCGCTAGAGGCGCTAGTGTAGCGAGGGGTCTCCGAAAGGTCAAATGTTACTCTTTGTGGCTGTGCTACGCGGGTTAATAACTGATTGGAACAATATGGTAATATTTTACAATACCTGAGCTTGATTATGGAAAATATGAGTTACGGGTCAATGACTGTCAGTGCTTTGAGACAGTTTATGTCCTTCTTTTTTCCGAACAAAACGGGATTGCGCTACAATGCGGGATGTTCGATGTTTTTACGGTACGGTTTTAAAATATTAAATATGATTTAAATGTAAACTTCGTTCTCATGCCCATACTAACCAATAACAATTTTTGACAGCTGGACCTTACTCGACAGTGGCGCCAACTGGTGAGTACAAAAACAATAGCCCCCATTGGCACCGACTACAAAAATGACAATATGTCTACAATGTTCTATAAGAAGCGTAGGATAATTTTTTATTTACATATTTCCCTGATATCATACAATCCTCTTGTTGTAAAATCATTAACATGAATATTTGTACGAAATGAAGCAAAAATATCTGCACAGGTACAAATACACAGCTGTATTACTAGTACCTGACATACATATAGTGTGTGTACAGATAATTTTTCCAGTTCTTTTGTTTGACTGTATTCAATTGGATATTTATACTAGTTCACAGCTTCTCAATCTTAGATGTGTGTTTATTGACTTCTTCCGATTCCGTCTACAATGGCCGGTTTTGACAGGAGCCACGCATGCGCTTTCAGCGTCCCTCTATTACATACTCGTAACACGATGCTTTGCCAATAATTCGTTGTAAGATTATTAATAAAAGATTATCTGATCAGTTTTAGTTTACTTCTCATTTTTGTGAATACTCTATACCTACTCGAGCTTTAAGTGCGATT
The DNA here is from genome assembly GCA_963556455.1 of Epiblema foenella. Lineage (NCBI taxonomy): Eukaryota > Metazoa > Arthropoda > Insecta > Lepidoptera > Tortricidae > Epiblema > Epiblema foenella. Next base: position 29,096,306 of record OY747098.1, on the reverse strand, counting down.
ATATAATCAAGTTTGCTTTATATCGTCCACCATTCGTCTAACCTCAAAATAAGGCAGAGTTGGGCATGCGCAGAGGAGACGGGACATTGGGTACAGCCTTGTTATATATCAGACCTTGTTGTTGTAATGGAAATTGACGTGGAATGTAGATAAATGATAATTAAATGAAGCACATAGCAAAAGCTGTATGTTCTGGCTTGAGCAAAACAACATCAGGTTTTTGACATGTTACTGGGATCTATAAAGAATTAGTACATTCTCTTTCTTTTCTCTTTTAGTAAAGCATAGAGGCTTTTTGTATCGGGGAACTATTTTGTTGCTTTATGAAATCTTCCAATTGTAAGGGATAGAAAATCATATTATAGGTGCCTATACCTATTCTGATATTTTGTGAATAAAGATTGTGAAATGAGGCAAAAACTAATGTTTTATAACTGTTATTGTGCTCAGGCCTGGAACATTCTACCATTCGTAACCCTTGGATGGATGCGTGAACTTCAAAATGACCTAACTCTTTGAAATTGTCTGTGTAACAACACAGGTTGTACATGAATTATAGCCATTTGTGGAGTATTTTGATGATCACGTCCTCTCCTCAGCCTTACACTGCATCCTAATTACGTTCATTAGTCATCTGTATTTGGCTTTTCAGACCTTATCAAATGTGGCTGTGGGTTTATTTTCTAAATCAAATCGTAATAATGGTGCTGACTTACAGTATAGTGTTGAGTATCAGTCAATCTATTTTGATAAATGAAGTTACGGAACATTTGCTTTCGGCAAGTAGCTGCGTATAGGTAAATGTATGGTTCGATGAGTGATCACTAATGCCAATATTCGTGATAAGGTCTGTCTATGATCGAAAGGCTCTACGGAGCAAACGCAACAGCGGGAGCGCAATGATGGAACAAGAACGATTGTCCGCCTCTACACTCCGCTCTCTGCAGCCAAACCCAGCACAGCGGGTCTTGTAGAGTTGGATGTAGGATAGGAGGCAGTGCAAGCGATGAACGGCATGTACCTCTGGAGTAGGGCGGCGAAGCGCCTCCGTGCGGACTGCAGGCCGCCGGCAGCAGCCGCCGCGCCAGCGTCACCAGCCGCGCCGGGCCCCAGCGTCGCTCCCGCGCTGCCCAAAGACACCGCTCACACTCCACCACTTTTACCTATCTCCACATGTGCCGCGGTATTCGCAACTAACCTACCCCACTCACAATATAGGCGTCTAAGAGCCAGATGGACTTTGATGAACTGCAACCACGATCACATTGCTCAGGTTCAATTTTAAAGGAAGGATGAGTTACATTTGAAGAATGCAAGAGGAACAGATGGATCAGTCTTTGATTAGTGACAGTGTCATCAAAGTTGCTTATGAGTCTTGATGAATGTTAGAAGATGGTTAGAAAAACGGACGCTGCATTGAGAGAATAGTCAAAAAAATTGTCTATGAAGCGCTTTTGCGCCCGTTTTTCCGCCAGGAACCCCGGCTCCCAACCCACGTATGAAAAGGTTAGCGATTGGGGAATAGCTACTAATTGAAACACCGACATCTGATCGTGGCCGCGAGCGATAGCTGACTGTCTACAAGCGGCTACCAAGCCTGCGAATGGCGAGGCACATGTTTGGCGGCGGCGGTGGGGCGTTCTCGCCCTAGGCCTGTAGGCCAAGCTAATTCATAGACTTACGGCAGCCGAAGTCTCGCTGGGAGGGCGGAGGCCGCACGTGGACGCCGATGATGGCTTCCATGGGGACCTCCGTCCGGGGGATGGAGACCGCTGATGGAGGAAGGAAGATGGGCTGGAGCATCCCGAAGTTGCATTCCTCTGGTATCAGCGACCGACATCCCGCGTGGCACTGTGGGATTGACACACAATATTTGAAGGCTGAAGTTATCGTGAGCTAATGTTTTGGACGAAAACATGTAAATAATTGCGGTTAATGTAAAAAAAATAATGTTATTATTTAATATATGAGAGTAAATTCTACAACTAGAATCACCGAGGTTTACAGATGGTGCAAAAAAGTGAACTTTCTGCATTAGTGGTGCTGCAGTACCTGCTACACACAACCGTTAGTCAAGAAAGGAAAGTTGTCTTCTCTATACTGCTGGTCGCCACGCTACTCGTTGTCAGCAGATGCGATGGTTCAAAACTAGCCACCAGGCTAGGTTACCAGAACACTAGTGGTTGCCACTCACCGTGCTGCCGCACCACTCGCACCGGTAGCCTGTCAGGCATTCCGCGGAGCAGCAGGCGCGGCGGCACGCGGCGCACTTGGAGTTGGCGGGCAGGTTGCCCTCGCGCCAGTGGTGCGCGGGCCGCGGTTCCGACCCTGCGCAGTATGTGGCATTCTCCTTGCAGTCTGCCGCCGCGAAGTCCACGCATTCTCCGTGGACATAGTACTCGCATACTGGAACAGTATTGCACATATTAGAACAGTCTGAAAAAAAGTACTAGGACACACAGTAAAAAAACTACAATAAAGACTATTGGATGATTGGAATAGCATTAACATAACAAAGTTTTTTGAATGAATGACGGTTTATTTTATGCCAGACTTAGTAGGCGCTACATCCTTGAAACCATTGTTTCAAAACATAAACCGCATAAAGTCTGGCATAAAATAAACCGTCATTCATTAAATTTTTTGTTTTTGTATACGTGAAACTGAGGTAAAGTTAGGCTCCACAAATACCTACAATGAAGTTTAATTATACATGTATGAATACGTAGCGAATTCCGACATATTTTTATGTTAGTTTGTAACACTATAATAATACCAAACTGAGCGCACTTAGATACTAACTAGGTAGCGGTTTACTCTTAATTACTATATTTCCGAACTATATTATAAAAAAAGTTATATATTTCCGAACACAGTAAAATTTCAATCTCAACAAACGGCAAAAATTAGCTGTGAATGTCACTCATTTAATAATAGCATTCTACTTATTTAAGTTTAGGAAGGTCATAACTACATCAGAGGTAACTTGTAACGATCTGGGTCCTTGTAATCGTGATCATGAACTGGATATGGCTTGCTAAAACAAGAAAACAGCAAATTAAAATAAACATTATGTTGACTCAACATCTTCCAAGTTGATTGAAATATGCCGTCTAGTCTTAATTAGTCGCAGCACCGTAAAATGTAATTACTTAAGATGTGAAACCGGACTGTGTCATGTTTTATATTATGCGACGGTAAAAAATACTCATAAAATGGGGCTACCTGTCGACCAACTTCCATGCGTTGGTCGGTAGTATTCGCCATTATGCACAAGTGATGCATTATATCATAGCGTGATTACAGCATAGCGGGTTAGTTCGTGCGTAGGTATGTGAGTTAAATTTCGATATAGGTGCCGTGCAAAACATTGTTATTTTATGCAAGTGAACTCGAATCAACGCGATATAACTAAGACAAAAAATTTAAACATTTTTTACTTTTTAATTTATTGAATTTACTTTTATTAATAGAACAGACAATATAAACTTAACTAATATATATACATTTCCCAAGGTTGCCTTTGGGGATGGTGCCCATAAGGCTGGCCACACTTCCTCGCTGGATAGCGATACCTATACCTTATGGGCAGCCGTATATTTAAAACTTTTTTTTTAATTTTATAAAGATTACGGGCGTCTGGGCTCCAAGGTCCGAGAGTTTCGACCGCGAAGGCCGCAAATAAATGATTATTTGTCAGGCTCGCGTATTTGCGGCTCGTCGGCTTCTTAATGTTAACTTAACAAGATATCTAATATCTGCCAAACTGTATAGCAGTATGTTGGCAGAAAAACCAATTACCTTCTACCACTTAGTCATGTAGAAACAATTTTAAACTCATTCATTCATTTAAACAAAACTAGATTAGTACACAAAGTTTTCCTGCTGTCTCGCAACACTAATACATGGAGCGAGTACCTACTTTTCTTCAAAGGTTTTTATTTGTATCTGACTAAGGGTTTATACCTATATCGGGAACAATGAAGCGATAGGAGTGCGCGGTTGGAGAGTAGCCTGGGGAAAATCCAGGGGAAATCTCCGATGCGATCACGCGGGCTCTATACTCAAACTCACACTCAAACTCAAAATATTCTTTATTCAAATAGGCCTAGCAACAAGCACTTTTGAATCTACTCTATGAGGTAACGCTCCAGTTGTTTTGAGTGGCTTCAATTGAATCAAGAAACCGAGTTTTGTCGCTGATTCATTAAACCTAGTCTAGCTGAGAAGAGTCCAGCAAGAAACTCAGCTAGACCCTGGGTCGCACTGCCTCTACCAGGTAAGCGGCGGTACGGGGACAAATAGGGACTATATGACTCCAAACGTGTCCGCTTGGTACAGTAAACTACAAAAAGATGTAACCACTTTACTATCTAATGCCATTGTAACAAGGTCCAAAACTGACAAGCAAGGCTCGGAACCGGTTTTTAACATACCGGTAAAAACCGGTTTATTTCGGTTTAGCTTCTAACTTTTCGTGGGAACGCGAACGTTTTAAGAACTTTATTAACCGGTTTATTCGACGAGAGACCTGGCGGGCGTACTAGTGGGGCTCACGTCTGTGTATTACGATAGGTAGGTATAGTTGAAATTCATTTCGTTGGCCGACTTTCTATGAACATATTATTGGATTACGAACCTTATTGTTTAAACAGTAATATAGCTTTTTAAAGAAATTAAGTTGATGCAACGCGGCCAAATGATTCCAATCATAATCGTGCGCCCGCGTTAACCGGTTTATATCGCCAAAACCTTTACATAAAGCTCCTCCGTATTTGTATCTAAACCGAAATGAAAAGGTTTTGCGGCAAGTACATACAACGGTTTGAAAAATTAACCGGTTTCCGAACCCTGGACCCACAAACGAAGTTTTCTCTCTCTGTCTCACTTATATGCAAACTTGCAAGTGCGACAGAGAGGGAAAACTTCGTTTGCTGTTCGCTGTAGCGCCACTGCTGACCAGTTACAACAGTGGTTAGTTTGTGCTGTGCATACTTACTCATACAATGTAAAGCCGGCAGTTCATCGAGCCGCTTTCGACACACCGTGCAGAACTTTCGCTTGTGGTGTGCCGGCTCGGACCAACAGTGGGCCACTGGGTTCTGGAAGCAAACGTTACTTTATTTCATGATCAACTGACATAACTAAAACAATAATCACTACATAGTATAAAACAAAGTCGCTTTCTCTGTCCCTATAAGTTAACTAGTTTTTATGTATTGTAAGTTTTAAATTGTAATATTTGTGGTGTTATTTTGGTTTGCAATAAATTTGGTTCTATTTTATTTTATTCTAAAAATACCCGTTTCAGGTTTCGCAATAAATTTTTGAGGAGACCTCGAAGAGACGCACGCAGCTGGCCCTTCAAAGAGCTGCGGTTTACCGACCCCTGTGGCGCTACCGCGAACAGTAAACGAAGTTTTCCCTCTCTGTCGCACTTACGTCCGAACGTGCAAGTGCGACAGAGAGCGAAAACTTCGTTTGCTGTTCGCGGTAGCGCCCCTGGACTAGACTAAGGGTAGGTTGCACCAAACCATCTGTAATCGTAAGTGGTGTTAGTTAAAATCTGATTGTATGGAAAGTTTGACAAGTTTCTATGGGATGACAGCTGCCGGCGCCATATGTGACGATGACCGGCCTGTGATCGTATGTTGGTGCAACCGACCCTAAATCGGAACTAGTGGGATAGACATGCGCCTTGGTTCCTAGCAATGAATGTTAAACTTACTTTGATAAGGCTCGGCGCCACCCCGCAGCATGGCGTCACCACCTGCCCCACGCAACGCTCGTGCACTATAAAGTTGCACACTGAAACAACATATTACATACATTAATCATCATCATCATCAGCATTAGCATCTAACCACGGATCATACGGCCAAATGGCTCATATTAATGTTGGATGGAAAATATCATATCATATCATATCATTTATTTGCATTGATCATACATCGTCGTACATCACTACATAGTATAAAACAAAGTCGCTTTCTCTGTCCCTATATCCCTATGTATGCTTTAAAACTACGCAACGGATTTTGATGCGGTTTTTTTAATAGATAGAGTGATTGAAGAAGAAGGTTTATATGTATAATATTTCTGTAGTGTATTTAGTATCAGCATTGCACCCGTGCGAAGCCGGGGCAGGTCGCTAGTAATATATATGTCAAAAATTATAACCATGAACTATATAAAATAATATTGAAATTAATAAAGTTTAAATTTTAACACATTGTTAATTAAGGTGTAGTAAAATGTTCCAATACGGTGGTACCAGTGAACGTGTATGTCTATCCCTGTAAAAATTTCGTAACCGAGTAAAAGGCCTTTTGGACCAAGAAAGCAAGAGAGCTTATGTGCGAAACCAAGATCTGAGGTAGCTTCTTTTATTATCCGTAGGTATCCTATTGAAAATACGCGGCCCTATAATGTTAAAAGAGTTGCTTGTCTTTGAAAGTCTATATCTAGGTATAAATACGGTATTAATCAAGTGAAAGTAAGAAAACTAAAAATTTACGAAAATCTTGGAGAACGTCAAGCTTGAACCAGGCCCTATACTTCGAACTTCGATCTCCGAACTTCGTATTGTGCCGTCCCTTTCACTCTCGTGAGACGAAGGGAGACAACAATTCTGGCGTAAATGCGTGTGTTGATATTTGTAGGGTCCATATTAGCACTAGTTAGATTTTAAAACATCTTGTAAATAAATGATTATGTGTAGCGGTTTCTACGTTGCAGTAGCATGTTTAATCTAGATGATATTGTATATATAGATATGAGTGTTACACGCGTTCGGGATAAAATTGAGCGTTTCCGTGAAATTCATCGATTCTATCCGGTGGTGGGGAAAAATTAGATCCAGTGACTCATTGACCGAAAGATCGTGCGAATCGGCCGAAGACGCTTCGGAAACTTTTGGGCACATCCGGCAATAGGGACTGTATTCATGTAGTTCAAATAGAATTATGTAGAAAGCAGTGTTGCTAGATGGTTACATTACTTACATTTTTCGTAACTTTTGACCGGCTCGCGTAACATGTAAGTAACTTCTGGTGTAAAGGAAATTTTTGTAACTATTGAGAATAATGAAACTCTATTTAAAAAGAAAGGTCAATTGTATCTAACCGGGACCAAGCGAGACAATTTATAGGCTTCCATACAGAAAAGGTGAAAAAAAAAAACCTACATGGTACGACTCTGTCTGCCCGTCTGTTACAACTATGTATGACATTTGAGATACCGCCCATCAGCCCGGCGTAACTCTGTAGCCGAACTCGCCGAATTGTAGTTGTATATGGCTACTAATTTCTTAAAATCAAACGTTTTGATAAGTAATTACGAATAAATATGAAAAATATAACTTTTGCATCAAAAACGTAACTTTTCGAGAAACGAAACGTAATTTTAGACTAAAGGGCCCTGGCAACACTGGTAGAAAGAGAATTGTCGGTCGGGTTTAATTTCCTCATTTTTTTAGAAATCATTTTATGACACTAATAAAGCTAAACATCAATATAAGCGATACAGGGAGACACTTTTTTTAGAAATCATTTTATGACACTAATAAAGCTAAACATCAATATAAGCGATACAGAGAGACACACTTTTTTTTGAAATAATTTTATGACACTAATAAAGCTAAACATTAATATAAGCGATACAGAGAGACACACTTTTTTTAGAAATCATTTTATGACACTAATAAAGCTAAACATCAATATAAGCGATACAGAGAGACACTTTTTTTAGAAATAATTTTATGACATTAATAAAGCGATACAGAGAGACACACTTTTTTTAGAAACCATTTTTTTTAGAAATCATTTTATGACACTAATAAAGCTAAACATCAATATAAGCGATACAGAGAGACACACTTTTTTTAGAAATCATTTTTTTAGAAATCATTTTATGACACTAATAAAGCTAAACATCAAAATAAGCGATACACAGAGACACATTTTTTTTAGAAATCATTTTATGACACTAATAAAGCTAAACATCAATATAAGCGATACAGAGAGACACACTTTTTTTAGAAATCATTTTTTTAGAAATCATTTTATGACACTAATAAAGCTAAACATCAAAATAAGCGATACACAGAGACACATTTTTTTTAGAAATCATTTTATGACACTAATAAAGCTAAACATCAATATAAGCGATACAGAGAGACACACTTTTTTCAGGTCAATGAAATGCAACTCTACCTCATCTGAAAATGATTTCATTTCTCGTTTCTGGAGGTTTTTAGGAGGCTTTACGTCAAGCAACGTTCGCCCAACATGTAAAAATAAGCACCCAAACACGTGCCCACTGCCCACGCGGCGTGGACAGAGAGCACGTGTTTTTCCAAATGTAAGAACGGTTGCTTCATTTACAACTTGCGAAAGGAATTTGCAACTTTTTAAGTCGGCAGTGGGCACGTGTTTTCTCAAATTGTAAGAACGAATCCTTCGTTTACCACTTGCTAAACGAATATTGATAACTATTTAAATTGGATATAAAATGACAAGAACAATAATATCTTACTTAATAAAAAAGAAAGTGTTTTCTGTTTATGTAATGCTACGCGTGGTACATCCCCACCAGTACCTACTTACAATCAGGTAATATATAATTAGGCAAATATGCAATTAGGTACTTTTGGACTTACGATCTTCTAATTTAAGTAGTTAGATCGATTACGCTAATCATAAAATGCGATTCAAAATTTTAAATATCGAGAGTTATATTCCACATCCGTTACTCCAAAAGCAAGAGCAATAGCCAAACAGTGGGAAAATCCAAATCCATTTTTACCCAAAATTTTTTTTTAATACAATGAATAAAAGGAGGTCAACTTCAATTTCGAAACGTGCTATCTAATTTGCGTTTTCGGTCTTAGCCGAACGTGTGATGCAAAACCATTATATAAGGATTGTTTTTAGTGTGGAATCGTGGCCCTTTACCGATGCATCGCATGGCTTTGTGACTTGCGTGCGGAATTTGTCTCGGCACGCGATCTTTAGCACAACTAGTGAGCTTTATGTAGTAAGGTAGAAATAATATGGGTACTCGGATTTCACGCAAGCAGCGAAAATCCGGCGTAGTATGATGACGGACGTGCAAGCCGGTATACCATGAAATTATTGCTAACACCTCATTTCCCGTGTGTTAATTTTCTTGGAATTTCTTCGTACAGTATACTTTGAGTATAATAATGACGACTGTTTCTCTGTCAGCAAAGTAGCCGATATAGGGTCGGTAGGTGGGTTTACGGCTTGTTCATTTGATGCGCCAGTTTGCGGCCACTTGGACGAGTTGATGAATTGAAAGGATATTTTCTTGCTTTTTTAATACATTCCCATTCAATAGCTACTAATTAAAATGCATACGACTCACTATTTCTTTAGGGCATGTAAAAATGTTAATTAATTGAAAAAACTTCGTTCTTCAGATGGCCGCAAACTGACGCAGGCCGCGTAACTGGCCTAGCGACCCTAATTCACTCATCCCATTCTTACGCTAGCATTTATCATCCACCAGGGACTGAAGGTCTTCTTTGATATTGACGATTGACGCCTATTCAGACTATACGTTTGTGGTGCGCGTGCCGCGGCCGCTGTAGGAGAATATCGCGTGTGCTGATTTCTGGCCGAAGGGGTTCCGATGGTTCCGGGGCAACCAACCTAATCCTACACCGGAGTTGACGATGCAATGGACCCACTCTACATTTTTTTTATACCACGTCGGTGGCAAACAAGCTGACAGCCCACCTGATGGTAAGTTGTTACCGTCGCCTATAGACGCTTTCAGGCGTTACTCGCGCATTGCCGACCCGTAAGAAACCTTTTCACGCCATTTGTAAAGAGTCCCATTCTGTAGCCTACTGGGAATACCTCGGCAGGAAGCTACCAATTATAATAATTGTTATTATTTTATAAATGTATAAAATATATGTATGTATTTTATATATGTAATAAACGATACATTTACTCGTTTTGTTGCATTACACAAATAATTATATATAATATTAATTTTGAGTTTCGTTAGTTGTTAGTTGCACCGCCAACAAATCTTTCTGCTTCGCCTTAAGGTTGACTGGTAGAGAATGCCATACGGCATTAAGTCCGCCTTTTGTACGATAAGGTTTCTTTTGTGCAATAAAGATTAAATAAATAAATAAATAAAATAATAATAATGGCTTATTATTATTTCACACATTTTATAATTTCAAGAAGGTAACATTAAAATATCCAATCGAAGCAATTTCGTCTGGCCATAGACAAAGTGTAACTCCCGGCGTTTCAGTGCGTTCGGGGAGAGACATCTCGCGCGATCGATAGCTGCGCGCGCCGCCCCCGCCCGGTACAACGGCGCTTGAACCGTGCAGAATGCATGCTGATTGCCACTACTTGAACCTGACGATCCTGGGCTTAGACAAAAGGGTGCTTTATGTAGCAAGCGATGGTGAGTCAAAGAAACGAACAGAGGCGGGATAATTGTGAAAATAATGACGTGTCTGCTCTGGGATCATTATCATTGAAGAAGGTTTAAAAAAACAGAGATTTTATTAATACAAACATATTATTCAAATTTAGAAAACATTTGTCAAAATATGTTTAACTTTCTTTTATAATTATAAAGTCACAGCGAAAATGAGCTAATTTCTCAAAATAGTAGATTGTACGACAAGGGTATAAAATCAGCCATATTATCACGAGATAGTATTTCCGAACGGAGGGAAGATAGTTTGAGGGGTAATATGGCTTTTAGACCAGAGTTAGGTATACACTCTACTTTTAAATAAACAAAGGTCATCCATCCAAAATTAATAAAAATTCCATGGGTTATTTTTAAACTGCTTTGACACATAAAACATAGATAAAGCGGTTCGCGTGCAACGTTCACGCGCTACTGACCTTCCCCATTGAGCGCTGCAAAGCGTTGCTCTAACGATTTAGTCACTTTTTTAATTATTGTGCAATAAGTTAATCTTTGAAGAAATGAACTCTTTCCTGATTGGTCGATTTTAGTAAAGCTTTTGGTTGGCCCAATACGAAATATTTTTTAAAAAGTTTAACTGTTCTGTGATTGGTGCATTTAATAGGTGAAGTATTTTGATTGGTCAAATTAAAATGTTTTGTAAATCATATATATATGTATTAATATTTTCCCTAGGGGCTAAATGTACTACTTTATACGCTTGACAAGTCTAATATGACACACTTTTCGAGCATGAGAAGTGAAAAAGCCATTATTTTTAATTGAATGTAATTTATAACCACAAAAATACGTTCATTCTTTTAGTATTACTTACATTACAATTACTAGGTATTTATAACTTTCATAGTTTTTAATGAACACTCCGGATCAATGAAAAAAAGACTTCGTGGCATAGTCAAGGCTGTTAAAGTACCTAACATTAATCTTATATTAGTTTAAAGTTGTATGTCGAAGTCTCGAAGTGTCTGGAATACTAAATTGACTTTTTAGAACAAACGCGTACTTAAATATTGTTTTTAAGTGAAACATTTCAAGCTTCAAAACCATATTTTATGATTTAAAAATCGTTCGAATGTTATAAAGTACCTAGTTGCAAAAGAACTCTTACGAAGTGTTAAACTAGTAAAGTATAAAGTTAATAATAGCTTCAGTTAAAGCAGTTCTATTTCTGAATCACCAATCCAATTCCTTAAAAACAAATCATCACACCTAATAATCGGCATACAGCGCAATAAATTTTCCCGCGCTTTTGATTCCGCGCACATAAAACCAATATCTTGTCTATGGTTATTTTTACGCGCGCTTGTCAATAAAGACGAGGTTCTTTATCGAAGGGCACAGATCAAGGAGACGCTACAGTGAGGTTGGTACTACTGACGTGGTATACGTCACCGAGTGTTTAAATAACCTCGAGGCGGGGCCGTGAATAGACGCTGTAGCCTGCGCGGCGTCCGCCATTCATTTACAAATAAAATATATATTAGCGTAAATAGATAATCAAATCAGCGGAAACGATCTGCGGAATGTGATCAAATAAAATTCCGTTACATTACCGCAAGAGCTGTGCAGAGATGGCGAATGACGTATTTCGGGAGATGACGAGTGACTGACACTTGTGAGGACTATCATCACATAGGGATGTTGAGGTGACTCAAAATTTGACTACTCCATAATTCATAAATTTATTTTTATAATTGGATTTCCCGATCTCTTAATAACATCAATAATAATAAATAAACATTTACATACATTAAATTACATTTGGTGCATATTCATTAACAAATTACTACTACTTTATAGCCTATTGGCTGTCCCACTGCTGGGCAAAGGCCTCTCCCCATGTCTTCCAGGTCTCCCTATTGAGCGCTTCTTCCTCCCAATTCTTGGCAAATGCATCCAGATCATCCTGCCATCTCCGTCTGGGCCTGCCCCGTCTGCGTCGTCCATCATGTGGCACCCACTTGGTGTCGTCCATCATGTGGCACCCACTTGGTGGCTACTTTAGCCCACCTATCTGGATGCATGCGACAGACGTGGCCGGCCCAGTCCCACTTGAGCCTGGCAGTTTTTTTACCTACGTCAGCAATGCGTGTTTTAGAGCGCAGTGTAGTGTTTCGGACACGATCCGTCCTTTTGACACCCAAAATGCTGCGCTCCATAGCGCGCTGGCAAACCTTCAATTTGGATTTCTGGATCTCAGTTAACGACCATGTTAAATGGCCATGTGTGTGTCATTAACAAATTATTAAAATAATATATACTTACATACAATATTAATTCCAGGGGTCTCGTTCACCGGGGTAGTCAGATATTTTATAGTATCCCTTTTTGCATAATTTTTCTTTTATAGTTAAACTTAAACTTATGCACAGGCAATGATTGAGTGTCTAGTAGAACCTGATAATAACGTACACGTTGACCAATAAAAGAATGGCTTATTTTATGGAGTCTGCTGTAGTTGACTACAAGTTCATTTTTATTTCCAGTGTTTCCATTATCATTTTCTCTTAAAAAGATGTTTGTTTTTCTGGACGTACATAAGATTATCAAAAATGTATTGAGACGCAAAAGTCAGGATACCAAATTTGTCTCTCAGTGAAACTCTGACCCCCAGGTTGCAAACAGCTCGAAAGGCCGCTTTTGCAAGTTAAAGAAGGAATTCGCATCCGCAGCGCGCCCCCACATCCCGTATGACATTAGGTTGTGAAAATAGCTAAAGCACACCATTCGAGTTGTGTCGACGTCAGTTGGGCCTCTGATTTTTTTTACGCCGAATGCCGCAGAACTGGCACGATTTGATAGTTTACTGATATGAGCTCCCCACTGCAGCTTGGCATCTAATATTATACCTAAAAATGTCGATTCCACAAGGTCCAAACGGTCATCTCTAATTATTTAACACATTTCGTTTTTTTTTTACATAAAAGAAGATTATTTACAGTGAACCAATCTACTATATCAGAAATAGCGGCGTTTATATAGTTATAATCTCTTTTCTTTCGATGAATTTTGAATATCAACGAAGTGTCATCGGCAAACAATACAAGATCATGTTTGTTGTTTACTAAGTAGGAAAAATTGTTGATATAGACAAGGAATAGAAAGGGACCCAAAATGGAACCCAGTGGGACGCCCATCCTTATCTTGCTGCCAGATAATCTTGCGCCAATGACATCCACCTTTTGGATTCTGTCGTTTAGGTAGGATTCTAGAAGTTTTAGTTCTACACCCTTTACTCCGTAGTGGCGCAGTTTCCTGATCAAGGTGTAGTGGTTTACGCAATCAAAGGCTTTGGAAAGGTCACAAAAGATGCCTATTGCATCCTGTGACCTCTCCCAAGCATCAAACACAAGTTTCACAAGTTGGACACCAGCATCCGTTGTTGAACGACCGCGACTGAATCCAAACTGTGCACTATGCATTAAATTATGGCTATTGAAATGCGATTGCAACTGCTGTAGTATAAGCTTTTGTTGACAAACGTTCTTAGAGGATTTAAATGATGTAACGGGCAGATAGAACACATAATCATAATCCATAGGTGTATGTTTAGACACATTCTGCTTTCAACTGCTTGATACTGGCATCTCAGCCTATATCCGCGACTGCTGTGCTGGCCAGTGTGGGTTCGCGATTTTATATTTAAACACTTGAATTTTGTTACGTTGGAAAAATATATATAGCTATTTAAATAAATGGACCGATGGTATCTTAATATTTTAACAAACATCCAATTTATTCAAATAGCGATATCCGTTGCTGCAAACCATAGATATAGAGTTTGATAACCGTTTTCATTTACAAAAGCGAAGCTGTTAATATGCCAACGTAAACAGTGGGTCTGGAATAGTGCGGGGGCAATAGCCTAACTAGTATCCCGATCATCGCCATCTTAAAATTTAAAATTCTAATGGAAATATTAAATCGGTCCGGAGCTACTTACTAGCAGGAACTCGCTACAAACAGATACTTTTGAACTAGAAAATTAGGTACTCCTTTATAGACGGGCAGAATTTCGAAAATACTTCCATAAATCTATTGTGGTACGTTTTATATACAAACCCAATTCGCCTGTGTTAGAGTCTTGTAAATAGTTGGTTTATAACATTAGACCCTCGAAGGTACAAAGTTACTATAGTATTGATAACATTAGTCGAATATGTGTTTTCTAGAAAACCAAACGTGTCACTTAAGAGTAGCTGAAATAGTCATTCTATCTCTTTCTTAAGCTAGAACGTTAAATTAAATCATGACCAAAAGCATAAGCCTCTTCTCATCGCTACTCTACTCCTGATATGGTGGGTGGTCAGACCGATGAATGTTGTATTCAATTTCACCATTTAAAAAATAATTTAATTAATGTACTTGTTTTTTAATAGGTACTGATGATTATTAAAGAAAGTATTCAAATCATCTATGAATTGTAAAACTATTGAAATTGTATAAAACCTTTTTAGATTCTGTGAATGCATTGGCGGCATTTTTGTCAGTTAACAAAAATGGCATGGATAAAAAAAAGTAGGCTGCGATTATGGTCATCAAACGGAATGAAACTAAGTTGGTCGGATTGTTGTAATAGAAATCTAATTAAATATTGTAGCAAGAAATGAATATGGTCTTTTATTAAAGTCTTCTTCTTCACCTGATATACTGTCACGTGGGGGTAACGAAATTAAAAAGGTTAGGAATCTTTGTTAAAAAAATGGCTGTGACAGACGGGCACTTACCAGTCATACAAACTCTTATCTAGGACGGGCACACACCCAGTGATCGCATAAGTTTTCGTTGAACCAATTTCGTTGAAACACTTCAAAAAGTGTATCGCGTCAGACGAATTGTTCCCCTGTATTGTGTTGTGAACTAGCTTTTGCCTGCGACTTATCGTACCTCGATACAAACTTCTGCCCCTTATGGGTTGATTTCTGAGACAAAAATTATATGTTCCTCAGAGCTCTATCTCTGTAACAAATTTAATCCAAGTATGTTCAGTGGTTTAATCGTGAAGACAGACAGAAATAATTTTCGCATTATGTCATCCATCTTCCGTTATCCCAGTAAAGTTGCATCCTGAAGGATGCCCGTGGTCCGCTACCTAATCCCAAGATATGGCATGTAGGCATTAGTTTTAACGGAAGCAACTGCCATCCGACCTTCCAACCCAAGGGGAAACTAGACCCTATTGGGATTAGGTTCGTCAAGTGAGTGGCAAACTTGACTGTTAGTTCTCAAGCCGCCGAAGGCCTTTAATTAAGAGTTAGTTTCGCATATCATATTATATGTAGTATGGATAGCCTGCCAGCTTACCCTTTCGTGCTCGGTAACCGTTGTAACCCCGTTTACCCTTACATTACACCGTGCATAAGTAATGGAATGTGATCGATAAGCCCGCGGGCACGCGAGCGTCAACAGGTGCCCCATGTTGCAATGTCACTGTTTTACAGCCCTTAGTATATTCAAGTTTATTATATATAACTAGCGACCCGCCCCGGCTTCGCACGGGTGCACTATTTAATGGATGTTATTATACATATAAACCATCCTCTTCAATCACTCTATCTATTAAAAAAACCGCATCAAAATCCGTTGCGTAGTTTTAAAGATTTAAGCATACATAGGGATATAGGGATTAGGGACAGAGAAAGCGACTTTGTTTTATACTATGTAGTGATGATACACAGACCGTAATAATAGTTGCCTTTCCTTTGCCTAATAGTTGAAGGATAACGTACGTGCATAACAAAATGTATAGGTAAGAGGGAACGCTGATTAAGACTAAGAGTCCTACCAAAAAATTGTCTTTTTTTAGCCTGACTGTGGCTTTATAAGCCCAATAATGCGATAGGAGTGCACGGTTGGAGAGTAACCTGGGGAAAATCCAGGGGAAACCGGCACGACCACGCGTTTGCTACTCTCCAACCGCGCACTCCTATCACTTTATTAGGCCCGGCCTATAAAGCCAGTCAGGTTCAAAACAAAAAAAAGCGTATTACGAAGAACGTAGTAGGAGCAGAGGGAAAAAGTATATTCTACATATTGGTGATAGAAATTGAATTCGAACCAATCTTTCAGGATTATATTTGATATCTACTTCACAAACATTAACTATTTATAGTCACATAGGGTGACCTGGGGAATAAATAGTTATTTGTAATACAATGCTGCAAAGTTTTTCAGTTTTTTACATTTTCCCTCATACTTAAATCGAGAATGACTCAACGTAAAAAAAAATGTTTCAGTATGTGCAACTCAAGCTCTTTCATATGACTCTCCACTTGACATATTCACTAGACTTTCAAATTTCGAACCGCCTATTTATCTCAGTACTTATTGATTCACTCTCGTATTCACTTAAACTTACACTGTTACAGTGACCCTATTTTTTTATATATTTTTATTTATTTATTCAGTAACATACAGTCTTGAATATATACAGGGCAATTAGCTAATAGCTAAACAATAACAATATAACAAGACCTACAGTTTATGTATTAGTACATATATTTTTCACTAATTACCTACATGTAACTAAATCACTAACGACTGTTAGCAAATCATACTTAGTAACATTTTTAGCCAATATATTTATTATTATTATCTTTATTTGCCGTAAAATATGGTGTTGGTTATTACAAATTAGTGTACTATTACATATTTTGCTACATATTAGCATGCACTGAGAGGCAAAAGTGAGCTACCCTCCGTACTAGTTTACACTGCATTACGGCAAGGTATCCCCTTCCCCTCTCCCCGCGTTTAATCGCTTGCTAGTTATGGACGGTATAAAGTATATTTCACGCCTATCTTACCTAAACACCCCAAATGACCTAATGATCCGATATTATTTGTTTTCGGAAACATTACATAAGTTTAGATTTTTTTCCATTTGCTTATTAGGTTATGTACGGACATAAGACGAAGTACTCCAAAAGAAACAAGGCAAAAAATATGCTAAATGGTGAAAATCCTATTCAAATATCTCAAAGAATAACGAAGCCACAACCGTTTAAATGTTGCTGGTTAGAGAGAGAACGCGCGACAGATCAGTGATGTCATCATGACGATCGTTTCAATACAAAGGTGTTTTTCTGAGAAGGTATAGGGTATCTTAAAACTTTGAAAACTTATAATTATGTCAATTTTTACTCCTATGAATTAGTTTTTTCGCCATTGATTAATAATTTGATCCTTTGTCGAGAGAATTCCAACTGATTGATTTTCTTATTTGTTGTCATCATCCCTATTGGACAGTTATTTAAAAACTTGCTCTTGGATTGCAAGAAAAACAAAAAGATAAATCTACTGCAAAATGATACTTATTTAAAAAGTTACTTGCAACCATCAAATCGTCAATTTTTAACTGCTAGTGCCAAGTTGCCAACCCAGCATCAATGTCACAGCTCTCATTAGCTCAGTCCCCCACTTTAATTAAACATACGTCGTAGTATTTTATTTTGTTATCTCTACCTAATTTATAAGTACTAACAGCGTAAACCATAGCCCGAGTGGCTAACCCACTACAACCTATGAACCGAGCCGAGTTATATAAAAAACTGCTTTGATAGCGTTCAGTAAAGTTGATAATAGGGTACCGTGATATGGAGATGTGACGTTATAGAATGAGCATTCGAAATTCTAGCAAGGAGCGTGCGATTGGTCGGCGGCGGTGACGTCAATGCCGACCTCCCGCCCCTCCCCCGCGCGTCCCCGAAGGCCGCCCGCTGGAAAATAATCAGGATTTTTGGGGCAATCTTTTGTTGCGTTTAATTGCGCCAGATGATAAGTGTCAGGATTACTATGGCCACGTGGCTTCACGAGCTTTTAGTTCACGTGTTTGATTCAAGTCAATTAGTTAAAGAAACAACGCCAAATTTCTCTGGACTGGAGGTCAGGTGGCAGTCAATTTCGTAAAACTGGTACCTACGCTAAATATTGGGATGAGGAGTGAAAGCGGACTCCGGGTACCCTTTACGATACTACCGAGAACAACACTAGTAAAATATTGAATTTCTCAATCATTCTGAACCACGATTCTGTTTTACTTGATAAAAGGTGATATCCCTATGATATCGCTGTAGCATGTCTCATTTTGTTAAGAATGTGAACGCTTGTCTGGAAGCGTTAAGTACTCTTTATGAATACTTGATAATTTATAAATGTTTATCAATCAAGTTTTCTTACATGCCTTGCATTTACATATATAAACAAATTATCTAGGCATTCCCGCCGGCAGGGACGTCCACCGCGCGATCGCGACAACAGTGACACATATAGTCCCTATTCGTCCCGGTACCGCCGCACACCGGGTAGAGTCAGTCCGACCCAGGTCGGGCCTAGCTGAGTTTCTTGCTGGACTCTTCTCAGCTAGGCTAGGTTTAGTAAACCAGCGCCAAATCTCCCAGTAGGTCGATTCCACTCACACTTCAGATTCGGTTGAAACCACTCAACCAATCTCACTGGAGCGCAAACTCTTAGAGTATTCCAGTATTCCAAACCACACGCGTAGTCGTGCCGGAGGTTTTCCCCTGGATTTTCCCCAGGCTACTCTCCAACCGCGCACTCCTATCGCTTTATTGGGCCCGGCCTATAAAGCCACAGTCAGGTTCAAAAAAAAAACAAGGTATTTATTTTGCTACATACACTCCATACATTAGGTTAGGTTATGTTCCAGGCCCCGTACTATGGTCGCGCGATAGCATTTCTATCGAATGGTATGAGACAGTGATAGACGCTTTATCTTGTCGATTATCACGCGACCATCATAGACCCGGGCAACCAGGATCTTTAAAAACGACAATACAAGATAGCAAATCGGTATACAATCGACGAATCGCACAAATCCAAACAGCCCAATTGGATTTCTTTTTGAAGTTTCAAAAATAACCGTTACCCGAAACATTGTCTATGGGCTCCCGTAAACAAACTTCAGTCGAGCCGGAACTACACGACACCTGCGCACGCGCGTAAACACCCATCGCTGTAAATATACAACTGGATTTAAAGTAGCTATTTAATTGCCGTCTCTTTCGAGTCCAGACGGATCAAGACACCAGACAAGCAAGAAATGACATCGACCTCCACGAATATTTCCGATGGAACAGGTAAAAAAAATCTTTGCGCCCCTCTTTAGCTGTATTCCCAGCCCCCTTAAAAAATCTAAAAATGAGTTTTGGTAATTTGTGTAACTATAAACAGGCACGTATCCAGAGGGGGATAGTATCTATCCCCCCCGAAAGGATTTATCCCTCCGAGTAGGATTTATCCCCCCCCGAAAACGTTTTTATAGCACAGTGATTACAGCGATTGTTACACAGTTCACATGGTTGTTTCAATGTTTGCCCCCCCCCCCCGAACCAAAATTCTGGATACGTGCCTGACTGTAAAATCTGAATGACAGACGACGGACGGACGTCGGGCGCGTGAGTGACAGCAATAGGGTTCCGTTTGTACCTTTCGGGTACGGAACCCTCAAAAGGGCATCAGGCACGTATCCAGACCTTTGGTTCGGGGGGGGACAAACATTGAAACAACCATGTGAACTGTGTAAAACTCGCTGTAATCACTGCACTATAATTTTTAATAACTTAAAGAAGTAGGTACCGAGTTTAGTTACACAACTTATAAGTATTTTAGTATTTTCGGGGGGGGGGGGGGATAAATCCCAACAATCCCCCCCTCTGGATACGTGCCTGAAGGGCACAGTATGACCATAAATAATTAACACGTCATCAATCATATTTCCCTGCAAACTTCATGACCAACCAATTTTTCTTAAAAAGTTGCAGGTTTGAATATCAGTAAAATAATATTGGACCAAACAAAAACATAGTTTATACGCAGCAGAGATTAGTCTATATAGTTTTGACGGGCAGTATGGCAATCCGGTACATCGGTTAGTAGTATGAGTGACACGACTTACGGCATCAACCTATCGATGGTATGCGGGCGTGTGTGTGTCGTCGACAGTGACGTCACAGTGTCACGATCAGGATTGTCAGACCTTGTTTAGACCATGGGTTAATACCGGCCTAAGAGTGACACGGTATCTAGTCGGTAATAGTTTTGTTTTACTTGCCGTGTCTTGGATTATAGAATAGAATAGAAAAAGCTTTATTTCGCATTTTACACTTAATACATTATATTTACATTATAGGTACAGGCAGGTCCTCTCCTTAGCCGTACGGGAAGAACTATTATACAGGGTGTTATAGAAATGGTATATGAAGTATCGAATTGCGATGCAGAGAATCACTTTTTATACTATGAAAAACGCGTGCATATAAAAAATATATATTTAAGACATTTACAAAAGGTTGCTAACTCCTGTCGCGTATGTTTTATCTCGCTCTCGCAATAAAATATGCGGCGTTGTTACACTCACTTGTCAATATAATTCACAATGAGTCTCCATTTGCCTCGGCTATTTTAACTTGACCCCGAAAACCGTATAACAACTAGGTGTAATTAGAGGTCCGGCTTGCTTTATGAATTAGTTTCGTAGGTTTTAGCGGCATGCGTCAAAAAAATGTCAATGACCACGCCCTTAACATAGTAAGGTGTGGCTAATTTAGCTACCAGGGTAACCTTTTTTAAAATGTTATTTTTTAAGAAAGTTTTTTTTTAAAGTTATTTTAGAATAATAAGGAAGTGATTTTCTGAATCGCAATTCGATACCGATTATTGCCCTAAGCAGTTCATTTTTGTAACATCCTGTATGATATGTGGTAGGGGCGACTCAATCCTTGCATCGCGTTATAGGTAGTTAGTTAGTGTAACAGACGGCCGGTTAAAAATAACCGGCGATTAAACAAACCGTGACGCGCTACCGCGTCACAGTGGGCCGTGAGTTTTGAGGGCTGCTTAACTATTTATAACCTCGCACGTAAAGCCAGTGTCGATGCCTAAATAATGTAAATCATCATCATTATCAGCCTGTGTCAGTCCACTGCTGGACATAGGCCTCTCCCATGGCACGCCACTGAGCTCGGTCTTCAGCTAGAAGTAGCTAGAAGAAGTAGGTGTAAGTTCCAAACCTGTAAATGAGAGAGCGCAACACTCGCCAACAAACTGCATATACAGTTTGGCGAGGTAAAATTATATGCCTACTTGTAAATTGTATTTTTGAGTTAAATAAATAAAAAAAAAAAAAAACAAAGCTCTTCTCCTCCAATCCCTGCCCACTGCCTTACGAATATCATCGCCCCACCTAGTTACAGGGCGTCCTACACTACGTTTAAATAATGTAAATAATATACCTAAATTGTCATCATCATCCTAGCATTATCCCGGTACAGTTGCATCCTGAAGGATGCCCGGGGTCCGCTACCTAATCCCAAGATTTGGTAGGCACTAGTTTTTACGGAAGCGACTGCCATCTGACCTACCAACCCGAGGGGAAATCATACCTTATTGGAATTGGGCTTGTCAGGTGAGTGGGCAACTTGACTGTTAGAAGTTCTCAAGATGCCCGAAGGCCATTAACTTGGCTTAACGACTGCTATCATAGACAGCAGCCAGGATCAACGGCTTCATCAGTTAATAATAATAATAACCACTCAAAGCGGTCACCCATTCAATAACTGACTTAGGCCGACGTTGCTTAACCTCGCATACCGCACGCGGTGCGTGGGCGCCGCTGGGCCACGAGCGCTCCTACGTTTCCCGTGTGGTGCCGGTTTAGAATAGCACCACCCCTTTTCTTCCCGTGGGTGTCGTAAGAGTCGAACTACAAACACTTTTACGACACCCACGGGAAGAAAGGGGGAACTCCTATTCTAACGTCAGATCAAAATTAAAAAATGAAAAACATTGCTGTCCGCCTGGAATGTTATATATAAATTCCTTTATTTGTCGAGTTTCAAACTTCAAAAAAAGTAGAAACAGGCATATAAAAGTACAGCACAGCGTCTCTGGCGGTTACGCAAAAGAACTAAGAATCGGCATACTAAATCGTTTACGCAGTCGCTAGTGAGTACCGTCATGCAAACTCATGGTAAAGGCAGGTCGTATTTTAGCCAATTCAACACGTATTTTTCTGTTGGAAAAGCGACCTTAAGCAGTCGCACTCGAGGCTTTGGCCTCTGGGCCACGCAACTCCTGTTTTACCTTGGGAAATCAATAAATAATAATATTCGAGTCTATTGTGTTCAT
This sequence comes from Epiblema foenella, assembly GCA_963556455.1. NCBI lineage: Eukaryota > Metazoa > Arthropoda > Insecta > Lepidoptera > Tortricidae > Epiblema > Epiblema foenella. The sequence continues at coordinate 29,073,668 of OY747098.1, read as the reverse complement.
CCATTTCCTCCACGTCTGAGCGGCATCCCTACCTATAGTAGTAGGGTAAGTAAATTATTTAAAACGAGGGAAACATTGGCTATATAAGTAGTTACACATATTAGGGTCGGTTGCACCAACATACGATCACAGGCCGGTCATCGTCAAATATGGCGCCGGCAGCTGTCATCCCATAGAAACTTGTTAAACTTTCCATACAGATATTAACAAACACCGCTTAGGATTACAGACGGTTTGGTGCAACCCAGCCTTAGACTTGTGAAGACTGTGGACATTGTTGTTGGTATCACACCTAAGAATTTGTTTATCTCAATACTTTCTCAGGCTCAGAGACCATGTACATCTCTGGGATATTATATTAATTTCATTGTACTCCTTGTTTAATGAGACCTTATACATCTCTAACTTTACTGATGTTGTAATATTTGTAATAGATAACTTTGCAAGTTTATCTTCACTGTATGACATTAATTTTGTTATAATTGTGAACTCGCAATTATTATTCTTTCTTGAACTGTAAATGAATATTTTGACATGAAAAATGCATTATTAGGTATAGTTAGACTTTCTCAAATTGTGTGAAAGTGCCCTTGGGGCCTATTTGCAGAATAAATGTTTGATTTTGATTTTTGACTTCGTGCGTGAAACTGTGTTACCGTTTTTTGTCCCAAATAAATTAAAAACAATGTATCTGCTTCATGAATTTCTAGGTTATACGATTTAAAATGTGTGTCTATAAATTGAAATAATTCGGAAGGATTAACGTGTTTCGTTGCTTTAAAAAATCAACATGGTCAATAAAGTCAAGTTGTTTTCAAATATTGGTTTCTGATCAATTATTTAAATTAATATTTATTTATATGTATATTGTACCATGACTAATGTAAACAAGCAAGTCATATCCTAAGGTATAACACTTTGTATTTCTACGAGTATAAGTTTAACTTCACTATAATTATCGCATGTGGAGTTTACCTTTAAGTAGTTGTTACACTACTCCAAGATTGTTCGCTTGTATGTTTTAACAAATGTAAGGACATAAGCAACTGTTGGTGAACTTTAATTAAATAAATAAATAAAATATATATATACTTAAAATAAAAATTGTTGTTTTTATATGTCTAAAAGTGTTCTTAATGCCTTTCTTTTTCACATGCAAAAATATTCAGCATTGCGTCTAAACTTGTGAAAATGTAACTCGTACAGTATATCTATATATTTTTGGACCTTATTTCAATGGACTAAGGTGAAAAATGTGTAAAATCGGGCACAGGAATAAAGGGAATATTATAAAATCGATCTCTAGTCGCGCACAAAACGAATACGGCGCCGTGACGTCACGATTCTGACCCAGTTCCTGGCTATCCATTAGTTTGTTCTAATTTAATATAAATTAAATACATTTTAAATCCCCTAGGAGTAGTCGTATCTACTGAGCATAGATATATCCTAGAAAACTAAAAGGTTTTTTTTAATACATGGAAATGTAAAAATACCTAAGTTATTTTCGTACCTGTTATGTAATATAAGTCTAAAATCAATCCATAACATTTCTGGTGGCGTTCTCTTGTCAGGCCAAGATCTTGAGGGTCATGGCTAGGCTAGTTGCCTACAGTAAAGCCCCATTTACAGTGCAAGAACTTGCCTCCAATTTTCATTACATTGCGGGGTTGCCGGCTACTGAGGTACGACGAGAACGATCAAACGCTGCAATGTAATGAAAATCGCATGCAATTTCTTGCACCATGTAAATGAGGCTTAAATAGTAAAGACAAAGAAAATCGCAAGAACTCGTAATCGTGTGTCGTTTCATGGCAACTTCACGTCCATTATTTATATTTTTTGTTATCACTACATAGTATAAAACAAAGTCGCTTTCTCTGTCCCTATGTTCCTATATCCCTACATCCCTATGTATGCTTTTTTTATGCGGGGATTTTGATGCGGTTTTTGTTAATAGAAAGAGTGACTCAATGGAAAGGTTTATATGTATAATACATGCATCAGCATTGCACCCATGCGAAGCTAGTTTGTAATAACTTGTTGTGTTGTCATTAATAAATGTTTGAAGTTTGAAAATCATGCGCTTAAAGCCTCCACACACTGCAGCAGCCTGCGGTGGCGGCCCGTTGTACTCTATGACAATCCTAACATTCATTCAGACACGCGGTCTTGATTGTCATAGTGACAGCTGGCCGCCACCGCAGGCGGCGGCAATATGTGACAGGCTTAAATGACCAGGACTCTAGCCGGCTCTAGTTCACTTTACTTTTAGTTTTAAAAAGTTATCAGATCACAAGTGGCACCGCCACCTAGCCTACGCGGCGTGACTCTACCAGCCTGCAGCCCGCTCCACCTCTAAAAATACAGTAGGCAATCACTACATAGTATAAAACAAAGTCGCTTTCTCTGTCCCTATCCCTATGTATGCTTAAATCTTTAAAACTACGCAACGGATTTTGATGCGGTTTTTTTAATAGATAGAGTGACTCAAGGGAAAGGTTTATATGTATAATACATGCATCAGCATTGCACCCGTGCGAAGCCGGAGCGGGTCGCTAGTACACTATATGAGTGAAGAGACGGCACGATACGAAGTTTGAATTTCGAAGTTCGGACTGTTCGGAGTAGGCTCCTTGCTTACCATCAGACAGGCTGCATGTTTTTGTACAACCATCACGGTATAAAAGAGTGCAGCTAAACTGATACGGTGCCGTGACGTCACGGCTCTGACCCAGTTGCTGGCAAAGTTAGTTTGCTCCATATTTGCTCTAATTGATGACCTATGTATTATATTATAACATTACTAGCGACCCGCACTGCACTATTTAACGGATGTTATTATACATATAAACCTTCCTCTTCAATCACTCTATCTATTAAAAAAAACCGCATCAAAATCCGTTGCGTAGTTTTAAAGATTTAAGCATACATAGGGATATAGGGATATAGGGACAGAGAAAGACTTTGTTTTATACTATGTAGTGATACAACATTTTAAATTCTCTACAAGCATAAACATATCCCAGAAAACCAAAAGGAAACTCAACAAAATCTAGCATATATCGTTATATGGGTGTGAAGCGCCGTCCATGACTCAAAGAACATTCTGTGCCTTTACCATGAGTTTACATGACCGTACTCGCTAGCGACTGCGTAAATTGTATGGGCAAAAGTGCAGCGCTTCTGGCGGTTACGCAATAGAACTAAGAATCGGCGTACTAAATACTAAATCCTTTACGCAGTCGCTAGCGAGTACGGTCATGCAAAATCATGGTAAAGGCACTGAACCACAGTGTGCAGGAGACAAGCGACATCGATATATTTGCTGATAGTATTGGAGTAGTCTGTAGGAAAATCTTTAATAGCATAGTTTCTCTGTTAAAAATTCAGGCTGTATACTATTACTTGTTTAGAACCGTTCATCAATTTTATTTTTGTTTATTCTAATATGATTTATTGAGGTTATAATATGTGTTGTTATTCCTGTGTGTAAATAATCATGTTCCTTCCTGTGTAATAGTTTAAATACCACTTAAGTGTTTTGATGTAATACTATCAACTTATGTGCGAATAAATAAATATTATTATTATTAAAGAGATGAAGAATATTCAGAAGTTTTTGAAGTGTGGTGTTGGCGAAAAATAGAGAAAATTATAGATAGACGGAAAAAATTACAGCTTAAGATAAGTGCTGAAGGAAAAGGGAACTGAAAAATAAAAGAGGAGAGGGAAAATTATTAGTATTAGCTTTGCTTAGTTTGGGACTGGGTCGATTTGTGTACGATTATCCCCCAATATTTATTTATTATTTAATTTACCACTTGTCTTCCATGACACTGGCAGCTTATAACATAAATTCAAATAGACTCGACGCGTTTTCTTTAAAACAATATTCCAAATTCAAACCAAACAACTTACCTACTTATATTAGAAATTCGAAATGTAAACTCAAGCCGGCCGGCGCAGCCCGTTCGGAAACCGGGTCGCGCCGGCAACTGTGTCACCCGTGACGTCAGACGTTCGGAAGTGCGCGCGCTGCACGGATTATTCAGGGAATTTCTGTTTCTATTATATTTATTGAATTATGCTACTGGCTGAAAATGGTATTCGTAATGCAGAGAATTATAGAAAGTAATGAAAATAATACATTCCTAAATGTAATTAAATTAGGTTGCAAAGTGTAGATAGTTATCTATTGTGTGGACGTTTGCAACTCTAAGGTACTTAGCAACGTTGCCATACCATACCTTTGTTGATTTCAAGATTAGCTGTGTCGACAGAAAGAAACAAGTAAGTACGGGCCTCTTTCAAAACAGCGCACCCATAGTATCACATACCTATGTACTTGAGCTTTTATCTCACCTGTTCAGAAAGTTCGATTTTCATGTGCAGATGGCCCGATGGAAAATCGCTTTTCCGACCCTAGTGTGTTCTTTTTTTAAATTATCTAATAGGCCGGGACGGGCGCGGCGCGTGTTTTATTATTATTACTGAATCCTTAGAATATCATTTATTCTTACTTTTACTACTCGAATATTGGCCTCATAGTCAAAATGAAAAGTAGTGTTTAAATCGTGTGAAAGCACTCATTTCAACCTTGACAACTCACTTCGTTCAAGCGCCAAACCATCCGCCATGGCTATCTCTTTCTATCGCATGCCTCTACTCGCTACAGTCGCTAAGTACATCACTTTCTATCGCATGAACGGGCACTCGACGGGTGCCGGCCACATGTACTTGTAGCGGCGCGACGCAATCACGGAGCGGGCCGCCCCTGACACCACCAGCTCTGGGGCGCTACCGCGAACAGCAAACGAAGTTTTCGCTCTCTGTTGCACTTACGTCCGAACGTGCAAGTGCGATAGAGAGCGAAAACCTCGTTTGCTGTTCGCGGTAGCGCCCCTGAGTCTTACTTTATTGTTGAAAATCTGCGCTCAAGTCATCTTTATTCGCTAGCGTGTAAAGTGATTTTGAAATTCGAACGTTAGGTACGCATTTTCATGACTTCAAACTATTTTCTATAAATTAAAATGAGAAACACGGTTCCCGAATAAGTTGTGTAGCAGTGTAGTTGTCGCGGTGTAAGCAACATGTTCGCGCGAAATGCGTGACCACGTGCGGCGCGGAACTAGGTCGGTTGAGACGTAGGAGCGGCGCACGCGCCGGCTGACAGACAAATGTTTTTGTCAGGTCGTTTATACATTTGAAGGTAACGCGGGCCTACCGCGAACCGGAAACAAAATATCTGGTCTCTGTCGCACTGACGTATCCGAGCGATAGAGAAGTTACTTAGTTTCCGTTTCGCAGTAGCCAAGACGTTGGTCTACCACTTGTCAACCCTATTATTTCATCATTAGGGTGCAAAAGTCCAGGTACTTTGGCTCCACGCACGCCTCCCAAAGGTCCGGGACACGGGAAAGGCATACAAATAATATAGTGTTTAGTAATTGAGTTCTTTTCCACGCAATAACAATAATAATCATTTAATCATCAACACAGGTGGCTGGGTTTTAGTCGGCCTTAGTGTTAAGTGTATGTAAACAAACAGTACATACATACAAAAGTTTGTATGGGCAAGCTGCCGGGCTATTTCCGACGCTACAGGAATACGGCGGATATTTTAACACCCGGTATAAATAGAGCCATTGTGGAGTGACCCACATTACATATAGTCATTGCCAAATTTTATTGACCATCGCCGGGCGAGTGAACTTACCAAATACGATAAATTGGAAAGAAAGAAATATGTTTCTTAGTGTTAATTAACAAACAAGAATAGAGTTTAACTAGATTATTTCTGTAATGTGATGTTTAACCTTAGGTTAAGGTCGGGTTTTATAAAGATCCGTTAGACCAAATGTGAGTACGGTCACTGTCGACTCATGGTAGCGCTATAGTGAAATAGTTTACTACACTCGATAGCGTATTGTTCGATAGCATCTGTCAAGTTTGTAACTCATGGTACCGATTTTCTACGGTAACAGCCATTTGACAGCTACAAAACGTCAGTCGCTAGCGTTTAGTTTTCGATAGGTAATTTACCGTAGAACTCATACTACCGATCCTTAGTTCTATGAGTGACCGCCAGAGGCGCTGTACTTTTCTACATACAAATCGTTTACGCAGACGCTAGCGAGTACGGTCATTGTAAACTCATGGTAGTGCTACAGATCAAATTTCAGTCACTCAGTACATTTTTTGACATCACGAACCACATAAGGTCTAACGGATCTTTATAAAACCGAGCCTAAGTCTATTTCAATCTAGTTAAACCTGGCCTATGTGGCCTAACGTTGACTAGTTAAGAACGTACATTACTATTAATTGGATTTCTGATTTTTAGACAAAAGGATCTTCTTATATCTTTTTGAAGCTATAGTACGAGATATCGAGAGTGTAATATAAAACCAATAAGTAAAAGGTTACAAAATGGTTGGTCAACTTCAAACTTCAAGCTATTTATGGTATTTTAACGACTTTTATACATAATGAAAAAGGACTCAATTCGACCATAGAAAACGTGACGTCATTAGTCATATTTCCCTAAATACTTCATCCAACTGAACATTTCTGACGTTACACAAAAAGTTGCTTTTTCATACGTCAAAGGCTAATGTTAAAATATTCAGAATACTTGTGTAAGTCAAAGACCCGAGGAGCTCATTAGGCAAGTGCGACGGCCGCCCGTCGAGTGCGTGCGTAATGATGCAAGTGCATAGTGCCTTTACCATGAGTTTGCATGACCGTACTCGCTAGCGACTGTGTCTACCTCTACCTATTATAGTTTAGTTATATAGTATAGTTTGTAAGGTGTATACAATAAACAGTGTTTGTATTATATTGTAGAAGGTATTCATAATCATAACACTGGCCTTTAAAGCCACCACCATACAAGTAACTTATGCACTCACATAATATTAGCTCTAAGAGCAAAGAACAATAACTCAGTGTGAACGCGCCCCGCGGGACGTGGGCCGCCGCCCTAATCACGTGTGTACCGCCCTTACACGCGTCGTGTCACGCTAGCGACCGATGCAACTTCCATAGTGCAGCGCGATTTCACTACCTATGTGTAATATTTGTGTGATGAGCATGAATATTTGTTTCTGAGTCTTGGATGTTTTCTATGTATTTAAGTACTTATATCTATTAAATATATCGTCGTCTAGTACCCATAACACAAGCCTTCTTGAGCTTACTGTGGGGCTAGTTCGATTTGTGTAAGATTGTCCTCTAATATTTATTTATTTATTTATGTATCTTTAGGGTTCCGTAGCCGAAGCCAGCGCTGTAGGTGTCTGACACCTCAGCATAATGCTGAGCCAGTGTCCGTTTCATTGCCGCGGGGACACACATGTTGTGGTTTGTTTTCTTCTGTTGTTGTTTTTTTTTTGTAATATGTGTGTCTTCTGTGTCTGTGAATAAATGTTTCTTTCTTTCTTTTCTTTCAATAACGCCCCGTGCTTTGGAAGGCACGTTAAGCCTTTGATCCCGGTTGCTCTATGATAGCAGTCGTTCGGGCGGCTTGAGAACTTCTAACAGTCAAGTTGCCCACTCACTTGACAAGCCAATACCAGTAAGGTCTGGTTTCCCTTCGGGTTGGAAGTTCAGATGGCAGTCGCTTCCGTAAAAACCTACGCCAAATCTTGGGATTAGTTAGCGGACCCCGGGTATCTTTAAGGATAGCGGGATGACGCTAGGATGAAGATGATGTAGCCAAAACCACGCCGGAACTGCACGCACGCACGGAAGACCAACTCAGCATAATGCCGGCATTATGCTGAGTTGGGTTAATTTCGTGACACGACTGTTATTGTGTTATGCTTCTATCCCATTATTATGTACCTATCGCTTGTTTGTCAGGAATAAAAGTTTGAATCTTGAATCGTGAAAATGGCGAAAACTGGACCTTATAGTTTCGTCATGTCTGTCCGTCCGCATGTAACAGCCGATTTACTTGGAGACTAAGCCCTACAATTACGAAATTTGGTAGAAAGGTGTATTCTATGAACCGCTACGTATAAATAAGTCATGTGAAATTATAAAAAAATCGTAAATTAGGGGCACTCCATACATGTAACCGGTGGATGACAAAAATTTTGCCCGCATCTTCGTCTGTTTAATTTAATTCGTTCTTCGTCAATTTAATTGCTATTTTTTATATTTGGCGCTTACCTAGTCATCGTTCCTTCCATACAAACTTCCACCCCTTAAGTAATGAATTTTAGGATAAAAAGTATCCTACATCGTTTCTCCATACCAAATTGCATTTAAATCGGTTCAGCGGTTTAATCGTGAAGATGTAACACAGAGAGGACAGAATATTATTATAATATGGATTGTATGGTACTTTAGAGTAAGTGGAGAAAGTTACCATCGACAGATGGAAGGGAGACAGAGACATTTCAGTCTCCCATGGCCGCCATTGGTCATGTAATAACTTGTCACTAAAAGTCTAATTGTGACCCAGGACGAGAACTATAGCTTTTAGAATACAACCATGTGCTGTTATGACGTACTCAATAAACAATGACACAGAGAAACTTAACCTTTATAAGACACGTGTCCTTTCAAGCGTGATATAATTAGTATAGGTACAATAATGATAACTTGCAGAGTGGTGTATAAATAGAATTACTCAGGGGAAAGTTAAAGTAAATTCAGGCTATAAATACATCCTGTGGTAAGGATAGTTGCTGAACATTGTACATTGTCAATTATGGCGTGCAAGGCGAGCATCTCATCGTTTACCAAACTTCTTATAAAAGCGAAATTTAACTCAAAATATGACTACTCGTTGTCGTAATGTGAACTTAGGATGTTGCAATATGCATTAGGTTCGATGTACTTATTTTCTTATCGCTAACTATAAACGTATTCTTCTTGTTTATTTATATATTAAAATCGGTAGATTATTTGAGCTCGATATTAATTCAATGTGATTACATTTTTGTGTCACTGTATGCATGTCAAATGACGCACTGCAGAAGCATTTTAATAGTTTTTGGCATACAGTTTGAAAGGACCTGCAGGGGAATCACGTAACTTTATGTACTAACGGTAGATAGATTTTACTGTCAATTTTGAAGTATAAATGTATGAAGTGACAATTAAAATTTGACATTAAAATCTACCTAACGGTAGTAAAAAAGTTACGTGACTACCCCGCTGGATTCCTGATTGAGCGGTTGAGCGGTTTCAACCGAATCTGAGGTGTGAGTGGAATCGAGCTACCGGGAATGATACTATTGAAATCGTTACCTTTAACTACAATATCGTGTAACAATAGCCGTGTATAATTCACAACTTTTCTAGTTGAGAGTCTAAAACGAGGACAAAGACGACAAAGCGGGTGCACCATTCATCGCTGCATATAATATTTATCAATGCAGCTCGGCAGGTAGGCACGGCTCAATGGCGCGGCAAAGCTTTGTATAACTTTGTGCACAGTAGCTTTGTAGTTTAAGATTGGGCTAAAGTAGGTTTTCAATCATAATGAGACTTCCGAAACTGTATTGCCTTGGTTGTAAGACATGGTTTAAATGGGTAATAAATTTGATAGCGTATTTTTGGATTCTGGGTTACCATAGTAATAGGGATGTGTTAATTAGATGTATTAATTAGAATTATGTATTAATTAGAATTACGTTTTCAGGCTAATTATGTAATATCATTCTTAATGAAATGGCAAAAAAGTAACTCAACAGAATAAATAACAATAAAACAGAATAAGACTTCAAAGTTTTAAGAGGACATATTCTGTGACTTACGCAAAATGCACCTTTGTATTGGAACGATCGTCTTTTACTATGCGCTCCAGGTCAGTGACGTCACTTTCTATCTGACCAGCAAGATTAAAACGGTTGTAGCTTCGTTATTTTTCGAGATATTTTAATAGGAATTTTCATCATTTGGCATATTTTTTTGCCTTGTTTCTTTGGATGTAGTCAAATTTTGAGTCAACAGCCCTATACTTAACTTGTCAAAACAACACTCAACAAATACTAAAATATTTATCAAAGTAATCATACTATACATAATATTTTCTTCCTCTTCATCTGGTTGTCCATTGTTTGTGGTTTCCTGGATGGAAGGAAGGAAACCAGGTCCTTTCAAACTGTATACCAAAAACTAAAAAAATGCTTCTGCAGTGCGTCATTTGACATGCATACCTACAGTGACATAAAAATTTAATCACATTGAATTAATATCGAGCTCAAATAATCTACTGATTTAAATATATAAATAAACAAGAAGAATACGTTTATAATTCGAGACAATAAAATAAGTACATCGAACCTAATGCATATTGCAACATCCTAAGTTCACATTACGACAACGAGTAGTCATATTTTAAGTTAAATTTCGCTTTTATAAGAAGTTTGGTAAACGATGAGATGCTTGCCTTGCACGCCATACATAATTGACAATGTACAATGTTCAGCAACTATCCGTATCACAGGATGTATCTATAGCCTGAATTTACGTTAACTTTTCCCTCAGTAATTCTATTTATACACCACTCTGCAAGTTATCATTATTATGCCTATACCAATTATAGCAGAACTTGAAAGGACACGTGTCTTATAAAGGTTAAGTGTCTGCGTCATTGTCTATTAAGTACGTCATAAGAGCACAAGAGCACATGTTTGTATTCTAAAAGTTTAGTTATCATTCTCTGCAAAAACAATTCAAAAACCTTAGGCTCAATAGGTATGATGACTGAAAAAAAAATTATGCCATTCGAGCCAGTTTTTAGAGACGATCAAATGTTTGTATGGGACCAACTACAACTAGTGGCTCTGTGAGCTGTAGACCTCGTGAGTGATTTTTTTTTATCATTTCCAAAATCTGACATTATATAAAAGTTCAATTATGAATATCGAACCTGCTAACAAAATTTCAGGAGAAGCGGTTAAAAAATGCGACCTGTAGAGGACAACAAACCGAAATTCGGACGCAGAAACTTACAAAACCATTGATAAAAAATTTTTTAGAAATTTCCAAAAACCGTCTCGACAAAAAAATTCTATATAATTACCGAACCTGCTCACAAAATTTCACGAGAATCGGTTGAGAAATGCAACCTGTAGAGCAGAACAAACGAAATTTGCCCGCAGAAACTTACAAAATCATTGATAAAAAAATTGTTTTTAGAAATCTCCAAAAACTATCTACAAAAAAATTCTATATAACTATAGAACCTGCTCACGAAATTTCACGAGAATCGGTTGAGAATTGCGACCTGTACACTAGAACAAACGGAAATCCGGACATACGAAAGCATTTTTATCGAAGCTGAAGCAGAGACCTTCGTTTCACTCGGTCAATTAGAGCAATACAAAAGACGAAAATGAGAGGCAAAGGCAACGGGCACGATAACGAGCACTGAAAACGCTCCATACTGATTGACACGTAGGCGTGACGTCACGCCTGTCCCTTTCTTTTTTATTAAAACATGAGAATTCTATTAGTAACTTTCAATTTACATAGGGCAATAAACAACATTTTTGACAATCTTTATAGTTCCATTTTTTTATATGGTTTTATATAATTCGTCTAATTCGCTATTTATTGTGATAATTTGATGTTTTTCTATCCATATAGCCACCCTATGTTATAAATTATAAATTGAGTCATCCCCGTTCTGTCGTCAAACTATATCTTAGATCAGTGCCACAAATACATATTTTGATTGTATTAATATGTTTTTTTTATTATACAAACGCCTTAAGGGAGGCGTACAACGACATCTACCAGAAGACTCGTGGTTCATTAACGGCACTAACGTCTCAAATCATATTGAGAATCGTCAGTTACGATGCGCCATCCCATACCCAAATTTAGAATGAAGGAAAAATTTAAAAATTGTTTTTTTCAATTTTTGCTTCATTCTAAATTTGTATTAATATGTATTACCTACATTGAAATACATTGTGTCCTACAAGAAATGTGCCTCAACGTATTATTACATAGCCATGTAAAATTCGTTATTTCCACACAACAAAGAAAACAAACGGCTGAAAATGCACTTTTACTAAAAAACCATTGTGACTTCAGCAAAACTGTATTTTCTTTTTGCGATACAATAATACATTAAATAATCGCCACGCCTACCAAAAGGGGGTCTGTGCAGGGGGGGCACCATTGACGCGCATCTCTCAATGGTAGCCAAAGTGGGTCACCACGTCGTGACGTCACAGTTGCCCTACATACACCGGGCGTAGCCCTGGCTGCAGCCTTGGTACACTTCGACTGTATACCCAGGGTAGAAGGGCGAATTTTGAACGAAGGAAAAATCGGGCTTAGGAGTGATTATGGACAATTGGTCAAATACAAATCCAGTGTTCCAAACTTCCAAAGGTTATTTATAGCTTTAAGGATAATAGTGTCTGTGTTTATTTCGGCAAAAATAACTCAATATTTGTTTTAGGTAAGTTAGATATATTTTCCTAATAAGTGTGTGTTATCTTTCTATTTCAGTTTTTACCTACTTGAATTATGGTTAGACCCAATGATAATTAATAAAATTATTTACATTTACTGTAAGTATTTGTTTGTGTGAGGTGTGCAATAAAGAGTATTTTTATTGTAGTTGAAGTATTTATTTATGCTATTTAAAAATATATGTGACGTCAATCGACGTATTTCTCTACAAACTTCATGCCTACCGAGCGGACGTTTCGTAAAAAAATCCGATTTGACTATCAGTACCTCTAGTATAAGTTTTATCGAAACATAACACAAACTAACACGGTTGAATTTAGTCTCAATTTAAATGACAAAAAAATGTTACCCCCAAAGCCCACAGAGGCGCTGCTCGCGTTGCCAATGTTGCCATTCAAGCTGAGACTAAACGCAAAGGAACGCGTTCGTTTGTTTTGTTTCGAAAAAACTTATACTAGGTACACAGGTGGGCGAGCACAACTTGCAGCTAAGTCGTATCTCGTAAGTCAGCGATTCCTATCCCACTCGAGCTGTGCGAATTAGAAAGAGGAGGGTAATTTGTCTCCACTCGCGTCGCGTAGCAGCGGTAGTTACTCGTCAAAATGATGTCAAATTAGTAGTTTGATATATTGGTATCGACCCAGAAGGAAACCATGTTCTATTTATAGCATGTGGATTAAAGGAGGCATCCATTGATTCCGAAATATGCCAATTTCACTGTTGCTATGAGCATAATCGTACGTAATTATCTGGTTTTCATAATAAGTACGTGTAATGTAGTAGGTATCCTAATATAATGATTTTCTAATATTTTGGCAATTTTTATTGAATACTAATTCGAATATTATTTATTTAGGAGAATTTATAGACGATTATGCTTTAAATTCTTTTAAATATAGGGCGATTTACATCGATGTGATTTATGTAGGTATGGTCAAATTTAAAAATTACGTATAGTAGGTAGGATTCATATCAAAAGATCAGATTCGGCGCGCGTCTCACTATACTAGAGTTGGCGAATTTGAACTTTCTACACAAAAGTTAGATTTTATATTTAAATGAGCAGCAATGGTTGCGAGCAGCCGTTACTTATTCAAATACGGAATGTAACTGCTCCGTAAAAACTTCAAATTCCTTTGACAAGTGTAAGGCGCCGACATGTGAATCCTATATAGAAGGAAAGCAACGGACTTCCTCCCCCCGACACAGGCAAGACAGGCTTTCAACCCAACAAAGTTAGCTAAACACGACACAACTTGTCCATTCCCATTTCCCGCCATCACACACTGCTATCTGGCGCCACAATGCCTCCCCGCCTATTGTCTATGGGACAATGTGCTTGTCTATGGTACAATGTGCTTGTATGGCGCGCGATAGTGCCGAGGTATAATGAAATAACGTTATTGTGTTGCCAGCCCTGAAGGGAGACGAGGTTTTGTTTCGCGTGGGAGGAAAATTGGATGCATACAATGTTGTAGTGTGACGTCAGTGGCAGGCGATTCTATAACAGTGTTTACAATGAAATGTTAAGTTGTGTGAGTAGAATCGTAAAGGTTGACTGTTAAAAGGGGGTTTCACTTCTCCTATCGAAAAAAAGGCTTTTCTAGCCCGTTTAGAGGGAGCAAAACTCGTTTTTGCTCCCTCTTAATATTTTTTAAAATTCTTTCATTTCTGCCCTGCTGAGAGGGTGCAAGAACGTTTTTCCTCCCTGTGCCTGGGCGCAGGCCGGTAGCGCGCGCGTGCGAGCGGCCGCACGGACGCCCCCGCGCTGGCGGCTCCCCCTCCCCCCGCGCCTGTTTAAGTTATTCATCTTTAAACATCACAACAATCGATGTAGGACTATGTATCTTAATCGAGCAAATTTTTAACTTTTTATTTATTTTACGTATTTTTTTCTATTTCTTAAATTAATGGATTGATGATTAATCATGTATTGTTCTTATACTTACTTATTTGGATGAATAGTTTTTCTCACAGGAGAAGTGAAAAACAGGAAAAGTGCAGCAAATATATTTACTAACTCGGGCATGGCGGTTTGAATCCCTCACTGCGCTCAGGATTCCACGTTAGAATCCCTCGCTACGCTCGGGATCCTTCGCTTCGTTTGGGCTTCAATACGTTAGCCGTATATATTGTAATACAATCTACTATATATTACGGTTTACAGAGTCTGGCTAATGAAAGCTTAGACTAGAAAAAAGCGGTAAATTTAGAAAATCGATGTGGTGCAGCACTGTGTATAATGTGACAAAACAATAATGATACTTTTTTTTTAACGAACGAACGTATGTAAGGAACGATTGATGAATTTGGAACTGGGTAGCGATTGCACCTATAGCTCAGTTGGCTAGAGCAACTGGCCGCGAGTGCCGGGAGGTCGCAGGTTCGAGTCCTGCTCGGTGCCTAAATTTTTCAATTTTTCCTTCATTCTAAATTTTAATAATGATACTTGGACAATAAAATAAAACGTTCGCACTACATGGTTCAGTACGTATGCGATAACATTTTATAAAAAATAAAAATTTTGATATTTAAATTTTCCGTGTTTGATGTAGCAATTCAAGCGGAATAATATACTATGATACGATTTGTATCTCGCCTATTTCTGACCCGTAAAGGATCAAGCAATGTTAATGTTTGTCTCCATTGACACGGCAATTAAGTGACGTTTGACACATTTGATGTAGATATTATAGTTGCCATTTAAAAAGTTTTAAATTAATCTCAGTCTCAGCTTTCATTAGCCGGAATCTATGCCTTTACCATGAGTTTGCATGACCGTACTCGCTAGCGACTGCGTAAACGATTTAGTATGCCGATTTTTAGTTCTATTGCGTAACCGGGGGAGGCGCTGTACTTTTGCCCATACAAATTTTTACGCAGTCGCTATCGAGTACGGTCATGTAAACTCATGGTAAAGGCACTAGTCTGAAATTGACTCTTTATGACATACTCGTAAACCAGTATGCAAACTTAACAAACATTTAACACAAATGGGTATAAAACAAAGTGCAGCATGCAGATTCTGCCAAGAGTCGGAGGAAACTGCCATCCATATCCTCTGCTCCTGTGGACCACTTATGCGCAAAAGTATCTACCTAGGGAGGCACATCATGCCCCCAGAGGAGACACAACAGATTGCGACCCAAAGAATCTGGAAATTCCTGGACGCAACGGGTATAAGCAAAGAACTTTAAGGGCTGCCACAATAGATCAATACTAGTCGAGGCGGCAACGAAGGCCCACAACAAACAGTAATAATAATAAAACCAGTATTACACACAGTCAGCTTACAGGCGTTTTCTTCTACATAGCGGGAAAACCGGTATCAGCTAGAACGTAACGCCACGACAATTTGGATCCTATGTTGTAGTAAAATTCGATAAGACAAAGTACAATAATGTAAAATATAACTCGCACAATATAATATAACGATGTTAATTCTATTTCATATTAACGAATTGCCGACAGATTATTATTACTTTTCGACTTGTAATATGTTTACCAATAAATAATGTCTATGTCTATAAGATTTCAAGCTTACATGGTCATTTACATTAGAATTACGAAATAACGAAAAATCGGGAACTCAAAAATACAAATATACATGGTAAATATCCCGTTTCAAATCGTAATAACTCACACATTCACTGTTAGGAACCCACCAAACGGGCGCTTTGCTCGTAGACGCGTACGCGTTTCCCCGTATGTAGAGAAAATCCCCCGTGTAGTGCCGGGTTAGAATAGCACTTCCCCCTTTCTTCTCGTGAGTATATTTAGAGCCGATTATGGGAACTGGGTTGTAGTCTGTTGTGGGCGATGGGATAGCAACCTATCACTGCAATCACATTTCTCCATCTCTAAATTTGCAATTGCTAAATGTGGCTCGGGAATTAAATTTCATGTGCTCTGCCTACCACTTTTGGGAGAAACAAGCGTGAGTTTATGTATGTATGTACCTAGAGGAAATTGAGTAGCGCTACGAAAAGCGAAAGTGTTAAGGGTCCTTACCTATAAGTTAAGAAGCGTTCATATATTTAGGTATTTTTTTGTAAGAATTGATGTGTCTTGGCATTTTCTCGTACCGGGCTATTGCTTACTGATATTATAGATTTTTTGGACTTTTCGATAATGAATATCATTTGAAAAATTGAAACATCACTCCAAATCGACAAATTGCTAGCTAAAAACTCTTGTTTTCCGTTTAAATTCTTCTACACGTAATAAAAGCAAAAAATGGCTTCGTTACCATCTAAAATGTTAATAACAAAATCGTTTCCATTGATCAGTTTATTTTAATTGTCAATACCTACTTTCGTCATAATTTGAGTGTAAAATATTTTTACACTTCCATTGTCAAGAACTCTCCTGGCGAGTTCTCTACGCGTAGCCGATAATATGCGTTTCCCCGTATGTAGAGAAATTTCGTACCGCTACGAAAAGTGTTAAAGTTTGTAAAACCACTTAATCTAATCAAACGGCAAGTGATGAAACGATGTGATGTCCTTGTTTAATGTACGATTATTATCTCTCTATCCCTCTCATCATTTCTCTCTCATTAGACTTTGTATATGGACTATATTATGCCGTAGTCTCTACGCCGCAAGGTTCATAAGGCGGACCCCACAAGCTACGGCGTAGCGGGCGTAGGCGGCTACGCGGCCTTTCGTAGAGTTAAGAGCGCTTTAATAAAATGTAACAGGTCCACTAGCGCCACTCGTAAATAAGTGTAATTATTTAAATTTAACGATATATAACTAAAAAAGGGGGCCGCTACGTACTGTAGTTATTGTTACTGATTTTTTTTGTGCTCTTATTAGAGATTTTTTAACATTTGCCGTTATTTTCTAGTCTTAGTCTTCATTGGCCACTCTAGATGAGAATTCTCAGAAGTTAATATCATTATCATCCTCCGAGCGTTTTCCCGGTTGCGGCCTAGGAGCTCTAACCTAGTGGGCTAGCACAACTTGCTGCCAAGTCGTATCTCGCGCGACTCAGCGATTCCTGTCTCACTCGAACTGTGCGAATTAGAAAGAGGAGGGTAGATTTTTCTCTACTCGCGTCGCGTCGCAGCGACAGTTGTGCTAGACCCGCTAATCCCAAGATTTGGCGTAGGAACTAGTTCCTACGAAGAAGGAAGAAAAACTCGTAGAAACTCGTATGATATGATTTTGAGCAATGGGTCATACACAGATTTATGTACGCATGTTTTCTGTGGATATATCTAAAGTTAAGGGCTAGGAGCAGTGTCCCCGTTTCTACATAATTAAATCCATGTGTTAGAACACAACTTACATGAACATAAGCCGTTAAGTACTTACTGATAGGAGGGACTACTGTTAGGGTTCCGTACTTCTAAAGGAAAAAACGGAACCCTTATAGCATCTGTCTTTCCATATGTAAAGACCCTTTATCTCAATAACGCGTGGAGGTATCGATTTAAAATAAAACCATATACCTACTCAAGTCTACAGTCCGTGAAAAAATCAAACTTCTAAGTTAATGTAAACTAGCGATCCGCCCCGGTTTCGCACGGGTGGATTATTAATGGATGTTATCTAAATATATAAAAGAAGAAACTGACTGACTGACTGATTGACTGACTGACTGACTGACTGATCTATCAACGCACAGCCCAAACCGCTGGTTCTAGAGATTTCAAATTTGGCACGTAGGTTCCTTATAAGGTCTAGGGGTGCACTAAGAAAGGATTTTTCAAAATTCATCCCCTAAAGGGGTGAAATGGGGGTCCAAAGTTTGTATGAAAAACCGTAGTTATTAAAGTGAGAGACATGAAATTTTATATATAGAG
This sequence comes from Epiblema foenella, assembly GCA_963556455.1. Taxonomy (NCBI): domain Eukaryota; kingdom Metazoa; phylum Arthropoda; class Insecta; order Lepidoptera; family Tortricidae; genus Epiblema; species Epiblema foenella. The sequence goes on along the minus strand of OY747098.1, from coordinate 29,055,406 downwards.
TCTGTGTTAAAATATATTAATGGCGTATTTCAGCGTTTTTCTAAATTGCTCCACTAAGGGGGTGAAAAGGGGGTTCAAAGTTTGTACGGGGAGAAATTCTTTTTTAAAGTGAGTTATTTGAAACTTCGTATGTAGTCTCTCTGTTTAAATACAACAAAACATATATAAGCGTCTTTCGAAATTGCTCCCCTAAAAGGGTGAAAAGGGGGTTTCAAGTATGTACGGGGAGCAAATCTTTTTTGAAGTGAGAGATTTAAAACTTCGTACATAGACTCAAGGTTTAAATACAACAAGACATATTTAAGCGTTTTTCGAAATTGCTCCCCTAAAGGGTTCAAAAGGGGGTTCCAAGTTTGTACGGGGAGCAAATCTTTTTTGAAGTGAGACATTTAAAACTTCGTACATAGACTCAATGTTTAAATACAACAAAACATATTTAAGCGTTTTTCGAAATTGCTCCCCTAAAGGGTTCAAAAGGGGGTTCCAAGTTTGTACGGGGGGCAAATCTTTTTTGAAGTGAGACATTTAAAACTTCGTACATAGACTCTATGTTCAAATAAAACAAAACATGTTTAAGCGTTTTTTGAAATTGCTCCCCTAAAGGGTTCAAAAGGGGGTTCCAAGTTTGTACGGAGAGCAAATCTTTTTTGAAGTGAGAGATTTAAAACTTCGTATATAGACTCTTTGTTTAAATACAACAAAACATGTTTCAGCGTTTTTCGAAATTGCTCCCTTTAAGGGGTGAAAAGAGGGTTCCAAGTTTGAGCGGGGAGCAAATTTTTCCTTTTCTTAAAAATTGATATGGGTGTCATTTTCGAGATTCCTCGGGGTGCCGATTACGAAAAATACATTCATTTTCAAATTAAAATTGGCGAACATTTATTTTTCTTAAAAATCAATATGGGTGCCATCGTCGAGGTTCTTCGGGGTGCAAATTACAAAAATGACATCCATTTTCAAATCCAAGATGGCGGACATTTATTTTTCTTAAAAATCAATATGGGTGTCATTTTCGGGGTTCTTCTGGGTGCCGATTACGAAAATGACATTCATTTTCAAATTAAAGATGGCGGACATTTATTTTTCTTAAAAATCAACATATTCGAGGTTCCTCGGGGTGCAAATTACAAAAATGACATCCATTTTCAAATCCAAGATGGCGGGCATTTATTTTTCTTAAAAATCAATATGGGTGTCATTTTCGAGGTTCCTCTGGGTGCCGATTACGAAAATGACACTCATTTTCAAATCAAAGATGGCGGATATTTATTTTTATAAAATCGATATGGGTGTCGTCTTCGAGGTTCCTCGTGGTGCCGATTACGAAAATGGCATGCATTTTCAAATCAAAGATGGCGGAGATTTATTTTTCTTAAAAATCAATATGGGTGTCATCTTCGAGGTTCCTCGGGGTGCAGATTACAAAAATGACATCCATTTTCAAATCCAAGATGGCGGACATTTATTTTTCTTAATAATCGATATGGGTGTCGTCTTCGAGGTTCCTCGTGGTGCCGATTACGAAAATGGCATGCATTTTCAAATCAAACATGGCGGAGATTTATTTTTTTCTTAAAAATCAATATGGGTGTCATCTTCGAGGTTCCTCGGGGTGCAGATTACAAAAATGACATCCATTTTCAAATCCAAGATGGCGGACATTTATTTTTCTTAATAATCGATATGGGTGTCGTCTTCGAGGTTCCTCGTGGTGCCGATTACGAAAATGGCATGCATTTTCAAATCAAACATGGCGGAGATTTATTTTTCTTAAAAATCAATATGGGTGTCATCTTCGAGGTTCCTCGGGGTGCAGATTACAAAAATGACATCCATTTTCAAATCCAAGATGGCGGACATTTATTTTTCTTAATAATCGATATGGGTGTCGTCTTCGAGGTTCCTCGTGGTGCCGATTACGAAAATGGCATGCATTTTCAAATCCAAGATGGCGGACATTTATTTTTCTTAATAATCGATATGGGTGTCGTCTTCGAGGTTCCTCGTGGTGCCGATTACGAAAATGGCATGCATTTTCAAATCAAAGATGGCGGGGATTTATTTTTCTTAAAAATCAATATGGGTGTCATCTTCGAAGTTTCTCGGGGTGCAGATTACAAAAATGACATTCATTTTCAAATCCAAGATGGCGGACATTTATTTTCCTTAAAAATCGATATGGGTGTCGTCTTCGAGGTTCCTCGTGGTGCCGATTACGAAAATGGCATGCATTTTCAAATCAAAGATGGCTGAGATTTATTTTTCTTAAAAATCAATATGGGTGTCATGTTCGAGGTTCCTCGGGGTGTAAATTACAAAAATGACATCCATTTTCAAATCCAAGAAGGCCGACATTTATTTTCTTAAAAATCAATATGGGTGTCATTTTCGAGGTTCCTCTGGGTGCCGATTACAAAAATGACATCCATTTTCAAATCCAAGATGGCGGACATTTATTTTTCTTAATAATCGATATGGGTGTCGTCTTCGAGGTTCCTCGTGGTGCCGATTACGAAAATGGCATGCATTTTCAAATCAAACATGGCGGGGATTTATTTTTCTTAAAAATCAATATGGGTGTCATCTTCGAAGTTTCTCGGGGTGCAGATTACAAAAATGACATTCATTTTCAAATCCAAGATGGCGGACATTTATTTTTCTTAAAAATCGATATGGGTGTCGTCTTCGAGGTTCCTCGTGGTGCCGATTACGAAAATGGCATGCATTTTCAAATCAAAGAAGGCTGAGATTTATTTTTCTTAAAAATCAATATGGGTGTCATGTTCGAGGTTCCTCGGGGTGCAAATTACAAAAATGACATCCATTTTCAAATCCAAGAAGGCCGACATTTATTTTCTTAAAAATCAATATGGGTGTCATTTTCGAGGTTCCTCTGGGTGCCGATTACGAAAATGACATCCAATACATATCTGCATGAAGGTCAAACTGAGAACCTTCTTTTTTGTAGACGGTTAAAAATTACTTTTAGTACGCGGGCGAAGCCGCGGGCAAAAGCTAGTTATACATATAAACCTTCCTCTTCAATCACTCTATCTATTAAAAAAACTGCATTAAAATGCGTTGCGTAGTTTTAAAGATTTAAGCATACATAGGGATATAGGGACAGAGAAAGCGACTTTGTTTTATACTATGTAGTGATGATAAAGATACGGCTGTTTATGCCGCAAAAAACGTATACGTTTCCATTTCGACATCCATCGACAGGAATCATTTATAGCGTACTTTGAAAGTACTACTTTCCGTTGACCTGGAACTATGATATTTTTTTTTTTTTAATTTAGTTACCACAAAAGTTAGATACAGTTTTACATTAACATCCGTTCGCCAAACACAACGTTTATTGGCGAGTAATGCACTCATGCTCTTAACAAATTAATGTACCTATCTACCTTAAAACCTAAAATAAAATATGTATTTAGAGGGTATCTATTAGCAATTTTTTCAATTTAGCTTTGAAGACGTGTTTGCTACTACAATCATGTTCTGGAAAGATGGTATTGAAAATGCGTGGTGTTAAGTAACTTCGAGTTCTTTTGCCGTAATAGTTGTTAGCTACAGGTTCTACGTAATTTCGGCGCGTCGTAACTCTCAGTTTGCGGGTGTACACTCGAGGTGATTTAAATTCCGATTTATTGAATTGGTCAGTTGCTATCAGATACCTAATTTTTTCATGCACTGGCAGTATGTTTAGTTTCTTAAATAAGGACTTATAGTTATCAATACTACAACTGACTTTGGTTTTTTTATCAACTATGTTTTTTAACAGTCTAGTTTGTAGATGTAACACTTTATCCAAGTATGTCTTAAAAGTGCGCCCATAAGCCCCATGCCCCCTTCTGTCCCATCTTTGAAATAGCCTTTCGAATCGCTAAACTTAAGTGGCAGTGGGCGGGGCACATTGCACGGAGAACCAATGGCAATTGGGGCCGGAAGGTTCTCGAGCGACCACGGACCGGAAGGCGCAGCGTGGGTAGGCCCCCCTCAAGGTGGACTGATGACCTGGTAAAGGTCGCGGGAGTCCGCTGGATGCGGGTGGCGCAGGACCGGTCATTATGGCACTCTTTGGGGGTGGTCTATGTCCAGCAGTGGACGTCTTTCGGCTGCTGCTGCATATGATGATGATGATCTTGAATTTTGAGCAAAGGAGCCAAAATTCGGCTTGGCAACGTTCAGAATCGGATTCAGCAGGCCCTTTTCATCTCGGAAAAGTTCCAAAATGGCTCACAAAATGCCGATCATCTTCAAATATTGTCATAAAACTACCAGTCTACTTTACTCAGAGATGCTACTCTACATACACTCACGCCTGTTTTCCCGAAAGGGGTAGGCAGAGCACATGAAATTTAATTCGAGCGCCATATTTAGCAATCGTAGGTTTAAATATTATGGAGAAATTATGATACTGCAGTGACAGGTTGCTAGCCCATCGCCCACAACACACTACAACCCGGTTCCCATAGTCTACACTAATGTATTTAAACCCTAAAAAGCGGCCAATTGTTTGTCGATCTCGCACTTGGGGTGTTCCGTAGGTACCATACTCATAAATACCATTGTACAAATTTAGAATGAAGGAAAAATTGAAAAATTTGAAATTTGATTGAAATTTGGGTATGGGACGGCGCATCATAACTGACGATTCTCAATATGATTTGAGACGTTAGTGCCGTTAATGAAGCATGAGTCTTCTGGTAGATGTCGCTGTACGCCTCCCTTAAGGCGTTTGTATAAAAAAAATACCATTGTACAAGTACGAATCGACGAGCGAGTGAGCCGTCTCCGTTTTAAATTGGGAAAAAATGGTTTCGTATGTCCACAACTTCCGATCATGATACTGAAGCGATTATGACGAAGCCAATTTAAATGGTCCTGATGTAATGTTACCATCAATTTGAACTGGTTATCGAAGCCGCAAGGTAGGCACCGGATCTCCGTAATAAAACGGTGTAGCTTAGCCGTGTTTGAGCTTATTGGAATTGTCATTAGATGTACTCTGGTGATGACTCACTAAAAAGTGTGACTGATATAAAAAATAAGAACCTACTACAAAAAAATGGCTTCTCGGTGTTTTCTGCTCTCGGAGTGGCTTTGCGAGGTATTAAATTGATGTCGGTTATTTTTCAAATGAAAGAGATTATTTGCTTTACGAACTTGGTTGATACACTTGCCTTGATAGGAAAACTACATCGCCACACATATTAGGCACCATATCTATTTGCGTATTGCTTGTAGTTTTTAATGACGAAGTAAGTACTTAATTAACTGCTTATAACACGTAATTATTTCAATGACGTTTGAATTCCTAACTTAACCGCGATAGTACAGGGAAAACGCCGTTATCATTATTTAACCACATTCAGGAGCTGAATGGTGTAAATAAATCAATAATAATTTAATCATGAAAGCCATGTTTGCGTATCTTATAACCTTATTTAAGTTCAAAGCTAATAGTCTCAAAGTCTCTACTCGTACCATTTCTTAAGCGAAATAACATTGTAATGAGTGCGGCGCATTAAACCTAACGTACTGAAAGTTACCAACATATAAATTACTAGATTTATTCCGATTTTTTATCAATGGGTATAGAAAACCTAGATATGAAGGACAATTTTTACGGAGAAATTCACTGGTGATTAACGATAATTGAAGAGCGTGGTTAAAAAATTGGACATCTTGCTTGATTAATATAATAAGTTCGTTGAGGATATGTGAAAAGCGGCAAGTTAAAGGGCATTTGAGAATCCTGAAAACTAGAACACTGTAAGAATGCAAAATCGGCACTTCAGTATGGGGGAAACTGGATCAAAGCAGGTAAAATATGGTGCGCAGTAGCCAGACGTGGCCGTGCCAACCGGAGCAAGAGACGCATCCTTCTCTCTGTGCCAACTTGTAACCTGCGAGCACGAAAGAGACATGAGATAGATTTATACAGATCCTGGATCAGGTCGGCATGGCCACATCTAGCGTGGAGCAGCCGCGCCCCTCGTCCCCCGCGCCCCGCCACCCACCGTGGAAAAAACCTCGCACAAAACATCGATCGATATGCTTAGGTTCACTTCACCTTCAGCTGACCAGTGCTCACCGTGCAACCTCGATACCACATACAACATTCACACTACATCAAAATCGGAGGCGGTCACAGAGGTCCCCCGGTCGTCGTGCAGCGGCGAGGCGCGAGGGTCGGGAGGTTAAGGGCTGGAAGGTCGAGGGCGCGGACAGGTGGTCGTGGGCCCCGGGTCGCGTTGCATAACCCTGATCGTGGCCGGTATCGACGCGCCGGGCGCGCATGCGCGTACCTTCGCAGCCGTAGCCCTGCCCGATGAGGCCCCAGAGGAGATCCGAGCAGTGGTGGCAGTAGGTGGGCTTGTGGAAGGTCTTCTTGGCGAAGGAGTGCGTGCGGTGGGGCGCGGGCGCGGCCTGCGCCATGGCGGGCGCGCGGGCCGGCCGGGCGGGTGCTACTCATGCCGCGGCGCCCAGGGGCGCGCCGCGCTCACAGAGCGGCTGTCGCGGCCCACCATCGCGGCGCGTCTGCGCCCGCCGCCGCGCGCGCCCGCCCCGCTCCCCGCGCCGCGGCGCGCGCACCGGCCCGCCCATGCCCGCCCGACAATGCAACCTCGCAGCGACGTCAAACTGCTTATATTTTCTAAGCTGAAATAAACACAGGGATCGGATATCGGTATTTTCTCCATAGAAAAATACCGGTATTATTACGGTCACCGGTTCATTATTTCGTTTTTAATGGGACAATCTAATAATACGACGTTGTTACCTAAATATATGATTCAGCCCTACGTAAAGAGCAAGAAATAATCCAAAATATTGGGCTAATTCAGGGTTTTTTTTAAATACCGGTATCGGTCCCTGAATAAACATGATACATGCATCCAATTCGCTATTTGACTAATTCACTTTTATGATGCCATTCGAACCAGTTTTTTGAAACGATCAAATATTTTTATGGGACCAACTACAATTAGAGCAACACAAAAGACGAAAATGAGAGGCAAAGTTTTTGTGCACTGAAAACGCTCCATACGGATTGCCAGCGAAATGTGACGTCACAGCTATATAGCCTCGTACTACCGTTGTGTGGGAAAACCAATATTTTTCCCAGCGTCAGTGGTGTTTTTAATGCGGGGAAGTGCTTATTTATGGACTAAAATAATATAACTATTATGAGAGATGAGTATTTCTAAACAAATCTGTGCCTATGGCATCAGACAGTTCAAGAAATGTTACATTTAATAAAGTTTTTTCGATTGGTGTGGATCAATTATAATCTACCTAATACTGGACAAATTTTACGAAACAAAAAAATCTTTTAATTTTTTTTATATTCAACCTATAGACGCCCGCAACTCCAAAGGAATCAGGTACGCGTTGCCGACCCTTTATAAAATTTGAGGATGCACTGTGTTGACAACTGAAAGGACAAATTTAGGTCCCTCGCTCTCAACACCGTGCATCCTCGGGAGCTCTGGCAACCTTGCTCACCTCCAGGAACACAACACTACATATTTGTATAGTAGATAATGTTATTATGGCTGTGGTCTTCTGGAAGGCGGAGGTACTTCCCCAGTTGGGCTCCAAATTCGAGCAAGATGACATTTCGCTGTAGGGCACAGCGAAATGTCCTCTTTTAAAGTTTTCCCTGTTGTATAGAAATAGGTAAAATTGGTTGATAATAAAAGTAATGCTCCTATGAGCCGAAGACCTTGCGAGTGTTTTTTTAGTAGAGTAGAGTAGAGGAGAACAAGCCGAAATCCGCTGGCAGAGATATATGAAATAGTTGAAATAAAATTTGTTTTTAAAAATTTCCACAAATTGACTTAATGACCTGCGGGGTAATCACGTAACTTTTTTACTACCGTTAGGTAGATTTTAATGTCAAATTTTAATTGTCACCTCATACATTTATACGTCAAAATTGACAGTAAAATCTATCTACCGTTAGTACATAAAGTTACGTGATTCGCCTGCAGCTCACAAAATTTCACGAGAATCGGTTGAGAAATATGACCTGTAGAAGAGATCAACCGGAAATTCGGACCATACGAAAGCATTTTCATCGAATCTGAAGCGAAGACCTTTGTTTCACTCGGTCAATAATGCTGCGTAGCTCGGTGAAATAACCCGTCATCGATGACCTGTAGGATTTTATAATGAATAATTATGAAACTATATTTCCAATTATAATATGAAAAATTATACATACGAGTATATGTATTGATTTAATAAACAATTTTACAGTAACGTTTTTACAAAATAGAAAATTTTGGTCTGGCGTATAGTGTTAAGAAAAGTATTTAGATTCGACCTCCCTACAAAGACATACCGCTCGGCGCCTGCGCGGTGCCGCCCACCAATCGAAAAAGCTCTTGTTTACAATATTAAGGAGCGCAGCATCCCGCTCCACTCGCTACTAGCCGCCACCGCCTTATCACTGGCCGTTCACAAAGCATTAAAAAAAAAGTATTCCAATTAAAAAAGACTGTCCCGAATACAAAATTATGTTCTATTTTATTTTTAAATTTATAACTGGCCGTTGGTTAGGAGCTTAGCGCTTATCTACCTTGTTTCGTCATGTATCGGTTAATCGCTTCGGCGATTGGGACGGACCATTTCGAAGCGCACGCATTCATTATTTCTGTTTTAGGCTGCCCACAAGCCCGATTCGTATCTTATCTTCATTACGGGTCCAATTTTATTAAATGCATCGAACTTAAATAGGTTTCGCACCGTTCGATTTCTCGTACAACCATTAAGTCTTGATGGCTGAAGGAGTGCGCCTGCGTTCGCGATAATAGTAATTCGATTCCAATTGAATACGTTTGACGAAATAGTGAGGGTCTATTTCGTGAAACGTATTCAATTGGAAGCGAATTACTATTATCGCGAACGCATGCGCACTCCTTGAGCCATCAAGAATTGGACCTAATAAGGCTCTGCTAGAATTAAACGAGAATTAAAAGTCCGCTGCTCAAAATGCGGTGACGGTACGGAATCGCAATGACGTGCCTCATGCGTGATAAGTCTATCCCTCTTGTCGCTGCGTTAACGCACCGTTAAGCAGCGGTGTGATCGCCAGTGCCCTTACCATGCGTTTGCATGACCGTACTCGCTAGCGTTCTCACTCATCTACAAGTCGCGTTTTATCAACAGATTCTCGTGAAGTTTTGTGATCGGATTTTATTATTGGAAATAGGTTAGGTTGTGTTTATTCAAACTGGCGGGGGTTTAAAATTTAAAAAATATCACTCGCAAGCTACAGCTCACTGAGCCTCAGTACAGTGAGCATCAAAAAACTAGTTACTTAAATGAATAGGTCTAAAACTCTTATTCCAATTAGAATTACGAAAAAGCGAATCAGTAAGAGGGTAGATCGCTATGGTGTGTGGGTAGACCACAACTAAAACTCGCAGCACGTCAGTTAATCCTTGATAATGGTGCTCAATGGGAACTCACAAATACAAATATACATGGTAAATATCCCGTTTCAAATCGTAATTCTAATGTAAATGACCATGTGAGCTTGAAATCTTATTCCATTACAATACCAAAAGACTTTTGTATTATTCATATGTGTAAGTTATTTATGATGCTGACTGTACCATCAGACTTAGTAAAACGTTGTCGTAACAAAGGTGGTAAAGGCACTGCTGCTCGTCCCTCGCCGCCGACTGGCGAAGGCTCGAAAATCACTCAGTGTCATTGGTGTAAAAATGTACAACACTCTGCCGAAGGAGATAATTAACTCGGCAGCAAACTAAAAAAACTGTTGACTGAACTGGCTTGTTACAACACAAACGAGTTTATGTTGAGGCCAACTAACCATTGACGCCCATGATCTTTATGAAACTTAAAAAAAAATGTTTTGAAAATACGGCTACTTCCTCGGTCAAAGGATAGGTATCGCTATCCAGCGAACAAAAAAAAATCGTCGGCCTATAGGTACACGTCACACTGCTGAACACAGCCCTTCTCTCATAAATGAGACGGAACAAGCATTATCATCTCTCTCATCCATCTCGGACAAGACGGGTATCACTTCTAGGCATTCCCGTCGGGGGGGACGTATACGACACATATATTCGTTACGGTACCGCCGCATACCGGGTAGAGTCAGTCCGACCCACGTCGGGCCTAGCTGAGTTTCTCGCTGGACTCTTCTCTGCTAGGCATATTTCGATGAGCTAGGCTAGGATTATTGAGCCAGCAGCGACAAAACTCCCAGTAGGTAGCATGATTCCACTCCCACCTCAGATTCGGTTGAAGCCGCTCAATCAATCTCACTGGAGCGTAAACTGTTATAGAATACTCCAGTGCTTAAACCCCCCACGTGTCCGTGTCGGAAGTTTCCTCTGGGCTTTCCCCAGGCTACTTTCCAACCGTGCACTCCTTCAGCTTTATAGGGCCTGGTCTATAAAGCCACAGTCAGGTTAATAAAACCGACGAAGTGCGAGTCCGACTCGCGCACGAAGGGTTCCGTACCAAATTATAAAATAAATTTATTTATTTATTTGGGAAACAAACAGGCAAAAATATTACATCAAGTTAATCATAATAAACATAACATTAGCCAAACAGTTTCCACTACTGACTAATACAAAATCTGTAAATGAACTTTATTCTGCAAGTATAGGCCGCAATGGCACTTTTACAAGTCAAAAACTACTAGCGTCTCTCAAGAGACCACTGCCGAGAAGAAACGCCGAAAGAAACTCGACAGTCAGTCATTTTCTCTAAAAATATGCTTATTACAATGATACTACTTAAACTGCTTAATTAAATTTGAGTGGTCAACAACAAAAAAGAATTAAATAAATAAAATAAATAAATAAATATTAGAGGACAATCTTACACAAATCGAACTAGCCCCACAGTAAGCTCAAGAAGGCTTGTGTTATGGGTACTAGACGACGATATATTGAATAGATATAAATACTTAAATACATAGAAAACATCCAAGACTCAGAAACAAATATTCATGCTCATCACACAAATATTTGCCCTATTTATTTTAATTTTAAAAAGAAAGAGGGAGATTATCTATAAAACGGCAAAAAAATCACGTTTGTTGTATGGGAGCCCCCTTAAATATTTATTTTATTCTGTTTTATTTTTTGTTTTGTTGTAGCGACAACAGAAATACATCATCTGTGAAAATTTTAACTATCTAACTTATTTTAACTATCACTGTTCATGAGATACAACCTGGTGACAGACAGACAGACCGACCGACGGACGGACAGCGAAGTCTTAGTAAATAGGGTCTCGTTTTACCATTTGAGTACGGAACCCTAAAAAGGTCGTTATATTGTTACATTGACCCTCTCCTTGGCTTAGTCCGTAAATGTCCGTCTCGGTTTTCCCCTGTCTCTTATATCTTCTATCTTACCCTCAATTATAGATTTTATACAATAGGGATGATGACTCATACTCACAATGTATATATATATATATATATAGTGTAATGCTATATGGATAGTTTTATAATTTGGTGTCGAAACACTTGGTCCATGATGTTTGATTGATGATGTGTCAGGGCAAATATTTGTGTGATGAGCATGAATATTTGTTTCTGAGTCTTGGATGTTTTCTATGTATTTAAGTATTTATATCTATTAAATATATCGTCGTCTAGTACCCATAACACAAGCCTTCTTGGGCTTACTGTGGGGCTAGTTCGATTTGTGTAAGATTGTCCTCTAATATTTATTTATTTTATGTGTGATGTTTTTGATGACTACCCAAAGGTTGTCTGGAAGAGATCGCTCTTTAGCAATAAGACCGCCTGTTGTTCTGCCTCTGTCTCCCTGTGTCTTTGTTTTTTGTGTGCTATTTTATTGTGTGAGGTGTGCAATAAAGAGTATATGTATTGTATTGTCCATGGGGACCCAGCGCGCACAAGATATATTTACTGAAATCGCGAAGCATTTGGTTGAAGTAACTGGTGACCGAAGAGCTGGCGACTTCCTCGCACAACGTATCAGCATTGCGATACAGCGAGGAAATGCCGCCAGCATCCTCGGTACAATGCCCCAAGCGCCTATTTTAGATTTGAATTAGTTGTAAGCGGGACTATATTCTGCTGCACTACATTTAATTATGATACTTTGATTATTGTATTATTTTTATTTGATGTACCTAGATAGATTTTGACTTGTAAAAGTGCCCTTGAGGCCTATTTGCAGAATAAATGTTTTGATTTTGATTTTGCCTTGCTTTTCTCTTTACAGGCTGCTCAGTGACCTTACGCCGCCACTGAGGCTGCTGGAGATGATTATGAAGGAATATAATAAGTGTAAAGCATGTTTCGGCTTGCGCCCTTTCCTGCGGCAGGTAAAAACGACTATTTTAGTGTCAAAGGCGCGATTACCGTCCCGAACGTAATGAGCCCGACTTTCCCTGCCGATACACGCGCAGCTTACCCACTGGACAGCGGAGCCGCCGTAGCATTTATTAGTGACTAATTTTAGAATCATATTAAATAAGGTTGTTTATTAATCTATGTATTACCCATAGGGCCGTCTTTAACCAATTTGAGGCCCTGGGCACATTTGGGTAAAGGGGCCCCTATGCCTTTGACAGATCACTATTTTGTTAGAATGACAAAGAAAGTAGCTAAACAAGATTCTAACATTTATTTTTATTGACCGAGAGACGAAGGTCTCTGCTTCAGCTTCGACAAAAATGCTTTCCATGTCCCATTTTCCGGATTTCCGGTTGTTCTCCTGTACGTGTCGTATGATATGATCCACAAAAGTAACACTTTTAGTATTCACAGGTCAATGTTATGATTCTGTCAAAAAATTCATTTTTGTAGGTCATTATCATTTGATATTTTGAACTAAATATTTTTTCGATAATAAATGTTGGTTATCGCTTGGTGATCTGGCAGGAACTAGGGGGCCTTATCGATCGCGGGGCCCTGGGCACTTGCCCAGAGAGCCCAATGGGAAAGATGGCCCTGATTATCCAGTATATGAACAAATTAAGGGATTCAAACATCGATATCGCCAGAAGCCTTAAATCATATAATAGTTGTTTAATGTTAAGCAGGGGCGATACCGATGACGTAGACACGTAGACAGTGGCGCCGTGGGGCGGTGGCCGATATGGGAAACTAATCCGTTTGCCGCCTTTTTAACGCTCGCCTTGGCAGATGGGAAATTAAAAAGATATAGAGGCTTCTTGAAGAAATTATCGATTGTTAAAATTGATGTTATAGGGTTGTAAATTAATATAATGCAGAATAAGCATAGGCACTGATTGTACAAAAATACTATTGAGATAATTCATAATACAAGTATTGTAAGGAATAATGGAGTTTCGTTTACACTATATTAAAAGACTCACGCATGTATTGGGACCCACTGTATATAATAAATTGCCGCAAAATATAATGGATGCTCCCAGTCTGAGCACCTTTAAACGCCGTTTAAAAGTGTGGCTTGTTAGTCATTTGTTCTGCACCTTCAACGAATTTTAGCGATACAAAGAATGTAATTTTACTGTCTCATATAAAATGTGGTGTTCATTGGGCTCAATATAATTTATTGTATTTGATTATTACCTAATGTTTTAATGAAATTGTATTAATTTGGATTGAACTCTGACATAATTCGTAATTGTAACCTCTAAACAGGTTTTTTGTAACGCGTCTTACCCTTAGAACCACTGTACTATTTTTTTTTAATATGAATAAATAAATAAATAAAAATTGTATAATTTTACTCGTATTTTAATACTTTATTTAAATACTCGTTGACGTGTAAATTGATTTTATGAATAAATTGAATGACTTAAACGGCTAGTATTTAATACGCGTGTTCTAAGAAAACAAGGTCTGTCCAAGGACATATATGAGGGGGGGCCTAGGGGGTTCAAACCCCCTTTTAGGACTCGATAGTCCACTGATCATTCCTAGAGCCAGAAAGAAAATTAGTACCATCCCGAATTTTTCCGCTAGAAAGAAAGTTGCTATGTGTAGGTATACTAGCCATATGGGCAGTAGGTAACAATAGCAACAGGCCCAGCCGTTGGGCTGTAAAACCTGTGTGACACGTGAGACAGCAATAGGGCTCCATTTGGACCCTTTGGATACGGAACCCTAAAAACTAAGCAGATACATACAATGACATCGTGTGCTTTACGATGTTATATTGTTTTGGATAACTATCGATGTTAATAAAACTGCACATAGTTAGATATTTATCGAGATTTGTCCAAAAAAGCTATTCCCGAAGAGTGTTGCATCCCATTTTGTCGAGCGCGAGACAAGCGTGTCTTCTACACGGGGGCGTGGCTGACCGAATCGAAGCATCCCCTTAAGATCTAGTTTCCCCCTTGGATTGGAACGATTTGGAAGGTCAGACGGTAGTCGCTTCCATAAGTGACGACCGGTTTAGCCTAGTGGGTAGTGCACCTGCCTGTGAAGCTGACGGTCCTGGGTTCGAATTCCGGTCAGGGCAGATATTTGTGTGATGAGCATGAATATTTGTTTCTGAGTCTTGGATGTTTTCAATGTATTTAAGTATTTATATCTATTAAATATATCGTCGTCTAGTACCCATAACACAAGCCTTCTTGAGCTTACTGTGGGGCTAGTTCGATTTGTGTAAGATTGTCCTCTAATATTTATTTATTTATAAAAACCGGTACCATTAAATCTTGGGATTAGATAGCGGACCCACTGTACTGAGATAATGCTAGGACGATGTTGACGTTGCAAGAGTGCAGCGCGGCGCGGCTGATGGTGGCTAGTGGCTAAGCTGAGTTGTTCTGTACGCGGCTATATCAGTGCCTCAGTGGCGCCGCGAGCCGTGCGCTTCCGAATGATTAGCTCCCGCCCGCGAGGGCGCAGCCCGTTATAGCCCGCGCACCCCACTTACATCTATTCCAACATTATTTGACACTCCATAATTACATACCTAGACCTACCTAGTTTCATCCCTATTTGTTTGTGCGCACTATATCCAGGGACACACTCACGCCTGCATATTAAATAATAAATAAATAAATATTTGTGGACAATATGCTGATCTAACACACAATCACATATTTGCGGCTTTCGCAGTGGAGACTTTAGGACCGTGGAGTCAAGATGCCCGTTCTCTGTTCCAAAACTTAAAAAAGAGACTTTTGGAAACAACACGTGACCCTAGGGCTGGCTCATTCCTCGGACAAAGAATAGGCATCGCCATTCAACGGGGGAATGCAGCCAGCCTTATGGGCACCGTTCCGCAGGGATCACACTTGGGGGACCTAACGTAGCCTTACCTAGGTTAGGCTAGATACGTCTTAATTTAATTTAATTTAATTTATTTTTATTAGTACTATGTTAGTATAAAATAAATAATAAAGGCTACTTATGTAAGTACAATATTACACCAATCAACCTAGTCTCAAACTAAGCAAAGCTTGTACTATGGGTACTAAGTGACGATTTACATACTTATATAGATAGAAAACATCCAAGACCCAGGAACAAATATTCGTGTTCATCACACAAATAAATGCCGTGACCGGGATTCGAACCCGGGACCTCCAGCTTCGAAGGCAGGGTCACTACCAACTAGGGCTAAAGCGGTCGTCAAAGATCATTAGAGTCCGACCACGCTAACTCTGCAAGGAATAATTTGGCAACACTGTGTCTAATTTGGCAATACGTCATATTTGTATGAATATGTGACGTTTGAGGTCATCATCATCATCATCATCATTTCAGCCGAAAGATGTCCACTGCTGAACATAGGCCTCCCCCAAGGCTCGCCATTTAGACCGGTCCTGTGCCGTTCGTTTCCACCGGATTCCCGCGACCTTCACCAGGTCATCACTCCACCTTGTCGGAGGCCTACCGACAGCTCGTCTTCCGGTGCGTGGACGCCACTCGAGCAGTTTCTGGCCCCATCGACCGTCAGTCCTGCGAGCAATGTGCCCTGCCCACTGCCACTTAAGTCTCGCAATTTTGAAGGCTGTGTCGGTGTCGGTACGTTTGAGGTAGTGTTGCCAAATTATTTTAATGCAGAGTTAGCGTGGTCAGACTCTACCTATTCCCGAAAAGCGTAGACAGAGCACCTGAAATTCAATTCCAGTGACACATTTAGTAACTGTAAGTTTAAAGATGGAGAAAAATTGATATTGTAGTGATAGGTTGCTAGCCCATTGCCCACAACACGTCAAACACGGTTCCTACAGTCGACTCTTACATCCACGGGAAGATAGTGGGAAGTGCTATAAGCGTCAAATGTTATAAGCGGAGTCGTTATACGCGGATTCTACTGTATGTATGTAAGCACTTTATTGTAAAAAATAACAGGTTAAAACAATATACATGTCACATAAGATTAGAGTACAAAGGCTAACTTATCCCTATGAGGGATCTCTTCCAGCTAACCTTTGAGGGATTGAGTGGAAAGTGGGAGAATGAGACAGACAAACTTACACAGTGTACTAAAACTTTTTAATAAGGAAACTTATAGCTAACATATAATAAATACATATTATAAATATATAAATACGCATATAATGGATATACATAAATAAATATAGTATTCAACCAAATCGCAAGTCGTTGGAGAGCCACAATTTCTTCAAATTACTCTTGAGTGAGGCGACAGACTGGGACTGTCTTATTGACAAGGGTAACTCGTTCCACAAGTTCACAGCGCGTACAGCGTTATTACCACATATCATTGTGTTTATCGTTCTGTATCTCCTAAAACCTGGAATTTGTCGTTTGTTTCTCAGACAGAAACTTTTATTTCTCTTAAGTCATTCAATGCCCTGTATGATGACACATGAGACAAAATTCTGTACGCGATACGGCGTAGCACGAGTTCGTGGGCCTCGAACGGATTTATGTTAGACCTGTTGCTAGGGAATGCGATTGCATATAATTGCTTCGCAACGCTATTGCCAACCAGTGTTGAGTTGGAGAGGGCATTCTCAGCAGCGGGTTACATTGCAAAGGACATTAGATGCCGTTTAGCAGACGATACTATTAATACCCTTTGTTTTTTAAGGAGTCATTTTCAAAATCACTCGTCTTAGGTAACTACTTCCTAATTCCTTTGAAATATGTTTATTATTTTGATTACCTAATTTACCTATGTTAATTTCCTTAAAACCTGATAATTATTTTTGGTTGGTAAGATTAAAGGTTTTTATTTTCTTTCGAGTAATATGTTATTTTACTTAACCTCACTATCACAAACAAGCAGTTATTAGCTTTTTTAGTCATCCAAATTTATTATTTTTTTTAAATTAGACGGGATCCCGAAAATTCCGGGATCCCGCGGGATTAATATTTCTAATAACGCGGGATCTGGAATTTGCAATCTCGAGTCGGGATTGCATTCCCTACCTGTTGTACATTTACCATGAGTTTGCATGACCGTACTCGCTAGCGACTGCGTAAACGATTAATGTATGCCGATTCTTAATTCTATTGCGTAACCGCCAGAGGTAACGTAACTTTTGCCCATACATTTTTTTATGCAGTCGCTAGCGACTACGGTCATGTAAACTCATGGTACAGAGGGCTTACCCCGAACTTCGTATCATGCCGTCCCTTTCACTCTAGTGTTATACACCATATGACTGAAAAGGACGGCACGATACGAAGTTCGAATTTCAAAAGGCACTGTTCGAGCTATTATGCTCCACTTTATTTTTATACTGCTCGAGCTTACTCTTTGTATTTTAATTTACCGGCAAAGTATTGTGCTCCCATAGTTGTGTTGTTTTGTTTACCGAAATCGTTCCCAAGTGTGTGGTGTCGCGACACATATCCATGCCTCGAGTCCTCAACACGCAACAGTGGGAATTCAGCAGCGCTTTACTTCGCAATTTAAAAAAAACGTGTGCTCAAGGCTCATTAGAGTTGAAAAACAAAAAAACTTCAAATACTATTGTGTAGTTTACAATAAATTACATTGAAAATTAAAGGGTCAATCAATGGTACTAAAACTAACATTTGTGCTAGAGCTCGTCTATCTAGCTAGTAGTCATAATAAAACTCTAACTGAAGAGTACAACGTAATATTTTATTTACCAAATAGCGCCTACAAAATATTGCTGGCAAAGATTGCATTTCAATGTTTCTTTTCAATCATAGGGACTTGAATAATTCAACATTTCATTTTGTTCAAATATGAATCTTGGAATATTCCTTGGAGTTAAAGTTCTTTCAATATTTCAAATAGATTATGCGGTCCAGCTCTAAGGGTCCAGCCAGACACTATCAGTAAAAATTACATTATTTATAAGTACATATTAACATTAACCTACTTCTGAAGACGAGACGGTAGCATGTGACTTTTAGGTCGGGTTTTATAGGAAATACAAATAGAAAACTGTTCTTACTGCTACAGTATTTTTTGTCATAACTTACCAACTAACGGATCTCATTATATAACCTCCGGGATTCCCGCGTCCTTTTTTTAGGGTTCCGTAGCCAAAACGGCAAAAACGGAACCCAGGTGTTAGTTGCTGGAATATACCAGAATGGACCAAGGCTGATGAGATGAAGATGGAATGGGGAGATGGTATGACAGGGTTTTTTAACTAACCTAATAGGTTTTTCGAAAGTATAAAGACGGCGGTAGATAAAATATACCTTTTAGAATTTAGGGATTAAGATACGCTGATAAATAAATTAAATTAACGCATATACTAACGTCAAGTTTCCCTGGGTAATATGTTTAAGGTACATATCAGTTGGACACAAAATTTACCTATATAAAATTACTAAATATACACCCTGCGTCTTGTTTGTAGCGAATAAATGAATCAACCTGGTTTACTCCAATATATGCCGATGCATGCAACAACCACTTGTCTCCACTGAAGACCTGGTACAGCTTCGGGTTGACAGTAGCCGTCGAAAAGCTACTACGATTCCGACCTCGACGTGCGGCAGTCTTCCAGGATTTAAAGCTGTGCCTTTACCATGAGTTTACATGACCGTACTCTCTAGCGACTGCGTAAAAATGTGTGTGGGCAAAAGTACAGCGCCTCTGGTGGTTACGCAATAGAACTGAGGAACGGCATACTAAATTGTTTACGCAGGGGTGTTCTGTGACGCAGTCGCTAGCGAGTACGGTCATGAAATCTCATGGTAAAGGCATTGGTCTTCGGGCAACACGCAAGCTTAGGCCTCGCGAATGGCAACCGGGCAAATCGCGCCTGGGCCACTCGCTCCGTTAGCTTCCGCCCCAGCGGAAAAGCTAAAACAATACACTAGGTAAGGCCTATGCAACGGCAAAACACGATCACAAAGCAAATTTAGACTAATAGAACTAAACACTTACCCAAACGTTGAGAAACGCTTGGCTCTTTGATAAGAGGAGGATACAATCCTCTTGAAACACTCTGCTGACGCCGGAAAATAACAATATTCACAGTCGTCACTTTTAATCGTTAGAATTCACAAATTTTTCTCCCACACAGAAAAATTCTAGGCAAACTTGGTTAAAAAATCTGGACGTACTGACGTCCAAGACACTCAATGGTAGAATGAATCAAATTTTGTTTGCAAATCCGTCAAAAGAATAATTTCAAATTACGAAGCTTGACAATCCATTTTCGAAAACGAGACGTTCAACTTCCTAGTTGCCAGTACGTATTCCAGCAAAAGAGGATCTTCACCCACCACCACGACGTAATATGTAACACGTAGATCATGCGTTAATCGAGTTAGAAAAAGAGGCATACCCGCGTTAAAACATATAGCAAAAGCGTACGAACAAATAGTATATGAGACCCGAATAAAATAGCGAACGAAGGCCTGACCTTTTACGTCGGATAAGGAATAATCTGAAGCGATGAATTGCCTGCGATAAAACGGCAGGCGCTAAAGTTTCGCTATGTAATGCATGTTTGCTAAAAAGGCTAATTGGTATAATTGGTATTGGTATTGAATATTTGTTTCTGAGTCTTGGATGTTTTCTATGTATTTAAGTATTTATATCTATTAAATATATCGTCGTCTAGTACCCATAACACAAGCCTTCTTGAGCTTACTGTGGGGCTAGTTCGATTTGTGTAAGATTGTGTCCTCTAATATTTATTTATTTATTTAAAAAAAAAAATGCAGCGTTTTCGCTACACTATACAACCTCGGTCATACTTTAGCAGACTCATAAAAATCGGTATTTCCACATTAGAATCCCGTCGCAAAATGTACGATTTTTTATACTTCATAAAATTTTACATTCTAACATCGACTCAGTTACCCTGCTATCAACTCTAACCTTTAGCACGCCTCGTTTCAGGGGTCATTCCTTTAAGTTTTTTCCCTGAGTGTACAAAAATAACACTTCCTTCTATAACCCAATCACTAATAGTATGTGCAGACAGTATAATGACTTGGTGGATGATGGTAATGTTCATGTGGACATATTTGACCCACGCATTATTAAATTTAAGAGAGGCTTAGACAAATTAATTAAAACTGTAAAAAGATTTGGGATTAAAGATTTGCAAATGACTTTTTTTATAGTCCAAATGTCATTTGGAAGTTATCAATAATTAATAATTCATAATTCATTTATTTGCAACCATGGTACAGTACAGGTGTTACATTAATAATGTATAATATTTATAACAATAATGGCAATTATATCGAGTGATGCATACCTAATTATGTAGAATTAGGATTAATTTTATTTATATACATATATTGTAAATGACATGTAACAATTGTTACCAATAAAATTTTCATTTCATTTCACATGTTAAAAAATAAATAAATTGTATGGCAACTATGTAAATAAACGCAATACTTCACGACCAAAACGGCAAATTACTCGTTTTCCCATACAACGGTTGATCGTCTCTAAAAATTGTTTCTAATGGCACCAAAGCGAATTAGTCAAATAGCTATTTTCAATTACTTACTCATGTGTCTGACCCGCAAATGTTTTTATTATTATTTATGCTCATCATACTGACGGGCTACCGCGAACCGAAAACGAACGGGGTGCGAATATCTCCTTCTCTGTCGCTCTTGCTTATTCGTGCGACAGAGAGGGAGATATTCGAACTTCGTTCGTTTTCAGTTCGAGGTAGCCCCTCTGTCTTGTTGAAGTAGAGAAATTTTCTTTCGTAACGCTTACCGAGCGCATCACCACAGGAGTATAACCAGTATAAGTTGACCTAGGTACTATGCCAACAGATGTTAGGGAACATACACAAACTACGTGACCCGTTTAGGGGGGGGAGGGGGGTCGTCAAAGTACCACTCTTGGTCACCGGGGGGAGGGGGGGAGGTCGGTTTCTTGTCACGTAGCCGGTAGAATACTCTCTCTCTCTTGGCATATACTACGCTTGGTCACCTAGGGGTGGGGAGGGGGGTAAAAAACGCAAAAAAAATTGGTCACGTAGTTTGTGTATGTTCCCTTAGGAATGTAGGTGTCAACTTGTACTGGGTTTTGCTCCCGGATGAGTTGTTCTGCAAATACAGACTTAACTGTACAGTGTTACAGACGTACATTATTTTGTCTCTGTTTGCAATATGATACCGCTTCGTCCATGGACTGTGAAATTTTGTGCAATTGTACATACCTATTACCTATAGTGCCTACTGAAATCAATCGGTAGTTATAGTTAGTAATTACACACTTATGAAAGGACAGGACTAAGACATGAAGAAACTATAGTGGCTCTGTAGGCTGTAGACCTCGCTAGTGCTATATTTAAATTTCCAAAATATCACTTTAAATATTCTATAGAATTATCGAATCTGCTCACAAAATTTCACGAGAATCGGTAGAGAAATGTGACCTGTAGAGAAATCCGCCCGCAGAACCGCCTACGAAAACATTCAAAAAAATATATAATTATCGAACCTGCTCAAAAAATTTCACGACAATCGGTTGAGAAACGCGACCTGTAGAGAAGAACAACCGGAAATCCGGACATATGAATGCATCTTTGTCGAAGCTGAAGCAGAAACCTTCGTTAAGTAGGGTTAAAACACATGTCTGTACAAAAGTAGGAATAGGTAAAATACTCGTATGTTTCTACCTAATATCTAACTGTGACATCACATATCAGATTAGCAAAGTACCTATCTTACGTACCTAAGGTACCAAAAGCTGTGCTAATAGAATTAAAGACTAAAGCGTAAAAGAATTAATAAGCTGTAAATATTACGTCATCGTCTTTTTTTAATAGGTCACTGAACTTGCCCGCCCCGCTATAACCCATTTAGGTAGCGCGGAAATTACGACACACCTGTCGGGTGGCTTCATACCCTTTTATGGGCCGATACCGTATCTATAACTTGTTTATTTATTCTATACTATGACCACTATGATAATAGTATATTACAAGATAACATTATTCAATTGTTTTAGCGCCTACGTTAGCGCAGTAGGGTGCACTGCGCTTCTAATGTAGATAATTAACGCGCGATTATCTTGACGTTGACTTCTTATCAAATTATGTCAGGCTTTACCAGATTGATTCAGGAATGCTTAGCTTGGAGTAATAAAATAAAATAGTTACTCCACAATGATAGCGTGAAACCGCGCTGTATTGTGCCGAATATTTATTACGGCCTTCAGTCACGAACGGTACGAAGTAGTGAACACACCCGCTCCCGAACGCACCTATTTAGTCATTGGCTGTCAAAAATGACCGAAGTCAGACGGAAGAAAACTTTTTTGGGTTTTGATTTTAGTACACAGAGGGTGAGTTCATTAAAAAACTTTATGGTTTTTATCTTATCAGAGTTCATTTGCTTTCCATTCCATTCTCAAAAAAATGCCGAAATAATGATTCGACAGCGGGCAGCATAATTTAATTAATCATTGCTTAATTGGAATACTTTTATAATTAATGTTTGTGAGTTAATGCTGTGTTCTAATGCCAAAAAGGTGCAGTTTTGTGGTAAAATATAATATAATAAGTACGAGAAAATTGATTATAAATGTACTTAGATATTGTTTTAACAATATCATAACAACGAAAACGGCAAGTGATCTGACATTGAACTTATGAAGAGATAGCCTCTATGGTTTGTTTATCTAAACAGATCGATTATTAAATATTCGTTTATACTATATTAAAATAATTGACGTAGCTAAAAACATTGTAAGATAGTGTCTAAAAATGTTATACCATCCTTTAAATAGTTTGCAAACTTCTGTAAAAGTTTTGGTAGCAATGACATCATACTAAGTTTAAAAAATGTTTTGTTGCAGCTCAAAGCATTAGTAATAGATGAAGACTATGGAATATTGCAAGAAGCAGATGTTGAATTTGATGTGGATCTTCCAGAGTTCAGGTACCAATGTAATTTTTCATAGAGATAAAAATGCATAAATATGTATCAAATTGCACAAAGTTAAGGCATTTAATATGCCTACATTTTAATTGACTCCATTGTAACATGAAAGTTGCACATATAAATTGTATTGGTAATTTTTATGTCACAACGGAATATTAAATGTCTTAAGTATCTGCCAAGAATGTGGTCCCCACCCATAAGAGCCATGGGACATATTTTTGAGGAAGTTGTATGCACCCATATTTTTCAGTGCCAAAATATATAAACATGGAAATGCATGTTATAATGCTCGAGTTAAATGAAATTGGCCTGTATTTAGCTAAAATATTGTTTTTAGGGTTCCATGCCTCAAAAGGAAAAAAACATAACCCTTATAGGATCACTTTGTTGTTTGTCTGTCTGTCTGTCAATCTTGGGAGCCCATCGAGGTATTGAGTTGAAAAATTAAAACCATAAACTCAGGTTTACAGTCCCTTGAAACTTCTAAGTGAAACATTAAAAAAAAGGTACAGCCATTTATCCGCAAAAAATGTATAATTTCGACACTCAAATAAACATTCCGTAATCAAAATTTATAGGGTACTTTCCATTGACCTAGAACTATGAAGTTTGGCAAGTAATACTGTCTTATACTACAAGTACAGGGAAAAATCTCAGAGTTTGTAATTAAAGTAACGTAATCAATACCTACAATTGTACGGAACCCTGGGTGGCCGAGTCCGACTCGCACTTGTCCGGTTTTTTTATTCTTATACATATTTAAAACAGGTTTTCGTACACTTGTGCTAATCAATGCCATCTCATAGGGTATTACATGCTTTGGGTAATTTTCGAATGAAGTTTTCTTATAAGAAATTTTGAAAGAGTTACTTTATAATGTTATGTTATAAAACACTTAACTGTTCCTAAATTCAGTCATTGATGTAATTGATTATCATGAAAGTGGATGGAATTGTAAATTCAATTTTCAAATCAAAATCAAAATCAAACATTTATTCTGCAAATAGGCCACAAGGGCACTTTTACATGACAAAATATTAATTTACAATTTAAGAAAGTCTTGACTATAAGAATACATTTTTCATGTCAGAATATTAATTTACAGTTCAAGAAAGAATAATAATTTCGAGATTACAAATATAACAAAATTAATGTCATACCGACAGTGAAAATAAACTTGCAAAGTTATCTATTACGAATATTACAACATCAGTAAAGTTAGAGATGTATAAGGTCTCAGTCTGATTAAACAAAAAGTATAATGAATTCATATAATATTCTAGAGATCGTACATGGTCTCTGAGCGTCCAAATACAATTAATAGTTTATCGACATCATCATCCTCCTAGCATTATCCCAGTACAGTTGCATTCTGATGGATGCCGGGGGTCCACTACCTAATCCCAAGATTTGGCGTAGGCACTAGTTTTTACGGACGCGACTGCCATCTGATCCTCCAACCCGAGGGATACCAGACCTTATTGGTATTAGGCTCATCAAGTTAGTCAGTTTGAGAACTTCTAAGTCGTTAGAAGTTCTCAAGCCATCCAAAGGCCTCTAACTTGGCTTAACGACTGCTGTCATAGACAGCAGCCGGGATTAACGGCTTAACGTGCCTTCCAAAGCACGGGAGCGCTCAGTTAATAACCACTCAAAGCGGTCACCCATCCAAGAACTGACCTCGGCCCACGTTGCTTAACCTCGCATACCGCACGCGGTACACGGGTGCCACTGGGCCACGAGCGCTCCCAAGATTACTAATTAATTACTAATGATGATGGTGGATGATAGTTTACTAATTTAATAAGGATCATTTGACTGCAGGACGGCCGGTGGGGTGCGACGCGGTGAGCGGGGTGAGGTGACAGCACCTCCTTTGCTATGGGTGAAGGCTCTTGACATGGTCATGGACCGACTTGTGGTCGCCGGAGTAGACTTCTCTATAGTTGAAGCATTGTCTGGGGCGGCACAGGTTATACTGAAACTAAATTGTTCTAAAGTTTCTTACGCCGGCTCTTCTCGAAGCAGACGTTTATTTTTAATATGAGCCGGTGGTAGTTTTTTGACATTCAGTGCATTTAATATGCCTAAATTGAAGAATAAGTAAAAAAAAAAATTTTCCAGCATTAAATTTCAGAGATACAAGAAAAAAACAACAATGCAATATACAA
The DNA here is from genome assembly GCA_963556455.1 of Epiblema foenella. Classification (NCBI taxonomy): domain Eukaryota; kingdom Metazoa; phylum Arthropoda; class Insecta; order Lepidoptera; family Tortricidae; genus Epiblema; species Epiblema foenella. The sequence continues at coordinate 29,029,915 of OY747098.1, read as the reverse complement.
TATAAAAATATATAGCAACATTATACGTAAAAATTTACACTGAATCATCTCTGAGAAAAGTTTCCAGTGAAAACTGCTAAAATTCACTCAGGATCTATTCTCCGAATTTATGGCAACAGACATGCTATGAGAATTTGGTTTATGTTATTTATGTAATCGACATGAGTAAATTATTTGATGATATTCAGATCTCTAAAACGAACAAGTAAATAAGAAACATATTAAAATACGGTGTTTCTCTAAAAGGAACCTATGCTAATTGAATTTAAGTCCCTTTTCCTAACAACATGAATAAACCATCCGTTTCATTTTGCAGCAACACGGCTCCGTGTGGTGGTCCAAAGACAGTGAAGACCGCCTCTCAAAGTTGTCCTCTGAAGAGTTCCTGCACACACAATTGGCCATGGCCTTTGTGGCGGATACCCCGGTGTGGATGGATTCTAGTACTAGTGCAGACTGCAGAGCACTTGAGGAAGCTGTTGGGGGTTCAGAGGTCAGTATGACTGACCAAAGGCAGCCTATGTTTTCAAAATAGTAGTTGATAGACTAATTGTAATCCAGTGGTAGTGGATGGCTGCATTGAAGGAAGAACGAGCAGAGGTGGAGCATCCACAGGATGGACATGGCGTCAACATCCAGGAGACAATATGAGTAGCCCAAAATAGAGTTTGAAGAGCAGTTGTGAAGAACTGCTTCTCTCAAAAAGCGAGATGAAGATTAATAGTTGTCCAAAGACATCAAAAACTGCCTCTCAAAGTCATCTTCAGGAGAATTCCTGCTCACAACTTGCTTCGGTAGCAGATACCCCAGTATGGATGAACACCAATATCAGTATGGTCTAGAGACTCAATGGAGGAGGCTGGCTGAGGCTCGAGAGACACAATACCATAAACTCGCCGTCAAGTGCATTTTTTCCAAAGCTTCAACACTCGTTTTCTCTTACAATTAACTCCAATATCAGTATGGTCCAGAGACTCATTGAAGGAGATTGACTGAGGCTCAGAGATACATATCACAAACTAGCTTTGGATGCTGTGGAGTGCTATTTCTTTCCAAAGCTTCAACACTCATTTTGTCTTACAGGCGCTCGCGAAGATTACCGGCTCCACCGCCTACGAGCGTTTCACAGGCTCACAGATCCGCAAGATGTTCCGTACTAAGCCCCGAGTATACCAGGCTTGTTCCAGGATCTCCCTAGTATCCTCCTTCGCTTGCAGTTTGTTCCTGGGCCGGATAGCTGAGATAGACCTCTCCGATGGCTCTGGGATGAATCTTCTTGATGTCCATAGCAAGCAATGGAGTGAAGAGTGCCTTAAGGTAGAGTTTTTGTAGTTATTAGTTAGGATTTAAATATTTATTTATTTATTTATTTATTATTAGGCTCACACAACAAATTACAGTCTTTTACACAATACATAAATAGCTTAGAGTCTAGATCTGGACTATAATTCTTACATATGTGTGCACAGACAGATTAATAACATATATTACAAATTAATCGCTAGACAAAGATGAAATGATTATTGGTGAACTTACAAGAGTAGCGTATACGTGATGTTTTTAATTTAATTTTGAGGTATATATTTGCTTTCATAACATTAACTGAACTAAACATTTATTACAACACAAACAACTATTACAATAGACCTATGGTAATAGAACTCTTTATCTACTAAAACTAGATATCAAATCATTGTACTACATTGTATAACAACAGTTTGCCACATTCTATCTCAACAGGTACTATCAGATGATGATAACTCTGATGAGAAGTTTATTGCAACGATATGACGATTTTTCCAATGCTGATATTGTAATTTATTTACATTTAACTGTATTGTAACCATGTGACAAGTTGTTGTAATGTACCTATTACTACTTGTGTACCTATGACCTATTAGTACCCAGTACTTCATACTCTATGGTTATAATGATATATCTGCGTATAACACATGTACAAATACAAAATGTGGCAACCTGTCACAGGGGATAGATTTGGGGGATCTTTATTAGGTTAATATTTAGTAATAGGTTAGTTTAATATTACATTTACCGCTTCTGAGAGTAACGATGTACTGATTCTGTATTTAAAGATAATGATTACAATACAAAATAGCTTATTTTATAAAATGTACAAAGTTTGATCTAAGGGATAGTGCCGGTAAGCAAACAGTTGCCTGTTTTTGGAGACACTGCTCTTGTTATGCTATTAAATGTATTTAAACAACAACTATTGAGTACTATTGCAAAGTATTAACAAACTAATAACCAATAATCTCTTTCACTTGAAAAAAAAAACCGATTTCAATTTAATACTTCGTCAAGTCACTCCGAGAGCAGAAAACACCGAAAAACCTTTTTTGGAGTCTGTTTTTTTTTATTTCCATCACGCTTTTTAGTAAGCCATTACCAGAGTGCACCTCATGACAATTCCAATAAGTTAAAACACGGTTAAGCTACACCGTTTTAATACGGTTCCGTTTAATACGGAGTTCCGTTGTCTACCTTCCGGCTTCAATTACCAGATCAGGTTGATGGTAACATTACATCAGGACCATTTAAATTGGCTTCGTCATAGTCGCTTCAGTATCTTAATCAAAATATCTTAGCGCTAACCATGAAGCACTAGGAGTTTTGGATGACAATCCGTGGTCTTCTTCATCAAATTCCTGTACCCCAAATGCTACTTTCTGAATGCAAATGCTCGATGTGTTGAATTATTGAGGAGTTCCCTCAATTCCTCATGGTTCCCATCATCAGAAGTGAACTTTAATAACAATGGGCCCAATCTGGAAGCATATACTTTCAAACATAGAAATAATTTGCCAAATCTGTCCATATATGGCGGAGTAATCGCGTAACAAACATACTAAAAAAAAGAAAAAAACATACAGGCGAATTGAGAACCTCCTCCTTTCTTTGAAGTCTGTTAAAATAAATACATAAAATAAATAAATATTAGAGGACAATCTTACACAAATCGAACTAGCCCCACAGTAAGCTCAAGAAGGCTTGTGTTATGGGTACTAGACGACGATATATTTAATAGATATAAATACTTAAATACATAGAAAACATCCAAGACTCAGAAACAAATATTCATGCTCATCACACAAATATTTGCCCTGACCGGGATTCGAACCCAGGATCGTCAGCTTCACAGGCAGGTGCACTACCCACTAGGCTAAACCGGTCGTCAAAATGGGTACATAGAAGAAAACAAAACAAAAGTATTGACTTCAGACACTTGTTACTTTTTTATCGGGTGACTAGCCCTGCCAAAAAATTTACCGTCATTTTCGGGATCATTATCAAGTCATAACTAATAGCAACATATGTGTGCTTTTTATTGAAACTTTATTGCACATTTAATAAAGGTACAAACGGCGAACTTAATGCCTTAAGGCATTCGCTAACAGTCAACCACTGTGCTAAAAAGAAACATTTGTTCGGTGCAGGATAAGAACGTAAAGACAAATAGATACCGTCGTCTCCCGGCGAAAAATAAACAATAGCATTCTTTGGTTATGTACCCTGGGATCCCAGGGACCGGTAGACGACGGGTTAATTAAATTTTCACCTCGCTAGCTCGGAAAGCCCTTTTTTATTCTTTAAAAACAGATAGCAAAACTGCGTTTTATCCACAAGAGTGCAAAGAATATTCGAAATCCGAATGTGCTATTTGTAACTTTTTTAAACATAATAACATGTAAAGGCCAGTCCAGACAGTCCAGCAACAATAATTTTATATTGTGCTGTTATGTTAAAAAACTAGTACCTACGCCAAATCTTTCGGGATCGGGATTAGGTAGTCCCCGGGCATCCAACTACTCGTATATTTAAGGTGTAACTGTCCCGAAAAAAAATTCCTCGCTCTAGTGAGGTGAAAAGATTTGTGTTATACACGGCTGCAAAGTTATTTTACGTCTCGTGTGTTGCAACACTCGCTACGCTCATGATTCTATTTTCGAACCACTCGCTTCGCTCTGGATAGAAACCATTCGCTAGCTCGTAGCTCAACCCTAGAATCCATTCGGTAGCTCGCGTTTCAATTCCACACTCGCGGTTAAAATACAACTATGCAACCTTGTATAACAAATAACTATACTTGCTTTGTAACTAAGTAGCCTATTTGTTTTCCAGGCCTGTGGTGACGAAACACTGGCATCAAAGTTGGGTAGTCCAGTACCCACGGCGAGCGTGTTGGGTAGCATCTCACCGTACTTCGTGGAGCGGTACGGATTCAAACCCGAGTGCCAAGTAGTCGCGTTCACTGGCGACAACAACTCCGCACTTGCAGGTAACACTTACATTTCAAGTATCAAACATATCCTCGTGGCGCCCACGCGCCTTTTGATAAACCAAAATAAGCATGGCGGCTCCAGCCCAGCACTTTTTTCAACTAACCTTCAATTACTGCCCACGCGCCTTTCAGAAGGCCATATTAATAAACTCTGTAAATTTAGTAATTGAGGCCCAGTGGCCTTTGTAAAGATCAAAAGGTAGACAAATAATTGAATTTAAAAACACATGCTAATATAATCATAATTATACCCTGACAGTTTCACTTCAAACATACACAAATTCACAAATACAAATTTCAACTCAAAATCTTGGGCGGATATGACTGTAATTATTAAGTCCTATAAGAAGGACAGTCGGGTCATAGTTAAAGAGGAGCCAAAAAATCTTTGGGCGCCACGAGGATATTTGGGCGTGTTTCAACAGCGCGGTATAGCCTACTAGGACCCAGATAACCATATAAATGACATCGAAATTTGAACCTTTTGGGGTCGGGAGTAGAGTCGAATTTCATTTACTTAAATGGTTTAAATTCCTTTAGAAGAAAATAAATCCTTCCAGTAGGACCATGGGCCTTGTGAACAACACGGCGACCCTGCCAGTTCTCACTCCTACATATTATCCCCCTTATTCATAACACTTAACAAACCTCTGCTAACTAAAATGTCTATTGTCACTGTCTCACAAGCACATGTGTCAAAGTGACAGATAAGGACCAACGAACTTTAGCGGCCAGTTAACTAATATAGGTTTGATAGACGTTTATGAATAAGGGGTTATTTCTTCACAGGTTTCTTTACCCTTGCCCTTATTTAAATGTTTGAAATATAATCTCACCATTATAAACTAATTCGAGGCTATCTCAAGTGCTGGATAAGGAATAAGCATGGTAATGTGTTTAGATAAGATAGACGATGAGATGATATAGATAGACATATGTATACTACTGCCGTGAAACCGTTTGACAATTGATAACTTATCGTCTTGGCTTCAAGTTTTTCACTGCCGATGCCGTTATAAAAAGGACTCTAAAATCATGGGGGATAGAGTTGTTATTGCAACGATTTAAAAAACATATTAAGTTAGAATTAATGGATAAAATATCGTCTCAGCTAAATTAGTACCGTTTATTATTTTTGTCGAAGAGGGGTCCAAATTAAATAAATAAATAGTAAATAATATAAATAAACGTAACACTAACTATTAGATATAAGAAACTTACTAACGATTACGCAAAAGAATTCTAATGTAAAATGGGAATTTGGAAAAAAGGCTTTTTTATTTATTTATTTATTATTTTTGTATACAGTTTACAATGAATGAACAATTGAACATCTCTAAAAGTATTTAGCGGTTCCTCATTTACATCATCTTGAGTCATGCTTAACCGCTTACCATCAGGCGCGCCGAACGCTTGTTTGCCACCGACGTGGAATAAAAAGAGAACATTTTTGAAGTTCAATAATGGGGCTAATGGTGTAATGTTAGCACGACGCATAAACATAACTGCAATGGACACTGGGCACAGGAATTGAATTTCATGGGCTCTGCCTACCCCTTTTGAGGATACAGGCGTGAGTGTATGTATGTGCATAAACATAACTAGCATAGAACTTGGCCGAGGTGCCGAGCCAAGCTCTTGTCGATGGACTCGATTTTGATGATGATGATGATATTAATGATGCATAAACAATGAAAAGTCACCTTTTATTAACCACAGCTTGTCTTAAAGTCCGTGATGCTGTATGACATTAAACGGCCATTAGTTAATTGGTCCTCGGATTGATTACCAACATCATTATTGCATCATCGGCCTTTAACTATATGCGCAGCATCCTAAAACGTGACAAGTAATCAATACGAGTACAGATTCGGTAAGTACCTATATAGCGGATAGTTAACTAATATAGGTTTGATAGACGTTTATGAATAAGCGCGCGAATGAATTTGATAGACGTTTATGAATAGCAGCGCTCGTGGCCCAGCGGCTCCCGCGTACTGCGTGCGGTATGCGAGGTTAAGCAACGTCGGCCTAGATCAGTTATTGGATGGGTGACCGCTTTTAGTGGTTATTAACTGAGCGCTCCCGTGCTTTTGAAGGCACGTTAAGCCGTTGATCCCGGCTGCTGTCTATGATAGCAGTCGTTAAGCCAAGTTAAAGGCCTTCGGGCGGCTTGGGAACTTCTAATAGTCAAATTGCCTACTCACTTGACAAGCCCAGTTCCAATAAGTTATGGTTTCCCCTCGGGTTGGAAGGTTAGATGGCAGTCGCTTTCGTAAAAACTAGTGTCTAAGCGAACTCTTTCTATAATAATAAAATTAGTAACACCGCTTTCTCATATTCATTGATTAGTATTCATCATTACAAGATATTAAAATAATACAATAAAATTAAAATTCATTTTACCAACAAGTAATAACAATGTTAGAAAAATTAACATACCTAATACCAATGGAGTACAGTTCATAATTTACAAAAATATAAGTAATTCTGACATAAAGTCAGCTACGGAATAATAGGCCTTTTGATCCCGTCGTCTACGATCCCCTGGCTCATTAGTCATTACAAAAGAATACCATTGTTTATTTTTTTTCGCCGGGAGACAACGGCTTAAATGACGATGTTCTGGTACCCAGGGCTCCGCCTTCGCCCCGGCTGGGTGGGCCTGAGCCTCGGCACTTCCGACACACTCCTACTGGGCCTTGAAGAAGCCCAGGCGCCTCCCGCCGGTCACGTACTAGTCGGGCCCTCGGCGGCGCCCTACATGGCGCTCCTGTGCTTCGCTAACGGATCCCTAACTAGACAGAACCATAGGGACCGTCTGGCAGGAAACAGTTGGGACGCGTTCAACGATCTGCTGAGGGCTACGGTCAGAGGAAACATGGGATATATGGGTGAGTCAAAGGAATATTCTGTATTTGTCTGTAACTGGTAGTTGGGCCCGCAGCGGCGCCCTACATGACGCTCTTGTGCTTCGCTAACGGATCCCTAACTAGGCAGAACCATAGGGACCGTCTGGCAGGAAACAGTTGGGACGCGTTCAACGATCTGTTGAGGGCTACGGTCAGAGGAAACATGGGATATATGGGTGAGTCAAAGGAATATTCTGTATTTGTCTGTAACTGGTAGTTGGGCCCGCAGCGGCGCCCTACATGACGCTCTTGTGCTTCGCTAACGGATCCCTAACTAGGCAGAACCATAGGGACCGTCTGGCAGGAAACAGTTGGGACGCGTTCAACGATCTGTTGAGGGCTACGGTCAGAGGAAACATGGGATATATGGGTGAGTCAAAGGAATATTCTGTATTTGTCTGTAACTGGTAGTTGGGCCCGCAGCGGCGCCCTACATGACGCTCTTGTGCTTCGCTAACGGATCCCTAACTAGGCAGAACCATAGGGACCGGCTGGCAGGAAACAGTTGGGACGCGTTCAACGATCTGTTGAGGGCTACGGTCAGAGGAAACATGGGATATATGGGTGAGTCAAAGGAATATTCTGTATTTGTCTGTAACTGGTAGTTGGGCCCGCAGCGGCGCCCTACATGACGCTCTTGTGCTTCGCTAACGGATCCCTAACTAGGCAGAACCATAGGGACCGTCTGGCAGGAAACAGTTGGGACGCGTTCAACGATCTGTTGAGGGCTACGGTCAGAGGAAACATGGGATATATGGGTGAGTCAAAGGAATATTCTGTATTTGTCTGTAACTGGTAGTTGGGCCCGCAGCGGCGCCCTACATGACGCTCTTGTGCTTCGCTAACGGATCCCTAACTAGGCAGAACCATAGGGACCGGCTGGCAGGAAACAGTTGGGACGCGTTCAACGATCTGTTGAGGGCTACGGTCAGAGGAAACATGGGATATATGGGTGAGTCAAAGGAATATTATGTATTTCTCTGTAACTGGTAGTTGGGACCTCGGCGGCGCTCTAGCGCTCTTGTGCTTCGCTAACGGATCCCTAACTAGACAACCATAGGGACCGTCTGACCGGAGTTGGGACGCGTTTAATGATCTGCTGAGTGCTGCGGTGGGTTTGGGGGAGGCCTATGTCCAGCAGTGGACGTCTTTCGATGATGATGATGATGATGAGGGCTACGGTAAGTGGAAACATGGGATATATGGGTGAGTCAACGAAACCTTATGTATTTCTCTCTCTTTAACCGTATCAAACAGAACAAGATGGATAGTGCTGGTCGGTGCTGTGCTTCGCTAACGGATCTCTTAACTAAATAGGAGGGATTGCACCTATAGCTCAGTTGGCTAGAGCGAGTGGCCGGCGGCCGCGAGTGCCGGGAGGTCGTAGGTTCGAATCCTGCTCGGTGCCTAAATTCTTAAATTTTTCCTTTATTCTAAATTTAAATAGGAGGAACTGTAAAGTACCTACTGAGGGCTATGGTCGGAGGAAACATGAGGTATCTGGGTAAGGACATAAGTATCTATATAAGACGTAGGTGGTATCTATATTTTACATGCAGAGCTCATCAGAAAAAGGGCCACTCGACAGTTCATGGACACCAGTGTCCAACGGTAGGAAGACAGTGTATTAATTAACAATGCAGGATACTCTAAGAAATAATAGGGTACATTAAGGCAAATAATATTTCAGAACGCAGTTATTTGACGCCCGAGCCGAAGGTAAGGACGATAAATATGCGATCTGAGGCTTTCTTTATATGGCTGGCTGGGATGCAAGTGTGCAAGTTCGCCTTTGTACCAATGTAAACGAATTTGTCTGTATTTTTACCTGTGTTTTATGTACAATAAAGTATTTACATACATACATACTTTATGGCCATAAATATATGACATTATATGATAATTATTTATTATTTAGTTTCTCGTTTAGGTAATATATCCACGGAAGATCAGCGTCAAGATACTCGCAAGGTACCTTGACATTAAAGTTGAGTTTCAATCAATTTATATAGGTAGGGTAAATCACCAATAACTGGCCAGTGCTGCGAAGACCGCTGTTAACAAAATACATGAAGTCAGCTCTGAACCTAGTCATTTTAGTTTTATTTATTTCCAGAAATACCAACAATTGGTTTGGTCTGTGCATGTTTTTGCGAAGTGGCCAGTTATTAAGGAGCTGCAATTTTTTCTTGTAAACGTCATGAATAAACTTTTTTCTATTACTAAAATATGTTAAATTATTTTGAATTTTGTGCAGGAATCTACTACGACACGGCGGAGATCGTCCCGCGCTGCGGCCCTGGCCGGTGGCTGGTGGAGGGCTCGGGGCGTCCAGTGGCTACGGCAGCGCCGCAGTTCGAGGCGCGCGCGCTGCTCGAGGGACAGGCTCTGGCACGACGTGCGCACGCTGAAGACATGGGCTTCAGACTAGGTCAGTGACCCTTTTGTACAGGTATCTACAACACGGCGGAGATAGTTCCGCGCTGGACATGGGCTTCAAACTCGGTCAATGACCCCTGTTTTTTTGGCTTAGGCCGCAAAGTGCAAGTTATTACAATAGGGATGAAAAAGGAAACTTTCTCGAAAAAGGATTCTTAATCAAATGGTAACGAAAAAAGGTAACCAAAAAGAATAAATAATTACGTAATAATAAGCGTTTAAAGTTTTAAGAGCGGGCATACTCTGTCCCTTCTCCGCAAAACGCACCTTTGTATTGGAACGATCGTCATTTACTACGGCGCTCGTGACTGATCTGTCGCGCTTTCTCTCTCTAACCAGCAACATTAAAACGGTTGTAGCTTCGTTATTTATTGAGATATTTGAATAGGATTTTCACCATTGGACATATTTCTTTGCCTTGTTTCTTTTCAAATTTTGAGTCAATATCCCTATTTTTAAATAACCTAAGTAAGGTCGCAAGGGATGCGCTGTGTTGAGACTGACGGACAACGTAAACCTCAAGTCGAAACGGTTCGGCAACGCGTTTGTGATTCTATTGGAGTTCTAATAGGGTACAGGTTCCATCAGGCACGTTATGGGTCATTGTCAGTTGTAAAAACAAAAGTTGTCCACCCGGTGGTTAATAGTTAACGGCTTATGTGCATGTAAATTATGTTTTTGTTACATGGATTTATAGTTACGGAAACACCGTTTATGCGGATTACTAGACCAATCCAAAATTAAGCTTTTTGGCCCTTAAATTTTTATATGTCCACCGAAAAGACGCGAACCTAAATCTGACAATGACCCTTATAAGACTTGTAAGCCTATGTGCTACCGGTTGTATTAAAAAAAAATCTTCACCTGCCTAGTAAAAATGATAATAAATATTCTTTTTAATACAGTTGCTCAAAAAGTAGTACTTTATGTATATCGTGCGCAAAGTTGGATTTCGCGCACTAGTGCTTTTTACTTTTCCATTTATTTTTAAATTTACTGTTGGTCCAATCCAAACATCCAACAGAAGAGTCTTAGGTTCAATCAGATGAATCATTTATCCAGATAACATTAGGAACCTTTGGATAATGTTATTGAAGAGTTGACTTTGTTGTGTGCCGTAGATGGTAACTCACGTCTAATCGCCACCGGAGGAGCCAGCGTCAACAAGGAGCTGCTGCAGATATTCGCGGACGTCTTCAACACGCCCGTTTATGTCCAGGTATAGTTATAATTTACTCTTAAGGGTCCTTACCAGTTAAAACACGCTCATCTATTTACGCCATTTTCTGTTTGAATTATCACGTATCTTGACATTTTCTCAATGTTACTATCTAGAACAGGACTGTTGCGACCTTATGTCATAAATTTTAAATGTATTTTTTGGAAGTTTCATTGAGAAATATCGTTTCAAACATCACTCCAAATCGACCATATTCAAGCTAAAAACTTGTTTTTTCCGCTTAAATTCTACTACACAGTATAAAATCAAAAAATGGCTATGTTACTATCTAACACTTTGATAAAATTATCGTAACCTTCAACAGCTTTATTGGTATTATCAATACTTTTGTCATAATTTGAAATCAAAACATTTTTAAACTTATAAGGCCTCTTAAAGGCCGTAGCGTAGGCAGTAATGGACGAGGACCCAATGTTGCATAATTATGTAAAAGAAACTAAGAGTTTTGTTTTTAAAAATACATAGCCTGTATAGTGTAATATGCTGATTATATTATTTGAATGCATACAAAGTTAGTCATGATCTTTAAAACGATATGTATACATTCATCTTACTGAGTATAATATAATATATAGATAATAAGTATATTAAGTTAATGAAATGTAAGTTTGTATGTAGTAGAGGTAGGAAGGATTATGTATTACTGGACCTCGAACTAACCCAGCCGGCAATATCAAGCTGATACGGCTAGGTCAAGGATATTTTCTATACTTACTCAAGTCGAAACGGTTCGGCAATGCGTTTGTGATTCTATTGGAGTTCCAATAGGGTACATGAAATAAATGAACTTTATTCTGCTAGTAGGCCGCAAAGGCACTTTTACAAGTCAAAAACTACTAGCGTTTCTCAAGAGACCACTGCGGAGAAGAAACGGCGAAAGAAACTCGACAGTCAGTCATTTTCTCCAAAATATGCTTATTACAATGATGCTACTTAACCTACTTAAGTAAATGTAAGTGGTAAACAACAAAAGAGAATTGAAAGAAAAACAATGAAAAAATAATATGCTTATTACAATGATACTACTTAACCTACTTAAGTAAATGTAAGTGGTAAACAACACAAGAGAATTGAAAGAAAAACGAGGAAAAAATAATATGTTTATTACAATGATACTACTTAACCTACTTAAGAGGCCTTATAAGTTTGAGCGTTCATCATTTTCATAAAATCTTAGTCGATAGATGGCGTTAGCGCTCGGCACACGAGCGCACTGCTCTACAGCACACTACTGCACATATGTGTGCGTTTTAACCCGGACGCAAAAAATCTTGATCGTTTTGACAATTTCCCAGTTGAAGGATACAGTTGGTTGGTTGGGGATACAGTTTTTTAATGTAATTAAAAATGTATTTGATATTTTGAAAGCAGTACTTTAATACTACATTTCAAGAAAATATACTCATACAAATAATAAAAAGTTACAACTCATAATTTTGTTTCGTTGCGTAATTTCAATCTACCTTTGACATTACGTAAATTTTAGCCTAGTTGGTAGTAACCCTGCCAAAGAAGGTGGTGGTCCTGAGGGCCTACTCTGAACATCGAAATCCGAACTTCGTATCGTGCCGTTCCTTTCACTCTTGTGTTATACACAATATGAGTGAAAGGGACGGCACGATACGAAGTTCGGATTTCGATTTCCGGAGTAGGCCCTCTGGGTTCGAATACCGCGATTAGTACATTACTGCAGAGGCCGCGAAATAGGGGACTGTCGGCCGAGTAGTTATAGATGGCCGAGTGTTATCGAGGCCGATAATCCTTGTTAACGCCAAGGTTTGTATTATAGTGCTGTTCTCAAAAAATTCAATGAAATTTGTAAATTATAAGCTAGAAAAGCACCTCGGAAACAAAAGACGATCTCTTTGCCTGCCGAGGCCGGCAAGTTTGATAAAAGGTAATTTATTTGCCTTTTCTAAGGTTTGTATGTATGTATGTAATCACTTTATTGTACACAATAACAGGTTAAAAATAAAGTTGTATTTTTAATCGCGAGTGTGGAATTAAAACACGAGCTAGCGAACGGATTCTAGGGTTAAACTACGATTTAGCGAATGTATTTTATGGTTGAACTGAGCGAAGCGAGTAGTTTAGATATAAAATCCTGAGAGTAGCGAGTGTTTCAACACTCGAGACGTAAAATGACTTTGCAGCTGTGTGTAACACAAATCTTTTCATCTCACTAAAGCGAGGAAAACACTACATAAAAACGACTGAAATATGCAAAATTAGCCTTTATTTTAACTATTACACAAATTGGCAGGAAATCTTATATACAGTCAACAAAACTATTAGCTGATGATTAGATGGATTCGGATATCAAATATTTTTGCACTCTTGTGAAGTAGGATTTGCTATCTGTTTTTAAACAAATAAAATAGTACATTTTTATGCAAGTACGGAAGGTATATCATTTGCACGAGTCCCGAGGTGTCTTGGCCCGAGCTGTCAGGTGAGGGATAACACTCGGGACGAGTGAAAATGACACTTGCGCACGCATATTAAACGACGTTTTTTAATACAGTTGCAAAAAAATATCAAATGAACAAAAACAAAATAGTCATTAAAAGAGACAAAACAAAATTCGTGTTCTTGCCAATGTGAGCTTTGCACGTACCTGGTCCATATCTGGCATAGTTTACATACATTTTTTGTAACAATCGTATAAATCACAGCTAGTGAGTTAAAAAATAATACTGCATGTCACATATAACATTATACTAACTAAACAAGGGATCATTGATTACAGAACCCTAAACATGATCATCCCGAAGAGGCATGGACCGATCCATGCCTCTTCGGGATGATCATTTTTAGGGTCTTTCGGGGGTCGACAATTTCTGGGAGCAAACACTTTTCATAGTGGAAACTGCATCAGAAAGAAGTCGATGACGATATCTAAATATATAAAAGAAGAAACTGACTGACTGATTGACTGACTGACTGACTGACTGACTGACTGATCTATCAACGCACAGCCCAAACCGCTGGTTCTAGAGATTCCAAATTTGGCACGTAGGTTCCTTATAAGGTATAGGGGTGCAATAAGAAAGGATTTTTCAAAATTCACCCCCTAAAGGGGTGAAACGGGGGTCCAAAGTTTGTATGAAAAACCGTATTTATTAAAGTGAGAGACATGAAACTTTGTACATAGAGTCTGTGTTTAAATATATTAATGGCGTATTTCAGCGTTTTTCTAAATTGCTCCACTAAAGGGGTGAAAAGGGGGTTCAAAATTTGTACGGGAAGAAAATCTTTTTTAAAGTGAGATATTTGAAACTTTGTATATAGACTCTCTGTTTAAATACAACAAAACGTATATAAGCGTCTTTCGAAATTACTCCCCTAAAAGGGTGAAAAGGGGGTTTCAAGTATGTACGGGGAGCAAATCTTTTTTTACAAGTGAGAGATTTAAAACTTCGTACATAGACTCTATGTTTAAATACAACAAAACATATTTAAGCGTTTTTTGAAATTGCTCCCCTAAAGGGTTCAAAAGGGGGTTCTAAGTTTGTACGGAGAGCAAATCTTTTTTGAAGTGAGAGATTTAAAACTTCGTATATAGACTCTTTGTTTAAATACAACAAAACGTGTTTCAGCGTTTTTCGGAATTGCTCCCTTTAAGGGGTGAAAAGAGGGTTCCAAGTTTGAGCGGGGAGCAAATTTTTCCTTTTCTTAAAAATCGATATGGGTGTCATTTTCGAGATTCCTCGGGGTGCCAATTACGAAAATGACATTCATTTTCAAATTAAAGATGGCGGACATTTATTTTTCTTAAAAATCAATATGGGTGTCATCTTCGAGGTTCCTCGGGGTGCAAATTACAAAAATGACATCCATTTTCAAATCCAAAATGGCGGACATTTATTTTTCTTAAAAATCAATATGGGCGTCATTTTCGAGGTTCCTCTGGGTGCCGATTACGAAAATGACATTCATTTTCAAATTAAAGATGGCGGACATTTATTTTTCTTAAAAATCAATATGGGTGTCATCTTCGAGGTTCGTCGGTGTACAGATTACAAAAATGACATCCATTTTCAAATCCAAGATGGCGGACATTTATTTTTCTTAAAAATCAATATGGGTGTCATTTTCGAGGTTCCTCTGGGTGCCGATTACGACAATGACACTCATTTTCAGATCAAAGATGGCGGATATTTATTTTTATAAAAATCGATATGGGTGTCGTCTTCGAGGTTCCTCGTGGTGCCGATTACGAAAATGGCATGCATTTTCAAATCAAAGATGGCGGAGATTTATTTTTCTTAAAAATCAATATGGGTGTCATCTTCGAGGTTCCTCGGGGTGCAGATTACAAAAATGACATCCATTTTCAAATCCAAGATGGCGGACATTTATTTTTCTTAAAAATCGATATGGGTGTCGTCTTCGAGGTTCCTCGTGGTGCCGATTACGAAAATGACACTCATTTTCAGATCAAAGATGGCGGATATTTATTTTTATAAAAATCGATATGGGTGTCGTCTTCGAGGTTCCTCGTGGTGCCGATTACGAAAATGGCATGCATTTTCAAATCAAAGATGGCAGACATTTATTTTTCTTAAAAATCGATATGGGTTTCATCTTTGTGGTTCCTCGGGGTGCCGATTACGAAAGTGACATTCAGTACATATCTGCATGCAGGTCAAACTGAGAACCTCCTTTTTTGTAGACGGTTAAAAATTACTCTTAGTACGCGGGCGAAGCCGCGGGAAAAAACGTTGAAACTTTGTATAAAGACTCTCTGTTTAAATACATTAATGGCGTATTTCAGCGTTTTTCTAAATTGATCCCCTAAAGGGATGAAAAGGGGGTTCAAAGTTTGTACGGGGAGCGAATCTTTTTTGAAATGAGAGATTTGAAACTTCGTAAATAGAATCTTTGTTTATATACAACAGAACATATTTCAGCCTGTTTCTAAATTGCTCCCCTAAAGGGGTCAAAAGGGGTTCCAAGTTTGTACAGGGAGCAAATCTTTTTTGAAGTGAGAGATTTAAAACTTCGTATATAGACCTTCTGTTTAAATGCAACAAAAAATTACTCGGCATTTTTCGAAATTACTCCCCTAAAGGTATGAAAAGGTGGATCCATGTGGTGTTTGTACGGGGAGTGTATAGACTGTGTTAAAATACAACAAACCATATTTCAGCGTTTTTTGAAATTTCTTCCCTAAAGGGGTGAAAAGGGGGTCCAAATTTGTACGGGAAGCAAATCTTTTTGAAACGAGAGATTTCGAACTTCGTATATGGACTCTGTTTAAATACAGCAAAACACGTATTAGCGTTTTTCGGAATTTCTCCCCTAAAGGGGTGAAAAAGGGGTTTCAAGTTTGTGCGGGGAGCAGTAATATGGGTGTCATATTCGAGGTTCTTCGGGGTGCCGATTACGAAAATGGCATGCATTTTCAAATCCAAGATGGCGGACATTTCTTTTTCTTAAAAATCGATATGGTTGTCATTTTTGTTGTTCCTCGAGGTGCCAATTACGAAAATGACAACCATTTTCAAATATGATGACGTTATATAATGGATATACGGTCATTTTTTTTCCTAAAAATCGATATGGGTGTCATCTCCGAGGTTCCTCGGGGTGCGGATTACGAAAATGACATGCATTTTCAAATCCAAGATGGCGGACATTTATTTGTCTTATAAATCGATATGGTTGTCATCTTGGAGGTTCCTCGGGGTGCCAACTATGAAAATGACATCCATTTTCAAATCCAAGATGGCGGAAATTAATTTATCTTAAAAATTTATATAGGTGTCGTCTTTATGGTTCCACAGGGTGCCGATTACGGAAATGACATCCATACGTATCTACATACATACATACAAACATACGGATCAAACTGAGAACCTCCTTTTTTGTAGACGGTTAAAAATTACTTTTATTACGCGGGCGAAGCCGCGGGTAAAAGCTAGTTATACCTAAAAATAAAATACATAGGTTTATATTTTAAGAGCCCAGAGGAAAATGTTTCGTATTTCATTATTAAAATTTATCTTATAGTGTGTAAATGAATATAGCATATGACGAGTTCCTGTGACCACCTCGTGACTCTACCATAGGACTCTTGGACCATACTAGGTTGATAGTATTTGTCAAGACACTAACAAGCTCAAACACGGATGTGAGAGATGGAGTGATGAGCATATGAGGAGTTCCGGTGACCATCTTCTGACTCCATCGTGAGATCCTGAACCTTATCTATTTCGTTGGTACTCATCAAGACAAATACAACGAGCCCAAACACTGCGGTACTGTGATGAGCATATGAGGAGTACCGGTGACTATATCCTGACTCCATCATGAGGACCTGGACCTTATCTATTTCGTTGGTACTCATCAAGACAAATCCAACGAGCCCAAACACGGCGGTACTGTGATGAGCATATGAGGAGTTCCGGTGACCATCTCCTGACTCCATCATGAGGACCTGGACCTTATCTATTTCGTTGGTACTCATCAAGACAAATCCAACGAGCCCAAACACGGCGGTACTGTGATGAGCATATGAGGAGTTCCGGTGACCATCTCCTGACTCCATCATGAGGACCTGGACCTTATCTATTTCGTTGGTACTCATCAAGACCAATACAACGAGTCCAAACACGGCGGTACTGTGATGAGCATATGAAGAGTTCCGGTGACCATCTCCTGACTCCATCGTGAGGACCTGGACCTTATCTATTTCGTTGGTACTCATCAAGACAAATCCAACGAGCCCAAACACGGCGGTACTGTGATGAGCATATGAGGAGTTCCGGTGACCATCTCCTGACTCCATCATGAGGACCTGGACCTTATCTATTTCGTTGGTACTCATCAAGACAAATCCAACGAGCCCAAACACGGCGGTACTGTGATGAGCATATGAGGAGTTCCGGTGACCATCTCCTGACTCCATCATGAGGACCTGGACCTTATCTATTTCGTTGGTACTCAACAAGACCAATACAACGAGTCCAAACACGGCGGTACTGTGATGAGCATATGAAGAGTTCCGGTGACCATCTCCTCACTCCATCATGAGGACCTGGACCTTATCTATTTCGTTGGTACTCATCAAGACAAATACAACGAGCCCAAACACGGCGGTACTGTGATGAGCATATGAGGAGTTCCGGTGACCATCTCCTGACTCCATCATGAGACCCTGGACCTTATCTATTTCGTTGGTACTCATCAAGACAAATCCAACGAGCCCAAACACGGCGGTACTGTGATGAGCACATGAGGAGTTCCGGTGACCATCTCCTGACTCCATCATGAGGACCTGGACCTTATCTATTTCGTTGGTACTCATCAAGACCAATACAACGAGTCCAAACACGGCGGTACTGTGATGAGCATATGAAGAGTTCCGGTGACCATCTCCTGACTCCATCATGAGGACCTGGACCTTATCTATTTCGTTGGTACTCATCAAGACCAATACAACGAGTCCAAACACGGCGGTACTGTGATGAGCATATGAAGAGTTCCGTTGACCATCTCCTGACTCCATCGTGAGGACCTGGACCTTATCTATTTCGTTGGTACTCATCAAGACAAATCCAACGAGCCCAAACACGGCGGTACTGTGATGAGCATATGAGGAGTTCCGGTGACCATCTCCTGACTCCATCATGAGGACCTGGACCTTATCTATTTCGTTGGTACTCATCAAGACAAATCCAACGAGCCCAAACACGGCGGTACTGTGATGAGCATATGAGGAGTTCCGGTGACCATCTCCTGACTCCATCATGAGGACCTGGACCTTATCTATTTCGTTGGTACTCAACAAGACCAATACAACGAGTCCAAACACGGCGGTACTGTGATGAGCATATGAAGAGTTCCGGTGACCATCTCCTCACTCCATCATGAGGACCTGGACCTTATCTATTTCGTTGGTACTCATCAAGACAAATACAACGAGCCCAAACACGGCGGTACTGTGATGAGCATATGAGGAGTTCCGGTGACCATCTCCTGACTCCATCATGAGACCCTGGACCTTATCTATTTCGTTGGTACTCATCAAGACAAATCCAACGAGCCCAAACACGGCGGTACTGTGATGAGCACGTGAGGAGTTCCGGTGACCATCTCCTGACTCCATCTTGAGGACCTGGACCTTATCTATTTCGTTGGTACTCATCAAGACCAATACAACGAGTCCAAACACGGCGGTACTGTGATGAGCATATGAAGAGTTCCGGTGACCATCTCCTGACTCCATCATGAGGACCTGGACCTTATCTATTTCGTTGGTACTCATCAAGACCAATACAACGAGTCCAAACACGGCGGTACTGTGATGAGCATATGAAGAGTTCCGGTGACCATCTCCTGACTCCATCGTGAGGACCTGGACCTTATCTATTTCGTTGGTACTCATTAGACAAATAAAACGAGCCCGAACACGGTGGTGTTATGATGAGATGAGTATATGAGGAACAGAGTGTAAATCACTAAATATTATAAAATATATACTTGCAGGATCTTGATCATTCAATCGCTGTATACGAGTACAGCTTGTCTTGGAATTCTGTGAATCCTATTCGCTATGCTTGTAACGAGGCGCGATCAATAAAAGCGACATAGGTCCGACCTCTGAGAGCGCTCGGCTGGGACTGAGCGCGCGGCATCGGTGCAGCGTAATTTATGGGTAAATTGGGTAATATTTAAAAATGATTACCGAGTTGAATTTTTAAGCCGATTACGCTAAAAAAAATATCTGAGACAAAAAAAGAGTTACACTTTACTACACTTTTATCTTTAGAGCAAAATATTAATGCGTTTTGCCAGAAAAAAATAAAGTGTAACCCTATTTTTATCAAAAAACTAGGCAACATTCGGATGCTACTTAAGCCCAAATTTTAGATGAATCTGAACTTTTTAACAACGTTACTATCTAGTTTATGATATGTCGAATTGAATTGTGTTCATTTTGTACCAAAATCAGTCGTTTTTGTGTCTAAATTGACAATCGAAACGTCTCGCCTAGCCGCAAATAATGAAGAAACGCTGCCAAGAGAATGCGTTTTTACCAGGTTTAGCACTAAAAAAACAAAGATTAAGCAACGTTACTAACTAGATTAAGAAACGAACTATCAAATACTTTAGGAATTTCTTCAATATTATGGATATTAACGCCAGAATCGTTAATGAAAAACTAAGCATTTTGCGAAATACGCTTATAGGGCCTCTTAAGTAAATGTAAGTGGTAAACAACAAATGAGAATTGAAAGAAAAACGAGGAAAAAATAGCAATAGGTATTTACAATGTGTAGTTACACAGTTTCCATCAGGCACGTTATAAGCCTATGTGCCACTCGTAATCAATGACGTCACTGATCTATCGCGCTTTCCCTCTCCAACCAGCAATATTAAAACTTTTATGTCACACCTGGCCATAAAGTGGCAATTACCGCACGCTCCGCGCGCGGCCAGCGGGTGACATAAAATTTTGTACTTACCTCGGGCGGTAATTAAGAAAGCCTCAGATCGCATAATTATCGCCCTTGCCTTCGGCTCGGGCGCCAAATACCTGCGATCTGGGACATTCTTTGTTTTACCGCCCTTGGTAAGTAATGTACTATTGTGGCTTCTTTATTTTTTGAACTATTTGAATAGGATTTTCACCATTCGCCATATTTTTTTGCCTCGTTTCTTTTGAAATAGTCTCTTGGAGTAGTAAAATTTTGTGCCAAAAACCCTGTTGAGATTAAAACCCAAACGTTGTTATTCTATATTTCGAAAAAACTTATAGTAAAGCTACAGTCGCGTTCATGATATGTTCGCTTACAGGAACAACACGCCAATGCCGCCCTCCTAGGAGCCGCCATCCGCGCCGCTGAAGTATGGAGCGCTAAGTCCGGAGTCTCACTCACTGGTACTTTACCCTAGTTGACTATAAATCCAACGACTAAGGCTGGGTTGCACCAAACCGCCTGTAATCGTAAGCGGTGTTCGTTAAAATCCGATTGTATGGAAAGCTTGACAAGTTTCTATGGGTTGGCAGCTGCCGGCGGCATATTTGACGATGACCGGCCTGTGATCGTATGTTGGTGCAACCGACCCTAAATAACTCACCCGCCAGTTAAAAACTCATCTATTTAGGATTTTTTCTCTTTAAAGTGACACGTATGACATTTCCTCTGTTATCATCTGCTAGCCGGTCACTTCGAGATGGCCGTCGCAAAATGTCACAAGTACAGTCGACTTCGAAACTATGTGCACGGACATAAGGTTGTTCTGATATTTTTGAACCTTTGCGAACGTAGATATAGGATGTGCGCAGGCGGATGTAACATTCATCAATCATGATCATCGTCAGTTTTATCCTCTTCTAGGTTCTCATTAAGCAACTCGACGACTTTAGACGACCGCTTTAGCCTAGTTGGTAGTGACTCTGCCTTCGAAGCTGGAGGTCCCGGGTTCGAATCCCGGTCAGGGCATGTATTTGTGTGATGAACACGAATATTTGTTCCTGAGTCATGGATGTTTTCTATGTATTTAAGTATCTATTGATCTATATAAGTATGTATATCGTCACTTGGTACCCATAGTACAAGCTTTGCTTAGTTTGGGACTAGGTTGATTTGTGTAAGATTGTCCAAAAACATTTATTTATTTATTTATTTAACTCGTAGCCTAGATGACAACAGTTCCCGTCATTAACCTCAATGGGACCTTATGATATTACTAGTTTTTGTCCTCGACTTCGTCTGCGTAAATTTCCACTATTTAGGGTGGGTTGCACCAAACCGTCTTTAATCGTAAGCGGTGTTCGTTAAAATCTGATTGTAAGGAAAGTTTGACAAGTTTCTATGGGATGACAGCTGCCGGCGCCATATTTGACGATGATCGGCCTGTGATCGTATGTTGGTGCAACCGACCCTTAATCCGAATTTGTCAATCCAGACTCGTATACCAAATTTCATCATAATCCGTTCAGCCGTTTTTTGCGTGATTGAGTAACAAACATTCAAACAAAACTTCGCGTATATAATATATTTGTTGATGATGATGGTTACATATAACGACGGATTAGAAGCAAAACACTATCAAATCTGTCACTACTTTTCGAAACCTCGTATCTCAGTACGGAAACGATGCTGATATACGAGCTTTATTTTATTTAGGTATGTCTTACTTAGTGACTTGCTTGTGACACGACGATATTGACGTTTCAGGTACGGAACCCACTGTAGCCCCCGTAGCCACCCCGTACCCTGATGCAGAGAAAATCTATACGCCAATGTTGGCGCGGTACCGCAAGATGATTGAAGACATTCCCAGACTGCAATAGAACAACGAAGCGGCAGTAAAATCACCGAAGCCTTCGATAACATAAAGCGGCAATTACACTTCGTTCGACCGCAAAAGTGTAAAGAGCATGTTAGTCGGCCGCATTCGGCGATCGACAGCTGCCAACGCTTATAGGTAGGCGGACAGACTAATGTGAAGACGACGTTTGTTGGCCTAAGTAGTTTAAAATGAATTCGGCGACCGCATTAGGTGAACGACGCAGTGTTATTGCCGCTTAACCGCAAACTGCACTGCTTTTAGCCAACTAATATACATATCGTATTGAAGCGAATGTATTCCTAAAGTTACACGCAAATGCTAACGCAAGAAGACATAACACAAGTCCCTAACAGTAAATAACACAAAAATACATTAAATACTTCGAGCAAGTGATATACATAGCGAAACTAATTTATTGTTAGTTTCCTAAGTCCAAAGTGGGTGTCTACATCTATGGCGGCACGTTACTGATGGTAAGACAATCCCATAATACACTATAATGACTTCCATCGAAGCTAATTTATGTTAGAACATAACATATTGTTCTACTCTAGAGAGTAGAAGTAGAAGCCACTAATAGGTGGAAAAACAGCAGGAAAATACGTCTGTTTTCTTAGTACTCATAAGCGTCTACATTCCAAAAAATATAGTCGTCTCTCTTACGCACACCGCATCAATATAATTGATGTTGGTTGTACTCTTTACATACTGTACAGTATGTTACAAAAATGGTAAGTATATTTAGCACTTAAGGCAATAATCGGTATCGAATTGCGATTCCGAAAATCACTTCCTTTTTTATACTATTTTATAAAAACTCGTGCTATCTAGCGTCTATTTATAGAATACATTTAAAACATTCTACAAACCTTTGGCAAAGAGTTGATAATCCGGTAAAGTGTTAATGCACATGCGGTCTTTATTTACGAAGTATGCTTTTTTATATGACTAACGATAATATGGTAGCAAATTGTTTTTCTCAAACGCACCGAGCCGACAACAGAATATAGTTCATTTCACTCGTGCACGCGCCTGTCGCGCCTTACTTGCATCGACCGTCTCACTCAGCGCCTGTAGCTCGCGCCTACGCCGCCCCGATCGAACGGACTTGTCAGAACCTGTTTTTCGCGGCGCGGTGTTCCTTTGATAAAATAGGTACTTAGTTAACGGATCAACGGAGCTTTGGACAGTGAGCAGAAGTTAATGAGTCCGTTAACAATTTTTCAAGTTAACTTAAAAGTTAATCCGATACACGGATGGTTAACTTCGTTAATTAACGAGTTAATCTCTCTCTGGTGTCGAATTCTTTATCCTTTGTACGAACACTATAATTTACTAGCCTCGCACACATCTGAATGTTACGGGATTAGAATCTGCTCAAGATGGCTCACTTTGTTATACACATATTTTTCGCCTTATTACGAAGGAATAAGGTGCAACATTGTAATATGGATGTTAACACCAAATAAAATATCAATAAGTTCGTAATTTCTCGAAAAAGGATCAAATTCTTAATTAAATAAGTCTCAAAAGAATAAATATTTACATAATTATAAGTTTTCAAAGTTTTAAGAGGGGGCATACTCTGTCCCTTTTCCGCAAAACGCACTTTGGATTAGAAAAATCGTCATTTACTATGGCGCACGAGGTCAGTGACGTCACTGTTCTGTCGCGCTTTCTCTCTTTGCTGGTTAGAGCAGCAACATTAACTCAAACTCAAACATTTATTCTGCAAATAGGCCAGGCCACAAGGGCACTTTTCCATGTCAAAATATTAATTTACAATTTAATAAGACTAAGAATACATATTTCATGTCAGAATATTAATTTACGGTTCAAGAAAGAATAATAATTTCGATATCACAAATATATAACAAAATTAATGTCATACCGACACGTAATGTCATAAGCGTCATACTTAGTTGAAAAAACAAAAGTCGTCCCTCCTGTGGTCAATAGTTAACGGCTTATGTGCATGTTAGCTCTGTTTTCATTACAGGGATTTATAGAAACTGAGACACTGTTTATGCGGGTTACTGAACAAATTTAAAATTAATATTTGTAGCCGTAATCCGTGTATGACCCATAACGGTTGTAGCTTCGTTATTTTTTGAGATATTTGAATAGGATTTTCACCATTTGGTATATTTTTTGTCTCGTTTCTTTTGGAGTAGTCTAATTTCGAGTCAACATCCCTACTATATCTGTGACGATGGCCGTCCAACATAACTCACTAGCTATACTCGACCTTAAAGACATGAGTGACCCGTTGCAAAACTCACTAGCATAAAAATTGTTTGACAATAGTCACTGGAAGGGCCAAGACCTAACCATAATAACATTATCTACTATACAAGTATGTAGTGCAAGGTTGCCAGAGCTCCCGAGGATGCACTGTGTTGAGAGCGAGGGACCTAAATTTGTCCTTTCTGCCGTCAGCACAGTGAATTCTCAGATTTCATAAAGGGTCGGCAACGCGTACGTGACTCCTTTGGAGTTGCGGGCGTCTATAGGCTGCGGTGGCCTCTTACCATCAGGTGGACTGTACGCTTGTTTGCCACCGGCGTTGTATAACATAAACCTACTGTCTCTACAACTATTTTAAGAAACCGAACATTCCACAAGTTGACATGTTATTGTGCTTTCACTTTTGTATAGTTATTTTATATGAATGTTAACTAATTTTTATTTTCGTGATCTAAGAGTGAATCTGACATTCCATGTGATTAAATATCATGTTTAACAATATAATTGTTTAGCTTTACGTGAAGATTTTATAAGATATTTACACTATTTATAATATATAATTATACATCACACGCATACATATCACAATGTATCTAATGGTGCTTTGCAGTGCAATATTTTATTATTTATTTAGACATTTTAATATATTGTTAATAATTTATTATTTATAGCTGTAGCATGGAACAGTAAAGATTTTGTATGCGTTTTAAATAAAAACATAAAAAACGCGTTTGTATTTCATTGTACTATTTCAATGTGCTATATACCCGAATATAAGCGATATTGGCCATTGCTACAAGTAACATTAAATTGTGGACGCATTCGGTTCTGAAATATTCATTTTTAAGGATCGGTATCCAAATTTTTTTTTGAACCTGACTGTGGCTTTATAGGCCGGGTCCAATAAAGCGATAGGAGTGCGCGGTTGGAGAGTAGTCTGGGGAAAATCCAGGGGAAAACCTCCGGCACGACCACGCGTGTGGTTTGGAACACTGGAATACTCAGAGTTTGCGCTCCAGTGAGATTGGTGTGAGTGGAATCGAGCTACTGGGTCCGCCGTCTGCCCGTCCGTCTCTCAGGGGGCTGTATCTTATGAAGGTATACAGTCAACATTTTACTGAATATGTAACAACAGTAAGACACCACAAACGACACCGAGTTGCGCGGCTTAGAACCACCAAGCCTTAAATTTACCTATACAATTGAGAGTTGACAAGTGCTTTTTTCTTTAACTTGACTGGCTTTATAGGCCGGGCCCAAAAAAGCGATAGGAGTGTGCGGTTGGAGAGTGGCCTGGGGAAAACCTCCGACACGACCACGCGGGCGGTTTAAAACACTGGAATACTCTAAGAGTTTGCGCTCCAGTGAGATTGTTACCCTTGTCCAAAAGTCCAAAAAATACATTCGAAGTTTATGAAATAAGGTCGCAATACTCGCAATAGTCTCTAGATACATGGTCTAAGAAAACAAGGTCTGACAATAAGGATCGTGACACGAGGTCGAGTTGCCACTTTATAGTAACAAAACGGATAACTAAGGGAAAAAAATCTGCCGTTATCATGCAAAATAAATTGTTAACGCATTAAAATTGGCATTTACTTGTTTAAGCACACAAAATAGGTCGAGTTGAACATAAATGTACTCAATAATTTAATAAAATACTCACAGAATACATGAAAGTCAGGGAGTATCATAATACAATACTGGCAACAGCCCTTACTCACACATACGAGCGTCATGTCAGTCGCTTTGACGTTACCGGCGATCTCGCTCGGATGTACTGATTTGCGTATATCGCTCTCGGTCGGTGTCAGTTTAAGCAGTAATTGCCAAACTTTTTTGCGGTTGCTAATAAGAGTTGATGTAGGCCAGATTTTGAAATGGTTGGCTGTTCTATTCGGAACTGTAAGAGTAGAAGTGTTAAAGGCGGAACCTTATTGTTTTTCTACACTTCCTCAAAACGAGTCAGTAGCCAACGAATGGCTTCACTATTGTGGAACGAAAACAACGAAAGAAAATGGTACACCGTACTACGTAAAGTTATGTGTTTTCTTAATTTGTGCATTTTAATGTTGTTGGGGGTCCTTTTTATTCAGTCAAAATATAATTTTGACATTAAATGATAAGAACAGTGATGTGGCTAAGCCGATACTTGACAATTGGAATATCAACCTATTATTTGCAAAAGACCGCAATCGTTGTGTCATGTTGTTATACTGATTGAATATAGCTGGGTCTATACTTTGGTATAGATGATTAGAATTCATATTATTTGTCAGGGAGACATGCAAGACAATTAAGGCCAGATGCCATACCTTTTTTGTAATGGTTATAATTTTGTTTTTTATACAGTCGTTTAATATAATTTATATCCTATTTTTAAAGTAAGACAACTATTTTTCCCCAAAATACAAAGTTTGAGAACCATCGATAGCAGGGAGTCCGAAGGTCGTGTCACCCACACTACTAACCGACGTTTCCGTTTGCCATACCTGGCGAAGTATATTATTGTACCATGTCTAGATAGTATACATTGAGAAAATGTCAAGATACGTGTCAATTCAAACAGAAAATGGCGTAAATAGATGAGCGTTTTTTAACTGATAAGGACCCTTAATTGTTCAGTTATAATATAATACTAGTCGTAAAAAAATAGATATGGATGTCAAAAGTCAAATCGTATTTATATTATCAGCCGGCATGACCACTCGAGAATGGAATCACAACATAGTATAAATCAAAGTCGTTTTCTCTGTCCCTATGTATGCTTAAATCTTTAAAACTACACAACGGATTTTGATACGGTTTTTTTAAATAGATAGAGTGACTCACGGGGAAGGTTTTATATATAATACATGCATCAGCATTGCACCCGTGCGAAGCCGGGGCGGGTCGCTAGTATTGTTATAAAAAACATCTCACTCGGTGTTTCGGTTGAATCTTTTTTTTTTAACCTGACTGGCTTTGTAGGCCGGGCCCAATAAAGCGATAGGCGTTCGTGGAGGGTAGCCTGAGAGCCTACCGCGAAGCGAAAACGAACGAAGTTCGAATATGCTAATTCGTGCGACAGAGAGAGAGATATATTCGAACTTCGTTCCTTTTCGGTTCGCGGTAGCCCCTCTGGGGAAAATCCAGGGGAAAACCTCCGACACGACCACGCGGGTGGTTTTGAACACTGGAAGGGTTTGAGCTCCAGTGAGATTGGTTCAGCGGTTTCAACCGAATCCGAGGTGAAATTGAATCTATTTAATACGAATGTTTGTAGCTAAATAAACCTTCAAATAAAGACCTCACGGTTAAGGCAAGAAGGTAAAAATTGTAATGACAGTGCACTCTTGTTTATTCCAGTTATTGTACCGTAATCTGCAACTTGCCCCGGTGTAGGCATCTAAAATCAGTGAGTGTTTAACTTTGGTTCCAGGCGGGTTGTTCGCGATGGCGACTAGGATATACTGTGTATCGTTTTTGATTATCGGTGAGTAGTTTTAATATTTTTACATATCAGCTTGAGTTTAAATACGTATCTAAATATATAAAAGAAGAAACTGACTGACTGACTGACTGACTGACTGATTGACTGACTGACTGACTGACTGACTGACTGACTGATCTATCTATCAACGCACAGCCCAAACCGCTGGTTCTAGAGATTCCAAATTTGGCACGTAGGTTCCTTATAAGGTCTAGGGGTGCACTAAGAAAGGATTTTTCAAAATTCAACCCCTAAAGGGGTGAAACGGGGGTCCAAAGATTGTATGAAAAACCGGATTTATTAAAGTGAGAGACATGAAACTTTGTATATAGAGTCTGTGTTTAAATATATTAATGCCGTATTTCAGCGTTTTTCTAAATTGCACCACTAAAGGGGTGAAAAGGGGGTTCAAAATTTGTACGGGGAGAAAATCTTTTTTAAAGTGAGATATCTGAAACTTCGTATATAGACTCTCTGTTTAAATACAACAAAACATATATAAGCGTCTTTCGAAATTGCTCCCCTAAAAGGGTGAAAAGGGGGTTTCAAGTATGTACGGGGAGCAAATCTTTTTTGAAGTGAGAGATTTAAAACTTCGTACATAGACTCTATGTTTAAATACAACAAAACATATTTAAGCGTTTTTCGAAATTGCTCCCCTAAAGGGTTCAAAAGGGGGTTCCAAGTTTGTACGGAGAGCAAACCTTTTTTGAAGTGAGAGATTTAAAACTTTGTACGTAGACTCTGTTTAAATACAACAAAACACATTTAAGCATTTTTTGAAATTACTCCCCTAAAGGGTTCAAAAGGAGGTTCCAAGTTTGTACGGAGAGCAAATCTTTTTTGAAGTGAGAGATTTAAAACTTCGTATATAGACTCTTTGT
Organism: Epiblema foenella; assembly: GCA_963556455.1. Classification (NCBI taxonomy): domain Eukaryota; kingdom Metazoa; phylum Arthropoda; class Insecta; order Lepidoptera; family Tortricidae; genus Epiblema; species Epiblema foenella. Next base: position 29,001,111 of record OY747098.1, on the reverse strand, counting down.
TTAAATACAACAAAACATGTTTCAGCGTTTTTCGAAATTGCTCCCTTTAAGGGGTGAAAAGAGGGTTCCAAGTTTGAGCGGGGAGCAAATTTTTCCTTTTCTTAAAAATCGATATGGGTGTCATTTTCGAAATTCCTCGGGGTGCCGATTACGAAAATGACATTCATTTACAAATTAAAGATGGCGGACATTTATTTTTCTTAAAAATCAATATGGGTGTCATTTTCGAGGTTCCTCTGGGTGCAAATTACAAAAATGACATCCATTTTCAGATCAAAGATGGCGGACATTTTATTTTTCTTAAAAATCAATATAGGTGTCATTTTCGAGGTTCCTCTGGGTGCCGATTACGAAAATGACATTCATTTTCAAATTAAAGATGGCGGACATTGATTTTTCTTAAAAATCAATATGGGTGTCGTCTTCGAGGTTCCTCGTGGTGCCGATTACGAAAATGGCATGCATTTTCAAATCAAAGATGGCGGAGATTTATTTTTCTTAAAAATCAATATGGGTGTCATCTTCGTGGTTCCTCGGGGTGCAAATTACAAAAATGACATCCATTTTCAAATCCAAGATGGCGGACAATAATTTTTCTTAAAAATCAATATGGGTGTCATTTTCGAGGTTCCTCTGGGTGCCGATTACGAAAATAACATCCAGTTTCAAATCAAAGATGGCAGACATTTATTTTTCTTAAAAATCGATATGGGTTTCATCTTTGTGGTTCCTCGGGGTGCCGATTACGAAAATGACATCCAATACATATCTGCATGCAGTTCAAACTGAGAACCTCCTTTTTTGTAGACGGTTAAAAATTACTCTTAGTACGCGGGCGAAGCCGCGGGAAAAAGCGTTGAAACTTTGTATAAAGACTCTCTGTTTAAATACATTGATGGCATATTTCAGCGTTTTTCTAAATTGCTCCCCTAAAGGGATGAAAAGGGGGTTCAAAATTTGTACGGGGAGCAAATCATTTTTGAAGTGAGAGATTTGAAACTTCGTAAATAGAATCTTTGTTTAAATACAACAGAACGTATTTCAGCGTGTTTCTAAATTGCTCCCCTAAAGTGGTTAAAAGGGGGTTCCAAGTTTGTACGAGGAACAAATCTTTTTTGAAGTGAGAGATTTAAAACTTCGTATATAGACTTTCTGTTTAAATACAACAAAAAATTACTCGGCATTTTTCGAAATGACTCCCCTAAAGCTATGAAAAGGTGGTTCCATGTGGTGTTTGTACGGGGAGCACATCTTTTTTGAAGTGAGAGATTTAAAACTTCGTATATATTATAGACTCTGTTAAAATACAACAAACCATATTTCAGCGTTTTTTGAAATTTCTTCCCTAAAGGGGTGAAAAGGGGGTCCATATTTGTACGGGAAGCAAATCTTTTTGAAATGAGAGATTTAAAACTTCGTATATGGACTCTATTTAAATACAACAAAACACGTTTCAGCGTTTTTCGGAATTGCTCCCCTAAAGGGGTGAAAAAGGGGTTTCAAGTTTGTGCAGGGAGCAGTAATATGGGTGTCATATTCTAGGTTCTTCGGGGTGCCGATTACGAAAATGGCATGCATTTTCAAATCCAAAATGGCGGACATTTCTTTTTCTTAAAAATCGATATGGGTGTCATTTTTGTTGTTCCTCGAGGTGCCGATTACAAAAATGACAACCATTTTCAAATATGATGACGTTATATGATGGATATACGCTCATTTTTTTTCCTAAAAATCGATATGCGTGTCATCTCCGAGGTTCCTCGGGGTGCGGATTACGAAAATGACATGCATTTTCAAATCCAAGATGGAGGAAATTAATTTATCTTAAAAATTTATATAGGTGTCGTCTTTATGGTTCCACGGGGTGCCGATTACGGAAATGACATCCATACGTATCTACATACATACATACAAACATACGGATCAAACTGAGAACCTCCTTTTTGTAGACGGTTAAAAATTACTTTTATTACGCGGGCGAAGCCGCGGGTAAAAGCTAGTCTTTTAATAAACACCACATTTAATAGTTTTATAACAAATTCTTTTTTATTTATATTTGTGGACAATTTCACACAAATCGACCTAGTCCCAAACTAAGCAAAGCTTGTACTATGGGCACTAGGCAACGATATACACACTTAAATTCTCAGAAAAGATCCAAGACCTGCAACAAATAGGTATTTATGCTCATTCTAGAAATAAACGCCCTAACCGGGATTCGAACTCACGACCTCCAGCTTCGTAGGTAGGGTCATTAACTATAGGTTAAAATGGTCGACAAATTATTTTGTTGTAGGCCTCCATTCGGTATTGGGAGCACCACAAGAGGAAAACTTCCGTTCAAAAGGCGTTGAGACTCGCTACTGCGCCTTCTACAACGGCTCGCAACCAATTTGCGACCCCAACGACCCCACCTGCGTCTCCACCGTCCAGCGCGAAGACTGCCAGCCCATCGAGAATGACATGAGCCCCCACTGCTACCAACTATGGCACTACAACAGCACCACCAACTCTTTCACACTCCGGTTTAAGGGCTGCTTTCTTGACACAGTCCCCTGTAACGAAAGACCCTCACCCTGCCGGACGCACAACAGCAAACTCCAGCTCTTTGCATGCTGCTGCGAAGGGGACATGTGTAATGCAATCGACACACCTCCAGGATCCACACCTCCACGGCCAATCGAGTCGCCACAAGAGCCAACCAAGAATATACCTGGCTTCGATAAGACTCGCAATAACACGATTGTTTTAGAGTACATACACAATATTATACGTATATATATATCCTACGCTATATCCCACGTATCCTACCTAATCTGTCCCCAAACATTTGATTCCACTAGTTCTTGTTAAAAAAAATGTATCTCTATTACGTTTCCCATGTCCATCACTTTCTTCTGTTTCTTTCAGCCATGGGCTCCACGGAAGACCAGCGCTGCGGCATTGTAAAATGTCACAGCATTATGCTGAGTGGTGTCCAATGAGGGCTATCGCGTATGAAATCGCCGCTAGAGGCGCTAGTGTAGCGTGGGGTCTCCGAAACGTCAAATGTCAATCTTGTGGTTGCGCTACGCGGGTTAATATCTAATTGGAACAATATGCTGACTATTTTGCAATACCTGAACTTGATTATGGCAAATATGAGTTAAGGGTCAATGACTTTCAGGGCTTTGAGACAGTTTTGTCTCTCGGAAACTTATTTCCTCCTTTTTTCCGAACAAAACGGGACTGCGCTACAATGCGATATGTTCGATATTTTTACGGTACGGTTTTAAGGTATTGAATATAATTTAAATGTAAACTTCGTTCTCATGTCCATAATAACCAATAACAATTTTTGACAGCTGGACCTTACTCGACAGTGGCGCCAACTGGTGAGCACAAAAAACGATAGCCCCCATTGCGGCCACTATAGCAGCACTCCTGCTCTTTATAACTTAGTTCACTTCATGTATGTATGTATTTTTAAGCTAGTTTCTAGGTATTCGGTTTTAAATTGTAATGTGTTGTTATTTTGGTGTGCAATAAATTTGGTTCTATTCTATATTTATTCATTCTTAAGTACATTCATGCTACTTGTTACGCCGTAGGTGTGTATGATAAGAGGCGGATCAAGAGTGCCTACCAACCTACCTAATTATGTACAGTCGAATCAACTGATTTATGACCCACTTGGCCTACAAATACATTAAACAACAGGGTTTTCCATGGGTTTTCCTGTGTCGCACTATGTAGCACTTAGGTCGTTTTCAATATTAACAAATTGCGTCAATATGGGTCGGAGACCTATGCAATTTTAACCTTTGTTATCACTGCAATAAATATATTTTAAATAAAGCAGTTATGTTTGAATCTCGAATAAGCTGTCATTTATAATAAAAACCCTCTTTGTTCATCACAAAAAAAAATTCAAAAATCAATAGTTTGTCAGATGTCAAGTGGTCAATCAATGAGATTTCCACCATCGCCCACATTTGGCATTTGGCAGTACAAATAGCTCTAGTAATAGCATTTCTCTTTTGTGATCAACGAATATAGCCGAGGTCAAGACTCAGTCATGGTTATCCAAACTGTTTAAGACAGTACTTAGTAAATAATCTTATAACAAGTTCGTTACCATAGAAATGTATGTTCAGGCGAATTTCAACCTACTAGTATTTAGATGACTTAGCAAAATGACCTTATGGTGGGTCATGATTGTCGATCGTACGTATATACCCTTATCTTATAAATATAAACTTAATTTATTTTAATTTTAAAACTAGCTGTATGTACGCGTGGCTCCTAAAAATAATCAGGTTAGAGTCGAAAATTGATGGTTAGTGTTCAATTCCAAATACGTATAACATTCTTTGGCATTACGATAAAACTTTTTTTTTCTAAATTATATGCAGATTGCTTTATAGTTCTCGTCAACTCAGGTTTAAACCAGGGATGTAACAGAGCTCCGGTTCCGGTTGGTTTTAAACACCCGCTTCGGCTCCGGTTCTATTATTTTTAAAACGGATGTTATATCGGATGTCAAAGCAGTGCAGCGGGGAGAAATGAGCGGCGTACATCAAAAGCAAACAGGTTTATAATTTTTATTCAGAATAGACTTAGACCTGCCTTGCCCTTAACATCTTATCCATCTATCACTCGGCACTCGGGCTCCGCATCCGGTTCCGCATCTGTTTTCAGTTCCGGCTCCGATTCCGGTTCTGGTTCCAATATACCGAATTTAAAACATCTGGTTCCGCTTCCGGTTCCGATAAAACCACATCTGTTACATCCCTGGTTTAAACCTTGAACACTCCAAATATAAGCTCATTCGTTTGAGAATAACCACTCTAAAATTCCGTTACAAGATTTATTGAAGACAGAATCGAGGATTGCTAGACACTGGTTAGAACCTTTGCCTGAATTATATTTTCCTTTAGCGTAACTTCCCATTCATGAATTTTGCCACTATTGTTAATTCTTATCTTCGATTTCATTCGCATCAGATTCTTAACGAGGCTCAGCCGCATACGACCCCTCAAATTGAACTTTAATTCATATAGGTACGACTGACAATAGATTGTCTTTTTTTATTTGTATGATTTTAAGAGTTGTGGAGATATGGAGGTAATAAATCAAGGATTTTTAAATTTAAATTACATGTTTTATTGACTTTTCTAATCGGATAAACACTTTTTATTTCATAATATACAATTCTGTTGCATTTGTATTAAAAAATACAATATCTATTAGGATAATATTTAAACAAAACGATAGTGAATATAGTTAATGTTAGGATTTAGAAGATTGGAGCAAGTTTTTTTGACAATAACATCAGATGAGTGGAATAAAAACCGCCACTGACAGAACTTTTATGTAAACTATGTCCTTATCTGTTATTATTCTGTCATTACGTCACTTACAACAATTGTTATTTTCATTGGTAGTTTTAAAATAAGCATATTGCAAATCGCTTTGAATACCGTCAAATTACGTGCCTATTTGGATATATTCTACTGTAGTGTCTCTTTTTCACGTTACTTCTTGCGCCCTCCTCGCTCCTTCACCTGCAGTTGGATGACTGCGCCTGGCGGGACATTGTAGTACGCCAGCGTGTTGCTGTCCTTGAAGAATAGACCCTGTAGACAAGGTTATAAAGTTTAGTTTCATTTGTTAAATGTTTTTGAGTCTATCTCGCACACAATAACATGTCAATCACGTCATGTAATATCATTTTATTATTTTTTCGTACCGATAGCAAGTTCAACAGTGAATCGCAAGATAGACTAAAAATATTTTTTTAATTACATCGAATTCAATCAAAACAGATAATAAAATATTTTGATCTATTTTATTTAAATATTTATAGATACCGATCCAAATAGTGTTATTAAAATAGATGGGTTATACGAATACAATAAAGGTTAGATACTTACTATAGATTGAACATGGTAAAATTTTGAGAAATAAACCTTTTTTGTATTTGTAGATATGTTTATTTTTTACCTATTAAAACATATATGTAAATGTTTTTATTTACATTCACTCATTTGTTCATTCACCTCAATTTTCGTGGCACTACCTATACTATGTTTCATTTATGGATGGGTTTCGCGTGCAGTGAAGTGGGTATGCAAACGTTCGTTCAGAAATAAGGCCAACACAAAATTAACATTACTATTTTTTTTGTATTAGCGATCAAATCACAAAATGAAATTAAAATGTTGTATGGAGAACTCACCTCATACTGCAGCTTATACTCAACTCACCTCATACTCGGTGGTGGCTGTGTCATCACACACACTGAGCTGGACTCACCTCATACTGCAGCATCTGTTTAGCGATGGGCATGTTGGTGGACCTCTGCAGCATGGTCTTGAGGTCCGCGATGGAGGCGCCCAGCGATATGGAGAGCGGCAGCGCTTAACCATCAATCTTCCACTCGGTGGTGGCTGTGTCATCACACACACTGAGCTGGACTCACCTCATACTGCAGCTTCTGTTTAGCGATGGGCATGTTGGTGGACCTCTGCAGCATGGTCTTGAGGTCCGCGATGGAGGCGCCCAGCGATATGGAGAGCGGCAGCGCTTAACCATCAATCTTCCACTCGGTGGTGGCTGTGTCATCACACACACTGAGCTGAACTCACCTCATACTGCAGCTTCTGTTTAGCGATGGGCATGTTGGTGGACCTCTGCAGCATGGTCTTGAGGTCCGCGACGGAGGCGCCCAGCGATATGGAGAGCGGCAGCGCTTAACCATCAATCTTCCACTCGGTGGTGGCTGTGTCATCACACACACTGAGCTGGACTCACCTCATACTGCAGCATCTGTTTAGCGATGGGCATGTTGGTGGACCTCTGCAGCATGGTCTTGAGGTCCGCGATGGAGGCGCCCAGCGATATGGAGAGCGGCAGCGCTTAACCATCAATCTTCCACTCGGTGGTGGCTGTGTCATCACACACACTGAGCTGAACTCACCTCATACTGCAGCTTCTGTTTAGCGATGGGCATGTTGGTGGACCTCTGCAGCATGGTCTTGAGGTCCGCGACGGAGACGCCCAGCGATATGGAGAGCGGCAGCGCTTAACCATCAATCTTCCACTTGGTGGTGGCTGTGTCATCACACACACTGAGCTGGACTCACCTCATACTGCAGCTTCTGTTTAGCGATGGGCATGTTGGTGGACCTCCGCAGCATGGTCTTGAGGTCCGCGATGGAGGCGCCCAGCGATATGGAGAGCGGCAGCGCTTAACCGTCAATCTTCCACTCGGTGGTGGCTGTGTCATCACACACACTGAGCTGGACTCACCTCATACTGCAGCTTCTGTTTAGCGATGGGCATGTTGGTGGACCTCTGCAGCATGGTCTTGAGGTCCGCGACGGAGGCGCCCAGCGATATGGAGAGCGGCAGCGCTTAACCGTCAATCTTCCACTCGGTGGTGGCTGTGTCATCACACACACTGAGCTGGACTCACCTCATACTGCAGCATCTGTTTAGCGATGGGCATGTTGGTGGACCTCTGCAGCATGGTCTTGAGGTCCGCGATGGAGGCGCCCAGCGATATGGAGAGCGGCAGCGCTTAACCATCAATCTTCCACTCGGTGGTGGCTGTGTCATCACACACACTGAGCTGGACTCACCTCATACTGCAGCATCTGTTTAGCGATGGGCATGTTGGTGGACCTCTGCAGCATGGTCTTGAGGTCCGCGATGGAGGCGCCCAGCGATATGGAGAGCGGCAGCGCTTAACCATCAATCTTCCACTCGGTGGTGTATGTGTCATCACACACACTGAGCTGAACTCACCTCATACTGCAGCTTCTGTTTAGCGATGGGCATGTTGGTGGACCTCTGCAGCATGGTCTTGAGGTCCGCGACGGAGACGCCCAGCGATATGGAGAGCGGCAGCGCTTAACCATCAATCTTCCACTTGGTGGTGGCTGTGTCATCACACACACTGAGCTGGACTCACCTCATACTGCAGCTTCTGTTTAGCGATGGGCATGTTGGTGGACCTCCGCAGCATGGTCTTGAGGTCCGCGATGGAGGCGCCCAGCGATATGGAGAGCGGCAGCGCTTAACCGTCAATCTTCCACTCGGTGGTGGCTGTGTCATCACACACACTGAGCTGGACTCACCTCATACTGCAGCTTCTGTTTAGCGATGGGCATGTTGGTGGACCTCTGCAGCATGGTCTTGAGGTCCGCGACGGAGGCGCCCAGCGATATGGAGAGCGGCAGCGCTTAACCGTCAATCTTCCACTCGGTGGTGGCTGTGTCATCACACACACTGAGCTGGACTCACCTCATACTGCAGCTTCTGTTTAGCGATGGGCATGTTGGTGGACCTCCGCAGCATGGTCTTGAGGTCCGCGACGGAGGCACCCAGCGACATGGAGAGCGGCAGCGCTTAACCGTCAATCTTCCACTCGGTGGTGGCTGTGTCATCACACACACTGAGCTGGACTCACCTCATACTGCAGCTTCTGTTTAGCGATGGGCATGTTGGTGGACCTCTGCAGCATGGTCTTGAGGTCCGCGATGGAGGCGCCCAGCGATATGGAGAGCGGCAGCGCTTAACCATCAATCTTCCACTCGGTGGTGGCTGTGTCATCACACACACTGAGCTGAACTCACCTCATACTGCAGCTTCTGTTTAGCGATGGGCATGTTGGTGGACCTCTGCAGCATGGTCTTGAGGTCCGCGACGGAGACGCCCAGCGATATGGAGAGCGGCAGCGCTTAACCATCAATCTTCCACTTGGTGGTGGCTGTGTCATCACACACACTGAGCTGGACTCACCTCATACTGCAGCTTCTGTTTAGCGATGGGCATGTTGGTGGACCTCCGCAGCATGGTCTTGAGGTCCGCGATGGAGGCGCCCAGCGATATGGAGAGCGGCAGCGCTTAACCGTCAATCTTCCACTCGGTGGTGGCTGTGTCATCACACACACTGAGCTGGACTCACCTCATACTGCAGCTTCTGTTTAGCGATGGGCATGTTGGTGGACCTCTGCAGCATGGTCTTGAGGTCCGCGACGGAGGCGCCCAGCGATATGGAGAGCGGCAGCGCTTAACCGTCAATCTTCCACTCGGTGGTGGCTGTGTCATCATACACACTGAGCTGGACTCACCTCATACTGCAGCATCTGTTTAGCGATGGGCATGTTGGTGGACCTCTGCAGCATGGTCTTGAGGTCCGCGATGGAGGCGCCCAGCGATATGGAGAGCGGCAGCGCTTAACCATCAATCTTCCACTCGGTGGTGGCTGTGTCATCACACACACTGAGCTGGACTCACCTCATACTGCAGCATCTGTTTAGCGATGGGCATGTTGGTGGACCTCTGCAGCATGGTCTTGAGGTCCGCGATGGAGGCGCCCAGCGATATGGAGAGCGGCAGCGCTTAACCATCAATCTTCCACTCGGTGGTGGCTGTGTCATCACACACACTGAGCTGAACTCACCTCATACTGCAGCTTCTGTTTAGCGATGGGCATGTTGGTGGACCTCTGCAGCATGGTCTTGAGGTCCGCGACGGAGACGCCCAGCGATATGGAGAGCGGCAGCGCTTAACCATCAATCTTCCACTTGGTGGTGGCTGTGTCATCACACACACTGAGCTGGACTCACCTCATACTGCAGCTTCTGTTTAGCGATGGGCATGTTGGTGGACCTCCGCAGCATGGTCTTGAGGTCCGCGACGGAGGCGCCCAGCGATATGGAGAGCGGCAGCGCTTAATCGTCAATCTTCCACTCGGTGGTGGCTGTGTCATCACACACACTGAGCTGGACTCACCTCATACTGCAGCTTCTGTTTAGCGATGGGCATGTTGGTGGACCTCCGCAGCATGGTCTTGAGGTCCGCGACGGAGGCACCCAGCGACATGGAGAGCGGCAGCGCTTAACCGTCAATCTTCCACTCGGTGGTGGCTGTGTCATCACACACACTGAGCTGGACTCACCTCATACTGCAGCTTCTGTTTAGCGATGGGCATGTTGGTGGACCTCTGCAGCATGGTCTTGAGGTCCGCGACGGAGGCGCCCAGCGATATGGAGAGCGGCAGCGCTTAACCGTCAATCTTCCACTCGGTGGTGGCTGTGTCATCACACACACTGAGCTGGACTCACCTCATACTGCAGCTTCTGTTTAGCGATGGGCATGTTGGTGGACCTCCGCAGCATGGTCTTGAGGTCCGCGACGGAGGCACCCAGCGACATGGAGAGCGGCAGCGCTTAACCGTCAATCTTCCACTCGGTGGTGGCTGTGTCATCACACACACTGAGCTGGACTCACCTCATACTGCAGCTTCTGTTTAGCGATGGGCATGTTGGTGGACCTCTGCAGCATGGTCTTGAGGTCCGCGACGGAGGCGCCCAGCGATATGGAGAGCGGCAGCGCTTAACCGTCAATCTTCCACTCGGTGGTGGCTGTGTCATCACACACACTGAGCTGGACTCACCTCATACTGCAGCTTCTGTTTAGCGATGGGCATGTTGGTGGACCTCTGCAGCATGGTCTTGAGGTCCGCGATGGAGGCGCCCAGCGATATGGAGAGCGGCAGCGCTTAACCGTCAATCTTCCACTCGGTGGTGGCTGTGTCATCACACACACTGAGCTGGACTCACCTCATACTGCAGCTTCTGTTTAGCGATGGGCATGTTGGTGGACCTCTGCAGCATGGTCTTGAGGTCCGCGACGGAGGCGCCCAGCGATATGGAGAGCGGCAGCGCTCGCTCGTCAAGCCTCCACTCGGTGGTGGCTCTGTCATCACACACACTGAGCTGGACTCACCTCATACTGCAGCTTCTGTTTAGCGATGGGCATGTTGGTGGACCTCTGCAGCATGGTCTTGAGGTCCGCGATGGAGGCGCCCAGCGATATGGAGAGCGGCAGCGCTTAACCGTCAATCTTCCACTCGGTGGTGGCTGTGTCATCACACACACTGAGCTGGACTCACCTCATACTGCAGCATCTGTTTAGCGATGGGCATGTTGGTGGACCTCCGCAGCATGGTCTTGAGGTCCGCGACGGAGGCACCCAGCGACATGGAGAGCGGCAGCGCTTAACCGTCAATCTTCCACTCGGTGGTGGCTGTGTCATCACACACACTGAGCTGGACTCACCTCATACTGCAGCTTCTGTTTAGCGATGGGCATGTTGGTGGACCTCCGCAGCATGGTCTTGAGGTCCGCGACGGAGGCACCCAGCGACATGGAGAGCGGCAGCGCTTAACCGTCAATCTTCCACTCGGTGGTGGCTGTGTCATCACACACACTGAGCTGGACTCACCTCATACTGCAGCTTCTGTTTAGCGATGGGCATGTTGGTGGACCTCTGCAGCATGGTCTTGAGGTCCGCGATGGAGGCGCCCAGCGATATGGAGAGCGGCAGCGCTCGCCCGTCAAGCCTCCATTCGGTGCGCTCGGGCAACGCTGGCAGTATCACACTCACGCCCACAGAGCCCGGGCCGTGTCGAGCTGAAGTAAAAAAATAGTAGATTGTTAACCAAGGGTTGAAAGCGACCCTTTTCACCCGAGTTAAACACTCGACGACCGGTTTAGCCTAGTGGGTAGTGCACCTGCCTGTGAAGCTGACGGTCCTGGGTTCGAATCCCAGTCATTTGTGTGATGAGCATGAATATTTGTTTCTGAGTCTTGGATGTTTTCTATGTATTTAAGTATTTATATCTATTAAATATATCGTCGTCTAGTACCCATAACACAAGCCTTCTTGAGCTTACTGTGGGGCTAGTTCGATTTGTGTAAGATTGTCCTCTAATATTTATTATTTATTTATTACTTTTCATTTCGACTATGAGGAAAATAAATGAGAATTAAAAGTGGATTTAGTAATAAAAACATGTGCTGCAGCAACCAGCAGCCTAAACAACTTTAAAAAAAAAATACTTTCCACCCTGGGGTCGGAAAAACGATTTTCAACCCGACTATCTACTTATGAAAATTGAACTTTTTGAACAGGAGAAATGAAAAGAATATTATTTCCGTATTTGTTCCTCTAGGGCACTTTTACAAGTTTCTTGATATAGATATTATAGCGATTACATAGTGGTGCATCGTAAAGTAGTACCTAAGAGTAAATACGAACACATAATGTATATGTAAAACCTGACCCATGTAAAATCTTATGTGGATAGGTTATATTGTAGAATTTCATGGAAACTACATACTATATTCACTGGATAGACATTAACAATTGTTATACACATGACAAAATAGCAACCTAAGTCAGGCTTTAAGGAAGTGAATTGACATACGAAAATTTCGGCATTTCATACCGAACCACTACAACTACACTAACAATTGGGTATTTGACACATGTTAAAATGTATTCCATAGTGTGGTTATATAGATAAAAAACCATCAAATTATCACAATACATAGTAAATTGGACAAATTAATCAAAATCATAAAAAGATATGGAACTAAAGATTCGCAAAATGTTGTTTTTTTATATAGTCCAAATGTAAATTAAAAATTACTAATAGAATTCTCACGTTTCAATAAAAAATAAAATGTACGGCAACTATGTCCTTAAACGCAACATTTGACGACTAAAATGACAAATAACTCGTTTTTTCCATACAACGGGATTACGAGGTCATTACACATTTCACTGCCTATCAGTATAGAGCGTTTTCAGTGCTCGTCAGCTATGCTGTACTTCATCTCTCGTTTTCGTCTTTAGCGTTGCTCTAATTGAAGTTGCACCCATACAAACATTGGATCGTCTCTAAAAACTGGTTCGAATGACACCATAAAAATTGTAGTCAAATAGCCAATTATCCGCCCCGGTAAGTAAGAAATGATAAGACTTCAACTCACCTAACCACGCCGACTCCGGTTCCAGCGTGTCTTCCGTTCTCGGGCGCTTGGCCGCCGGCTCCTCCTCCTCCACCGGCGGAGCGTAGTACCCGCCCACTGGCGTCGCGATCAGAGGCGGCCGGGGCGCCATCGGCGGCAACACCATCAGCGAGGGGATAGGCTGCAGGAGCACCGGCGCGGGCGCCACGGGCCGCGGCGGGGCCGGCGGGGGCGCGGGGCGGGCAGCCACGCGCGGCGGCGGGGGCGCGGCCACCGGCTTCGGACCTATCTTCTCCTTCTCCTCATCCGGCAACAACCCTTTAACTTTATGAATCTGCTGAATCTGATCTTCCAGCGTGATGTGCGCTCGGGCGGCTCTAGTCGCCGCTTCCACGCTCGACGTGTGCCCGTCCCAAGTGACCCGGTCGTCGCGTCTCTTCTCTTCCTCTCCGATTTTTTTACCGATAGCGGTCTCCTCGTCTCCGACACCGAAGATGTCGGTACGGCGCTCGGCGAGCTGTTTGAGGCTGGCCTCGATGGCGGCGCCCGGGGCGAGGGCCTCGTCGCGGTCGGAGCGCTCGGCCGCAGCGCGATCTCGTTGCTCCAACCAGCGGGGATCGAGGAGACCGATGCGGACGTGATCGGCGACCTTGCTCGCTGGGATCTTTTCTCCAGTGATGGGGGATACGAGCCATTCGTCGCCGGGCGGAGCGGGAGCCGGGCGGGGCTGTTTCGGGTCGTACTGCTTGACCACGACGCGGTCGGGCCGCGGCGGTAGAGGTGCTTCCTCGCGGGCGGGCCGGCGCGGGGGCGGGGGCGCCGGCCGCTCGTCCTCGCTCGATGAACTGTCCTCTTCCATGTCTTGAACGCGGGTATCATCAGGTCTTTGCTGTTGCGTGCGGTCTTCCATAGTAGACAGTTCCTCGTCGCTCTCTGACTCGGACTCTGACTCCAGTTGCATTTCAGTATCGTCGTCTATAGGAGCTGTGACGCCACGCTCCTGTGCTAACACTCTCGCGCCTACCTCCAGCGGCGTAGTGGGAGGCGGGAAGTCCCCTGGCTCTCCGGCTGGATAGTCCACCGTTTCGACGACAACGAAGTCGTGCCAATCCACGCAGGCGTAAGCGAGTCGCTCTCGCTCGACTCTCGCCTCGTCTTGCGCGCGACGGCGAGCCTGATGAGCTAACCAAGCGGCGCGTCCCTTGGCCGCGTCTAGGGCTCCCGTACGGACTTCCGCTCCTAATTTTGCCGTCAGCTCCTTCGGTGGCAGTAATACCTTAGTGTACTGCTCCAGCAACCTCGTAAAGTACTGGAATAGAGAATGCTGCGGACGAAGGAAATCGAACTGATGATTCCGCTCCTCCTTCTTCATCAAATCTGTAAGGAACTGCCTTCCATTCCGAGCGACGAACTGCGCTGTGAGTTTGACTATGTCCAACTCTAGGGCGGAGATGGAGGGTGCATCGGCGAGGAACTCGAAGTCCGGGGGAGGGTCGCGAGGTGGCGGAGGTTCGGCGGGGGCGGCGGCCTTGAGGAGCTCCTGTTGGCGGGCGGCCTGCGCCGGCGCCAGGGCGCCGCGCATGCCCGGGGGGCCGCCCGCTGATGGTGGCGGCCCGGTGTCTGGGAATGCAGAAGTGCTTGCTTCAGTTTTTTTTAATATTATAACCAGATTTGTTGCTAGTGTAACAATTTTGACATCCGCATATGAGGGGCTAATGGTCATATTTCGCATCTGTAAAAGTATTACTTCTAAAACCGGCCAAGTGCGTGTCAGACCACGCACAATGAAGGGTTCCGTACCAACACCTACTAGTCCACATTAAAAATCACTATCCAATACATTGAGTCTAAAAAGGTCGTATCTTCATAAAAAACTCACGGCACTTACGACTTTTTGTTTGGCCAAGACAGTTTTAAGCGAAAACTCAAAAACCGTAAAACCTATATTGTTGAAACCAAAAATCGTTGAAAGTATTTACTATTGCACATCACCTCAATATTTTTCAGAATTTTAAACTTTATAGTTTGAAAATTAGAGGGGGGGACACACTTTCTATGACTTTGACAGCTAATATCTCACCAATGGTTGACTTAAATGGACAAGTTTTTTAGAAACTTTCATATCAGTTTTACAGGCCTATCCATTGATACCCCACACAACTATTTGCGTTGAATTTTTTTTTTTCATCCACCAGTTACATGTATGGAGTGCCCCCCCTAGTTTAATATTTTTTTGTAATTTCACATCACTTTTATATAGCGGTTCATAGAATACGCCTTCCTACCAAATTTCATAATTGTAGTGCTTATAGTCTCCGAGTAAATCGGCTGCGACATACGGACGGACGGACGGACCGACACACATGACGAATCTATAAGGGTTCCGTTTTTGCCATTTTGGCTACGGAACCCTAAAAAGGTCTAAATTTTTATTATTTTATAGTTCTGAAGTGCTGTAACTAGTTTTATGAAATTTTAGAACTTTTTCACCAATATCTAATATTTCCATTTAAATAAATAATGAGGAATTTGCATTAAGATTACATCAAGAAAATAGAAACTATATTAGTACCTAATCCAATTATGATAGCCTTTACAATTGTGTTACTGGTACATTTATTCTGAATTTTTTTTTTGCGAATCATTTTAATTATAAATTACATAAATTGAAAACACAGAGTGACGTCACTCCATCAGTCACTTCAATTGAAAACATTGAAGAATATCTATAAAATGGGAAATTATTTCTAGATTTATTATATTAAATGAAACTGAAAATAATATATTTCTGTGGTCCAAATAATATTCATGCGTCATGAAAAGTTTGACGTCTTAAGCAGTGACGTCACGTCAAGCCAGAGGGCGTTTACGAGCAAAATTAAAATAAACGGTTTTTGATTTGTATTTAATAAATCATGAGCTTAAACTAATGTTGCATAATGTTATAGGGCACCTACACCATGAAACACACTGAAATTGACCACCATTAGTTTGCGACTACCTGAAGGGCAATTTTATTTTCACTTAACATATTAATATTTTACAGACCTTAAAGAAACAGTTGTGTGCATTTCATTTAGTAGTTATTGAATAGGACTCCATAAAAAACGAGATAACATCCGTTCAATTCATTGACTTGCCCATGTGGTCGCAAACCGGCACACCAAATTAGCTGGTTGCTAACATACCTATGGACAACCAACCTAATCAAACTTGTATAACATAATATTTCACACATACCCTTTCCTTCCCGAATCTCCTTAACCTTGTGCTGGTAGTAGGCATGGTACGGGTCTCCAGAGTTGAGGAAGTTGAACTTAGGGTTCCCGAGTTCATTCTGTCGGATGCGAGCCTCGAATTCAGGCCCATTGCGAGCCACAAAACTTGCTGTCTTGTCCACAATATCTTTGGAAAATGGTTAAGGAGCTTGTTTACACTGAAACTTAATATGCTATGGTAATAAGGTGATCTTTTTTATTTTCAGTAGTCTTTTTCAATTATCTTAGGTCATCATTTGTTCCATGGACTTTGATATGAATTACCTATTTATGTATGACTTTTAGTGACCAAACAAACAAAGCATGACTGTTTTAGCTAGTTAAGTATTAAATACGGTTTGCCATGAAACTTATTATAACATCTTTAAGACTTTCTACAGCATTACCTATACCCTGTGCGAGTTAACACGGCGCATAACACAAAAATAGGTTATGTTGCAAGAACCATTGCAAGTCTTTAAATAACGTAATTACTTTATCTATGATAAAAGGATACTCCTGACTTCAGGTGGTGGGTAAATGATGCCGATGACCGGTGGCGGGGGCGCCTGAGGCTCCTCCGGCGCCGCTTCTATCGGCTGCCCCGGAGGACCCATCATATCTATTGAAGGCATAATGCCAAGTACTGGTACCTAAATCTGCTTCCTTACACTATTCACTTTGATACTTATTCCCTGTTCTGGGTAAATTATTAAAATATTAATGAAATGAAAATAAATACGCAAAGCGTACGCAACTCAATGTGACAAACGCTGTCTGTCGTTGTCATTCGTATATATTGCAAAATGGCGTCACATGTACACTAAAGCGTTTTAAAATAATACTCAAACATTACGACTTAGATGCATTGCATACTGCAATTTGTCATCTGGCAATACTCCTTAATGCAACTGTCAAAAAAGGGAAGCTTTCCGTGTAATACGCTTCCACTTTATTTTCGGAAATAAAATTAAAGTTGACTCAATTAACGTGATAGCATAGATTCATTATGTAGTTTGTCGTCCTTTGAACTTTCCGAACTTAGTATTCTATGGATTTGCGTGTTTCGCGATTTGAAAACGAGAGTAATCTTATGTGCGTTGTTTGTCTGTCATATACTTATGGCTTGGAATTCCTAAATAGACTTCTATGTCGGGGGATAGAATAAAAATAACATCGGTTTGTGTCGACGGGTCAGTGATTGGAGGAGCCTGATCCTGGCCGCGTTCTTCACGATGGCGGCGAAGATATGCTGTGCAACGTTGTTTATTCTCGGTGAGTTACTTTTTAAGTAAACAATAGTGACTGGTAGCCGCAAAGTAAAGGTGCTATATTTGGAAATTAGACGTGAATATATTAATGCATTGGCGGCGTTATCTGCAATGATCGCGAGATATCATTATTTTGCGAAGATAAATCTGGAAATATTTCAATGGATTCGTTTTTATGTAGCTCCTTGAAAAAATACTTAATTATATCATAGGTACAGAATCTGATTTGAGCTGAAGAGCAGAAGTAATTTGCATGTAACCAATGTTGTAGCCCATACACAGTGTTGTTCATCTATTTTTACTCTTTAGGTAGTTGTAGCAATGTTTGAATTTGCATCATTTATGCAAAATAGTGGGTGACCCATTTGTTTGTACTCAATGTTTGTATTGAGCATAGTTCATGTTGAAGTGTTCTAGGATACAAAAAAATCTGTAGATATATACAATTCAGTATTTTTCTTGCGATTAAGGAAACAATCCATGCAATAAAAGAATAAGAAGTAGGTAGGTACAGCGCAACTCACTTAAATCTAATTTAAATCTACAATTTGACAGTCAAATCTGCAGTGCTAGGCGACAATATACATACTTATATAGATAAATGGATACTAAAATACATAGAAAACATCCAAGGCTCAGGGACAAAATATTCGTACTCATCGCACAAATAAATGCCCTGACCAGAATTCAAACCCGGAACCTCCAGCTTCGTAGGCAGGGTCAACTAGAGTAAAGCGATCATTGTAATATCAAAAAATTAAGTGTCTGTTTTGTATCTTTGATACAGACAAGTTACTTACATTAAAGCTTATAAAAGAGGTGAATTTCCATAGTCAAATTTAAATAGCAGTGACAAAGATAATACATTTGTAACACTTAATAATAAAAAGATAAAGAAAAATCAACTAATTAATCTAATCCCACAGTAAGTTTAATGAGGCTTGTTTTATGGTTACTAGGTGACACTTGCTTTTATTATTTTCTTATTTCCTTTTTTTTACTCTTTTGCAGTTCATAGGAACATAATTATGTGAAATGAAATGAAATTATTTATTCTTCAATTTAGGCATATTAAATGCACTTATGAATGTCAAAAAACTACCACTCTATGTATTCTACTAGCTGATGAACATTTGTTAGTTGCTTACATCTTTTGTAATATTTGAAAATTTTCATATATTCAAATCACTCAATATTGTAGACTGTTCGATTGTCTTTTTTTTATACAACGCCAGTGGCGAACAAGCGTGCGGTCCACCTGATGGTAAGCAGCCACCGCAGCCTATAGACGCCCGCAACTCCAAAGGAGTCACGTGCGCGTTGTCGACCCTTTATAAAGTCTGTTCTGTAATAGAAGTAATCAAGGGAAACCTGTAGGCCGTATTATTTAAAATAAGCTATACATTTTGAACTGCTATTGTTTTTCTGAATAAATAAATAAATATTGATGTCTGATAGTTGATTATTAAATATTACAGTTTAATGGCACCAGCCTACCTTGAAGTAGTAACTTACATTCTGGTAACTTTTAACAAAAACCTATCAAAATAGTTTGGTAAATATTCTGCAGCTGAACCGAATAATTCGACCAAATACCGAACATTCAAAAACATGCCGAATACCAAATAATAACCGAATATTCGGCACATCCCTAATATTCATAATTATAATTTTGTTGTAGGGCTCCACTCAGTGCTAGGAGCGCCACCACAAGAAGAACACTTGCCGCCCCGTCCTAAAGGCGGCGGGGTCGAAACTCGCTACTGCGCGTATTACAACGGATCGCAACCAATTTGCGACCCCAACGACCCCACCTGCGTCTCCACCATCCAGCGCGAAGACTGCCAGCCCATCGAGAATGACAAGAGCAACCACTGCTTCCAACTATGGCACTACAACAGCACCACCAACTCTTCCACACTCCGGTTCAAGGGCTGCTTCCTTGACACGGTCTCTTGCAATGATAGATCCTCGCCCTGCCGGATACACAATGCCAAACTCCTGCTCCTGACATGCTGCTGTGAAGGGGACATGTGCAATGCAAATGACACATTCCCAGGACTTCCACCACCGGAGTCAACTGGCGCTCCCGAAGATGAGATACCGATGGAGAGGATACCCGGATCTGATGATGACACTAAAGCTATCATAGCTTATACACTGACACCGTTGTTCATACTGTTCATTGCTCTAGTCGGCTGCTACCTGCTGTACAGGAGACGTAAGGGCAGCACGTTTGCAGAGCTGGCGAACGGGGAAGGCTCTTTATCAAGGCCTCCATCTATGGGTGTTGGAATGGACAATGAGCCTGTTGATTTAGTTGGCCTGGTGACTTTGTGCGAGGTACGCTATTTTGTTGAATATCTACTTTATACAGGGTTCGAAATTATCAAGATAATTATGGTCTTTGATAATTATCGCGATAATTATCCGATAATTACCCGATAATTATCGGATAATTATCCCTCTTATGGGTAGGGTAGTACACGTTATTTTATTAGTTAAATTTATTTTCCGATATGGATTATTATTATTTATGGATTTTTTTTTTTGATATGACCTGTAAAATGTATTTTTACCAATAAAGACTGTACTCTGTACTAATATATAAAAGATTATGGTGTTTTAGGCTACAAAATAAATAGTTGCTATACAATATTTTACTATTTAACTTTATTAACCATTAAAATGTAATCAATTAATCATTACAACATCATTAAAACACATAAACAGAGCGCAATTATTAACGTTGCAATTCATGCACATATTTTTTTAAGACATGACGAATTTACAATTTTAGGTTATTATCAAATCGATAATTATCAAAGCATAAAAATCACGATAATTATCCTTTCGAACCCTGACTTTCTATAAAGACAGAAATAATTATTTATCTTTATATGCTCCACCTGGACTTAGCGCGGATCCTAGGCTGGAATAGCATGGCATTCCGTCTGCCGCCAACATCTTAGGGAATAGATTCTGATATGAATTATACAAAAACTGTTACCGACATTAACGTAGATTACGAATAAGTATCAGTTTGTCCCTTGCAAGTAAAAATAAATGTTAACAACTACAATTTTCCTAGGTGAGGGCCAGAGGTCGATTCGGAGCGGTTTGGCGAGCGCAACTTGGGCAGAAAGACGTGGCAGTCAAGGTGTTCCCGCTTCAAGACAAGCAGTCATGGCTCGCCGAGCAGGAGATCTACCGGCTGCCGAGAATGGAGCACCCGGATATCCTGCACTACATCGGCGTGGACAAGAAGGGGGACAACCTGCAAGCTGAGTACTGGCTTATCACTGCATATCATGAGAAGGTTAGTGTACTAGCAAATGATATTGTTGAAAAAAAAAAACTTATCAATGTATGTGTTACAAGAATTTGTTTTTTATAGTATTGATGTGTTCAAATAGGTTGAAAGCACAGAAAACAATTATAATGACACAACATTGTGGTGACACATTGTCATTATCGATTCAGTTGACGTATCACCTACTTTGCATTATTTTCTTTTGTTTTTAATGAGTAATAGATTTACCCCCTTATTCATAAAACTTAACAAACCTCTGCTAACTAAAATGTCTGTTGTCACTGTCTCACAAGCACGTGTGTCAAAGTGACAGATAAGGACAAACGAACTTTAGCGGCTAGTTAACTAATATAAGTTTGATTGACGTTTATGAATACGGGGGTTTGAATTAAATTATATCAGGGCAGACTATTTATTTAAAACCATATTGTTTATTATTTCATTACTTTCCACGTACGAAACACAATTCCCCAAAAGTTAAGCACCATATCACCCAACAGGGCTCCCTCTGCGACTACCTGAAAGCTCACACCCTCAGCTGGGCCGACGCCTGGCGCATCGCCGCGTGCGTCGCCCGCGGCCTCGCCCACCTCCACGAGGAGGGCGGGGGGAAACCCGCCGTCGCCCACCGAGACTTCAAGTCCAAGAACGTCCTGTTAAAGTCCGACTTGTCG
Source organism: Epiblema foenella (assembly GCA_963556455.1). Lineage (NCBI taxonomy): Eukaryota > Metazoa > Arthropoda > Insecta > Lepidoptera > Tortricidae > Epiblema > Epiblema foenella. The sequence goes on along the minus strand of OY747098.1, from coordinate 28,979,787 downwards.
GCTTGTATCGCGGACTTTGGGCTGGCGCTGGTGTTTGTCGCCGGGCACGGGTGCGGCGATGCGCACGGGCAGGTGGGAACGAGGCGGTACATGGCGCCTGAAGTCTTGGACGGCGCGATTAACTTCACGAAGGACGCGTTCTTGAGGATAGACATGTATGCGTGCGCGCTTGTGCTTTGGGAGATCGCTTCGAGGTAAGATTTAGTTTTTTTCTTTATCTTTATATATGGTGTTACACAGGGTTCGAAAGTATAATTATCAATCATAATTATCAAGATAATTATCATGATTTTTATGCTTTGATAATTATAGATTTGATAATAACCTAAAATTGTAAATTATAGTTAGGGAGGCGAGGTAGCTAAATGGCGTAATTCAACGGCGCCGTCGAGACCTATCAAAATCGAAAGATAAAATAATTTCGAAAAGAAAAGCTCGTATGGTAAAAACCATTTTAGCGGTGGGTTTGGCGTGTACGGTTTTTCAAAAACGTTAAAAAAAACAGTTACTTGGGCATTCTCGAGCGCGTCAGATATTCATACTACGTATGCCCCAAGTGCCTCTGATAACAACGGTATACTAATCTGCCGGTTTGCGTGGTGGGGGTAAGAATATAAAGTAGTCAAAAATGCAAAAAAAAAAATTTACTCGAGCGCGTCAGATTTTCGGAAGGGGTGTTAAGTAGGCCCCAAGGAAGCTCCCTTTAAAAAAACTGACGATTTCGGCGTGACGATAAGTTACGATGAATTTTTGAAAATGCAAAAAAAAAAAGTTTTTTTGAAATACTCGAGCGCGTCAGATTTTCATAGGGGAGGTTTATCTCGGTATCCTGAAAGCATACTTTCTTAATCTGACAAAAATGTTGGTGGGTTCTCTTAATCTGACCGAAAAAGGTTTTTGGTTTCTTTTTTTTTCTTTCTTTCTCCTTGATAAAACGGGGAATTTAAGAATGACAATAAAGCGATAGATACAACCAAACGTAAATGTAGATGAAATGTAGTACGAATTGTATTATTTATTGTATAAAAAATGAAATGATATAAAAATTGTATTATAATTGTATTGTTATGTATGACCTTTACATTTTTGCTCAATACAATTCATCTTCTTCTTCTTCACTGGAACTTTCATATTGTGGCTCCTCATACAAGACGAAATGGCTCCTCCACACTTCCGGTCATGCGGAAACCGGCAGATTTTGTATTTTTAGTAAGTTTTACATTATATTCTTCAAAATTAAAAAAAAAAATCGCGCTCGAGAATGCCGGATTAACGTTTTTTTTTTACAAGTTCGCGACCCTATAACTCGGCGGCGTCAAGGACTTATCGTCAGATTAGTTAAATTTAGTCTTAAAACACTAAAATCAACCCCCAATATCTTAATCTGACGCGCTCGAGTATTTCAGACTATCGATTTTTTTTTACTAATCTGATCGTCTATCCTAGGCGCGCGTCACTACATATAGAGCTAAATACTTTACAAGGTTGTTCTATTAGGTCTAAGGTATCTCTCATATCTTAAACTGCCACGCTCGAGTATTACCGAAAATTCCCCTATTCGCCTCCCTAACTATTAGGCATGTGTTAAAAAAATACGTGCGTGAATTCGAACGTTAATAATTGCGCTCTGTATATGTGTTGTAATGATTAATTGATTATATTTTAATGGGTAATAAAAAACTAGTAAAATATTGTATAGCAACTATTTATTTTGCAGCCTAAACATAATTTTTTATATATTAGTACAAAGTACAGTCTTTATTGGTAAAAATACATTTTACAGGTCATATCATACATCGGAAAATCAGTTTAACTCATAAAATAAAATATATTACCCTACCCATAAGAGGGATAATTATCCGATAATTATCGCAATAATTATCAAAGACCATAATTATCTTGATAATTTCGAAACCTGGTGTTACAAGTTATTCTACTTAATTTAAAACTTAGAGCTTCTTCTATCTAATTGCGAGGGCCCTCAGATTCAAAGACTATTAATGTTAACAAGTAGTGCATGGATGTATTCTAGATATAAAATACAATGCAGTAAGATAAGTAATTAGCTATAAAATTAAATACATACGTATTTGAATAATTTTGATCCAATAAAACAAAGTTTTTAAGCCCATCACATTTAGCCAGTTATCACGACGTATTGTTCTATGTACTGTCCTGCACCCTTGTGTTTTTTCCTCCCATTTATAAGAGATATGTGGGTCATTCTACTTTTTCATGACCAGTTTACTATTACAAAAAAAATCTATGATATGTATTGAATTAGTGTACAAAAATATTTTGAAATAGTACCTGAACTTAATAAAAGGAATTTATAGGTAAAATACTTCAATATTAACATATTTCTGTAAAAGGTAGGTAACACAGTGGTAAAATCATTTTTTCATACAAATGGTGAGACATCCAAGGACCACCGAGTTACTTGATTTATGCATATTAGCTGTGGTTCGTTAATAACCAAAACTATCGGAAGTGATACTGCAATGAAACCTCTTTCTAAATAACAGTACAAAAATATGAAGAGAGGGCCAAGTATTCCAAAAAGTGTCTGAAAATATGTACATGAAAAAGAATAGCCCATGTAATAATAATATTAGAGGACAATCAATCTTACACAAATTGAACTAGCCCCACAGTAAGCTCAAGAAGGCTTGTGTTATGGGTCCTAGACGACGATATATTTAATAGATATAAATACTTAAATACATAGAAAACATCCAAGACTCAGAAACAAATATTCATGCTCATCACACAAATATTTGCCCTGACCGGGATTCGAACCCAGACCGTCAGCTTCACAGGCAGGTCCACTACCCACTAGGCTAAACCGGTCGTCAAAAACCATGTACGAGTGGAACATAATATATAAGCTAATGATGATGTGTTTCATTTGTCAGATGTGACGAGGGCGGCGTGGAGCCCACAGCGCAGTACCGCCTCCCCCTAGAGGAGGAGGTGGGGCCCCATCCGGGGCTCGAGGAGATGCAGGAGGCCGTGGTGCAGCGGAAGCTGCGTCCCGCCATCCCGCCGCGGTGGAGGGAGCACCCCGTGAGTATCATAGGATAGTAGTACTTAATTTAAGTACAGGAAGGTTCAGTTTACAAGTCAAAAAATGGGGAGGGAGCACTCCGTGACTACCATAGCATAGTAGTACTTAGGCATAGTCTGTACGCTGGTCTAAGGCTGAACAGCCATAAAGATAAGCTAATTAGTTACTTTCTTGCAAAATCTTCTAAGTTATTTCGTACACACAGCTAAAGCTGTAATAGTTTGCACTAAAGATCAATGTCAAATGACAACAACAATAAAAATTGTAATGCGCCCAAATTTTTTTGACGGAGTTGTTGAAATAATTTTAAGCTTTAAAGAAGCTAGGCTTAGGTTGCAATTTAAAAGTTCGTCTTACGATTACGACTTGTGACCATTCTAAATACAAAGTGCAATAGTTTCACTATTAATTTCATTGCTTAAAGTTTTATGGCTCTTTGGCCTTAAGCCACGGAAAGATTTTACATCAATACTGAAAGGTTAACTTTTTAACAAATACGAATCATGCCTTTTTCTTTGTTGCATAACCCGTGCCCTTCTTAAATTTTAGTTATTTATATGTAGCTAAATTATCTTCGTGAGTGGCCGCTATTTTGAATATTTTAGTTACTGGACGGATTGCATAAAAAATCGCCGTCTGTCTTAGTATTGTCCGCAACTTTGATGACAGGGGAAATCCCTCCCGAAGCAGGCCTTTCTGATGAAATAACAAGAACAAAGACTTTAAATCAAGGTATATAATGTAAAAATAATTAAAAAGTACATAGGCACAATGACACCGGAAGATTACGTATCGCAGAGAGAGTACCTACTCCACAAGAGCGACAAGCAGTTGCACGGTGCACTTTGCTATTAAGAAATAATAGGAGTCAATGGGACTTGCGTTCATTCTCCAACATCCTCCACTGGACGCAAACCCATTGCTTTGGTGAAGGCTCCATGTTTTGGTTGATGCAGAGCCTTGGTGAGTACATCGGCCACCATATCTTGTGTGTTCATGTACACCACCGTTACTTGATTGGCAGCAATCTTCTCTCTCACAAAATGGTAGCGGACATCTATGTGCTTACTTCTAGCGCGGTATGCCTCATTACCTGAAATACTAATTGCACTTTGGTTATCACAATATATAGTTATCGGTGATTGTGAAAGCTCTGGCCAAAAGTCATCTTGTAATTGTTTTAGCCAGAGTCCCTCTTGCACAGCTGCAGACAGCGACATGTACTCCGCTTCGGTACTTGATAGGGCTATGGTTGGTTGACGTTTAGAGCACCAACTTATGGCGGCACCCTGAAAAATAAATATGTATCCAGTACAAGATCTTCGGTCTTCAGTGTTACCAGCCCAGTCAGCATCACAATAGCCAGTGATATTGTCTCTATTTCTGTTGAATGTCAACTTGTAATTCATTGTAGCTTTTAGATATCTCAAAACTCTCTTCAATGTAGTCCAGTGTTGAGCAGTTGGTTGGCTATTGAATCTACTTAATGCATTAACAATGTATGATATATCAGGCCTTGTCCCTTGAGACAGATATAATAAGCATCCTATGGCTTCATGATAAGGTACATTTTTCAATATCTCTTCTTCACTTTTAGCTTTCTCTAATTGAATATTGGCTTCACTTGGAGTCCATATTATTTTACTGTCTGACATCCCAAATCGATGTATTATTTTTTCAATGTAGACAGATTGATCCAATGATATTGCATTTTGATCATTTTCTGTTATTCTGAAACCAATGCATTGTTTAGCTTTACCCATATCTTTCATACAAAAGTTTTCTTTCAATTTTTCCTTTATCATTTTTGATGTACTATCATTGTTAAAAAAACACAGTAAATCATCCACATATACTGTAATAAACAGGATATCATTCTTGTCTAGTATTCTATAATAGATACATGGATCAACTTTGGATCGCGCTAATCCAATTTCCAATAAAACATTATTTAACTTTTTATTCCATTGTCTGCTGGCTTGTTTAAGCCCATATATGGCTTTGTTCAGACGACATACTTTGTTCCCTTGTTCATAGTAAGGCGGCGGAGACATAAATATCTCTTCTTCTATATCACCTTGTAAAAATGCCGTAACGGCATCCATTTGATGTATATTTAGTTCGTATTTAGCTGCTAAACCAATAAGGTAGCGAATTGACGAATATCGCACTACAGGTGCATAAATCTCATTGTAATCAATGCCTTTTCTTTGCTGATAGCCTTTAATAACTAGCCTCGCTTTGTAACGTGTTATATCTCCATTTTCGTTCAACTTTGTTTTATACACCCATTTACATGGAATAACTTTCTTACCAGCCGGTATGTCTACTAAGCACCAAGTATTATTTTTAATTAATGATTGGTATTCTTCATGCATCGCTTGGATCCATTCTGTGGCCTTGTCACTTTGCAGAGCTTCATCAAGGCTCTGTGGGTCACTATTTAGTAAACTTGGTGTAGACTCAACATTCATACACATGTATGAGGTTGGTTTCAATTCATCGGATTGTTTATTGTGGCGTGGTCTAAGTTTACCTTTATACGATGGAGGAGTATGAAAACTCTCATCACCATCAGGTAAGTATGTTTCATCTGCAGGATTCTCTTCTACTATAGGACTTGAGCTCGATTCTTCAGTCTCAGTCGGAGTCCCCGGTGTAGTAGGAATATCTGCAAGGTACTCACATACAGTAGAGTTTGTACTAAGCGTGTCTGAAGTTTCTAGTGTACGAGCAGTTTCATCCGCATCTTCGTCATCATCATCATCATCAGACTGTACTTCTACTTCAGGCTGTTTGCTAAAAGGTAAGTGTACTTCGTTTTTCTTCAGATTTTTATCTTTCTTTTCATTTTCTTCTCTATGTATAACTACTTTTGTTTTTCTTTCAGGTGTGTTCGGCGCAGAAGGAACTACATTTCGCTTTATACTGGCTTCAAGAAATACTGCATCTCTACTCATGATAGCCTTTTTATTTTTCGGGTCTATGAATCGGTACCCTTTAGTACTTTCGGAATATCCCACAAAAATTAGTTCTCTTGATTTGGCATCGAGTTTCTGTCGTTTTTCTTTTGGTATGTGCACCATTGCTCTGCATCCAAATATTCTCATGTGACTTAGGTCAGGTTGGCTCCCGGTCCACACTTCTTCAGGAGTGATGTGAGAAAGTGCACGAGTTGGCGAGCGATTTACAATGTATGCTGCGGTTGCCACTGCCTCAGCCCATAGGTCATTCTGTAAACCAGCATTTAATATCATACATTTGGCACGTTCAATGAGTGTACGATTCATTCGTTCGCTCAGACCATTTTGCTCCGGGCTGTATGGATTGGATGTCTGGTGCAATATACCATTCTTTTTCAAATAAGTATCAAAATTTTTATTTATATATTCTGTTCCATTATCACTGCGCACCACCTTTATCTTTTTGCTTAATTCATTTTCTACACGACTTTTAAATTCCATAAATTTATCAAATACCTCAGTTTTGCTTTTGATAAAATAAACAAATACCTTGCGTGAATAGTCATCTATAAAAGTTGTGAAATACCTGCAACCTCCAATTGATGCAGTTTGTACCGGTCCACAAACATCGGTGTGGATAAGCTCTAGCAATCCATTTGCCCGGGAGCCACAGCTTGGGAAAGGCTGCCTCGTCTGCTTTCCTTCCAAGCATGAAATACATACACAACTTTGAAATGACTGTGCTAATTTTACACCGGTAGCACAGTTAGGTATTTTGCCAACATCATTGAAATTCAAATGGCCCATCCTTTGATGCCATAAGTAGCTATCAGTCGTTGTAGTCGCTGACATCGCTCTATTTTCATTACTGTGGACATTTAGCCTGTAGGTATCATTTATGAGACTGGCACAAGCCACAGTTTTCCCACTTTGATTTTTTATCAGACAGCCATCTTTATTAAAATCTACTTTACAGCCAGCTTTAATTATCTTACTCACAGACAATAAGTTTGTAGATAATTCGGGTATGAACAAAACATTTCTCACCTGAATTGTGTCACAGTTGCCATTCTTACTTGGTACCTGTATTGTCACATCACCACAGCTTTCAACATGTAACATTTTATTGTCAGCAATCCGGATGGTGTTGACAGGTGGAGTTGTTTCATTTACCAACCAGTCGCGATGTAATGTCATGTGTTGTGAGGCACCCGAATCGAGTATCCAATCCTTTTGATTATTTGACTGCATGGCTGAAAAGGCTGCTATAAAACCTGAATTATTTTTAACCTCAGACTTCTTTTTGTGCCAACAATTTTTGCTTAAGTGCCCATACTTATTACACTGAAAGCATCGGGGGCCTTTACTCTTTGACTGAGACTGACTACGATTTTTCACGTAATTATTATTCCTTGAGTTTGTGTAAAAAGCAGTAGTGTCTGTTTTTGTAACCTCTTGTAGGAGTTTAGTTTTGATTAAATCGGCACTAATTTTCACACCAGAACTCTCTATTCCCATTATCATTGGCTTGTAATTGTCCGGCAAGCCTGCTAACATCAGAGTCCCAAGCCACTCATCATCCACTTGAAATGATATATTTCGCAATTTATGAGCTGATGACATTAATTTGTTTACATAATCTTCCACGCTATCACTTGTATCCAGCGTTGTGTTTATTAAGTCTTTTAATAAGCCAACTTTTCGAAGTAAACCAGAATCTTGAAAAGCTTGGGTCAAATTGTCCCATACTTCTTTTGCCGTCTTTGCCTCTTGTATATGAACATACAACATGGGATCCACTAAAAGTATAAGCTTCGACTTTGCCTTCAAGTCCTTTTTTGTGTCTGCAGCTGCACTTTCTACACATTCCCAAAGTTCTTCATGTTGAAGATAAGCTTTGACGGCAAAACTCCAATTCGTCCAGTTATCACGGCCAGTGAGCTTTTCGATTACCATCATGGGACTACTAGATGCCATATTTAATCGCTTTCTTAAGCTGAAAAACTGAAAAATAGAAACTCCGGCGACCGTGACTTGCGAGTTTTGAGGTTAACTTGGTTTTTCAAGATTGACTTTAAACTATTTTACTTATTACTTGTTATTTTAATAAACTAACTTTTACAGGTAGGGCTGGGCCAATAACCTGATGAAATAACAAGAACAAAGACTTTAAATCAAGGTATATAATGTAAAAATAATTAAAAAGTACATAGGCACAATGACACCGGAAGATTACGTATCGCAGAGAGAGTACCTACTCCACAAGAGCGACAAGCAGTTGCACGGTGCACTTTGCTATTAAGAAATAATAGGAGTCAATGGGACTTGCGTTCATTCTCCAACACTTTCTCGTATAAAAACGGTATTACGAATCCATAGAAAAATCTAACACAGAAATATTTTGTCCTAAATATTTTCAAAGCAAATATTAGCTATTGTAGCATTGTAATTCTGTGGTATGATGATACTGTTATTTTATATACATTGTATATTGTTTTGAAAAAATGACACCTCGCCGAGTTTTTACGCCGGTTCTTCTCGAGGCAGAGGTTTATTTTATGAACCGGTGGTAGTTTTTTTGACATTCATAGGTGCATGTAATATGCCTAAATTGAAGAATAAATAATTTCATTTCATAGAACTGTGACGATGCAGTATGGAGCATTTTCATTGCTCGTTAGCCATGCTTTGTCTCTCGTTTTCGTTTATTATGGTGCTCTAATTAATTTTAAATTGTCAGCTAACAAATCTAAAACAAATATCGGCAAGAACTTAATCTCTAATAGAATAGTAAAGACATGGAACAAATTACCTTCAGAAGTAGTGAACGCCAACAGTGTTAATCAGTTTAAAAACAAACTTGACAAACTAGGATCTAAGCAGTGTTAACCAGTGCCTAGTGAACTATGATTTAGACGTATCAGCGTCAGCTGCCTGTCTAAAATATATAATATAATATACATAAATAATCTAAAAGCAAGGGATACACATGGCGGATACCATCTCCGAACGCACAACATCATACATCCGGAGATGGTTCCCGCCAGGTGCAAAGACTATTGGAGTGCAGCTCTTTGGCTGCGATGGGAACTAAGGTCATTGGGATATTGAGTTGAATGTGGGATGGACTGGATTATGGGTTATGGGAGGAGACTAGCGGACACCTGCCGTGACAATTAGTCTCGGAATTACATACAATAATAATAATTGTAGTTGGTCCCATTTAAACATTTGATCGTCTCTAAAAACTGTTTCGAATGGCACTATTTTTTAAAGTCAAATAACCAATTCCTTTATGCAGGGCTTGAACGTGCTCTGTGACACGATGGAGGAGTGCTGGGACCACGACGCCGAAGCGCGCCTGTCTGCCTCGTGCGTGCTCGAGCGCGTCGGCGCGCAACGCCAGGCCGCCTCCGACACTCCCCTCCTCATACACGACCTCACCTGCTGACACACGCCCCTCATACACTTCCAGTAGGTGGGTGACTTGGTGATTCTCATTCCAAAATTAACGTTTTCTTAATTTGTCCTTATTGGGCTCGGATATTGTTAACAGCAATTGGGTGATTATCTTTGACTTTTGTGGACCCAGTTATAAAGCGTCACCAATAAGTTTAAATTGCACTAACTGTCACTTAATGTTCGGGCCGGTAAGGGTATCAATTAACTTTAACGCTGAGAATCACCGAACTACGTATGTGAACCTTTAGTGAGTGTTGGGTAATGACTGTTTCATTAGTAGTGTTTTGTGGTAGCAGTGTTGGTCCTTATAGGTTATGAACCTGTGTCTAAGAGACAATGTTTGTGTAAGTACAGAAGTGTAAGTGATTGTGTTAACATTCAAAAGCTTTTCTAATGATATTGGTATAGAAACGATCAGTTAAAGAAAGGGTGTTGTAATTGCGATATGTGACCGTTACGTTATAAGTGAGAGCGAGAGACCGGATCGCGGCCCCTCGCTTCCCCATATAGCGTATCAATTTCCTGCCATAACGTAAAATAAAGGTTCTTTCTTATAATGTGTAGAGATATATTTCTTTTTAAGGTTGAATGCACTCGTGTTATCTCAGGCATTTAGCCAAAAAGCGGAACTGCGTATTTAAATTCAACGATTTTTACACATTATTATTGGATAACGGTACTTAATCGCGTACAATACTAATTTATTTAGAAAATTCGGACCACGGATATGGGTCATATTTAGGTTCGCGTCTTTTCTGTGGACATACCAAAAGTTAAGGGCTACAAAGCTTAATTTTGGATTGGACCAGTAACCCGCATAAACAGTGTCTTCGATTCTATAAAGCCCTGTAATAAAAACAGCTAACATGCACATAAGCCGTTAACTATTGACCACAGGTGGGACGACTTTTGTTTTTTCAACTAAGTATGACCCATATATTGATAATTCGAAACGTCGGGCAAACCTTGAAAAATTAAAATAAATTAGTATAGTACGCGATTTACAATAATAATATACGATTTTGGCTTAAAATTAGTGTTGTGCTCCGACTAACGTAACTAATTCACTGGCTAACATAATTACTATAATGAGACTATGATCAAATTAATCAAGGTGACGCAAATTAGTAAAATGATCCTGATAATTACGTATTGCAGATGTTACTTTATCTCTTGGCTACAACCAGATGCGTCCATTATGAGATCGAGTTGTGCATTATTTTACAATAGATTATAATTATGAATCACTGTCAATTAATGTCAGATGTCAACATTTTGATCTATGACAAGGGTTGTTCTGTTTCGAGAATCCAAGTTCGAAATTCGTTTATCTCTCTGTCGCACGAGTAATATTAGTGCAAGAAAGACTGAGATAGCCGAATTACGAATTTCAACATGTGGTTATAGCTCTGTTATTGGGCTGTTTGTTAACGGCGTCGCGCGTTTCAAACTATAATAGTAAATTCATTTAAAAAAGTATTCAGAAATTTTCATAAAACTTATTATATTCATAAGCTAAAATGGCGTTTAGTCGGTAATATTCGTTTGCTTTTATATTGTTGACACTTGTGCTTGTGAGAAAGGGACAAAACAATTTTTAGTTAGCTGAGCTTTGTTAAGTTTTATGAATAAGCACAGGCAGGACAAGACCAAAATTTTATGTGGGCAAGGTTCATTTAGCGAGGCCCTTTGAAGGCGCAAGAAACAATGTTATATTTAAAAACAAAACAATTGAAAAATGAGGCGTGAAGCCCCTCAGACCGCGAGGCCGTGGGCGGTGGCCCACGTCGTCCACGCATCAGTGTTGCCAGGGCCTTTGGGAAGAAAATTACGTTTATTTTCTCGAGAAGTTACATTTTTGATGCAAAGGTTACATTTTTTATATTTTTCGTAATTACTTATGAAAACATTCGATTTAAAGAAATGACTAGCAATATAAATAACAAACAGCTACAATTCGGCGAGTTAGGAGACAGAATCTAGATAAGAGTGTGTATGACTAGACAGAATTACGCCAGGTTGATGGGCGATATCTCAAATGTCAATGTTGCAACAGACGGACAGACAGACGAGTCGTACCATGTAGGTTCATTTGTCATTTTTCTGTATGGAAGCTTATGAATTGTCTCGCTTGGTCCCGGTTAGATACAATTGAACTTTCTTTTTAAATAAAGTTTCATTGTTCCCAAAAGTTACGAAAAAATCCTTTAGAACAGAAGTTACTTACATGTTACGCGAACCGGTTAAAAGTTACGAAAAATATAAGAAATGTAACCATCTGGCAACACTGCCACGCATATCGTCGCCTCTATGAATAAGTGTGTATAGAAATCACTGCTCGATCTTCGTCTATAGCACGTCGTGCAGCTTTTGACAGCCTTTTTTTTACTAATACTATGTCGTTAAATTTTGCAATGCAATAATTCTGTGCTAAATATTTAGATTGTTACTGGTTCAGCAAGTTTTGACGTTTGTTTATGTGTTGTCCTCAAAGGCTCGGTTTTTTAAAGATCCGTTTGACCTTATTTCGGTTTGTTATGTCAAAAAATGTACTGAGTTACTGAAATTTGATCTGACATTTGGTCTAACGGATCTTTATAAAACCCGGCCTAAAGGAATTGCTGTTACTGTTAACATCGGCGACCGTAAGGATCAATCTCTGATTACATTTACTACACGAAAATGACAAAAGATTTATCATAGAACGTACTACATATTATTATGTAAATAGTTATACAGATTGACTGGCACTCAGTAGTTCAAATGGTAGATCGTAGTGCAGTGTTTCCATTATGATCACTAACTACTAACATTGACAAATGAAGTTGATATATTGTCAATTTTACCTATGTGCAGTCGGCATCGCGAACGACTTTTTCTCTAAACTATTCGACTTTATCTATAAATTGCTATTGTATACATATTTATGACGCCGACTGCACATAAAACACCAGATACACGTAAGAAAAATTTAAAATCTACATGTTGTCTTGTAAGTCCAACTTTTGTACATAGATTGTTTTTGGGCTTGAGAAGTTTTGATGTTTAGGAATCAAATGTCGCCAGATGACTCTGACTGTATTATTGCCACAAATTGGTTGGCGTTTGGCATTAAAAAGAATATTATGCATGCCTGGCACGTAAGCAGAACCTGGGGCGCTACCGCGAACAGCAATCGAAATTTTCCCTCTCTGTTACACTTGCAAGTTTGCACATAAGTGCGGCAGAGAGGGAAAACTTCGTTTGTGGTTCGCGGGAGCACCCCTGCGCAGTCATCCGTTTATTCTGAAGGGGGCACGCGTATACGCGGGAGGGCGCGGGAATGACGCCATGTTGGTTCTACTTCCATGCCGACTACCAATATTACACGTTAAGAGTCAAAATAATGACGTCAGGCGATAATTAAGTCGTATTCGTAAGGCGTACACACCAAATTCGCAATACAAAAAGAGCTATATTAATATTGATGTTTGGACGTGTTAGTATCGTAATGTGTCCTTGATGTACGTTATAGGATAAGTTTTGAATCGTGTGATGACGTCACTATTAGGAGTAGCGCACCCTTTGAGATAGGGACGTGTTTCGACCTTACACTTCACCAATAATGATTACGGGTGGGCTGCACCAAACCGTCTGTAATAGTTTCGTAATCTGTGTCCGTTAAAATCTGATTGTATGGAAAGTTTGACAACTGTTCACGAGATGGCAGCTACCGCCATATTAAAGGCATTCAGAGATCTGATGAAAATACTGAAGCTCGAGCTTTCAGTGTGAAGAAATAATGTAGAATTACACTACACAAAAACTATTGTGAACTGAAAAAGAAACAAAGTAACAAAAATATTGAAAAATGCCATTTTAACAGATTAACCTGATATTTTTTTCATAAGTGATTTCAAACACCAATTAAAATGTACTAAATATTTACGAAATTCGCGCAGAGCTTCCGTTGAGAGCGGGATGGTTAATTGCATACTCACGTGTGTTAGAGGGGGTCATTTGCACTGGAATGGCCGTTGATCGGTTTGTAATCGTAAATGGGTGCAACTAGCCTTGACCTGACAGGTGACCTGTATGTACCTTGGTCATTATATGATTGGGGCTCGGCCCTGGGATTTTTTTCGGAGATTCAATAGTGATATAACCAGGGACCGATACCGGTATATTTAAAAAAACCCTGAATTAGCCCAATATTTTGGATTATTTTTTGCTCTTTACGTAGGGCTGAATCATGTATTTAGGTAACAACGTCGTATTATTAGATTGTCCCATTAAAAACGAAATAATGAACGGGTGACCGTTATAATACCGGTATTTTTCTATGGAGAAAATACCGGTATCCGATCCCTGGATCCCCCCCCCCGAACCCGAAAACGAAGTATCTCCCTCGCCCTCGCTCGAAAATGCAAGTGCGACCAAAATGTATGATGTCGCTTACATATTTGCTTAGTTAATTACCCGATAGTCTTAGGCTCGGTTGCACCAACATACGATCACAGGCCGGTCATCGTCCAATATGGCGCCGGCAGCTGTCATCCCATAGAAACTTGTAAAACTTTCCATACAATCAGATTTTAACGAACACCGCTTACGATTACAGACGGTTTGGTGCAACCCACCCTTAGGCTCGGTGGCACCAACATACGATCAGGCCGGTCATCGACCAATATGGCGCCGGCAGCTGTCATCCCATAGAAACTTGTAAAACTTTCCATACAATCAGATTTTAACGAACACCGCTTACGATTACAGGCGATTTCGTGCAACCCATCCTTAATCGACAATCATTTTGATTTTATTTATTTTTAAAAGCGCCGTCGGCGGTTATATCAGTTTTGTATATCTGGAGGTGTAACAATATCCTCCTGCGACCCAGCATACAAATAAAAATACAATCGAATTTGAACCTAACAGTTCCGATTACAAATTTGAATTTTATTTTATGTCAAATCAATCAAACCAAAACAAATGCAACTCTATCACTTCAAAATTTAACTTATTTTCCGTTGACCATATTTTGTCCTTTATATAGGACGCAGGGTCTTAGGAGGCTAAGGGACCGGACATATATTGACTAAGATATAATTATGTTCACTATTCTGATCGAAGTTTCTCATTTTTATCTCGTTGAGTATTTTTACTTCACCTAGTTCACTTATAAAATAAAATAATGAGCCAGCTGTAGCATTCACCATGCGGAGATCTTTGTACAATTCAAAGAGGGCTATCGCGTATGAATTCGCCGCTAGAGGCGCTAGTGTAGCGTGAGGTTTCCGAAATGTCAAATGTCCCTCTTTGTGGTTGCGCTACGCGGGTTAATATCTAATTGGGACAATATGGTGAGTATTTTGCAATACCTAAGCTTGATTTTGGCAAATATGAGTTACGGGTCTATGACTGTCAGGGCTTTGAGACAGTTTTGTCTTTCGGAAACTTGTTTCCTCTTTTTTTTTTTAACAAAACTGTGCTACAATGCGGGATGTTCGATATTTTTACGGTACGGTTTTAAGGTATTAAATATGATTTAAATGTAAACTTCGTTCTCATGCTCATAATAACCAATAACAATTCTTGACAGTTGGACTTTACTCGACAGTGGCGCCAACTAGTGAGCACAAACACGATAGCCCTCATTCGTATGAAATTTAACCTCTGCTTAACACAATACTGCCATCTATGAACATGAATACAACGAATAATTTCCTAATAGATGGCGCGATGGTGCTGTCCATATAATTTACTTGTCTCTTGCGCCGAACATCGATGAAAATAGTGTTTGTAACTTATCGGTTTCTCGTACTTGATTCGGTTGATGTGGTACTCCTCTCCCGAACCTTAGGATTATGTCAAAATCCTACGCACAACTCCCTCCGTTGTCTTATTCCGCCTTTAGGTAACTATTGAACTGTAATGTTATGTATCCATATGAAATCCATACGAAAACGAATTTCATCTAAATAAAGATAAAAGTTTTTTCTGTATCTCACACCTAATGGGTCAACATTTTGGACGCCAAAGACGGATGTATCCGCGCCATCGATTCAACGCCGAGGACTGATACACCCGTCACGGCATGCAGTGCGATATCAACCTAGATCCATTTCTATAGGGTTCAAATTCGCGTTTGACAAGCGTATGAGTGACTGCATTTGTATTTGAAGTTGAAAGCCGTTGAAAAGGGCCATAACTGTGATGCTGCTTGTACAAGATGTCGCACTTACGGTTGATTTTTCGCCATTTTTTCAAAGGAATTTCACAGTTCGCCGTGTTTCACTTGACGTAAATCCACCCATTAGGTTGTGGCCAATTATCCCGTGGGGTCCATGTGCATTAGAATGTACATATCAAGATCAATCAAACCTTGCGAAAGCAATAATCGTTTCGTTTTGTTATTTGAATAAGTTAACCTATCAACTTGAAAATCCAACTGAACAGTTATGTAAAGAGATATATTATGTTGTACTTTGGGCCTTACGAATCTAAGAGAAAGATGAAATTTAACTTAAGATTTTGACTAGTTCATAGACGTGTTAGTTGTAAGTTACACTAACGTAGTCAGTGGTTAAGGTGGGTCCGTGTTGACTACACAGAGGGGTTACTCCGAACTTCGTATCGTGCCGTCCCTCTCACTCACATAGTGAATAACACGAGATTGAAAGGGACAGCACTATAGGAAGTTGGGAGTACAGGCTCAGGATTGAATAGAGCTTCGTTATACACAATACAGTCTAAAATATGTAAACGTCAAATCGATTTATGTTTGCCACCATTTGCTCTTAATAATGACATGATAAAATGTTGTCCATCCGAATGGAACAAGTTCTTAATGATATTAAAAACAAAACTGAGAGCCTACCGCGAACCGAAAACGAACGAAGTTCGAATATCTCCCTCTGTCGCACGAATAAGCAAGTGCGACAGAGAAGGAAATATTCGAACTTGTTCGCGGTAGGCCCTCAGTTTGTCGCTGCAATTTTTTCCTGCGTAATCAATATTGGATTCTAATAAGATGCTGTAAGGAGAGTAAATTACGCCGATGCGCTAATTTTAAAAGCTTTATAATAATAAATTGAAGCTTTCATTAATGCACTATCGAAGTATAGATATATATTTTTTGTATACTAATATTACTAATTTAGTTTATACATTTTTTTTCTTATACGTATGTTAAGTTTATTTAGTTTAGTTGATGGGGTACCCCCTAGGATAAACATATCTTGCCAAATTCGTTTCATTACGAATCTGTATATCATTATCATTTATCACGAAAAGGGATGAAAGTTATTATCATCATATATTTTCATAGGTTGTCAAGTTACTGCGATAGTCTCGATAATGAAAGATGAACCATTTTAGAGGAATAAACGTTTTTTTTTAATTATACGCTTATTTTGATATACGCTTACGATATTTACATCCGAAGTAAAGCATTCGTCATTCTCGCACGCATACATAAAGTGAAGGACGGATGCTTTATTTACTACATGAACGCGAGCATGCTGGGCTGAATGTCATTAGGGGTGATTTTGGGGTACCCCATAGTTAAGACTGGCATTATTTGTGCGTTTTTGGTACTTTTGCTCATCGCTCAAACAATTAGTGGACTACAGAAAGCAATGGAGTAACGTTAATATTGCTAGTCGCTCGCTGAGCAAAATTTGGGGTAAATCATTAAATAAGTTCGGTGGTTTTGATAATCCGATCAGTTACAAAGGGAAATAAATGTAACTTTAAAAAATAAAAGGTACTGGCATGCGTATAAATATTTTGCCAGTGACAAGATTTTTTTGAACGAGTTAGTAAGATATTTTTGCTGACTGTCGTGTGTACCTTTTCGACTATAAGCATTTAGTCCAGTTAAAAGTATAAAACGAGTTTGCAATAGTGATCAGATTACACCAATAAATACAGCACTTAAGATGTATGTATGTGGAACCATCTAGCGTCCTAACATTATATTAATGATAACACTTCTCATTGTGTATGGTATCCTCAAATTAAACTGACATGTTGCTATCTCTTTCTACATCTAAATATTGTCTACTAATACGTGACGTGATTCGAATATGTTGTTAGCTCTAGAAGGCCAGAGGAGCTAGCATAGCATGGCAGTTTAACAAGTAATAAGGGATACAAATTACCAGTTATGCGTTTTATAGCAATATATTCTCATCTGTTATCAATTTGTCACTCGTAAATAATTGACATCTAAGAAAGAGCCCTTAAATAAAAAAAAGTAAGAAGTGTTACAGTAGTAAAAATAGGGACGTGGTATGGTAACACGGGAAATAATAGTGTTACCAGCGTTACAACTTAAGGCCGGGTATTCACTAGCGGGTTGCAACTGTAGTCGCACGGTTACAATAACCAATGCATACTTAGTTCGCGAACGAGCCTATGAATAGCAAGCACCCTCTCAATTATGTACACACTTGGACTCAAGTATTCGTTCGGTTACGATTACAGTTCGATTATGAGTGCCCGGCTTTATATGAATAGATTTCGGTGTGTCTACCAACTATAACTAATTGTCAGTGCACATTGAACAACTATCCTATGTACAGTGAACCAAGATAGTATTCTACTAATCTCGACTTTATTATTTATGTACTAAGATTTAGATTATCACTATCTTGGCTTGCTACCTATGCCCTATGAAAAGTGTCCTATCATGCTGGTTAAATGGATATCATTGAAAACTTTGTGATGGAATATAATGTAATATCAATGGGAATGGTTATACTCCTATGCCTCGTGCATATCACACTAGAGTAAGCGAAGTTGCCAAATGTAAATAGTAAATGTAAGTTAGCCTAGGTTGGGTGTCAGAGTAGGCTGTGGGCATGTGGTACAATAGATTTTATTGCTGTAATTATAGGGTTCATTTTACTTTGACAGGTCCGCTCTGCAGTGGTCGAGTTTCGATTGTATATTGAGTGGGATGTTCGCAATATCACAGAGTTGGAAGATGATGAATTAGTCTAAGCTTGACCATTGCAGAAATTTCATGTAAAATATCATTTTTTCACTGATAGTACAAAGCGAACATAGGAAATTTGCATAAGGATTTAACCCTTAACAAGGCAAGTACTGTATAGGACCACATGATTTTGAAGTTTAGCTTACTATGATAAGGTCCAAAACCAATGTAAAAAAGAGGTACTCACCGCCTGATTAATGGTTAAGCCTTCAACAGGAGTATTACATAATATTTGGACGCTGTTATGCAATAATGATGTTATCCTACTATAGGTTTTCCTATTAGGTTGAAACATTATTGCGTAACAGCATTCATTTAAACCAGCGAAAATCCAAGACTGAAACCCGTTAAAGTATATAGTGTTTTTTATTTATCGTATGACAATTATTTCGAACCGTGAGATCTTCGAGAAGACAGTAAGGTTGCCAGTCTGTTGCATTTTTAGCACCACCCAGGGGTCACGTGTAGGGTAGCGGTGGGTACTCCCTACGGACGTGGTGCAACTTCGACCCCCGAAGTTCACAAGGCGCCTGAAGGTCTCCAACTTTGCTTAACGACTGCTGCCGGGATCAACGGCTTAACGTGCTTTCCAAAGCACGGAAGCGCTCAGTTATTAACCACTCAAAGCGGTCATCCACTCAAGAAATGACCCCGGCCCACGTTGCTTAACCTCACATAACAAGCGGCACGCGGGCGCCGCTGGGCCGCGAGCGCTCCTAGTGGTTGGCACATAATTTGATCATATTATGCGCCAGATACAAAAAAATCTATTGTATGGACATGTGGTCTGTCGAATCGGATTTTATTCACGAAGTGGTATATGACATTATTATTGTGTTATTACTCCATACTTTAACGCGTTTTAGTGAACTCACATATTATGTCCATTTGTCGCATTTGTTTTAATGTCGCGTCCCATAATTTAACGAAGAGATATTTGAGACTGGAATATATTTTTGAAGATACAAACGAAATAGGCGCGTAAATACAGAGTACCTACGGCCTAAATAATGTAGCTAAAGGTCGCTTTTGCCGGAATGCATGAGACCACACAAGGATTGTACGACAAGGCTTGAATATCCCGGGACTTCCTTGCATGTGAAATCCCGGATAATTATCCCCTGGTTTTTACCCTTTGGCTAGAAGCCGGCCAAGAGGAAAAACATTGGCAATAATAAAAAAAAATACACTTATTATCTTTCCTTCGGCTCGGGCGTCAAATACTCCTCTCCTCCTCCTCCCTCCTAGCTCACAATGACCTTCGATCTGTAACTCTTCGTTTTCTCGTGTTTTTTTATAGTTTACCGAAATAGTATACCATATTTACTTCAAAAGTCACTGTCTTCGAGATGGAATTGGCAATTTTAGACCAAAAAACCAGTTTTTTGGACGTAGCTTTTGTGAAGATGAATTAAAAATAAAAATCTCTTGCGTTGTTAGAGACTTCAATAAGGAACAGTTACATGTAGATTTCATAAATATAATTGCATAAACAACATAGTATCGAAAATAGTGCTTTTTTAAATATAAATAAATAAATATTAGAGGACAATCTTACACAAATCGAACTAGCCCCACAGTAAGCTCAAGAAGGCTTGTGTTATGGGTACTAGACGACGATATATTTAATAGATATAAATACTTAAATACATAGAAAACATCCAAGACTCAGAAACAAATATTCATGCTCATCACACAAATATTGAAATATTTTTGGACCGTTTCAATAAATCATAAAAAATAAGTAGTCGGTTTTTTCAAAATTTGGCTCTTGCAAAAGCAGATAAAGGATTGATGAACCGATAACCGCTTGTGCCATAAATATATCTATAGTTTTGACGGAGCAGTGTCAACTCAAAACTCGTCAAAAATCGATGAATACCGTGTGTGGAACCCCTTAAACGTGTGTCTCATACATTCCGAGCATGTGCCACACTCCTACATGTGTTCACAGCTCTAGTGTACGTAAGGTTAGGTAGCCTACAACTTCCTAGACGTAACTAGTTATAGTTCGTGCGAGATTATTTGTGGTAGCTAATATCATCAATTTTTTAATTCAAATAACAAGTGTCTGTTGAAATTTGATGTATTAAAGTATATTTTCTAGACATTATTGTGGTTTTATTTGTTTTAATCGTTGCTTGTTTGTTTGTCCACATGTCAATATTTTAGGTAGGTACCTACTTGAATTTATTTTAAACTGGCAGGTTAGGTCTAACATGTCCGTTTTGTTATGTGAGACGAGTTTTAAATGTTCTAAGGAGACGATGATGATGTTTGTTAGTTTGACATTAACGTCCAGTTTTGTTTTACCATCCCTTAACCTTTTCGCCGCCATTGACTTGATAATGTCAGGTCATTTAGTACACACGCCAATGACTTCGTATAGAGTCGATCAAGTCGATGTAAAGGCAACCTACGCGTGCTATCAAGTAAAGTTCATTTTCAGTCTTCTGCTACAAGGATTTGGCGTGTGAGACAACTCGCAATAGTCTTGTTCTAGATAGTAACATTAAAAAAATGTCAAGGTACGTGTCCATTTAAGCATAAAATGACCTAAATAGACGAGCGTTTTTAACTGATAAGGACTCTTAAATTAGAGAAAGGCAGCCTCCCCCAGTACCAACGATACTTATAAAGGCCACGCTGATACACGCTACGCTACGGGCGATTTGTATACCTACTTAATTTTAGTGGGTCCAAGAAGTAGTCGAGGAATTTGAATGTTTTTTTTTGAACCTGTGGCTTTATAGGCCGGGCCCAATAAAGCGATAGGAGTACGCGGTTGGAGAGTAGCCCGGGGAAAACCTCCGGCACGACCACGCGTGTGGTTTGAAACACTGCATGGAATACTCTAGTTTGCTAATTTGAATGTTGTCACTTTTGCACTTTATTTCTATTGCGATAGTCCAAAAGTGACTAACATTGAAATTCTCCTAGACTGTACGAAGGGAGTACTTTTCTTTGCGCCGTTTTCGCCAGCGTCCATGCATACCGTGACCCAAACAAAAATACCTGAATTATTATTATAACACTTTTCCCGGCCCCACCAAGAAGGCTGTACCAAAAAAAAAATCAAGTCATTTTAGTGTTTCGAGAAGAGTACGAAAATGCAGTTTAATTAGAACCATAAAACGGAGAACTAAGATTGACAATCTGTTGACATGTATGTGGTTGATAAACCAACTATGCTAATGCCAGGGACTAATCAGAAAGGAAACTTCGGTTGAAAGTATACAAAGGCTGATCTTTATTTGTAAACCAGTAATTACTGCGACTGTACAAGGGCGTAACTGGACGACACAGCACACATTCTCACATTACAACACGTGATTCTTTTTCAATTTTACTATTATTTACATTGCTCTGGCGCATGGGTGTAAGAATGACATTGCTGTATCGCGACGGGTGAGCTCGACATAGTTACACACAATATCGGTAGATGGCGCTGTATGTTTCCACACAAAAGGTTTTCCGATACTATAGAGGATTGCTAGATGTCACTGGGAAACCTATCCTGGGCCCCCGCAATCAAGGTAGGTATTATATTCTTGAACACTGAAATACCTTTTAATACTGCACCCGTTAATGGCTATGGTATGGAGCATGGGTACAAAATGATACGTTATCTCACTCAATTTCGTTTCAGTCAACTTATCTAAAACTTTCAATTCATTTATGCTATATTTTTAAAATCGCCAACACAGTATGCATTGGCATCTCCAAATCATACAACTTATGAACTATGTTCATACAATATTATATAATACATTTCATAATATTGATTGGAACTTTTACATTGAGAGTTCTTTTGGAAGCTACTCGACCACATTAACGAAAAATACACAATGACGATACAAAAACAGTTTCAAAATGGCCAGAGCCCACACTACATCTCTAATGAGAGCTAATCGAGGCTAAAAACAAATCCATACAATTCGATGACGTAAGAAGACATTAAAACTGGAAAAATATAAAGTATAAGATAATATCAGAGAGAGATCTATTACGTTATGGAGTGCCTTTAAAATAATGAGCCTGCTGTAGCTAGGTTTCACTATGGAGAGGTCCCTGTACCATTAATTTCGTTTGACACTTAGACCTCTGCTGAACACAATAGCGCCATCTATGAATACAACAAAAAATCTCCTAATAGATGGCGCCGATGTGTTAAGCAAATATCTATGTGTTATACGAAATGATTGATACAGCGACCTCTTTATAGTGACAGTCCTCTTTGTAGATACAGTACGCTCATTGTTTTAAAGGTACGCCATAACGTATAGATATTGACGGTCTATATAATTTACTTGTCTCTGATAAAATTATGTATGGCGCACTTGATAAGAACTAAAATTGATACAAACACGAATGTTTCTAAGATCCATTCGGTCTAGCGTGTAACGCACGGTATTACGTACAGTCCGTACGGGTATCAGAACAGGGTTTTTATTGGCGTGCCGTGGGATAAATGTGCAAAGCACGAGACAAAAATGAATATGACCCTTGCGGCCGAATGACAGTGAAAATGAGTGAGTTCACGAGTTATCGATATAAAATTATTACTTTGGACAAACGGATCGGCGGCTTATATTGCTGAGTAATTGTTTAGCGAGTATTTATGCCGGCGAAAAAAACTTGCAATGTTGCAAAATATAACCTCAAATGCATCGATTTTTTCAATGACATATCGAGTGTCGAATTGGAGATTAAAATTGATTATATGTATTTGTACTAAACTATTTACCCCAGTATCTGTATCTGTATTATTGTGCAGCACAGATAAAAAATGATTACATGATACATTTATTATTTAATAACTATATAACAAGCATTCTTACTTCTAACAGCGATTCAGTCGGTTTTCGGATACACAAGATTGCTCATTAAATAACGCATTTGAGATTACATTTTAGCAGATTACTTGAAAGTTTAACTGACGGCAATGTTCATTTACATCAGTACTGTTTCTTAAAAGTATTGGTGGAGGTATACGAGTTTGGGTGCGACTTAAGAAGAAACTGTCAAAATACACTTTATGTCTAGGATATAAAGGTACCTTTTGAATGATTTAACACATACTTGTCACGTGATTCATATCTTTTAGATCTGATTCGATTTTCTTAACGTTCATCCTTCTCTATTAAATTACTATGGCCTCGCGTGAAAGAGACAACTAATCATAGCAACGTCCACAGTTTAGCTTTTGCTTAACTCGAATATCTCTGAACCTTATACTATTACAAACAGGACTTTGCAACATCTCCCTTCTTTTAATTATTTAGGAGAGATGGTAGTAAAATTCGTATTTTGTAGCTACCAATTTAAGCTTCCTGTGGTCTACGAATCCACTCATTTCTTCACTATGGGGGACGCTCCAGTGCAAGGCAGATAGCGATCCAGTCATATGTATTTCTCTAATGAACGCAACGCCTGGGTGCCACTGATCTCTGCTGCTCGGATATAAGCTGCAGAAGGCTCAGGCACGTATCCAGAGGGGGGGATAGTTGGGATTTATCCCTCCCCCCCGAAAACGTTTTTAGCCAGTAGTGATTTTTTACACAGTTCACATGGTTGTTTCAATGTTTGCCCCCCCCCCCCCCCTCCCCCCGAACCAAAAGTCTGGATACGTGCTGGGAAGGTTCCCAGGCTTCCCAGGTCTCCTACTTTTCTGGGGACGCCAAGATAGCCCCCGTAATCTTACACAACTAGATGCACAACATGGCCAGAGTAAGGTGCCTTAGTATTTTCATACGAATTTCGATTGAATGTAAACAGTAACTAACATTTTAAGACTTGCTTCATTCATTTTTAATGAGGTTATAAATTAATACTGCCTTTTTTAAACTTTTGAGCTCTGCCTCATTTACAAAAATCCTCAAATATTGTGACTTAACTTCGATGCGAATTTAAATTTCAATCGTAAAATACTCAAAAGTAGAAATAACCTGCACGCCTTTACGGTTTGATCTTTCGATGGCGTAGTTAGTGTCCAAAAGGAGCTTGCATGTTATGTGCATCTAAAAAAGAAAGATTCGCATTTGTTTTATGTAATATCGTTTGATTTTAGAACGAGTCTTCCAATTCCGAACCACTTGATTCAAATTCCATTGTTTTGCGGGTTTGCATTTGTTTTTCGCCGTTTGATTTTAGAACGTGTATTCCGAACGAATTCATTCAAATTCCATTCTATTGTATGCGGCCACATGATTCAAATTCCATTGTGTTTTGCGGACTCAGGAGGCTATTTGGCATCGTGAATGGCAGGGCGGGGGCTACGAGCGCTCGTCGTCGGGGCGGAGCGCGGGGTGCTCCTTGTACGCGATGGGCACTGAGGGCGGCAGTTGCAGGATGCGGCGGAGGGTGTCGTGGACGCGCGTGGCCGCCTCCCGGTCGGAGGCTGTCCGGTGCCATACGGCTAGGTGGTCCTCCTGGAGTGGGAGAGAATATACTGAAGGTGTCTCATAAGTAATGTCGAGTTTCTTAACTAAAAATTTACTACATATATTTATGCATGTCGTAACCTGTTAAGACAATTCTCTAGTTCTATAAAGAATGCAATTCAAAAAAATTCAAAATTCAAAATTATTTATTCTTTTATCAATTAACGTTAACAAGGTTGTCGAATCCTCCTTTTAAGTAAAAACTTATGTTAGAAGGAATTCGCTCTTTCATACAAGGTGTTGAGTAAGTTAAGGATAAAAATAAAATAAATTTAAATTAATCTTAAATCTATACTAAAGAGCAAATAAAAATGAGACATTACCAATCTGGATTACGAAACAATTTGTTCAGATCTCCCAGCTCTTAACCCCTGCAATTGTTGTACTATATTTTAGTCATACTGTCTTTGTTAATTGACGGCGTAACATGTTTTGATAATAAAAACAAAGGAAACCGTTGAAAACCAACCCTTCTAAAGACACTATACATCGCCACTTAAAATACCTACGATCTACGACCTATAAAAGTTGTCGAACCGACTTTATTTATGAGACACCAATACATGAGGAATTAATAGTAATAAGATGTCACTAAATGGGCAGTAAACGATCAAATTATGAAAAAAAGGAAATTAATAAATATGCTCAATATATTAAAAAGATTTTTCACTTTAATGTTTCGATAAATTATGTAACTTTTTATTGACTAAAAATAAATTGAAAACCACCATTCAGGATTCTTATGTTTTTATAAACAGAAAAATGTCTGACAATTTTTCACGACCAAAACAACAAATTACTAGTTTTTCCATACAATGCTGGTACGGGGCACATAGTATGGGACGTTTTCAGGGCTCTGTCGTGATGCTGTACTTTGAAACCAGTTTTTGTCTTTTATGTTGTTCTAATTGTAGCTGTTCCGTATATTGGTAATATCTCCATTTTTATCTTAAGATTTGTTTTTGTTAACCTTCATCTATCAGATAAATGATTTAAAACGCAATTAACCGAAATTTCTAACCGGTTAATTGTACGAAGACGAAACCGGTTTCCGAGCCCTGCACCAAGGTACTCGTTGGCAAGAGACAGAGACGGCCGCTCAATGAGCGAACCGCGGCACCGCACAATGTTATGGAATGTGGTCCGAGTGTACCTGGAAGCGCACGGACAGCACGACGCCACAGATCTCCCGGCCCACCATGAACTGCTCGCCGAGCATGGCCATGCAGAGGTCCTCCCACGCGCGCCCCGTCTGCGTCTTGCGAAGCCTCACCGTCTGCAGGCAAACAAACATTTATTTATTTATTTAAAAAAAACGTTAACATGACATTACAGTATGACCAATGCGTCACGAAACAGGATAACAATAAAAGATAACAAATAATTCATATTGGAACAGTTGAGCACCTGGCATCCATCGCCTCACAAAATCTCAAACATTCCGTACACACTGCCGCCCGTCGCCACGCAAACAAGTCGCCGGTGTCGATGCCAGGAGCGCATTGAGCTGTAAAAGTGCGCGGGGCAGCGGCGAGTTCCTGCACGACACGGTGCGCGCCGGCGGCACGGCCAACAGGTCGCGTCGGCGTGCCCTGAGGGGGATCCGAGGGACATCCATTTATAAAATACCTTTTCTCAAAAATTATCAGCAAGAAGAGGAAAGACGAAGGCTCAAGATAGAATGGAGAATGCTGCAACGACAGAGGACCAGGCCCTCTTAATATTGATGATCCGCATGAAATACTCGCTACATATAGGTGTATCTTTTTGTACGGCGCAGAGACTTGATGCGTTAAGAGCCGTGAACACAGCAGAATCAATGCCTTTGAGATGTGGTGCTGGAGGAGACTGTTGAGGATCCCATGGACAGCCATAAGAACGATGAACCCTATCTTAGAGGAACTAGGCATCGCCAGAAGACTCTCAGACATCCGCCAGGAAAGGATTCATTGTTTCTTCGGACATATCATGCGCTCTCGTAGGCATGACCTAGAGAAGCAAATTATTCTCGGATCCGTGGAGGGCAAACGCCCTAGAGGAAGAATTCCGGTGCGCTGGACCGATGCAGTCAAGAATGTTGCCAACTGCAGCCTTCCCCGTGCGGTCCACTTGACGGGGAACCGAGCTGCATGGACAATTGCGTGCGGTCACGATCCTCAGTCATGAGGGATCGACTACGAAGAAGATAATTTAAGGTCAGATAAAAATCAAGTCAGGTTTGCCAGCGCGCTATGGAGCGCAGCATTTTGGGTGTCAAAAGGACGGATCGTGTCCGAAACACTACACTGCGCTCTAAAATACGCATTGCTGACGTAGGTAAAAAAACTGCCAGGCTCAAGTGGGACTGGGCCGGCCACGTCTGTCGCATGCATCCAGATAGGTGGGCTAATGTAGCCACCAAGTGGGTGGCACATGATGGACGACGCAGACGGGGCAGGCCCAGACGCAGATGGCGGGATGATCTGGATGCGTTTGCCAGGAATTGGGAGGAAGAAGCGCTCAATAGGGAGACCTGGAAAACATGGGGAGTGGCCTTTGCCCAGCAGTGGGACAGTCAATAGGCTATAAAGTAAGTAAAGTAGTAGTAAAAAAACATTGCAGGCATGCTCCACGCGTCTGATGTTAATTCCATTAAATGTCGAGTTCCAAGCTTTTTGAAATGGTAAGGTCGCCACCTTACCATTTCAAAAAGCTCAGAGACCTTATACATCTCTAAGGATATTTATTAATTAAAATAATAATAATAATAAGGTTGAAATTTAATGCCTCCCATGTATGTGTAAATATTGTTTATCAGTACAGCGCAATTTTTTTGTTTTACTCTAATTTAATACCGTATTACGACTATCGTTATCCGACTCTAACTTGAGGTGCAGATTGATGAATGAATGAATGATTGAATGTGAGAATCTTGACAGCTGATATTCGAATAGTATTAGAGGTGACAGTTTTTCCATATACTTACGTCAAAGTGCATATGAAATGACAGCTATTCCGAGTGCAAACTAATCCCCGTCTTGTAATACAGTCCCAATTGTTGGTAATTGTTGCCATACGAGGAAAGACTACAGAACCTAGGCCTGACAACACTAGAAAAAAGGCGTGAACGTGGACAATTGATTGAGACTTATAAAATCTTAAATAACTATTATGCCTGTCCAGAGCTGAGCGACTTGTTCACTCGAAACACAAACACACGCACGAGAGGACAGAACTTTAAATTGTCAGCTAACAAATCTAAAACAAATATCGGTTCTTATTCTCTAATAGAATAGTAAAGGCATGGAACAAATTACCTTCAGAAGTAGTGAACGCTAACAGTGTTAATCAGTTTGATAACAACCTTGACAAACTAAGATCTAAGCAGTGTTAACCAGTGCCAAGTGAACTATGATTTAGACGTATCAGCTGTCTAAAATATATAATAATAATAATAATAACTTAGTAGCCAGGATCATTCACCAGCAACTTGCTCTTTTATACGGTCTTGTGGACTTCGAAGTGCCGTACTATAAGTATACACCTGCAGCAGTTCTCGAAAATGGTCTTGCCACGCTCTATTGGGATCGATCTGTCATCACGGACAGGACTATTGTAGCCAATAAACCTGATATCGTGCTGACAGATCGATCGAAGCGCCAGGCAGTGCTCGTTGACATCACCATCCCCCATGACGAGAACCTCGTGAAGGCCGAGAAGGACAAAGTCAGCAAGTACCTAGACTTGGCACACGAGGTGACCGCCATGTGGGATGTTGATTCAACGATCATTGTCCCGATAGTCGTCTCTGCGAACGGTCTAATAGCGAAGAGTCTCGACCAACACCTCAAGAGACTCTCGCTAGATGGCTGGGTCAATGGTCAGATACAGAAGGCGGTACTCCTGGACACGGCGCGAATAGTCAGGAGGTTCCTCTCTGTCGCCCTAACCACCGGTAGCTTAGGCCCGCTGCCGGCGGCACACTAGGTTAGGTTTTTATAATGATTTTATGTTTTGAAGTGTATTTTTATATTTTACTTTTTATATAATTATTATAAAATCTGACCTAAGACCTAAAATAAATAAAGAGAATAATAATTATAATAATAACCCAGTTCATTTAGACTCCATCAACCAGAAATACTCCCTGTACATGCTGTCTCTGTGTGCGTCCCATGACACGGGCAGGGACAGCATCCGCTCGGTGTATCCCTTGCATTTCATTAAAGTGTCAAAAGGGCTTCTACGTGTTGGCTATGTGGTACTCGTTTGGTACTTCGGTGCCTCGGTACTTCGGCTCCGCGCACGCCTCCCAAAGGTCCGGGATACCATTGTCCCGTGAACGGGAAAGACATACAAATAATAAACCAGGGCTCACCCATTTGCCGCCGTTGACGTTGGCCGGGTCCTCCCACATCGGCTTGATGCCCAGCTTGAAGAGGTGCAGGTCGGAGAGCGGGGGCAGGTCGGCGGGGCGCGCGAGGTGCGCGTACAGCCCCCACCACTGCTCCACGCTGCCCACGCGACCCACCAAACGGAGCGCCTGGAAATTTTTACAATGCAACATGTAGTTTCTTTTTACAATGTGATCAACAAACTCAAATCCAATATAATGACGCCTTCAGGGTACTGCTGCGGTTG
This sequence comes from Epiblema foenella, assembly GCA_963556455.1. Lineage (NCBI taxonomy): Eukaryota > Metazoa > Arthropoda > Insecta > Lepidoptera > Tortricidae > Epiblema > Epiblema foenella. The sequence goes on along the minus strand of OY747098.1, from coordinate 28,950,252 downwards.
CCGCGTTACTGCAGTGCCTCCGGTATGTTTGCGGAGGCGCGCGTGGATTGTTTTTATACCACCATGCGCAAGAGCGCCCTGCTGGCGGTCGTCGCAGAACGCCTTGACTGCCCATTTATGAGGCACTGGATGTCATTGCGTGCTCCAGTGTCGGATATATGGGCTAAAGATTTTTCTAACACTAGCAATAAGATAAATAGTTAATTGATTACTAACAGCTATTGTACCTATGAGTCTTTGTGATACTCGAAATAAAAGATTATTATTAAATCCCTAAATCGTTTTTGGGTTCCGTACAAAAAGGATCAAACGGGACCCTATTACTAAGACTCCGCTGTCCATCTGTCTGTCCGTCCGTTTGTCACCAGGCTGTATCTCATGAACCGTGATAGTTAGTGAAATTTTCACAGATGATGTATATTTGTTACCGCTATAACAACAAATACTAAAAAACAGAATAAAATAAATATTTAAGGGGGCTTCTATACTACAAACGGGATTTTTTGGCGTTTTTATGAATAATGGTACGGAACCCATCGTGCGCGAGTCCGATTCGCATTTGGCCGGTTTTTAAGGTTCCTTAGCCAAAATCGGAAACTATAAGCAGTACCATTATGAAATTTGGTAGCAAGGTGTATTCTACGAACCGCTACATAAAAGTGTTGTTAAATCACAAAAAAATATTAAATTAGGGGGGCACTCCATACATATAACGGTGGATGAAAAAAAAAATATTGTGTGGGGTGTTCCATAAATAGGTCTTTAAAAATGACATGGAGATTTCTAAAACACTTTTCCATTTAAGTCAAATGTTGGCGAGATATTATCTGTCAGTCGTAAAAACCAGCCAAGTGCGTGTCGGACCACGCACAATGAAGGGTTCCGTACACCTACCAGTTCACATTTAAAATTAGGTTTGAACAATATAGGTTTTACTGTTTTTGCTGAAAAACTGTCTTGCCCAAACCAAAGGTCGTAAATGCCCCATGAAGTGTGGGTTCCCTATTAAGATACGATGTCACGTTTTATTTTATTAATAATATCTATTCCAATCTATGCTTATGTTACCTTTACTTTCCATCATAAATTTAAAAAGATGCACATTATAATAAAGTTTCCTTATTATTCAATGAATCATCAAATACCTAATATAGTAATTTTGTAAAACAATATGAACCTAATATCATATAATGTCCTGTGTAAGTAAATTGCTACACATTACCATGAGTCATCAAATTTTTGAATTGCTATAAATGGTTTCAAAGACATTACACATATTAAACTTAAAGTTTATTAAGTTTTAGTTTTTTTAGTGTTAAAGTTTGTTTATAACATTTCCATTTTGTATAGTGCACAATAAAGTATTATTATTATTAAATTTGTTCATGTTGAAAAAATGTAATACAGTTCTTTATGCGGTGGAATGTTACCGCACAAGAGGTAACCAGTTTAAACAGTAATTTTGCATATTTAATTGTCAATGTCATGATATTATTGTTACATTTAGTCAGTAATCTAATAATGCTAAGGCAACCAGCTTTATAAAGTCTGATCAGTATATTTTGTCATTTTAAAAAGTTATTTAGTTATTTTTATAGAATGTTTAGAGGTTTAATGCATTTTTTTCCTGTTACACCAGTCACATTAACACATTATTTAAAAAAATACCATTTGAAAGGTTTGCTTAGGAATACTATTTAATAAGAATACTGAAAAAAAAACTGATATGATGTGTTGTTTAATGGAATATGCAGTGAAGTAAAAAAAAATTATTAGTAGAGGGTAAAAATGAAAATACTGCTTATTTTTTTATTTTTTAAATATTCTTCAATTTAGGCATATTACATGCACCTATGAATGTCAAAAAACGACCACCTATGGTTATGTTTATGTCGGCTATAATAATATAGCATTTATCCCTTACTACCAAGTATGCTAGCGCGAGAGGGATGAACAGCTTATGTCCTACAGAAATATGGTCATGCTAGCTACGCGGAATTGCATATTGCCCTGTTGGTGTAGAAACTTCTGAGAAACACCTATATTTTTAATTTTTATTCATATTATACTTGATTTGACATAATATACTATCGTAATATTTGAAGTTGTTTTGTAATATATTTGAATACAACTTTACCTACTGTACAGTTGCTGGCAAACATCTTGAGCTTAAGCTTCAGTGCGCAGTAGCTTGATTTCTACGTAAATCGGCTACTGCGCAGGTTCAAGATGTTTGCCAGCAACTGTATATATCTTGGTATGGAGAGTGCAGCAAGACATTTTTTTTAAATGCCCATCTAGCTGCCGGCTTGAATCAAAACTATGAAGTAGTGTGTGAGTAAATACACATGGTAAGTAAACTCCCTACAAGTTTGGTCAAGAACTAAAAATTATCTACTGTGTCTGTTATACTTATATAATTTACTTTGTTTGATGTGGTCTGTTGGAAAGCAATTAACCCGTCATCAACCAACGAAAGAAATAAACAATAGCATTCTTTTGTTATGTGCCCTGAGATCTCCGGAATGGGTAGACAACGGCTTAAGAATAGTTTGTATTGTATTTTACTTAACATATATCCTTAATAATAGCCAGCTCAGAGTGTTCTTACTTCTGTATTGTATGATACTGGAAAACATCAGATTTTTTAAAAGTTGTGTGTGGTTTTAAAGGCCATAGTGGTGTTACCTGGCTGTAGCCGGAGCGCGCGGCGGCACCGCGTCGCGAGAACCACATCCAGTAGTTGTACTCAAGTTTGTGCTCATTGGGCGGCACGACTGGCGGGATCGCTTCCTCCAGCGCCCGGTCCTCGTCCTCATTGTGGTTTTGTGCCGTGCCTTCCCCAGATCGTCGCTCCGGTACATTCAAATTGTAAAATTTGCACATTTTTCTGTCAGTCATGTTATTTTAAATATTGTACTAACATGTTTCACTAACGGCCTAACCTAGTACACGTTGCGTTTCACGGGTGTCCGTTTGCTTACTTAAATAAATTTATAAGGCTTTATTATAGTGACCACAGTAATATTTTATACGTTACTAATGGATTATTTCAATTTAATAATTTATCTAAATCAGCCTATTATTTCCTCTTTTTCTGTTTATAACCTTTTTCTAGCCGTCATCAGAATTCAAACTGTCAAATGTCAGCAGCATGGGGCTTAACCACACTGAATTTGAATAGTCTTCTACGTAGAGCGAAGAAGATAATTGACAAGGACAGCTACGGCTGTTTAGAGCGAGATAGTGAACTTACTCACCCAACTTTAATTTTTTGTAGGATAATAACACGTTCGAATACAATCATCACCGGAAATTACGGACGCGTTCCAAAATAGTGCCTAGAACTCCGAAGGAACTAGATGGCAGCACTGAACATTTTATGCTTCAGCTACTTTGCTACTGCCTAGCTAGGATGATCCCGTTTATGTTGGGCATAGGTAGCGTTCGTCCCTTACTGTCAAGTACGTAAGTGCGAGAGGGACGAATGCTATATGTCCGACATATAAGCGAACATCTTAGTAGTACTGTTTGTCTTGGGTAGGCCTGACAGGATAATTTTCTCTAACTCCTTCTACTACTAAGATGTTCGCTTATATGTCGGACATATAGCATTCGTCCCTCTCGCACTTACGTACTTGACAGTAAGGGACGAACACTACCTATGCCCAACATAAACGGGATTATCCTAGCTAGGCAGGTGATGATGTCCTTCTAGACGATCTTTCCCTTCATTTTGCAGTTTTATAAAACTACGTTTTAGCTAATTGGAGTGGGTAGGTATGACGAATGAAACTAAAGATATGTATGTATATTTTTTATATTTCATATTTAGATGCAGTCATATAATATTTAACAGGAGTAAAACTAAAGCTTGTACTGTCACAATCAGTCTTTAAATTACTATGTAAAAATGTCCTACAGGCAGCACTATACTGCCTCTTTCTTTTAAAGTCATTTATTTGAGACAAAACACTATCGGAACATCCAGGAAGTAGCTTCACCATCCGGGGGTAATCAAATGACTTGAATGGACATCCACCTTCAGAGCATGCATTATCTGATCCTTGTATTCTTAGGCAGTTAACAGATGTATAATTTTTTCTGCCTCCTTCAAGCCCATACATATGTCTGATACCATAGAGATACTTTTTTTCATCTTTTTCCCAATTATGGCAACAGACATGTGTGCCGTTTGGATTCAGCCTGTATTCATTTCTCCAGAACTCTATGGCTTCCTCAACGGGCATTCCAATGTCCTTTAAAAAGAGGCTGTAGAAGAATCTTTGAGTATGGGATAATCTGTGTCTTGTGCGCAGATTTCTATGCAAATTTACCATACATGGTGGAAAAAGTTTTGTTGAGCTATCTACATTTCTACTAAGCAAGACTTGGGTGTTATGGTTACTTATAAATGAAGTAATGTGAACACTTATTTTCTTTAACAAGTCATTCATCCTAGGGTCACTTCTTAAAGGTGTTAAATCAGTTTGAAATATTCTGTACTTTAAATTAGTGTTAAATAGTGATAATAAATATTGTAGCCATTTGCCACATGGCAATTTGGCCACACCTTGCGTCAATTCAACCTGTCTGCTACTGACGAACATAAGACACTGTTTAAAATGTAATTGGATACTGTGTAATGAACAGTTTGTATCATGAGTAATTGAAATGTGATGAGCCAAATTTTTCAAGACAAGATGCTGGCACAACATTTTTAGCGCATCACAGGAATTGCTATCATCACTACGTTTAATACTGTTCAGTAGTCTTTTAGCAAACCGTCTCATATCGTACGCAGAAAGCGCCTTAATTCGTCTCTTGAACAGCTCTGTTTCGGCTTTTAAAAAGAACTGAGAAAAACCTGTGTTGTCGGTTAAAATTGCAACAATGCAGAGCGTGAAATGTCCGACATTGTCGTAGATACTTCCTTCGACCATGTATTCGTTATAAATAGTGGTATCTCCATTGTAAACAGCCTTTAAAAATTCCAGCCGTGTCACGACAATTGTTTCAAGTAAATGCGCCGGCATGTCACCATTCACGGGCGTTAAATAATAGAAAGACATATTCCGTGGCAGCTGTTAGTAAATTATTAAGTTAAATTCATTTTAACACAATTTAATCAACAATATTATAAATCATAGGTTTTTCACTGACAAATTGACAATTGACACTGACAAGTAACCAGTGTTGCCAGGGCCGTTGGGACGAAAGTTACATTTCTTTTCTTGAAAGGTTACATTTTCTAATGCAAAAGTTACATTTTATATATTTTTCATAATTAGTATAATTACTTATCAAAACGTTCATAATTAATTATCAAAACATTCGATTCTAAGAAACGACCCGCCATATACAGCTACAATTTGGCGAGTTCGGCGACAGAATTACGCCGAGCTGATGGGCGGTGTCTCAAATGTCATACAAAGTTTCAAGAGACGGACAGACAGAGTCGTATTATGTAAGTTATTTTGTCACCTTTTCTGTATGGAAGCCTATAAATTTTGTCGCTTGATCCCAGTTAGATAAAATTACCTTTCTTTTTAAATACAGTCTCATTATCCTCAAAAGTTACAAAAAATTCCTTTACAACAGAAGTTACATACATGTTACGCGAGCCGGTCAAAAGTTACGAAAAATGTAAGAAATGTAATCATCTGGCAACACTGTATAAATATTATGTTTGCTGAAATAATATATAAACTTCCTTCGTTCTAAATCTGTTGGTAAGGTAAATGTCCCTGTGCTCGACACTGGCCCAATACATGGGACTTTCAATCTTATGTCATGATGACAGAGGTGATTAATTGGTGACATCCATTGGGCACTAATTATATATTACTGGGACGTTTACGTTAATTTTGTAAACGAAATAAGGTAACATACTCGTACTTCAATGCGTCATCCAATTATAGACACCGTTGTGAAAATGAGCCCTGGGTATTTATTTACGCTTTCCGACTAGTTGAAGAAGTGTACAAATCCGTGGCAGTTGTGAGCATGTGCGTTCACGTGGGCTCGCTCGTCGAGTCTACGGCCCCACGCGGTACGCCTTCTGACCTCTTGTGCTTCGCCCCTCGCCACCGGGCCTTTGGCCCTCAGGCTTACTTGTGACACCCTCGGCCTCGGGGCTAAAAAGTGGCGCCATACGCTCACCCTTCGGACCTTCGGCTCTTCGCGGAATGGTTTCTGAGCTGGTGTACTTCGCCCATCCTATTCGGGCCGTCGGCCCTGAGGTTCGCTTGTAAAACACTCAGGGCTAGAAAGTGTCGACTTTGGCTGCCCTTTGGGCCTTCAGCCCTCGGGCTCACATAGCGCGCGCGCTCGTTCCAAAGAGAAGCTTTGGGCCTTCGGCCTTCCGCTGAACGGCTTCTGACCTCATATACTCCGTCCCTCAGCTTCGGCCTTGAGGATCGCTTGTAAGACATTCGAAGCTAGAAATTACTGACTTGGGCTCGCCCTCCGGGCCTTCGGACCCGGCCGAGGCTTCGGGCCCTCGTCCCTACGCGGAACGTCATCTGACCTCGTGTGCCTCGGTGCTCAGGTTCGTTTGTAAGACACTCGGGACACTAAATTGTCAACTTGGGCTCGTCCCTCGGGTCTTCGGTCCTTGGGCTCGTACAGCAAGCGTGCTCCAAGGAGAAGCTACGGGCCTTCGGCCTTTCGCGGAACAGCTTCTGACCTGGTGTATTTTCTCTTAGCTTCGGGCCTTCGGCCCTCAAGTTTGCTTGTGAGGCACTCGGGGATGGAATGTGGCAACTTGGCACTTAATTCTTTTTGTAGCTCCTTAGGAAAACCTTGGTAGGGAGCTTATTCCACAACCGGAGTGTTCGAGGGTGAGATGTATAGATATACTTAGACTGCTCTCTAAAAAGATTAAGATGAAACGCAAAATTTAAAATTTTGAAAATACCGCCAACGGATGTACTCAATTGAAAAATAATTAAATAATGCATTTGGAAATCCCCCGACTCTATAGGAAATAATTACATAGAGATAAAAATATTTTTTAAAAACGGTTAACTGTTTGCGAGGTATATTTACAAGCCCAGAAAAAATCGTTGGGGGCTGCCATTGCCATGTCAACTCCCAATTGCATTAAAATAGTAATAATAATGAAATTCGAGATAACTTAAACGTTGGTATAAAATAAACTGCATACACTCTTACTTCCTTTCAGGGCAGGCAATTACTAATGAACTATATATCAATGATTAATTTACTATATATCAATCTTAGGGTGATTGAAAAATCGGCACTAAGATTGATATAAGTATAGTAAATTAGCTATGAAAATACTACATTCATTTCTTTCGTAAATCGAAACGTGTTTTACACTTTCAGAGTTGGTTAGTAGAGATATTCGGTATGCAACCCATGCTTATCAATTTCTAATATTATTGTACGGTTATTTGCCTAAAAAGCACCAAGAATATCGTATATAGGTGTGTGTACCTATTCATATAATTACTTATTGGAAATACTGATTTCTGTCACAAAAGCCGATAAATATTATCGCACCATGGCTACGTGTGGCGACTTGCTTCTTTATCTGCCTAATCGAGTAGTAGACAGCCAAAATCCGAACTTCGTATTGTGCCGTCCCTTTCACTCTCGTGTTATTCACTGTATGAGTGAAAGGGACGGCACGATACGAAGTTCGGAATAGGTCCTCAGTTCAGACTTTCAAGGCGATATGGGTGGTTACACGTTACATGATCTCATCCAGAGGGCGCATTTTATTATAATATAATTTCCTCATTTTGTTTTAATAGGTAGGTATAAAGTAGCATGTCTGTGCGTCTTCTACAAATTGTACTTCGGAGAGTGTGCTCAGGAGCTCCATGAGCTCATAGCGCCTTCCCCCTTCTTCCATCGGACATCCAGACGTACGGCTGGATACCATCCTTACTTGGTCGAAATTCCTCTTATTAGAACCAAGCGCTTTGCATCATCTTTTATAATGCGCACTTCTAAGGTTTGGAATTCTCTGCCGGCGTTTGTGTTTCCGAGCTCATATAACCTAGACCTTTTTAAGGCACGAGTGAATAGGAACCTTCTGGGTGAGCTCGCTTCATCGTCGGCCTCATCTTTGCCCCCTGGCTAGATGCTGGCCAAGAGCGATCCCATTTTTAATAAAAAATAAAATAAAATAACGGAATGTTTATGAACGCTTGGAGTAGTCTGACAGCGAAAGTAGGCAGCCATCCTTCCCTTACAGAAAACTGCAGCCCAAACATGCCTGAATAATGCCACTATAAGTATTATGTTCTATAGGTAGGCCTATGTAGTGTCATGTTTCTGGTGGTACAGTTACTATGACGTTGCCCGTCTCCGGCGGTCATAGTCGCCTAGTTGCTAGCGCGGCGTGTAACGCGGCATGTAGGTACATGAATATATACACGAATAGAAGAATATGATTGATTGATTTATTTCACAATATACAATGTCACTTAAAATTACACATAGTCAATTTTGAGGAATTTATATTGTGAGCGTCAGTTTTGAAACATGTGCAAATTAGGTAGATACATTAAAATAGAATATAATAAAGTATTAATATCACGAAAAACTATGCAAGTACATGTGTTATTCAATTTTATACGCAGTTTAGAGTTCTAACTTGGATGTGCGAATCTTAAGTAGATCTCCATAGGTATAAATTGCTTTTTTTTGTTTTTAGTGTGAGCAGTCATTGCGGCTAGACGCCTGTATACAATCTAATCTATATATATATATGTATTAGATTGTATGCATCAAGATTAATTTTGTATATGCCAAATAACCAAATAAACATGTTTTCTTTCTTTCTTTCTATAATAAAGCTGAAGAGGGTCGAAAGTCATGGAAGATATTGTAAAAAAACTTGTCTGGGGATACCTAGGCTCCATTTTATAATTATATCCGTTAGACCTTATGTCGGTTTGTAATGACAAAAAATGTACTGATTTACTGAAATTTTATCTGACATTTGGCCTAACGGATATTTGTAAAACCCTGCCTTAGAATCAATATCAGAACACGATCCAACAGTTTTTAGAAGTTATGTCTTTTTATCTACGCCTTAACGGATTTTTCTGCAAAGTTCACTAATCTGTCGAAAAAATTCTCGGCCACGTTATAGGCTATAAAAATTATACCTAATGGGGATGAAAGGTGGTTAAATGAGGGGTTGAACTTTGTGTGAAAACTACTTAAATTCGTGACATAAAGGCTTGAAAATTCGTAAGTAAGTATAATAATATAATTGGATGTAAATTAAAATTCAAATTTCCATTCAAACATTGTGCAATTAATGGATAAAATGTGATGTGGGGGTGAAACAAAAATAGTTAGGGGATAGAGACAAAACAGCAAAAGTCCCTCAAACCATAGCAACTGTTTGAAATGAGAGATCAAATTATGATGAACAGTCAGTCGCTATCAATAGTCACAAACCAGTCACTTGAAATTCGCTTATCTATATTTATTTTGATCATATTTTGATGTCTTTAGGGCTCATCTAGAAGGTTGTTAGAGTGGTCGAGTACGATAACGTTAATGAAGTCACAATAATATTATTGAATTTAAACATGGAATACATGTTATCCCAGAATTCGTCTCGCAACGGTATGAAAAGAGTACAAGTTGATATGGATGTTCACGCGAACGGAGTCGCGGGCAAGTCCATTATAAATGAGAAAGTAACTCTGTCTGTCTGTTACCTCTTCACGCATAAACCGTTTGAACAGATTTAGATGAAATTTGGCATAGAAATGATTTGTATCCCGAGGAAGGACATAGGATAGTTTTTATCCCGGAAAGCATCCCCTAACGATATAAACGACTTACACGCGGACGAAGTCGCGAGAAAAAACTAGTCATTGAATAAACGTCTTATTATTTTCATGAGTGGCGTAAAGCTCTGGAAGTATACGTTCCTAACTCAGAAAATTGATGCCGCTTAGGAAAAAAAATATCCCGACCACGTTAAATATGCCACGATTTTTTATAAGGATATTTCGATAAAATGTTCAACTTTTGGGAGGTGTTAATCTTTTGGTGCCTCTACCCGATGACTGAAAAAATTAAATAATTCCCACATACGGGTCATACTTAGTTGAAAAAACAAAAGTCGTCCCTCCTGTGGTCAATAGTTAACGGCTTATGTGCATTTTAGCTATATTTTTATTACATTGATTTATAGAAACGGAGACACTGTTTATGCGGGTTACTGGTCCAATCCAAAATTAAGCTTTGTAGCCCTTAACTGTTGGTATGTCCACAGAAAAGACGCGAACCTAAATCCGCGTATGACCCATACCTGCGTTTTTTTAAGCCAGACTACTAGAGAAAATTATAAGCATACTTTATCTCATCCACGTACCCACCTGCCTTCGTAAATAACTGTCAAAAGTCGCACAAATTAAGGAATATTAAATCAGGGCTATAGCTTTCAGACACCTGTTTTGATAAGCGTTTTCAGTTTCAGTTCAGTCGGCATTCGGTCGGGTAAGGCGGTGGTCGCGGCCATGGCAGGCTTCCCCGTACAACTCGATGGTAAAAACTACGACATAAAAAAGTTCCTACGCGATCACCCAGGCGGCGTCAACACTTTAAAAAGTTATGAGGGAAAAAACATACTTCGCGCTATGGAGAACTTCGGACACAGTGTGAACGCGTATCATATGTTAAATGATTTTAAAGTGGAAAGTGAGAAGGATATCAACTTGATTGGTGTGAGTGGGAATGGAAGGATTATCACAAAGGAAGACGGGAGCAGGGACAAAGAACAGATTGCGTATTTAGAGGAGTTAGAGGTCAGTTTTATTTGGTTTTATGTAGGTAAAAGGGCTTAGCAGGCTAAGGAAGGACGTGTGGCCCCTGTCAGGAATATTCGAATTGGTAAATGTTTTTGAGTATGTTCCACCAAATATAATTAACTGATTTTGCGTATGCTAGTAGCTAATACTAGAAGCAATACATATGATTTTTTTCATAGTTGTACTTTCAAAAAAACTTGTTGAAAAGATCTGTCAAAAAATAATTTGATATTTATTTCTTTTATTTCTCACGTATAAAATATTAATAAAATTATAGGGTATACTCCCACTAAACCTACATAACTACGATTTTGTTTCAATGCTCTAGCTGGTATGGATCAGAAGATACAAGAGTTTGAAAAAAAATGGGATAAAAATACATTTTTGACATTATCTCTGTGACAGTTCAAAATAGAGGGCTGAAAGTTGGAATGATTACTAGTTATGAGGCCACCAACAATTGACATTTACCAATTCGAATATTCCTGACAGGGGCCACACGTCCTTCCTTAGCCTGCTAAGCCCTTTGTTCGGTTATTTAATCTTAGCCAAGTCGAGAATTTAATAATCGATGTTTTTAAAAAAAAAGAGCAATTGTTAAGTAGCATCGATTATAAACAATTATATTTTCGTTATTAAATATCCCCTTATATAAGGGAGAGCGGGTGTACCTATTCGTATACTTTTTATTATAAGTATTGTATAAATGGAACCTGTAGCCTAGTTATCTAGCTGTAAAAATAGTAAAATTTCGTGTTGATTTCATGTAACATTACCGAGCAGTGGTGGTTTTCCTGAAAAGTGGGAATTTTAAGATAAGGTCTATAGGTACTTAATATTCAATCCGTAAGTACACATTTTTATCCCAAAAGTTTTAGCAATGAACTAATTCTTGGCGGAGGAATACCTACCTTTTTAGAGAGGTAGGGCACAGCAAAATGTCATCTTGCTCGAATTTGGAGCAGCCCAACTGGGGAAGTACCTCCACCTTGCAGAAGATCACAGCCATAATAACATTATCTACTATACAAGTATGTAGTGTTGTGTTCCTGGAGGTGAGCAAGGTTGCCAGAGCTCCCGATGATGCACTGTGTTGAGAGCGAGGAACCTAAGTTTGTCCCTTCTGTTGTCAACACAGTGCATCCTCAAATTTTATAAAGGGTCGGCAACGCGTACGTGACTCCTTTGGAGTTGCGGGCGTCTATAGGCTGCGGTGGCTGCGTACCATCAGGTGGACCGTAAGCTTGTTTGTCACCGGTGCTGTATAAAAAAAAAATACCGACTAAAACTATATTTTGGTTTTATGATAACATTGATAACAATTTCTTCTTAAATGTAAAGTTATGTCACAAATGTAAGCAAGGCAAGGCAATTGGGTTTATGAACGAAGTACCTAACTTTTTTATGCATGTAAGTGAAGCGGGAATTGGCAGTGCTCCCACTGTCACGGCTACGATAGCCTACGAAATCACTATATAGTATAAGACAAAGTCGCTTTCTCTGTCCCTATGTCCCTATATCCCTATGTATGCTTAAATCTTTAAAACTACGCAACGGATTTTGATGCGGTTTTTTAATAGATAGAGTGACTCAAGGGGAAGGTTTATATGTATAATACATGCATCAGCATTGCACCTGTGCGAAGCCGGGGCGGGTCGCTAGTTACTATAATAAACATAAGTATCCAATTACAGTTTAGGATCGCATGCCAGTGAGAAGCGAATTTCACTTCCACTATGAAAAAAAAAAACATAAACAGACTAAGTATTAGAACTACCATTAGGTCTGTGCAAATTAAAGTGGATCTGATAATGGTTCCGCTAATATGAGAACGAATCATTGGCACTGAAACGTTCAGGGTTCCGTACAAGCTGTATACACCGAAATAGGAAAAAAGTAAAACTTGTTTAAGTACCTATAATTCGTATTTTTTGTTCCCATAATTTTACATAGGCCTATTACAAGGTATAAATTAATTAACTTAAGATCTGAAAGTCGTTTCAAAATCGAGAGTAAACAGAGTCGATTATTTAAATAAATAAAATAAATTAATAAATAAATATTTGTGAACAATCTTACACAAATCCACCTAGTCCCAAACTAAGCAAAGCTTGTATTATGGGTACTAGGCGACGATATACATACTTATATAAATAAATATATACTTAAATACATAGAAAACATCCAAGACTCAGGAACAAAATTCGTGTTCATCACACAAATAAATGCCCTGACCGGGATTCGAACCCGGGATCTCCAGCTTCGTAGGCAGGGTCACTACCAACTAGGCTAAAGCGGTCGTCAAACTAAATACACCGTAGCCTATTGACAGTCGCTACTCCAGACGAATCACTAGCGTGTTGCCCTTTATTGACTTGAAGATTCATTGTGTTGAGAGCTAGACACATACCTAATTAGGCTGGTCCCTCACTGTCAACACAGTGCTCATCGGGACCACACCACCAGCACAAGGTCGCCCGGTTTTGGGGCTTGTTTTTGACCGTCTGTCACGGGCTAAAACCGGGAGCGACATTGGTCACGTGACATACAGAGAATAAAATAACGGTATTAATTTTCAAATTATAAACAAATCTTTTTTTATAACAAAACAGTATTATACTTTGACGACCGGTTTAGCCTAGTGGAGTGCACCTGCCTGTGAAGCTGACGGTCCTGGGTTCGAATCCCGGTCAGGGCAAATATTTGTGTGATGAGCATGAATATTTGTTTCTGAGTCTTGGATGTTTTCTATGTATTTAAGTATTTATATCTATTAAATATATCGTCGTCTAGTACCCATAACACAAGCCTTCTTGAGCTTACTGTGGGGCTAATTCGATTTGTGTAAGATTGTCCTCTAATATTTATTTATTTTATTTATACTTATTTTGTTATAAAAATTAAACGTGTTATGTTATAAGCGACACCCATCCAAAAGTTGACCTCCGCCGACGTTGCTTAACCTCGCATACCGCACTACGCGCTACGCGGGTGTTGCTGGGCTACGGCCGCGAACGCTTAATTAATCTCATCGATAATTTAATTTTTATAGATGAAAATACCCTATTTATTTGTACATACAGTTACCTAAGAAACTGGTCTACCACTTTTGTACCCTAATTTATAGGCAATAGAGTCGCAATGTGGTAGATCAATTTAGTGGCTATTTCACTTCTTGCTTACCATCCCAATGAAACTTCCATGTGTTTCGAATCAAATGAAGGTCAAGACCAGTAGGTAATATAGGTCAAATAGATTTATTTCACTGGCACTTGACATTTGAGTGACGCTATTCGGCGCGTGCGCCGGTCTTTCAGCCCTATCTTTGCCTTTACCATGAGTTTACACGACCGTACTCGCTAGCGACTGCGTAAAAGTTTGTATGGGCAAAAGTACAGCGCCTCTGGCGGTTGCGCAATGGAACTAAAAATCGGCATACTAAATCGTTTGACGCAGTCGCTAGCGAGTATATACGGTCATGCAAACTCATGGTAAAGGCACTTCTTACAATATGGTGAAAGGTTTAACTTTTGATACATTAGTAGTTTAAAAAAGGACGGGTCTCAGTACAAAATTAATGTCGCCTGCGGCTTTTTTTATACCACGTCGGTGGCAAACAAGCATGCGACTCGCTTGATGGTAAGCGGGGTAGTATAGAACGAGAGATGGTGCTATGTCTGTCACGTGCGGGTGAATTAAGTGTATCTAGAGTCCTAGAGCTATAATTCACGATAATGTGTGTACCTTATACTGCATAATTTCAGTTAGATTTGATAAGACAGGTAGGCAATAATAGATTGTACACCAAGAGGATAAATCACTGCTTTATGTCACGGGCGCGATATTGAATCCTGAACGTAACGAAGGTCTCCAGATGTTTATAATGAGTTAATTCTCGAGCCAAGCGAGGGAATTAATACTGAGTCCTGAGTGTAGTGAGGAATTTAAGCACGCCCACAACTAAAACAGTTTTATCCCCGAGAAGTGTACTCTACTTTTCTCACCTCTTGCGAGACTATAAAGAAATACCTATTTTTGTAGAATCTGTAGTTTTAGTCCGTATAATGCAGCGTCTTGTAGCACTCGCAGATTTTGTTTTAGGTATTTAATAGAAGATACATTACTGCAAAGGCCGCGATGGAAGGAAGGTCATCCCTGTTCCGGCCGAGGCCATTTTTAATAAAATAACGGCGGGTTATAATGAAATTCAGTACAATATTACAACCCGGCTCAAGCCGAGGCCTATAATGATTTGCTTTCAGTAAGGTTTGCATCACTACATAGTATAAAAGAAAGTCGCTTTCTCTGTCCCTATATCCCTATGTATGCTTAAATCTTTAAAACTACGCAACGGATTTTGATGCGGTTTTTTTTAATAGATAGAGTGATTGAAGAGGAAGGTTTATATGTATAATAACATCCATTAAATAGTGCACCCGTGCGAAGCCGGGGCGGGTCGCTAGTGATATATAATTAGCCATTGTCGAGCAGGTGGTGTGAAAATGTACTAGCACCATTGACTGCACAGCTTATATTGAGATAAGTAGGTATATATTCATATATATATTAATTTAATACTTAATGACAAGTAAAGCCATCCGAAACAGTAAGGCCAAATTCACTGCAATATACGCAAGTAAGAATCTACCTTACAGTAAAAACTACTTAGTAGATTTTTGCTTGCGTTCGTTTGACAGAATTTGGCCTTAAGAGTTTTATATGAACTATGCCAGCCTAGTAAGCACGATTGAATTTATGTCGGCGTCGTGACTGAAAACGATAAATCGGGTAAAACTCATTTTCTCGGAAAAAACCTGGCTAGATCGACTTTTCGTCCCTCTATTGTAAATCTTATTAAAATCATTCTAGCCGTTTTCGAGAACCCATTCATCTACCTGTCCTAAATTAGGCAAATTAATAGGTATAGAGTAGTGTACCTAGTGATGCGTGACCACCGTGTCACATTCGAGGGCTTGCCGTCCGTTTATTAGTTGTTATTTCGTCCTTGTTTTGGTATTTGATCACACGCATAACTAGGGTTACCTTATCAGTTTATCAAATTTTTGGGACAACGGCGTTAACATTTCGGAACGTCCCAAAAATGCGCGACATCTGGTCACCCTACGCACAACACATAAATTCATTAATTCGTTGAGCGCGCAATAGGATTCTTCGCACCCGCGAAACAAATTTAAATGCGTAGGTACCTATCCCCTTATTCATTAACGTCTATCAAACCTATATTAGTTAACTAGCCGCTAAAGTTCGTTTGTCCTTATTTGTCACTTTGACATTGACGTTTGTGAGAATGGGAAAAAGAACATTTTGGTTAGCAGAGGTTTGTTAAGTTTTATGAATAAGCGGGCTAGCGTATATTACGATGCGAACGTGAAGAAAATCAAGCATTTTGACGGCCATGACTCGCCGTATACCTAGGTGTACTGTACGTGTCAATAAGCTGCTAAAACTTACAGTCAAAGTACACTAATGTAAATGTCACGTTACCACAGTGACAATTTTTTTAATGGCTCGATTCGGTCAGCTACGCCCCCGTGGAAGAGACACGCTTATGTCACTCTTCGGGAATGGCTTTTTTAGACAAATCTCGACAAATATCTGAGAGAAAAATTTTAGCAATCATGTTTCGACTATTGTGAGAAACACAGTCATATAGGCAAGAATCATATATCTGAAAATCAATCCTTATTGTTTCCTCGTTTGAGCAGAACATCGTTTCAAAGAACGCGATATTTCTCGTTGCACGGCCTTAAGCTCTTAAGGTACATTTTATCACTAAGGCTCGGTTTTATAAAGATGCGTTAGACCTTATGTCAAAAAATGTACTGAGTTCCAGAAATTTGATCTGACATTTGGTTTAACGGATCTTTATAAAACCCGACCTAAGTGCGTGTTTCCAATGAGTACATCAAGGACTTTAATTTGTGACCCACTTAATGTTGATACTGTATAAAAATTGAAGAGTGCGATCGTCCTGTCCAGTGGCGCTACCGCGAACAGCAAACGAAGTTTTCCTTCTCTGTCACACTTCCAAGTTTGCACATAAGTGAAACAGAGAGGGAAACCTTCGTTTGTGGTTCGCGGTAGCCCCTCAGTGTCCGTCCTACCGGCTAAAAGGCTAAACATATCACTAATAATAATAATAATTTATTTCGGGCACATGTGGCCCATATTCCAAATATCTTAAAGATTAATATACATAAAATGAAATACGCATACCTACTTTTCGTGAACGCGTGCACACGAAACTTACTGATGTGAGAAAAAGATGCGAAGGGGTAAAACAAATAGCCCTCCTATCAGCATTCGTTGGGTCCAGCGTCTAGCCAGTCTACTTTAATATAATAATTCCCAAAGAATAGAATAGAAAGAATAGAATAGAGATGTATTTATTTAGCACACGTTATTAAAAAAGTATACAATTTAATTGTAAAACAACTTGTAGGTACATCTTATGTGCTAAATAGGACATCCACTCAGCATGTTGTCACGGAAACCGTGACGCTGGTTTTCAGTGAGTGCCCCAAAACTAGGAATAAAATAAAATAAACTAAACAATAAATAAACAAAACTTTTATAATTTTTAGGCAACTTATTACCTAAAAATTCTAAAAGTTGACTTAACACTAGCGGGTGACATCACAAGTCCAATCGTTTCTAAGCTGGCAATACTAAACTAAACTAATAAAAAGTCGTTTCAAAGCATTTTGTACTCAACTGCAAACTGTAAGTTCGTCTTTAGTAGATAACTGTGCTATGTACCTTAGTCGTAATATAAGAGACATGCAACTTTAAATAGATATAATTCTATACAGTAAGTGATAAATGCATTGTTTTATACAACGCCCGTGGCAAACAAGTGTACGGTCCACCTGATGGTAAGCGGCCTGATGGTATATGGAAGTGTTATCAAGACTCGGCAAATATAGATGAAAATTATATGCGCTTACACAATTTGGTTTACACTAAAGCATGTAACAGATGTGGTTATATCGGAACCGGAAGCGGAACCAGATGTTTGAAATTCGGTATATCGGAACCAGAACCGGAATCGGAGCCGGATGCGGAGCCCGAGTGATAAGAAGTTAAGGGCGGGGAGGTCTAAGCTAAGTCTATTCTAAATAAAAATTCCATATATTAATTAGCCTTTATTATAGCAGTACGTACTTTAAAAAGCTTAGACCTTGTAGGTGTTCAACAAAAAAAATTTTACCTAATTAGTAGATATTTTACAATCATTTACTTGTTATAACTAGCATCACATAAAATTTTTAGATGTTAAATTAAAAATAAAACAATCGTAATGATATTCATTATTGAATTACCGAAGTACACGGTGAGAGCTCAATTTTTTTTCCCCCTCGCTGCGCTGCTTTGACATCCGATATAACATCCGTTTTAAATATAACAGAACCGGAACCGAAGCGGATGTTTGAAACCAATCGGAAGTTCCGACTTAACGGAACCGGAGCCGGAGCTCTGTTACATCCCTGCACTAAAGCGTTTGCATAAATTGCGTTAATTTCCTACATTGTACCTCGGTCTCCTGTTTCAATTGTGACGGTAAATTGTGCCGTGGACGTCCACGGTAAAGTTTAAAAGCTAACTATAGTTTTTTTTTATAAGGAACCACTGTGGATTTATAGGCCGGGCATGGCCGGGTCCAATAAAGCGATAGGAGTGCGCGGTTGGAGAGTAGCCTGGTGAAAATACAGGGGAAAACCTCCGACACGACCACGCGTGTGGTTTGGAACACTGGAATACTAGTTGCGCTCCAGTGATGAGCGGTTTCAACCGAATCTGAGCTGTGAGTGGAATCGAACTACTGGGAGTTTTGTCGCTGGTTCACTAAACTTAGCCTGGCTGAGAAGAGTCCAGCAAGAAACTTAGCTAGGCCCGACCGGGGTTGGACTGACTCTACCCGGTGTGCGGCGGTACCGGGACGAATAGGGACTAAAATACCAATAGTTCTATATTCGGTATTAATGAAGAGGAAATGTCAAGATCAATGTTGCCAAATGGTTAAATTTCCTACATTTTTCGTAACTTTTGACCGGCTCGCGTAACATGTAACTTCTGTTGTAAAGGAAATTTTGGTAACTTTTGAAAAAGAAAGGTCATTTGTGTCTAATCGGGACCAAGCGAGACAATTTATAGGCTTCCGTACGGAAAAGGTGACAAATGAAATGAAATCATTTATTCTTAAATTTAGGCATGTTACATGCACTTATGAATGTCAAAAAACTACCACAAAAGAACTCACATGGTACAACTCTGTCTGTCCACCACACGCGTGGTCGTGCCGGAGGTTTTCCCCTGGATTTTCCCCAGGCTACTCTCCAACCGCGCACTCCTATCGCTTTATTGGGCCCGGCCTATAAAGCCACAGTCAGGTTAAAAAAAAAATGTCTGTCCATCTGTTGCAACTATGTCTGACATTTGAGATACCGCCCATCAGCCCGGCGTAATGCTGTCGGCGAACTGGCCGAATTGTAGCTGTATGTGATTACTCATTTCTTAAAAGCGAACGTTTTGATACGTAATTAGAAAAATTAAAAAAAAAATTGCATCAAAAATGTAACTTTTCAAGAAACGAAACGTAATTTACGTCCTAATGACCCTGGCAACACTCAAGATGAGTGTCAATTCACACCTAAAATAGCCTAGTGTTTTTAACTGATAAGGGGCCTAAGGCCTTTAAGCTACGTTAATGTCCCCAGTATAGGTGTTAGTTATTAGAAGTTACGGCCTGGGTGGGGCTTGCATAAATCTGCTTTAATTAGTTAAGTAGTTGCGTTCAGTCGGAATGGGTAATTAATATTGAAACGGAGCGGTGGGGGCCGGCAGGGCTCTTGAAAAGGCATGCCATCATTCTCCGACGATAAATCCAATTCATATTTTGGTTTATCGGTACGTCTCGCACTTTTTCTCACATAAATTTGGGTCAATGAATTATACAGGGGGATAATCGTAGTACTTTGCATTATATTAATTTTTTCAACCGTTTCTGAGGAAATCAATAGTCTAACAAACATTAGGTTTGATATGTATTAACTCTGCACTACCTGCTATGAATCGTTATGATTAGATTTCATTTCCGCTACCCTAAGGTTGTCTGGAAGAAATCGCCCTTTATCGATAAGACCGCCTGTTGTTTGCCTCTATTCGTTGTGTTTGTGTACTGTACTATGTCCTTTAATTGAGGTGTGCAATAAAGAGTATTTGTATTGTATTGTATTGTTATAAACAGCAAAAAAGTTGCGGTAGTGTTTAATTAAATATCTGAAATATATCTATTAAATAATTAATACCTTCATCAAACGAATACTATATACTACTTAACTATAGTACCTACATAATTATTGTTTGATTAACACATAGATATTTATTTATTACACATGGTTCGAGTGTAGAATGACAACAAGTGTGTGCCATTAACTGACATTACGAAACCTCATGTCATTATCGAACAAAAAATGTTATAATCAATGTAAAGATCGCTCACGACCTACAGGTCGGTCGGAAACATCGTAAATCCCATATCACGCTAGCTGAACTGAGCTATAGATAACCTAACCTAAATGAAACAGTGTGCTCATAAATATCTGAACACCACCGTTATTTTCAAAGCGTTAGTTCATGTTCAGATATTTTTGAACACCCTGAAGAGTACAGATATATCTGATGAAGAGTGTATTTATTATTTATTACTAGTTCGAGTGTTGGCACCGTGCCTATCCTCTAGTGACGTCACTCGATTGTATAATGACGCCTAATATCTAGTTGACAGTCAAGGTGAATTATTGTCATAACTGTTTTACACTTCCGTGTTCCGAAAATACTTACGCATTTAGTACGCACTATTATTTTTACTACTTGGTACATTTGCCCAGGCACGTATCTAGAGGGGGGGATAGTTGGGATTTATCCCCCCCCGAAAACGTTTTTATTTTTATTAACCCCCCGAACCAAAAGTCTGGATACGTGCCTGCATTTGCCCCAACGCTCGACACCTTTGTGCCCAATAGAGGAACACCTTTGTCATCATGATATAATTGAAAGCAGGGATCGGATACCGATATTTTACAAAAATACCGGTATTGTTACGTTCTTTTTCGTTCTTTACTTCATTATTTAATTTTTAATGAGACAATCTAATAATACGAAGTTGTTACCTAAATACATGATTTAGTCCTACGTAAAGAGCATAAAATAGTCCAATATTATGGGCTATTTAAAAAAATACCGGTATCGACCCCTTACTGAAAGCGCCATCTACTGAATCAGTAGCGAACACAGGGATATACCTTACCTATATAAGATAAGGGTCCTTATCATATCAGTTAACAGCTCATCATGTTTAGGTTGTTTTCTATGTAAGACGACTTCCTGACTTGGCGCGGGCTCGATATTTGGTATTGTTCTGTATTGCATTTGCATGGTGTCCCGTATATTCTAATAATCCTAATCCCAAAATTATTTTTGTGGATTAGCATTAGTTGGATGCTTTTACGTAGTAGGAAAACCTATAGTAGGTTGACACATTAAATAAATAAATATTAGAGGACAATCTTACACAAATCGAACTAGCCCCACAGTAAGCTCAAGAAGGCTTGTGTTATGGGTACTGGACGACGATATATTTAATAGATATAAATACTTAAATACATAGAAAACATCCAAGACTCAGAAACAAATATTCATGCTCATCACACAAATATTTGCCCTGACCGGGATTCGAACCCAGGACCGTCAGCTTCACAGGCAGGTGCACTACCCACTAGGCTAAACCGGTCGTCAAAACATTACACATTAAACATTATTGCATAACAGCGTCCAGTTATTGAAAGTTTGTGTCGAAGGATGTATGGATGGTCTCTTCTTGAACACCTCCTCATGACAGTCATGACTGAGGGTCGTGACTCAGGGATCGGATACCGGTATTTTCTCCATAGAAAAATACCGGTATTATTACGGTCACCGGTTCATTATTTCGTTTTTAATGGGACAATCTAATAATACGACGTTGATACCTAAATACATGATTCAGCCCTACGTAAAGAGCAAAAAGTAATCCAAAATATTGGGCTAATTCAGGGTTTTTAAAAATACCGGTATCGGTCCCTGTCGTGACTACACGAGGCCGTTTCTTTGCGCACTATTGCTTTCGGCCATCCGGATAGACGTCTGCAAGTTTCCACTTGAAAGCGAATAAATTGAGTGATTGCTGTCTCTTTCCATCTTATAGCTGCGTCTCACGGAAGTGGTAACCTTAAGTAGATGCAGTACAAGTACTTGATAGTATTTGTAAGTAAAGCGCGATCAGCAATTTATGACCATTGTCAAGAGGGCGCTATTATTCTCGTTTGTATGGCAACAGGTCAGTATAGTCGAAATAATGACATTTTGATTTGTTTACCTGTCAGTTCTGATGTTAATTTTGAAACGTTTTGTCGACCGGTTTAGCCTAGTGGGTAGTGCACCTGCCTGTGAAGCTGACGGTCCTGGATTCGAATCCCGGTCAGGGCAAATATTTGTGTGATGAGCATGAATATTTGTTTCTGAGTCTTGGATGTTTTCTATGTATTTAAGTATTTATATCTATTAAATATATCGTCGTTTAGTACCCATAACACAAGCCTTCTTGAGCTTACTGTGGGGCTAGTTCGATTTGTGTAAGATTGTCCTCTAATATTAATTTATTTATTTATTTGTAGCGAAATTGTTCCATTTCCTGAGAGTATTTTTTTTTCACAATTTTATTATCTGTATAGGGGGGGGTATTTTTGTCATTTATTATTTAATATTCAACACTTAACCTAATAGGTATAAGTCAGTGAACCTAAACTACCCCAGTGACACTGTCAACATCGACAACCTATGATTAAAAATATCGATCATCCCGCATTGTAGCGCAGTCCCGTCTTGTTCAGATAAAAAGGAGGACATAAGTTTCCGAAAGACAAAATTGTCTCAAAGGACAAACAGTCATTGACCTGTAACTCATATGACCCATTTGCCATAATCAAGCTCAGGTATTGCAAAATAGTCACCATATTGTTTTAATTAGATATTAACCCGGGAAACGCAACTACAAAGAGTCACATTTGACATTTCGGAGACTTCACGCTACACTAGCGCCTCTAGCGGCGAATTTATACGCGATAGCCCTCATTGTTTTTTTTGTACCCAGTGTTGCCAAATGGTTACATTTCTTACATTTTTCGTAACTTTTGACCAGCTCGAGTAACATGTAAGTAACTTCTGTTATAAGGGAAATTTTCGTAACTTTTAAGAACAATGAAACTCTATTTAAAAGAAAGGTCTTTTGTATCTAACCGGGACCAAGCGGGACAATTTATAAGCTTCCATACAGGAAAGGTAACAAAAGAAACCACAAGATACGACTCTTTCTGTTCATCTGTTGTACGAGTAGATAACTATGTGTATGACATTTGAGATATCCCCCATCAGCCCGGCGTAATTCTGTCGCCGAGCTCGCCGAATTCTAGCTGCATGCGGCTACTAATTTCTTAAAATCGGCAGTTTTGATCAGTAATTATGAGAAATAGAAAAAAAATAACTTTTGCATCAAAAATGTAACTTTTCAAGTAACGAAACGTAATTTACGTCCCAAGGGCCCTGGCAACACTGTTTGTACCCGACTGTAGCTTTATAGGCCGAGCACAATAAAGCGATACGAGCGATATAGCGATTACGAGTAAATGTAATTAATTTTGAGTTTCGTTAGTTGTTAGTTGCACCGCCAACAAATCTTTCTGCTTCGCCTTAAGGTTGACTGGTAGAGAATGTCATACGGCATTAAGTCCGCCTTTTGTACGATAAGATTGTTTCTTTTGTGCAATAAAGATTAAATAAATAAATAGGAGTGCGCGGTTGGAGGGTATGGTATAGTCTGTCCGGTGGTCTAAGGAAAGCTGCAGATTTCAAAATAGCAGGATTGCACTTGATACTGATCATGACATGAGTGTATTGCATGATAGTAATCATTGTGTCACCGACCCCATAGGAAAAAATCGATTATTATTTCCTCAAAAATCAATTGAAATAAATGAACTTTATTCTGCAAGTAGCGTCGCTCAAGAAATCACTGCCGAAAAGAATCGCTGAGAGAAACTCGACAGTCAGCCATTTTCTCCAAAAATATGTTTATTACAATAAATGAATATGATACTAAGTACTTAACCCACTGAAGTGGTGATCTGAGTGGTAAACAAAAAAAAAGTTTAACTAGGAAGTTGTTGCTTGGATTGTTTTATAA